>CM069142.1:21171498-22371498 GCA_035221665.1 Okamejei kenojei | reverse complement strand
TGACAGTGACTTCACACAGATGTTACTCATCAGGCTCTTACAACAGGATGTTATACAGCCTGAACTTACAAGCCACGCACAGTACGTGCCTGGGAAGAAAAAGAGAACACTTGCCACAGTTATTGGACATTCACACAGATTCTTAATTCATTTGTGGAAAATGAAAAGTAACTTATGTAATAAAATGTACCTTGTTTTTGATGTATATTTCCTGTTTTTACCCGAGCATATTTTTTCAAACGAATAATAATAATTTATTATTATTAAACTTTATTACAGACTCAAGGTCCAGATAAAAGACGACATTACATAGAATGCATTGCATATAAAAACACGATAAATTACATATAAAACCTTATAAGAGCACCATAAATGATATACAAAAACACAATACATGGTTTAAGATCAATAATAAAGAAAAGATCAGTGTCCTACAACGAGGCAACTAAACCAAAAAATAAGATACAATGTGCTGTATTAACTCAGTGAGTCAGATAGCATCTGATTTGGGTTTAAGGTTGGGGGGGGGGGGGATTTAAATAGGAAGCTGAGGGGAACCTTTATTTACATAACGGCTGGTGGGTGTATAGAACGAGCTGCTGGAGTAGGTAGTTGAGACAGGTTCTATCGCAGCGTTTAAAAAACATTTGGACAGGTCATAGATAGGTTTAGAGGGATGCGGGCAAAAGCAGGCAGGTGGGACTAGTGTAGATGGGGCATGTTGGCCAGTGTGGGCAAGTCGGGCGGCAGGGCTTCTTTCCACGCTGTATGCCTCTATCTCTGAAAGCACATGGATATGTGACGATAGACACAAAAAGCTGGAGTAACTCAGCGAGTCAGGCAGTATCTCTGGAGAAAAGGAATAGGTGAGGTTTCAGGTCTTCAGTGATTGTGGTGATGGCGGAGGGGCGTGTGTGGGGGGGGGGGGAAGAAAGCTAGAAGAGAGACAGGGCAGGACAAAGCCTGGTAAGTGATAGGTGGATACAGGTGAGAGGGTGTTTTAATAGACCAAAGGCCAGAGATGAAAAAACAAAAAGGTTGCAATAAGGACAGAAGAGGTGCACATTTGTCATCCCATTTCAAACACTCTCACAATATTTCTTGTCATCTTCCTCATCCTTCTGAACTTTCATCTTTTATGTTTCTAAATAAAATTTGTGGATGGAGAATTACGTTTAATAGCACTGATCAAATTTAGATAAAGTGGTACGCCTGAGTGATTGACTGAAAACACAACCATCAATAGTTTAAAAAGAGGAGTTTCGGGTGGAAGAGCAAGGGAGGGTTGAGTTTGGAATGATTCAAGTCAAGTCACATTTAATTATATAGCACATTTAAAAAACAACTCTCGTTGACCAAAGTGCTTTACATATGTTTGGATTGGAGGGAGTTACAGTATGAATGAGTGTTTGTGCAGTGGAAATAATTGTACGGTTGCACAGGGTCGGCACTGAGTTGGGCCTCAGCGGCCAACATTTGGAATCTAACTGTACATTAATGGCTTATGTTGCGAGACAACCACACGTGGATAAAGGAAGCACCATGGATAAATCCTTGTGGGATTGTGGTGGTACATGGCGAGGAAGGGAATTTGTTGCTGGAAGATGCAAGTAAGGAGGTCGGTAAGGGTTCAAAATCACTGAACTAAAGTAAATTGAACTCTGATGCAATTGAACTTTAAAGATAAGTGCTTCCATCCTGCATTTTGTAGCTTGCCATCACTGACGATGCTTGGAATAAAAGGACGTACCTTTAGAAAGTAGATGAGGGGGAATCTCTTTAGTCAGAACGTAGTGAATCTGCAAAATTCATTGCCACAGACGGCTGTGGAGGCCAAGACTTCGGTTATTTTTAAAGCAGTGATTGACAAATTCCGCATTTATTTCCAAATGCCAGCCCAACATCAACTGTCTTGACTTATCTACACCCCTTGCCCACTCTAATCTCACCCCCTCTGAACGCACAACCCTCTGCTCACGTTGCAACCATCCCAACCAAACATAGAAACATAGAAAATAGGTTCAGGAGGAGGCCATTCGGCCCTTCGAGCCAGCACCGCCATTCATTGTGATCATGGCTGATCGTCCCCTATCAATAACCCGTGCCTGCCTTCTCCCCATATCCCTTGACTCTACTAGCCCCTAGAGCTCTATCGAACTCTCTCTTAAACCCTCTCTCTCTCTTAAAACAAAATCACGAAAAAGGGTTCCGACCCGAACATTGCCTGTCCATGTTCTCCAGGGATGCTGCCTGACCCGCCAAGTTACTACAGCACTTTGTGTCTTGCTTAAGTTAGAGTTGCTTGCTAAGGATGGTTCAAAGCTGGGAAATGTAAACCACCTTAATTTGACGTTGTCACAGCACGGGATGAACGAAGGGTTAACTGAAGGACAATTGTGAATTCATAAAGTAGGAAATTGGGTGGTTTGGGCACTAGTTTCTCCTTGTCTGTGCGTTGTTGATGAATAATTTGGTATTGTTGTATTTATGTTACTGCTACAGGCTCTGACCAAGGATCCCCAAGATTACCCAGATAAAAAAAGCCTGCCTCACGTGCATGTTGCCATGTGGATAAATTCCCAAGGAGGACGGAAAATAAAAGCCGGGGACACAATATCTTACATAATTTGTCAAGTAAGAACTGCAAAATTAGTTTCATCAACCTAATTCTTCTTTGTTAAAACAGATTGAGGCCAAGATTACAATTGAAACACAAAGTACTTGTGCTTTAACACAAGGATAAGTGTTCAACCAAGAAAACCAACCCCAACGCCAAAGTAGTATCTAAACTGCTTATGCTAATGACAATAACTAACTCCATATGCAATAATAAGCTGCCTGCATGTTAAGCACATAAAAACTTATCGTGTAGATGCAAGTATATTATTGGGGTTATCAAGTGGGCACCTCCCTTCAGTGTTGTTCCGTTGAGTTGGGTCCACGACACCTCCTGAAGGCTCAACAGCTATTTCTGGCGTCCCAGAACCACCCCCCTCAATACCTGCTCTCACCACCTATTCTACCAGTATCTACTAAATAAAGGAAACTTACACAGAATACACTTACAAAGAAATACACATACGGTATGTTATACATTTCCCTTCTGCCTCCAACTGACACTATTTCTTCTCCGCCAAATCCACCTACTGTCTTGCTCTGCTGCCTCTGACATCTCCTGACGCAAACACTGTCCACAAATTCCTAGCTCTCCAAATAGCGACGTGTTCCATCGCGCTATGAAACCTTTACAGTCCACTGTTACCGGACCTACTCTTGCTCTCTTGGCGATTAATGTTAACAATATAAAACTAACAATGTATTTCTTTAGGACGGCTCAAACCTGAGCGCCAACCAGCGAGCCTATGCACCCGAGCAACTACAGAAACAGGAGAACCTGTCTATCGACATACAATACTACCTATCCCAGCAAGTGCATCCTGTTGTGGCTCGAATCTGTGAACCCATAGATGGAATAGACTCTGCACTAATTGCTGCCTTGTTGGGTAAGTTGATGATCAGGTGATAGTCAGAGGCATTGTTTTTTTAAGTCTAGAATGCTTTATTGTCATATGTCCTGAAATGCAACAACAAAATTCTTACATCTTTAATTAGACTTTTCTGGACTCTATCTTGCACTAAACGTTATTCCCTTTATCCTGTATCTGTACACTGTGGATGGCCTGATTGTAAGCATGTATAGTCTTTTCGCTGACTGGATAGCACGCAACAAAAAACCTTTTCACTGTACCTCGGTAAACATGACACTGAGCTAAACAACAGATATGTAAACATAGTACTCAGTAGACACCATAATAAACTATATCGACATGCAATGTCGTGACCTTACTAACAAATTTAATTTTGTTTTACTTTGACGAGGAATTTGGGTTGGATTTCGCCTGGAAATGCTAAAAGTTTCAAAAGGAAATGGTAGCTTTTTGCCTTGCAGAATGGCAGAGAAATTAATCGGGGAAGGTAGTGCATGCGTGGATAACAAGGGAAATCGGGGAGAGTATCAAAGCAAAGGATGATGCGTACAAAGTAGCCAGAAAAAGCAGCATACCAGAGGACTGGGAGAAATTCAGAGACCAGCAGAGGAGGACAAAGGGCTTAATTAGAAAAGGAAAAATAGATTATGAAAGAAAACTGGCAGGGAACATAAAAACCGACTGCAAAAGTTTTTATAGATTTGTGAAGAGAAAGAGATTAGTTAAAACAAATGTAGGTCCCTTGCAGTCAGAAACAGGTGAGTTGATCATGGGGAACAAGGATATGGCGGACCAATTGAATAACTACTTTGGTTCCGTCTTCACTAAGGAAGACATAAATAATCTGCCTGAAATAGCAGGGGATGGGTCAAAGGAGGAATTGAGTGAAATCCAGGTCAGTCGGGAAGTGGTGTTGGGTAAATTGAATAGATTAAAGGCCGATAAATCCTCAGGGCCAGATAGGCTGCATCCCAGAGTACTTAAGGAAGTAGCTCAGGAAATAGTGGATGCATTAGTGATAATCTTTCAAAACTCTTTAGTTTCTGGAGTAGTTCCTGAGGATTGGTGGGTAGCAAACATAACCCCTCTTTTTAAGAAGGGAGGGAGAGAGAAAGCGGGGAATTACAGACCAGTTAGTCTGACATCGGTAGTGGGGAAACTGCTAGAGTCAGTTATTAAAGATGGGATAGCAGCACATTTGGAAAGTGGTGAAATCATTGGACAAAGCCAGCATGGATTTACGAAAGGTAAATCATATCTGACGAATCTTGTGGAATTTTTCGAGGATGTAACTAGTAGCGTGGATAAGGGAGAACCAGTGGATGTGGTATATCTGGACTTCCAGAAGGCTTTCGACAAGGTCCCACATAAGAGATTAGTATACAAACTTAAATCATACAGCATTGGGGGTTCAGTATTGATGTGGATAGAGAACTGGCTGGCAAACAGGAAGCAAAGAGTAGGAATAAACGGGTCCTTTTCACAATGGCAGGCAGTGACTAGTGGGGTACCGCAGGGCTCAGTGCTGGGACCCCAGCTATTTACAATATATATTAATGATCTGGATAAGGGAATTGAAGGCAATATCTCCAAGTTTGCGGATGACACTAAGCGGGGGGCAGTGTTAGCTGGAAGGAGGATGCTAGGCGACTGCAAGGTGACTTGGATAGGCTGGGTGAGTGGGCAAATGTTTGGCAGATGCAGTATAATGTGGATAAATGTAAGGTTATCCGCTTTGGTGGCAAAACAGGAAAGCAGACTATCATCTAAATGGTGGCCGATTAGGAAAAGGGGAGACGCAGCGAGACCTGGGTGTCATGGTACACCAGTCATTGAAAGTAGGCATGCAGGTGCAGCAGGCAGTGAAGAAAGCGAATGGTATGTTAGCTTTCATAGCAAAGGATTTGAGTATAGGAGCAGGGAGGTTCTACTTCAGTTGTACAGGGTCTTGGTGAGACCACACATGGAGTATTGCGTACAGTTTTGGTCTCCAAATCTGAGGAAGGACATTATTGCCATAGAGGGAGTGCAGAGAAGGTTCACCAGACTGATTCCTGGGATGTCAGGACTGTCTTATGAAGAAAGACTGGATAGACTCGGTTTATACTCTCTAGAATTTAGGAGATTGAGAGGGGATCTTATAGAAACTTACAAAATTCTTAAGGGGTTGGACAGGCTAGATGCAGGAAGATTGTTCCCGATGTTGGGGAAGTCCAGGACAAGGGGTCACAGCTTAAGGATAAGGGGAAATCCTTTAAGACCGAGATGAGAAAGACTTTTTTCACACAGAGAGTGGTGAGTCTCTGGAACTCTCTGCCACAGAGGGTAGTTGAGGCCAGTTCATTGGCTATATTTAAGAGGGAGTTAGATGTGACCCTTGTGGCTAAGGGGATCAGAGGGTATGGAGAAAAGGCAGGTACGGGATACTGAGTTAGATGATCAGCCATGATCATATTGAATGGCGGTGCAGGCTCGAAGGGCGAATTGCCTGCACCTGCACCTAATTTCTATGTTTCTAAACCAATATATTGTGGCTGTCTCCATGAATGAAGATACAAAAGGACCTCTTGTAATTACGAAGAGCAGATGTGGATTGAATGAGAAACTAAAAGAAATTAGCATGAGTGAAGAGAATAGTAATGGAGAAATTAATAAGATTGACAGCATATAGATCGCCATGTTCTCGTGAGCTGCATTCCAAGATCTTGGAAGACGTTAGAGAGATACCGTGTGGAAACAAGCTCTTCGGCCCACAAATCCATTCTGACCAGCGAGCACCCCGTACACTAGCACTATTCTACACTTTAACAGCAGGCAATTAACCTACAAACTTGTGTGTCTTTGGAGTGTGCGAAGAAGCCGGAGCACCCAGAGAAAACCCTCGCGGTCACGGGGGGAACTTACAAACACCGCACAGACAGCACCTGTAGTCAGGATCGGACCCGTGTGTCCAGCGCTGTAAGGCAGCAACTCTACCGCTTCGACACTGTGCCGCCCAAAAGGAGATGGAGATAATAGATTTGACATTGGTTCCCACATTTGGAAGGTGGAAAATGTAGTCCCAGGATTTAAGAAAAGAGGGAGCAAGAAAATAGTAGACTTTCGACCGGTAACCTGACATTAGCGGAGGTGGAAAATTCAGAAGTGTATTGTTATGTCAATGGCAACAGAATGCAGTCCTTGGAAAGTTGGTATAGGACTGGGAGAGTTAAAAAGGGAAATCCCATTTTATGTATCTATCGGAGGATTTTATAATTGTGATTCGCAGAATCAATATAGCAGTACCAGTTGATGTATGTTTTGACTTTTCACAAATCCTTCAATGAGGTGCCGCACAATAAATTAGTAAACACATTTTGGTTGCATTGTTCAGAGACAATATATTATAAATTAATGAATATTGGCAATAAATGGGTCTCTACCGATTGGGGAACAGTGCCAAGTGCATGATTGGAGCTAAAGCCCTGGCTGTTTATCATCTACATCAATGATTTGCATGAAAGTCCATGTTTAACCTATGCAACTGTACTGAGCTGTGTAACTGAGTTGAGTTCTGGGAAGGCTGTGAATGGGTGAGGACATGAGAGGTGCAATATAATATTGGAACAGGTGAAGAGAAAAAAGATAGGAGCTTTTTAAATGCTGAGAACTTGACATTGTTGGTGATCAGAAGGACCTAAATGTTCTTGTGCACAAATCACTGAAAGTTAGCATGCAGTTAGATCAACTGATTAGGAAGGTACATTGAAATGGTGGCCTTTATTGCAAGAAGAAGATTGGAGTACAAGAGTGGAGATGTCTACATGAAATCATTTAGGATCTGCACCTAGAATGTTGCGTTTAGGTCTGTTCACAATAGTGGCACTTACATTTTGCACATGTTTGATTTACACATTTTTGAAATAATGCGCTTGTTCCTTTCGTACCAAAGCTTGATTTATGCGCTCATATTTTTGGAATATCGTGATCAAATTTACTGCTGACAACGTAGTCAAGTATCTTGTTTCATTTACACATTTTTGTATTATGCGCTGCTTTTCAAGCACGTAACCCCTGCATAAAATGTGAGGTGCCTGTACATGAAAGGATATGCATTAAAAAGAGGGAATCAAAGGTACACCAGATTGTGTGAGTGCTGGGTCTCCTGTCAAGTTACATGACAGGGTAGTGGTTTTCAGATCAAAATCACTCTACTTTTCAAAAACAAAAGGTTTTTCCTCGGATCCCCCTTCAATTTTTACTTGTTAACTCGGTGCAACTGGACCTTGAACAATGTTAATGGGAATGTGTGTTTCTAACGAACACTTAAGAGTCAAATTGAGTTTATTGTCATGTGCACAAGTACAGAGTGGTACAGCTTAAAGAAAATGTTGCTTGCAGCAGCATCACATGCACATAAACTCAGATGACACACAATGCAAATTACACATGAATTGCTACAGTTCTGTAAAACAGTAAAAACAAGAAAGAAGTGCAAAAAAACAAGACTTTAGTGTAAGACACAATTTGGAAAAAGCGCCCATGTTAGAGCAAGAGGTGGTCTAAAAGATTCCGTTGTCAGGGTAACTTAGGGTTGACAGCATTGGTTCAAGAACATGAAAGTTATCCGAAAGTAGCTGTCCCTGTACCTGGTGATGCGAGACTTCAGGCTTTTGTAACTCCTGCCCGACCGTAACAGTGGGAGGAGGGTATGATGGGAATCTTTCATAATAGATGCTGCCGCCTTTCAATGGCGCTGAGGGTTGTGCTTGTGATGGACCACCACTTTGCAGCCTCTTGCATTCTTGCGCATTGGAATTGCCACACCAGGCCACGATGCAACCAGTCAGGATACTTCCTACAGTGCATCTCTAGAAGATAGTATTCGGTGGCAAGGTGAATCTCTTCAAAACCTCCAGGTAAGTAGAGATGCTAGTGCGCCTTCATCGTGTTTACATCTACATGCTGAGCCCAGAACAGGCAAACCGAGATATTATCACTCAGGAATTTGAAGCTGCTAATCTCTCCAACACCAACCCACCAATGAAAACTACAACCAAGCGGTGTGAATATTGATTTATCTTAACGTCAAGCAACCGTTGCATCCCCTCTCGCTCCATCCCTCTCCCGCCCTAGTTGTCGTACTAGTTTCACTGTCATCCTACCGAGTTTCACTGCATCACTCGTTATCACCTTCTCCGCAGCCAACAATGGACCATTGTGGGCTCACTTTTCCTTGATCATCGCTGCTGGCATTGATTTGACCTTTTGCACACCTTTCATTCATTTTTTCTATGTTTCTCATTTCCCTCTCCTCTGACTATCTAAAGAAGGATTTCGAACCGAAATGTCATCCATTCCGTTTCTCCAGAGATGTTGCCTGACCCGCTGAGTTACTCGAGCCTTTTGTGTCTACTCTCGTGTACTTTTTAATTGCCTTTTCTGAAGGAAATGATTAGTCCCTTTGTTTTGTTGATGTTAAGCGAGACGTTGCTATTGCGGCTCCACTCAACCAGGTGTTCTATCTGTCTCCTGTATGATGTCTTATCGTTGCCTGTAATTCGGTCAACCACAGTGGTGTTGCCTTGGGATTTATAAATCTTATATGGGCCGTGCTTAAACACACGATCTTGGATTAAAACAGAGGAGAGCAGGGAAGCAGGCAGCCTTGAGGTGCACCTGTGTTGATGATCAGTGAGGCGGGGGTGTATCCATTTCACTAATGGAGGTCTGCCGATGAGAAAGTCAAGGATCCAGTCGCAATGGGAGATAGAGTCCCAGGTGAACGCCAAGCTGCAGCCAGCGAACAGCAGCTTGACCAATGTGTTCCTATAATCCGGGTGATCCAAAGCAGAGTGGAAAGCAAGTGCGATGGCCTCTGTTGTGGCAATAGACAAATGGAAGCAAGTCTTTTCTGAGGCAGGAATTGATTTGCGCTGTAACGTACCTCTCGAAACACTTCTCTACAGTGGATGTAGGTGCTGCCGGACGGTGGTCCTTGAGGCAGGTCTCTGTGCACTGCTTGTGCTCCTGTACAATAGATACTCCCACTTTTGAAGCAAGTGGGATCCAATGCCTGCAGAAGCAAGCGGGTGAAGACATCACTGAATACTCCAGCCAGTTGGTCCGCACGGATCTTTAGCGCTCAGGAGGTACGACGTCTGGGCCAAGCTTTGTGTGGATTCGACCTCTTGATGGATGCTCTGATGTCAACGTCAGAGATCACAGGATTGTCAGAGACTGATGGGGCTCGTGTAGCTGTGTTATCGTTCTCCATTTAAACATGTGCATAAAAAACATCAAGCTCAACTGGATGTGATGCGCCATTGCCACGTAGGCTATCTAGCTTTGCATTATAGGAGGTGATAGCGTGCATACCCTACCTCGGTTGCAGAGTCTATCTGTGACCAGGTTTGCTAAAAATTGTCTCTTCAGGAATGTCTTAGCTGGACTTCTTATATGACACTGGATTGCCAATCCTAAATGCCGCACATCCTGCCCTCTGCGTTTACAAGCTCCTGGTTCATTTAAGTCTTCTGGTTGGAGAAGACTTGGAATGTTTTTGTTGGTACACATTTATCCATTATTATAACGTCAATGACAACTGTAGCAGATTGGAGCATAAACAGTACAACACGAGAACAAGCCCTTCGGCCCTCAATATCTGTGCCAAACATGAGGCCCACTGGCTCCTTTCTGTCTGCACCAACAAAGGTTGGTGCCATCCATGGACATAAAAAGGAAATTGAGGTAATCTCAGATGAGACGCCCCTCTGGCTGATGATCACTCTGTCTGGAGCTTCCTGGACAAATAATGACATCACATTGATCCCTGTCCTTTACGGTTTGGTGAACTGACCTGGGCCACCAGCAGTCAGTCGCTCACCGTGCACTGTTGCTGAAGACCCAAGCTGGAAATCAGTGAGGCTTATATTCCTAAAAGTCACTCGTTGGTCCCTGCAGTTTCCCATGCAAAGTTTTAGAGGAATCAAGTTATGGCTCAGCTGTCAAAACGTAAATAGCTGCCAAATCTAGGGATATAGTTGTCAGTGGTTATTGGGAGAAGGCAGGAGAATGGGGTTGGCAGGGAAATATAGATCTGAATGGCGGAGTGCACAAGATGGGTCGAATGGCCCTAATTCTGCTCCGAGAACTTATGCACATATGAGGCCAGACTTGCCATTCATATCCATGTCTACGATCGCTTGTTAATTTTATTTTTTAAATCAGCTTCCCATCTTCTCCCGACAGATGGATTGTGAGCAGCAACAACCTGGTAATGAGTTGTTGCTGTTGGCTAATTTTCTTTGTGATGGTTTAATTTGTAAGTTGAGCTCTGTTTCTTTGCAATTATCCCTCTTGCTGTTTTATTCCTCCTTTCAGTCCTCCCAGTACCCTTCACCTATTGCTGCCACGTTTATCTTTGGGAATAATATAAAAATTGTCAGTTTGATTATGCTATTATTACTGCTGTTCCCTGGAGTGATCTGACCCAGAGGCTTTGTTTAATATTCAAAACTGCAAAGGAGAACATTTTTAATTGATCTGATTATGCGTGTTGAGTCACTGATTTGATGATGTGCCCCTTTGAAGGGAGATTTTAAAAAATGTTGCCTAAATTTGTGTATAGTGCAAATCCGCACTTTGATAGTGTTATCTGTTAGAGGATGTTTCTTGTCCAAATACTTGAGAGCAAGAACAAACTTGCATGTGTGGAGGAATTTCAAGGCCCAGGGAAATATTCCAGGTCAGCGGCAGAGACTAAAAGCAGAATAAATCAAACGTGACCTGCCATAAAGTAACCTAGATTAAATTTACCACAATCTGGAGAGTTATTGCACAAAAAAAAGGACAAAATAAAATTCCAAGCTAAACATCACGCAGGGCTGTGAGTGATGGATCTCTTATTTATAACTTGGTGTCCATGAGCTTGGCATCCCTTAATTAGAAAGCTTTATCTTTGCTGAGATTGGAACCTTCATTTCCTAGCCATCAATTCCATCTCCACACCCCTCTCCCTCCCCCAGCCACTGTCTAAGCTACACCAATCTTGTTCACAATATTGTCATCCTGTTTGTGCTTGGATGAAGCTTCCAACACTATTATTCTTTTTCAAAACCTATTTCCTTTTCCATTGTATCACTTGCAGCCCTCCCAGTGTCTTGTTGAGTCCTACTTTGTTATTGCCTGTCCCTCTCAATTATTTCAATGCTTCCTTCGGATGATCTTCCAACCTCTGTGAATTTGAGCTCCTCCAAAACGTTGCTGTTTATAACCTAAATCGTATGAAGTCCTGGTCTATCATTCCATCATGTGCCAGCGTACTTCTGGCATCCACTCTTGAAATGGCCTCCATTTATAAATTATTCATCTGCATTCAGATCCATTTGTGAAATTGCCCGTTCCTATGAAAACAGACTCTTCCTGTGTGCTCCCTTGAGGTTCAAGCACCTCCATTTGTTTTCTGGTGTCATCCAGGCTTCCTTCACAATAGATTGCAGAAATGTTATTTGAGCTGGGTGTGAATGGTGTCCTAATGCTAGCCATTGGTCAATGAGGTTACATGGAATAGGTACTGAAGAGGAGTCAATGCTTGGGACCAATCTGGCATGATCATATTGAATCGTGGGCCACACTTGAAGAGTACCACTTTTTCAGCTGTTATCAGGCAACTGAACCATTGACTCCATTTATACCTCATGCTGCCTTGGCATGGCACCCTCTCGTCCTTGATTCCCCAACGCTGGGTAAAAGACTCTGTGCATGCAGCCTAACCATTCCCCTCATGCTCTCATACACCTGTATAAGATAACCCCTTATCCTCCTGCACTCCAAGGAATAAAGTCCTAGTCTGTTCAACCTCTCCCTATAGCTCCGGCCTGTGAGTCCTGATAACATCCCTGAAAATCTTCAGTGCACCCGTTCTCTGTTTCTCTGGCACGCTGTTCTCTGGAGTTGTAGCATCAACCCATTTATCTATTTTGATTATTAACAAGCCCAACATAGGTACTGAGGCAGCTTAACGCCTTCCAGCTGGTTCATTTCTTTTGACAGTGTAATAAAGTGTATAAACGCTCGCAGGTCTGTAGAGAGACGCAAATTGAATTTGATTTGCGAGGCTCAAAAAAAAATTAATAAAGAACTATTGAGCTGATTGTTAACCTCTTGAGAATTTACATCTTTAAATAATGAAGTAATTCTCATCATCTCTGTGCAGCTACTATTTTGTCTTTCTATTTAATGCTGGTCTATAGATGGCAGCATCTGAAGTCAACATCCTTTAGTGTAGGCCTAGACAGTGAAACTCAGTTGCAAGTAAAGGTTCCCATAATATTCTCGGCATAGTTGTGGTGAAATGCTTTCTTTGGTGTAAAATAATTCTTTAATTTGTCACTAATCTTCTAGAAAGAAATGTAATACTTGGATAGTTCCTTTGTAAATTTAAATAGTTTTGACCTTCCGTGTATTTTCTTGCGTGCTGCTGTAGGGGGAGAAGCATTGCAGGTTGCTGCAAACCACAGTGAAGATTTAAAGGGAAAGAGTGTGTTTAGAGATATACTTTGAATAAATCCACGGGGTGTTAATTAAATAGAGAACAACTGTACAAAGTTCCCTTTGCTTTGTACACTGTTAATTGAGGCAGTCTTGAAATTGTTGGTGACACGTGTGGCCTTTATTTCTGTCAGCTAGTCAAAGAAAGTTCAAGGTTTTGCACTGTGAACAACGCACCTCATGTTTCCCAAATAAAGGCCTCTGAGCTTGATTTCTGAGCATTATTGAATCGGCATACAAGGATGAGTGATGATAAAGGTGTTTGGGGGCGTGCGATAGTATCCTCTGTCAGCTTTACAATTAATATTTTTCCAATTCTATTTGAACAGTTTTGAAGAAAAAGCCAAAGTACGGAGTCTGTTTATATTTCTGCAAGGAGATTCATGTTTTGAATGTTGGTGTTTCTTTCTTCCATTCAGAACATCAGTGCTGTTGTTAAAGAGCTGCCACTACCTTCACTGCCAGACCCAACAATAATTTTAATTCAAATTTTTAGATCTGTGTCATTCAGGACAGTTTGCACATGGTTCGTTTTTACCATGGATCTATTTTGGAATCTCTAAACAATCAGACTGAAGAAGGGTCCTGAACCTGAAATGTTGCCTTCACAGGTCCCGACCCGAAATGTTGCCTGACCCGCTGAGTTCCGGCAGCACTTTGTGCTTTGCTCAAGATTCCAGCATCTGCAGTTCCTTGTATGTCTATATTGGAATTAGACCTATTTATTACTGAGATTTTTTTAAGTGAATCGAGAATTCAGTCAATTATTCTATGACGGAAGACAAAATCAAATGTTACTGGACTGGGAATGGTAATTTGATTTCAGATATGGCTGCATTTTTTACTTGCCAGACACAAGTTTTCTAGCATTTTGGCAAAGAGAATGAGATGTGATTAAACTGTCAGTAAGTACTTTGATCTATGATTATAACATATAAAGGTTTTGCTTTAGTGGGATAATTAGCAGGGTAGGATGAGTACTTTAGCCACGTATGGTACCAGACAGTAGGTCTGTTTACCCCTAGTCCTGTTGGGGATGGTCGGTCAGAGATCCTGTGGAGAGGAACAATCTTAGGAGTTTGGGGAAATGGATGCAATGCCATGAGGCCATTCAGTCTGAGACCACTCTGAAATTATGGATGCTGTAAATTCAAAAAAGTTGAAGCAAAGAGGGTGTGTTTTTGGCAGATGGAGCAATGCAGCCTCATGGGTATGATCTGTTTTAACACTACTTCCCAGACACAGGTCATGAAATTGCAGATTTCCCATAACTAGGGTGGTTCCCAGCACAAAATGGATTGAGGACACTGCACACATGTATTCATTACAACGGTAGTTCAGGGAGTGAATTAAAGTGCCATAGATTTACCGGTCTGTATCCAGCTAGGTTTAGCAAAATAAATTATTTAGTCAGAGAGTCATACAGCATGGAAACAGGCTCTTCGGCCCAATTTATCTATGCTGTCCAAAGTGCCCCGTCTAAACGTTGGTATATGTTAGCTCTAGAATTACCACAGTTATCAAAGTAACAAAGCAAGCAACCTGAAGGAGACACAACTGTTTTAATGAGCAATTCGCAGTTTCACTGTACCGGCTGTGTGTGTTTAGATGTGCGTGGCTTAATCCTTGAGCCAAACATGTGCTTTAGTCTTAACATATTCATGCGAGGCTCAAAACACGGTAATTTTGTTGGAACTGATGAGGGCATTTGGAAGGGGTTGAGATGGGTGGGTACAGGGCGGTTGGGGAATGTCGGCTAGAACATTGTGTGAAATGACTTCTTGATCCTCACCATGGGATCTTCTTCCTCTCCTTATAGGAAAGAAGAGCTATAGCTTAATGCAGCTCTCAGTCAGTATTCCATTCCACACTTACAGATCGGAAGCTTGCAGCAGGTTTCGTATTGGTATTGGTTTATTATTGTTACACGTACCGATACAGAGAAAATCTTTGTATGCCTGTTATGCAGTCAGATCATGCCGTAGCCAAGGGCAATCAAACCATGCAAAAGTACAGATAGTGCAAAGTGAAACATACCCGAGTGGAGAATATAGTGTTACAATTATGGAGAAAAGGTTCAAGGGCCTCAATGATCAGGATCAGGAAGATCAGGACTAGACCCTGGCTTATCCAAGGGCTGTTCAGTAGTGTGAGGACAGTGAGGTAACAGCGGTGAAGAACTGTTGGGCTTCACTAACAGTGTATGTTGTGAATTTATAGACCATCAATGGAAATGTTCACTGGGTTGTGTTCAAACCAGAGTAGATTTCTATCTCTCTTCACTGGCAGTGTTATACCAAACCCCTTGTCCTTGCCACGTTCATTCTGTAAAACTGTATCTAGTTATGGGTGAACGAAGACCGTGAATGGGATCAACTTGATTTCTGACGCATTTGCTTTCTTTTCTTGCGTGCTAAAGGCCTAGATCCATCCCAGTTTCGAATGAATCGCATCGGTCTTCAAGTCGAAGAAAACGACGTGCTGCTGGGTGGCTCGGTCCAGCTCACCGACGAAGAAAAATACCGAGACGCAGAAAGGTTCCAGTTCTCATGTCCCAGCTGTGGGACGGAAAACATTTACGACAATGTCTTCGATGGCAGTGTAAGTACCATAATTTATGTTAACAAATCGACTCCTGGTTTCCTTGGCTGAATCTCTGAAGTTGCATATCTTTACATATAGTTCAGCAGTGTAGCTGAAAGGTCCTAGCCTTGTTCTTCAAGCAGGCTGCTTGATTGGCTCTTAAAGGTAGTGGAGTCAGGGGATATGGGGAGAAGGCAGGAACGGGGCACTGATTGTGGATGATCAGCCCTGATCACATTGAATGGCGGTGCTGGCTCAAAGGGTCGAATGGCCTACTCCTGCACCTATTGTCTATTGGGATCTCATCCACCACCCTAGGATGTTCTTTCCCTCCAGGGTACAGTGGTGACAAAATGCATTGTATGCTATTCGCCAAAACACATCTGACAGAACCTTCCTACCAGTTTGAAGGACAAGAGCTTGGAGGAGCATGGGGACAGATTCAGATTAAGTTTATTGCACAGTCAGCATACCTGCCAACCATTCCGATTTGGGCGGAATTCTTCCGATTTTTCCATCCCAATTCCGAATTCCGATTTTTTGTCTCAATATTCCGAGAAAAAAAATCGGAAAAAAAAACACACAGAAACTTTCTATGTGTTTTTTTTTCCGATTTTTTTTCTCGGAATATTGAGACAAAAAAATCGGAATTGGGATGGAACGGCTGGAGCGTCTAGACTCAGAAGCGCAGGGGAGAAGTAGGTGCGAGTCAGGTGGGCACCGGGGAGGAGGGTGGAGAGGGGGAAATCAACGATCATCCCGTGGGGTAGTAAGCCAAATACGTTCATTATCACTTCAGGGGCAGGGAAGAGGCGATGAGGGGGCAGGGAGAGATGGTCCGGTCCGGCCCAGACGGGCAACACTCACCGGTCACCTCACCTCAGCGCCGCTGCCGCCGCCGCCGCCGCCGGGAGTGACCGCGAGCGCGTCAGGTCGGGTCGGGGCCAGCCCGTTCCCGCCTCACCAACACTCACAAACTGAGAGTTGACGAAGAAAACTGCAGATGCTGGAGAATCGAGGGTTACACAAAAGCTGGAGAAACTCAGCGGGTGCAGCAGCATCTAAGGAGCGAAGGAGATTAGGCGACGTTTTGGGTCGAGACCCTTCTTCAGACTGAGAAGGGTCTCGACCCGAAACGTCGCCTATCTCCTTCGCTCCTTAGATGTTGCTGCACCCGCTGAGTTTCTCCAGCTTTTTGTGTAACCCCCCTGAGGTCACTTTCCCGCCCTCACTGACGTCACGTACCCCGCCCCTTACTGACGTCACTTGCCCCGCCCCTTACTGACGTCACCTGCCCCGCCCCTTACTGACGTCACGTGCCCCGCCCTCACTGACGTCAGACTAATAGGATTCCGATTTTTCAATCTCACAAGTTGGCAGGTATGAGTCAGATATCCGCTGGCAAATGTTGCCAACTGACCCATTCCTTGACTGCAGGAATACGTGTTTCAGTGTAGGCATGGTGAAGCTTGGTGCAGCCAACGCCAAGGCTCTGTGAAGAATGGACCACGGTCTAGGGTCCTTCCACTGCCGGACATTGAGGACAGAGTCCGCTGGAGACACACCTCAAACAAGGGAAGGGAATATCACGCCAGGGGGCCACATGGGTGGCAAGGGTTTTGGCTTAAAGATAGATGCGATCACCACTGAGTACAACACTAATGAATGTACAGACGCAGTGAATCTTAAGAATATGTATCGTTTTTTTGTTTTATGTATTTTTTATTCTCAATAAAGTTTTTTTGGAAGTAAAAACATTACCACAGGGTGCAATTAAATTTCTAATTCGCATGAAACTCGTAGAATAAGTACACAATCAATATGATGACGAATGCAAAAACTCTGACTGGTGCCAAGATTTAAGTGCAAACCAAATTAATTTACACTAAAGGGAGTCACAGTTGGTATAAATGTGCAGGAAAGAACTGCAGATGCCGTTCTTTCGTGTCGAAGGTAGACACAAAATGTGCCCCAGCAGTATGAACATTGACATCTCTAACTTCAAATAGCCCTTGCTTTTCCTCTCTCCATCCCTTCCCTTTTCCCAATTCTCCCACCATTTCTACTGTCTACGACCACAGTCTATCTCTGTCCCACCCACTCCCCTGACATCAGTCTGAAGACGGGTCTCGACCCGACACGTCACCCATTCCTTCTGCCTGTCCCGCTGAGTTACTCCAGCATTTTATGTCTACCCACAGTTGATATAAGTTATTTTTAGTTTAGTTTACAGATGCAGCGCGGAAACAGGCCCTTTGGCCCACCGAGTCTGCGCCAGCCAGCGATCACCCCATACACTAACACTATTCTACACATGAGGGAAAATTGACATTTTTGGGGTTTTCTTGAGTAAAAGGGGCTGTCCCACTGCGGCAACCTAATTGGTGAGTTTAGGAGAGTTTGAAAAAGTGTCATATTGAAGAACTCCTTCGACAATGTAGAAGACGTCCTTTGACCTCCTTCGACTATGTTGAAGACCAGCTTCGACTAGCTTCGGGAAAATTGGACAATTGGAAAATAGTGGAGAGTGAAGACGATCTCCTTCGACCTCCCTTCGACAATGTTGAAGACTATCTACAACTACCTTCGACTACCCTCGATTACCTACGAATGACATGCCGGCCGACCTACATCGACTAAACCTACGAGTAAAAAAAAAAAATTTTTTTTCCCTGGCGACCTTTTTTTACTCGCGGGCATTTTTCAGCGCGTTGAAAACTACCCTGCGACCTAGCTGAGGCCTCGAGTACGTGGGGACTACTCTCAAGCATGAAGGAGAGTTACAAAGACCTCCTAGGATCGCCTGTCGACCATGCTGCGCGTATGAGTCGAGGGCAAACTCTTCTAAACTCGCCAATTAGGTCACCGCAGTGGGACAGCCCCTTGAGGATGAGAAAATCAGACGGGATTTCTTTTGGTGAGGTATCTGGACAGACTAAAAGTTGGATGTCCTGGCAGTGGGGTAAATGCAAAGATTCTATATCGGTAACGTTGGTAACCAGAGATGAATTTCAAACCCTCAACTATCCATATTTTCTCTGAAACGTTTGGAAATATATTTACAAATTTTTATTTCCATGCTGGGGAAATGTTTGATTATCAAAAGAAAGCCGAAAGGACAACTGTTTTGCAATGAAAGTACTCCCTCAGACATTAGTATGCTTTATTATGTCTTTGAAGCAAAATATCAGCTTCTTGCTTTCCCTAGTAAGTTGACTTGTAGCCAGTAAAAGCAATTGAGGACGATGCAATCTCATTGTTCTTGCAGATGTCATTTTAGAAAACGAGCAAATGGCATATATCCTACGAAAGCGAATACTTATGCTCATTGAAAATGGGAAAGATGAGACTTAATGGCTGAGATCACACAAAGTTGACATTTCTGTGCAAGAAATTATTCCTTAAGTTAAAAATAACATTTGGGTTTTTAATATTGAGTTTTTATTTCCCCTTTCCTTCTTCCGACTCTTTCTCCACCCCCCACCCCCTCCCCAATTTAAAAAAAAACTCCTTGACCTTTTGCAGAAGATTATCCTGCACAGTCATCAAATGCCATGGGATGCATCTTTAGCCCACACTGGTGCCAGATATTTTTATGACCTTGGATCAAAACCTAAAGTCCTTGGAAAATATTTAATAATCTATGTTTTTTTTGTCCAGAGTTTATAACACACAGTAAATTATGAGGTTGGGCATCTTAGAATTTGGATCGGAAAGCAAAAGCGTCCTTATCTAAATTAAAAGTAATTATTTTAAACTGATCCAGTGGATGAGCAGATGGTTTGGATTTTTACAGTCAAAACAATCTAGTTGCTTGAGGAACGGAAAGAGTGGGCCTTGACACAGAGTAATGTTAGTTAGCAGAATCCTTGACTTTCCTTCATTACAGCAGTAAACAAGATAGTGTTAACTGCATGGACATTGATAATTTGCAGATGGGCTTGACTGTTCAGTGAATGCATTTCTATTGGTTTGTAAGTAACTTCAAATGTAGAATGTGTGTACAAACCAGCTTGAGAATAAAATATGTGTTTTTACTGAATTTTTAGTATTTAGTCAAGTTTTGTATCGCTAGAATATTGAGTTGCATTTCATTTGTGCATCTTCTGTTTTGTATCAGGGGCTACAGATTCAACCCAGTTTATTCCACTGCAGTAATGTTGATTGTGAGACATCGCCAAGTCAGTACGAAGTGCAAATGTGCCACAAATTAACTTTGGACATCAGGCGACATATCAAAAGATATTATAGTGTAAGTACATGAAACCAACTGTAGAACGGTCTTGTCAATTATTCCCTGCTGGAAATGAATCCTTTGGCCTTTTTGATTCTTTAAAGGATTTTTATTTCATCTAACACTGCCAATTTAGTCTTGAATGACATTACTTACAATAAGTAGTACTGTATTACTTTAGTTCAAAAGAAAAATTAGACTGCAATTCCATAAAAACTATATTTTGTGCTGTTTGAAAAATGTTAACGTTGATGTATAAACAATGCCTTATTCTGTTAGTGAGAGGGAGTATGCATTGCAAATAAGCTTGTGCAGGAGAAACATTAACTTACCTAAATGGAGAAATTAATAGGAGATGTTTTGTGAAGCAGGAAAATTTCACCAACTTGACAGTTGGCAGGCTGCCTACTGCGTGGATTCATGAAAGCTAAGAATTACACTCTCATGAAAATTTCCTTACTAAATGCCCTGGTTAATCTGAAAGATAACCCACTGATTTCAATTCATCCTTTGACTGGGCGGTGCTTGTTACATCTTCATTCTGACAAAGCATTTGTATTAATCATTTGGCTCTCCAGCAGACACTCCAGGGCTGGTGCTTTTAAAATAAATGTGGCTGTGATAGCTCTTTAGTCTATTAAACTTACAATAGATGCAAAGAACTGGTAATTATAAATTCTGTGCAGTGCTTGGAAAAGAAAATGAGAATGGATGCTGCTCTTGTCGAGTGTTTTGGAAGTTTGCTCAGTTACTTCCTTTTACTTAAGTGCCTGTCTTGGGCCTTTCTGCAAATACTTGAGGCAAAGAACTGCATCCGAAAGGGAGCTTGAGAATTTATATTTTCCTACATGAAAGCAAGCAGTACTTATGCAACTGGCTTTTTAATTTAAGTGCATTTTATTCTCCAGGATCATTGACATGAAAAGAATGTTGAAAGGTGCTACAAATTCAGACCAAGGGGCCCTCCGATTTTCTCAAGTGCCCATTTATTAGAGGGCCATGGAGAGACACAGCTCAGAAACTTACCCTTTGGCCCACAAGGTCCATGGGTGACCATCATGTACCCATCTACAATAACCCATTTAACAGCACTTGTCCTGTGGCCTTCTATGTCTCTGCCGTTCAAGTGTATTATTTCCCATACATCTTGGGTATTGTAAGAGTCACTGCCTTTACCATCTTCTCATTGTGTCCTTGATTTATGGAATTCCCTGCCAATTTATGGAATTCCCTGCCACAGTGGAGGCCAAATCACTGGATAGATTTAAGAGAGAGTTAGATAGAGCTCTAGGGGCTAGTGGAATCAAGGGATATGGGGAGAAGGCAGGCACGGGTTATTAGTAGAGCCATGATCACAATGAATGGCGGTGCTGGCTCTAAGGGCCGAATGGCCTCCTCCTGCACCTATTTTCTATGTTTCTATGATTCTAGTTACTGGGTGGAAAATTATTCCTCTTCTGACCCCCTCAACACCTCATCCATTGCACACAATTCACTTGTTAAGAAAGCCTGCACAAGTGGAGTGGTTTACACGGGTGTTTCATATTGGGAAAATATTACTGCCTATTTACCAGCTATATTCTAATATTACAAGTAGGAAAATATCTTTGCCAATAATAGACTACCAGATTTGTTTACTGGCACTGTTGTTTGAGGGGGCATCGGGGACTGGTGGATGGAGAGATGAATTCTCAAGGTAACAAAACTGAAAAACTGTTGAAAGAGTCCAGTGATGCAAGATGGAATCCTGAACCAACTTAAATTCTCTTGGAGATGCAAGGCACTGCATCTGCTGGAATCTGAAGCGAGAAAAATAAACTCCCAGAAGAGGAGGTGATACAATCCCAGAAGACAGTGGTGCTGCGGAAGAAGTTGCTGCCTTACAGCACCAGAGACTAGGGTTCGGGTCTGACTACAGGTGCTGCTCGTACAGAGTCCTTGTGAATGTGTGCGTTCTCTTCAGGTGCTCTGGTTGCCTCCCACACTCCAAAGACGTGCAGGTTTGTAGGTTAATTGGCATCGATAAATTTGTAAATTGTCCCTAGTGTGTGTAGGATTGTGCAGGGTTGTAATCAATTCCAGCAACACAGTGCTGGTCACCTAGAAATGGCTTGTTTATTTCCTCCAATATTTTCGTCACCTCCAATGGGATCCCACCATTAGCCACATCTTCTCATCTCCACCCCTTTCCGCTTTCCGCAGAGCCCGTTCCCTCCGCAACTCCCTGGTCAACTGGTCCCAAACCACCCCCTCACCAGGTACTTTCCCCTGCAACCGCAGGAGATCATCTGTCCCTATACCTCCCCCCTCGACTCCATACAAGGACATCTTCCAACCTCATCTATTGTATGCGCTGTTCCAGGTGTGGAATCTTGTATATTGGCGAGGCCAAGCACAGGCTCAGGGATCGTTTCGCTGAAGACCTCCGCTCAGTCTGCCTTAACATACCTGATCTCCCAGTTGCTTGGCACTTTAACTCCCCCTCCCATCCCCACACTGACCTTACTGTCCTGGGCCTCCTCCATTGTCAGAGTGAGGCCCATTGCAAACAGCACTACATATTTCACTTGGGCAGCTTACACCCAGCGGCATTAACTTTTCTAACGTCAAGTAACACTTGCTTTACCTCTCTCGCTCTCCATCCCTCCCCCTTCCCAGTTCTCCAACCAGTCTTACTGTCTCCGACTACATTTTATCTTAGTTTGCTTTGTTGTTACATTTTCCTTGATCTCCATTCCCTTTGCCCTGTTTTCACACCTTCACACTTCCTTATCTATCTATCTCCCTCCCTCCTGACGTTGGTCAGAAGAAGGGTCTCGACCCGAAACGTCACCCATCCCTTCGCTCCAGTGATGCTGCCTGTCCTGCTGAGTTACTCTAGCATTTTGTGTCTATCTTTGGTTTAAACCAGCATCCGCAGATCCTCCATACACATGACTTGTTTATTCCTACTTTCCATTTTCTGTCTGTTAAGCGATCCTCAAGCTACACCATCAAGGAAAAATTTACAGACAGAAAATAGGGAGCAAGAATAAATAATATCTAAACTCTGATTTTTGGATAACTGGATTGGAGGCCTGGTGTTTACAGCCTGGAAACAGGCCCTTCGGCCCACCGAGTCCGCGCTGACTAGCGATCCCCGCACATTAATACTATCCTACACCCACTAGGGACAATTTTTACATTTACCAAGCCAATTAACCTACAAACCTGTACGTCTTTGGAGTGTAGGAGGAAACCCAAGATCTTAGAGAAACCCATGCGGTCACGGGGAGAACGTACAAACTCTGTGTAGACAGCACACGTAGTCAGGATCGAACCCGGGTCTCTGCCGCTGCATTCGTTTTAAGGCAGCAACTCTACCGCTGCGCCACAGTGTATAGTGAGCCATCTTGAAGAGGAGCAAACAACATCTCAAAAACTCCTCCATATTAAAGAATTGTGTTATGGCACCTCTGGAACCCTCAACTAACTCGTCTCACCTCATCTTGTGTGTTACCAGTCCATTTGTTTTACAGTGGATCTGTATGTTGGTCTGCTGAAAGTCACAATGTACAAATTAACCAGTTTGCCGTTAACCGTTTTGCTATTTATAACTTCTGCAAATTCTAACCAATTGGTCAAAAGTAATTTATTATGGGGAACAAGGAAATGGCAGATGAGTTGAACAGGTACTTTGGATCCGTCTTCACCAAGAAGGACATAAACAATCTTCCTGATATTGTAGTGGCCAGAGGATCTGGGGAGACGGAGGAACTGAAGGAAGAAATCCACATTAGGCAGGAAATGGTGTTAGGTAGACTGATCGGACTGAAGGCTGATAAATCCCCAGGGACTGATGGTCTGCATACCAGGGCACTTAAGGAAGTGGCTCTAGAAATCGTGGATGCATTGGTGATAATTTTCCAATGTTCTACAGACTCGGGATCAGTTCCTGTGGATTGGAGGGTAGCTAATGTTATCCCACCTTTTAAGAAAGGCGGAGAGAGAAAACAGGGAATTATAGACCAGTTAGTCTGACATCGGTGGTGGGGAAGATGCTGGAGTCAATTATAAAAGATGAAATAGCCGCACATTTGGATAGCAGTAACAGGATCGGTCCAAGTCAGCATGGATTTACGAAGGGGAAATCATGCTTGACTAATCTTCTGGATGTTTTTGAGGATGTAACTAGGAAAATGGACAAGGGAGAGTCAGTGGATGTGGTGTATCTGGACTTTCAGAAAGCATTTGATAAGGTCCCACATAGGGGATAAATGGGAAAAATTAGGGCACATGGTATTGGCGATAGAGTGCTGACATGGATAGAAAATTGGGTGGCAGACAGGAAACAAAGGATAGGGATTAATGGGTCCCTTTCAGAATGACAGGCAGTGACTAGTGGGGCACCGCAAGGCTTAGTGCTGGGACTGCAGCTTTCACAATATACATCAATGATTTGGATGAAGGGATTCAAAGTAACAGTTGTACATTTGCAGATGACACAATGCTGGGTGGCAGTGTGAACTGTGAGGAGGATGCTATGAGAATGCAGAGTGACTTGGACAGATTGGGGGAGTGGGCAGATGCATGGCAAATGAAGTTTAATGTGGATAAATGTGAGGTTATCCACTTTTGTAGCAAACACAGGAAGGTAGATTACTATCTAAATGGCATCAAGTTGCGAAAAGGGGAAGTACAACGGGATCTGGGGGTCCTTGTTCATCAGTCTATGAAAGTAAGCATGCAGGTACAGCAGGCAGTGAAGAAAGTGGATGGCATGTTGGCCTTTATAACAAGAGGAGTCGAGTATAGGAGCAAAGAGGTCCTTCTGCAGTTGTACTGAGCCCTAGTGAGACCATACCTGGAGTATTGTGTGCAGTTTTGGTCCCCTAATTTGAGGAAGGACATTCTTGCTATTGAGGGAATACAGCGTAGGTTTACAAGGTTAATTTCCGGGATGGCGGGACTGTCATATGCTGAGAGAATGGAGCGGCTGGGCTTGTACACTCTGGAGTTTAGAAGGATGAGAGGGGATCGTATTGAAACATATAAGATTGTTAAAGGTTTGGACACGCTAGAGGCAGGAAACATGTTCCCGATGTTGGGGGAGTCCAGAACCAGGAGCCACAGTTTCAGAATAAGGGGTAAGCCATTCAGAACGGAGATGAGGAAACATTTTTTCTAACAGAGGTGTGAGTCTGTGGAATTCTCTGCCTCAGATGGTAGTGGAGGCCAGTTCTCTGGATACTTTCAAGAGAAAGCTAGATAGGGCTCTTAAAGATAGCAGTGTCAGGGGACATGGGGAGAAGGCAGGAACGGGGTACTGATTGGGGATGATCAGCCATGATTACATTGAATGGCAGTGCTGGCTCGAATGGCCTACTCCTGCACCTGTTGTCTATTGTCTAAAGAGGACACTGTTAATATTCAAGACGTATGATTAGATTTTAATGATGTCGGGTTGGTACTGGAAAGTTGCTCTGAGGTAGAAGATCGACATTGTGTACATCTTGGTTTGCATCGATCACTTAGGCCGGAGGGCCCGTTTCCATACTGAATGACTATTTTATTAAAATAGAGTCATGCTATTGTATTATTGAATACAGAGCAGGAATAAGGGATTCTTACTCTGCCTCTTCCATGCATTCTTAGAATCCGGCCTGTATCTAGTGAAGGTAAAGCAGGCGAAAGGTGCTAGATGCTTGGACCAGTCTTCAATGGTGGCAATTCATACAATGACAAATGCCACTTTACATCTAAGAATATAGATTTTTATTCATAAAAAAGAGAATGGGCAAATGTCAATATGTGGAGTTGCGTTATTAACCATGAACTCAAGGGACAAAATGTGTTCCTCCTGTAGTTGCAGGAAAAAAGTAAGAAGGAGTCACTTTATTATTAACTTTTGTCAATAGTTAAGCCTTTAGCTTGTTCTGTCGCTGCATTGTACACCAGGAGGCAAACAATATCTAATGTTATCTGCAAGGTATGGCTTAGATTGACGAATTTGCATACTTTCAGAAATAGCACGCTCAGTTTGACAGCTTTCAAGACTAAAAGCACCTCAATGCTTCTATACTCCTAAGTTTCCTTTATAATTTAGTTCAAGCCTCCTTCCCCATTCGTATGCTGTTTTAATATAATTCATCTGTGTAGCTGAAGGTCAAAACCATGAGCTTGGATAGTGTTCCTTCTTACCTGTCCCTTAATGGTATATTTCATATGATGCTTGCTAACTTTATCTCACTGGCAGAGCATTTGAATTCATTCGTGCTCAAGTATCTTGAGGTGCATTGCCTGTGCATGGTTTAAAAACATTTTTTAAACTGAAGAGCATTAAAAGTATCAGGAGAGTCATTATGTACTCTCATTTTCAGATGCTGGTTTATATCAAAGATAGACATAAAGTGCTGGGTATCTCGGCAGGTCAGGGAGAAACGGGCTGTGTGCATTTTAGGCTGGGACTGTTGCCCAAACGTTTTCTCCAGAGATGCTGCCTGACCTGCTCAGTTACTCCAGCACTTTGATGATTTTCCTGAGATAGACAAAATCTGCCAAAATTTGTTTTGGTAAACGTTTGCATTTGGCAAGTTTAATGTCATAGAATAATACGCAGACCCAATCGGCCCAGCTTATCCAAGCAGGACAAGATGTCTACCAGAGTTAGTCGCATTTGCCTGTGTTTGGCCCAAATCCCTCCAAACCTTTCCTATCTATGTACCTGTCTAAATGACTGTTAAACATTGTAATTGTATCTATGAGTGTCTTTTCCTTTGGCAGCTCGCTCCATATACCCATAAGCCCCTCCCGTGTAGAAAAACCTGTCCTTTAGACCCCCTTTAAAACTTACCCTCTCGTCTTAAACACGTGTCTGCCAGTTTTTGGCCTCCTTACCCTGGGAAAAGGACTGTGACCGTTTACTTTATCTATGCCACCAGGCCAAACAACCCTAAGGGAATAAATAAGGTCCTGCTTCTCTGCTTAAAATGCTCATCCTCCTTTCCTTGGAGCATTACCTACTGCATTGGTGTGAATTTTCACTTCCTCAACCAAACACTGGCTTCTCTTGAACTTCAACCCAAAATGGTGGTAACATTCAAATTCAGTGAGGTCAGCCATTGTGGTTGCCTGTTAAATAACCTGCCAAAGTCACCCCTTTGTTTGAAGGTGGTGGAAACAAAAAAGTGGGAGCAGGTTAGAAGTCAGGTGCCAATGCTTCACTGCTTCTAGTATGTCGAATTCTACCACCAGTTAGCAATACGATTTCCTTTGATGGAACCAGACAAGTGTTTAAACTTTGTGATATATTTTCAAACATAGAACAGTGTAGCACAGGAATGGGCCCTTCGGCCCACAATATTTGCACAATGATCTCTTTTGTGAGAATCAATTGAGATAAACAATGAATCAATCAAGAATTATTGGATGTTTTTTGTGAAATTGTCGATTTTCAAGAGATGTAACTGTATTAGGATTGGATGTTTTATCCGATCACAGCAATAGTAATTTAGAACTTCAATTGATACCCTACAATCTTAATTAATCTATGGTGGCATATTTTAAGTGTGTTGATTTGATGTAATAACCAGAATGAATCGGACAATCTCCTGTAAGTAACAAGATTACAGAATACTATTTGATGAACACCTAACTAAATGTGTTGTAAAGTATAATTGGCATTGCGTTAACCCAGAAAATAAGATGCATGGAAAGGGAATTTCAGATTCAATTATTAGCAGCAAATGTCAGGGACTAGTTTGAAAATCTGCTTTTGCCCTTATTTCTATAATGTGAAACAATCCAAGGGTTCATTTCAAAAACGCATCTTATGGAGAACTAATTATGAAGTCATGTTTTTATTTCATGCATCATGTCATAGACCAAATGAAATACATATGGATCAAGGCATAAGGCTATTCAAAATATTGATATGAACTCTCCGGTATTTTTAAGTGCTTTTAACCATATAACCATATAACAATTACAGCACGGAAACAGGCCCTCTCGGCCCTTCCTGTCCATGCCGATCATTTGTTTTCCCCTAGTCCCATCTACCTGCACTCAGACCATACCCCTCCATTCCCTTCCTGTCCATATACCTATACACTTTACTTTTAAATGTTAAAATCGATCCTGCCTCCACCACTTCTGCTGGAAGCTCATTCCACACAGCCACAACCCTCTGAGTAAAGAAGTTCCCCCTCACGTTACCCCTAAACGTTCGTCCCTTAATTCGCATGTCATGCCCTCTTGTTTGAATCTTCCCTACTCTTAATGGGAAAAGCTTATCCACGTCAACTCTGTCTATCCCTTTCATCATTTTACAGACCTCAATCAAGTCCCCCCTTAACCTTCTGCGCTCCAAAGAATAAAGACCTAACTTGTTCAACCTTTCTCTGTAACATAGTTGCTGGATCCCAGGCAACATTCTAGTAAATCTCCTCTGTACTCTCTCTATTTTGTTGACATCCTTCCTATAATTAGGCGACCAAAATTGTACACCATACTCCAGAATTGGTCTCACCAATGCCTTGTACAATTTTAACATTACTTCCCTGCTCCGATATTCAATGCTCTGATTTATAAAGGCCAGCACACCAAAGGCTTTCTTTACCACCCCATCTACATGCGATTCCACCTTCAGGGAACTATGCACAGTTATTCCTGGATCTCTCTGTTCCACAACATTCCTCAATTCCCTACCATTTACCATGTACGTCCTATTTTGATTTGTCCTGCCAAGATGTAGCACTTATCAACATTAAACTCCATCTGCCATCTTTCAGCCCACTTTTCCATATGGCCCAAATCTGTAGACTTTGAAAATCTACTTCATTATCTATAACACCACCTATCTTAGTATCATCAGCATACTTACTTATCCAATTTTCCACCCCATCATCCAGATCATTGATGTACATGACAAACAACAGTGGACCCAACACAGATCCCTGAGGCACCCCACTGGTCACCGGCTTCCAACCTGACAAACAGCCATCCACCATTACTCTCTGACATCTCCCCTTCAGCCACTGTTGAATCCATCTTGCTACTCCGCCATTAACACCCAAAGATTGAACCTTCTTAACCAACCTTCCATGGGGAACCTTGTCAAAGGCCTTACTGAAATCCATATAGACAACATCCACTGCTTTACCCTCATCAATTTCCCTAGTAACCGCTTCAAAAAATTCAAGAAGGTTTGTCAAACATGACCTTCCAGGCACAAATCCATGTTGACTGTTCCTGATCAGACCCTGTTTATCCAGATGCTTATATATATTATCTCTAAGTATCCTTTCCATTAATTTACCCACCACTGACGTCAAACTAACAGGTCTATAATTGCTAGGTTTATTCTTTGAACCCTTTTTAAACAAAGGAACAACATGCGCAGTACGCCAATCCTCCGGCACTATTCCCGTTTCTAATGACATTTGAAATATTTCTGTCATAGCTCCTGCTATTTCTACACTAACTTCCCTCAATGTCCTAGGGAATATCCTGTCAGGACCTGGAGATTTATCCACTTTTATATTTTTCAAAAGTGTCAGTACTTCCTCCTCTTTGAATCTCATAGTTTCCATAGCTACTCTACTTTTTTTCCTTACTTCACATAGTTCAATATCCTTCTCCTTGGTGAATACCGAAGAAAAGAAATTGTTCAATATCTCCCCCATCTCTTTTGGCTCTGCAGATAGCTGTCCATTCTGTCTCTCTAATGGTCCAATTTTATCCCTCGTTATCCTTTTGCTATTAATATAGCTGTAGAAACCCTTTGGATTTACTTTCACCTTTCTTGCCAAAACAACCTCATATCTTCTTTTAGCCTTTCTAATTTCTTTCTTAAGATTCTTTTTACATTCTTTATACTCCTCTAGAACCTCATTTACTCCATACCTCCTATAATTATTGTAGATATCTCTCTTTTTTCGAAACAAGTGTCCAATTTCCCTTGAAAACCATGGCTCTTTCCAATTTTTACTATTTCCTTTCACCCTAACAGGGACATAAAGATTCTGTACTCCTACAATTTCCCCTTTAAATGTCCTCCATTTCTCTTCTACATCCTTCCCATAAAACAGAGTGTCCCAATTCACTCCTTTTTAAATCCTTACGCATTCCCTCAAAGTTAGCCTTTCTCCAATCAAAAATCTCCACCCTAGGTCCAGTTCTGACTCTCTCCATAATTATATTGAAACTAATGGTATTGTGATCACTGGTCCCGAAGTGCTCACCAACGCATACCTCCGTCACCTGACCTGCCTCATTTCCTAACAGGAGGTCCAGCACTGCCCCTTCTCTGGTCGATACCTCTATGTACTGCTGCAAAAAACTATCCTGCACACATTTTACAAACTCCAAACCATCCAGCCCATTTACAGAATGTGTTTCCCAGTCTATTTTTGGAAAATTGAAATCTCCCACAATCACTACCCTGTGCTTACTACTAATATCTGCTATCTCCTTACATATTTGCTCTTTCAATTCTCGCTCCCCATTTGGCGGTCTATAATACACCCCTAAAAGTGTTGCTACACCGTTCCCACTTCTCAGTTCCACCCAAAAAGCCTCCCTAGATGAGCCCTCTAATCTATCCTGCGAAAGCACTGCTGTAATATCCTCTCTGACAAGCAATGCAACACCTCCACCTCTGGTCCCTCCAATTCTATCACACTTGAAGCAACAAAATCCTGGAATATTTAGATTCCAATCACAGCCGTTCTGCAACCATGTTTCACTGATTGCCACAACATCATATTTCCAGGTGTCAATTCAGGCTCTAAGTTCATCCACCTTTCTTACAATGCTCCTAGCATTAAAATATACACATTTTAGAAAACCACCATCCCTTATTCTATGTCTATTATCTTTTTCCTCTTTCTCGTCTACATTTTGGGTCCGAGTGCTTCCCTTCTCTGCCTCTTGCCCCACACCCTGTCCCCTAGCCCCCTCTACCCTAGTCCCTCCCCCCAGCCTTTCTAGTGTAAAGTCTCCCCAGTAGCCTTTGCAAATCTCCCTGCCAGGATATTGGTCCCCCTCGGGTTCAAGTGCATCTCTTCAAAACAAAACAACCATCTCTTCAAAACAAAACTTTCTGTAGTTCACCAGAATTTTTTTCTTATTTATTGGGCTTCAGAAAAAGTTATTTAACTCACCTTCAAATTGTATAACACCGTTACATAATATCCAAATATAATTTGTATTGGGTTTGTTCTGCTCATACAGCAAAGTTTACGATTCAGCCGAACTTCTAAATGATTAAGATCCAGCAAAGGCTCAGAAACATTGAAAGTGCAAGAAAGGTTGTTGGCCATGGGCAAATAAGTAATTAAAAGAGCAATATATGGTGTCTTTTCTTCTTTCGTGTGGCGTGCACAGCCCTAAAGTTGTTGGACAACTTGTTCTATTTGATCTTCCGTTTGTGCATGTCGAGTTGATTGCATTAGTCGAAACAGGGCGGACCACGTGAAGGTTGCAATCTTCCCCCCCATATGGTGTCTGGTTCACAGAGAACAAAAAGAGGTCCTTCGGCCCACGTCTAATCTTACATTTACCCCATGCCAATCTTACATTTACCCCATTTTTTTTGTTCTTTTCATATTCTCCTCTACCTCTTCCAGATTCTGCCACTCATTTAAACACACAATGGGCAATTTACCATGGTCCATTAATTTATCACCTAGTGTGTCTTTGGGATGTAGCAGGACACTGGGGGAGAGTTGGAGGAGACTGAATTGGCCATGGGGAGAAAATGTAAACTCCACACAAACTGCACCTGAAGTCCAGATAGAACCTGGGTGTCTGATGCTGTGAGGCAGCAACTCTATTATTTGCACCACTGGGGCACCCTTTTTGTTAATATTTCTTCGGAAATTCTCAAACCTTCTATACTATTTGAAGTGCAATTCACTATTGGGTTGGTGGCTCAGGGAAGTAATTGTTTTACAGTGGACTTGTAGCACATTAAATTCGCAGTTGAAGCTTCTAGAATGGTGCAGTCCTACTTTTCAAAAGGGAGGTGTATTTGAGATCTTGCTTGTCACTCTTCAAGATGGCACATTATATATCATTCAACTATTTCCTTGTTATTTGTGATGTTTAGAGGCAGAGACTTTTCACTGGTAACAAAGGTACAGGGATACCACTAAGGTAGCCAGCAATGACTAAAGGGCCTGTCCCACTGTACGAGGTAATTCACCAGTTCTCCTGAGTTTTCCGCTGATTCGAACTCGGAGAATGTCCGTAGCGGGTCTGTAGGATGTCTCGTAGCGGCTCGTACGAGTAAAAAGCAACAATTGTTTTCATCATTTTTTCATCAAATGTCCACGAGTATTTTTTTACTCGTGGACATTTTTCACAGTGTTTAAAAAAACGTTACGAGTTTTCCGGATTTCCGGAGAACCTACCGTTAGCATTGCAAGCCGCTACGAGACATCCACGAACTCCTACGGTCCCGCTACGGACATTCTCCGAGTTCCAATCGGGAAAACTTGGGAGAACTCTTGAATTACCTCGTACAGTGGGACAAGCCCTTTAGACTGCAATGACGCACGACAGTCAGTCAGTCTCTGTGTGGATGTAGCATCCTTGGCGTGAAGAAGGCTCCCTTCCTGAAACTTTGCCCTCCATTCGCTCCTCAGATGCTGCCTGACGCTGAACATTCCAGCATCTGCACTTTTTTAATCTCAGTGTAGATATAATAACTTTTACAAAAGTATCAGCTTCTCGGAACAAGCTGAAACACACAAGCTGTCTAGACCCTGGCTCCAGGACTAAATTTATCCATGTTAACTGTGTTCCTGATGTTTTTGACTCCCAACTCCAATTTCAGCCGCGCACTCAACAACGTTCTTCGAACCCTAGCTCCAGCCGCAAGCAGAATATTGATATTTCACTACTTGCCAGCACAGACATTAGCGCAATCCATCTCTTGCAAACGTGATTCACTGGAAACCACCAGAGAAAGGTCTGAAGGAATTTGCTTTGTCGTGTTCAGCCAACCTTGTGCATATTTGGATCCGAGGCTTCGAAATTAGTGGATAACAGGGACTTAGTGTAATCTTGGCACAGTTAAGACATAAAAAACAGGCAGAAACGAGCCGGGTGGCCCCTGAAATTTCTTTGCTGTGCTGTAAGATTACAGCTAATCCTATTTCTCACCCACTTTGCCATCTGATTCCAAACCATCCTTTCGAGTCCAAAATCCCATTGATTTCAATCTGAAATACGTTCACCCTCCGTGCAACGATGCTGGGTTATTAATGGTGCAGTCAAAAAGGCTTGAGAAGCATTTCATTGATAGTTTACTACCATTTATGACCATTTTTGGAGTTTATGGGGATCAGAGGATATAAGAATGTGAAGTAGTAAAGCGAGGCAGAGGGCAGCTGTGAATGGCACAGTAGTTTTAAAGGGTTACTTAGAAAATAAACAGTGATCCCAACACAAAGTGCTGGAGTAACTCAGCAGGTCAGGCAGCAACTCTGGAGAACATGGACAGGTGACATTTCAGTTCTGGACCCTGAAGAAGGATCGTGACCCAAAATGTTACCTATCCGTGTTCTCCAGAGATGCTGCCTGGCACAGTTATTCCAGAACTTTATGTATTTCTTTGTAAGCCAGCACCTGCAGTTCCTTGTGCCTTCAAACAGTGGTCCATCTTCCTCTCCTCTAATGCACGTTCACATCAGGTTATCTATTCTTCTACCCAAGCTTCAGCCTTCACCAGTGTGATGCTCAGCACACATCCAGCACAGAACCTATGTGTGCTGTTCCTTAGCATTATGGACCACTGGTATTTATTTATGTCTACAAATTGGCCCGTGAGTCCCCTTTAAATTACTGTACTGAATGAAAGGACATACCTTTAGAAAGGAGATAAGGAGGAATTTCTTTCCTCAGAGGATGGTGAATCTGTAGACGCCCGGTCAATGGACATTATTAAGGAAGAGAAAGATTATTGATTACTAAGGGTCTCTGGAGGTAAGGGGAGAAGGCAGGAGAATGGGGTTGAGAGGGAAAGATAGATCAGCCATAATTGAATGGCAGAGCAGACTTGATGGGCTGAATGGCCTAATTATGAACATGAATTTATTTCTAAAACTTGTATTATTCAAAAGTAGGGTATATAAAAAGCTGGAGAAACTCAGCGGGTGCAGCAGCATCTAAGGAGCGAAGGAGATAGGCAACGTTTTGGGCCGAAACCCTTCAAGAAACTGGTTTATTTATTGTGCCATGATATTAATGACTCACCACATGTTCCCATGCTCCTCTCACACATCTTTCAACTCTTGCCAGGGTTAATGGGCCTTTAGTTTACTTGAGGTTTCTATTGCTGCAAGGCCTTTGGTCTAGTTTGGTGCTTAACATACTTAAAATAATGTTGTTGTTTTTTCTGGCATTAATCACCAGTGCTTCGGGGGGGAAATTGTAATTCTGGTAAACTGGCCGGCTCTGAAAGATGTCAGATGTCTCTTGAGAGGAAACCCTCTTTGATAGAGCAGTAATGTGGTAGCAGCATTGAACATTGACCGTTGCTGTGCCTGTTGTTTTTGAACTGTTTATGGTGTCTAACAGATCAATGATTGGTGTGAATACTTTTTCTCACCAGAAGCTTCTGATTGAAATCTGGGTTAGCTCTCATCAAACCCTTCCTTGACATTACTGTGATGCCGGGCTATGTTAGTGCCACATGCACACAGAGGAAAACTGAGATTAAATTGTAAGCGACAGAATGTATATGCCTAGAAACTGGAATCGCAAGGAAACGCAGGTGCTGGTTTATGAATAAGGAGACAAAATGCTCGAGTAACACAGCAGGTCTGGCAGCATCGCTGGAGAACATGGATGGACAATGTTTCGGGCCTGGAACCTTCATCGAAGTCTGAAGAAAGGTCCCGACCTGAAACGTTGACTTTCCATGTTCTCCAGATATGCTGCCAAACCCACTGTGTTACTCCAGCACTTTTTGTCTTTTGCCTAGAAATTAGATTGTCTGCTGCTACAATTTGTGTGCTATGCAATTTACTTTCAATTAAAAAAGGAAGAATGGAAATTTGTTGTTTTTTGCTGCCAACTGGTGACTTTCCTTTTGAACGCTCCGTGAGTCTGATAAACTGGCATGCAGCAGCGCTCAGGGTTGGCAATGACACTCATGTACACACTGGGATGGCATGGTGGCACAGCGGGAGAGTTGCTGCCTCACAGCGCCAGGGACGAGGTTCTATCCAGACGTGGGGGTGTTGAAATAATTCCAGAATAATGTCCAATGATGAGCTGAGTTATCTTTCCTGAAAATATCTGTCCTAAAAGAAGGGTCTCGTCCTGAAACGTCACCTATTCCTTTTCTCCAGTGATGCTCTCTGGCCCACTAAGTTACTCCAGCTTTTTGTCTATCTTAGAATAATATCTAGTTTTGTAGAGGGCAACAGATGATATATACAGTGCCCTCCATAATGTATAGACAGACCCATCATTTATTTATTTGCCCGTGTACTCCACAATTTGAGATTTGTAATAGAAAAAAACACATGTGTGGTCGCGTTGAGCCGCGACAGTCCCGCGCGATTTCATGCACACGAACAGCCGTCTGGAGCGCGTGACGTCATTTGAAGATGGACACAAAGCTGGAGTAACTCAGCGGGACCGGCAGCGTCTCTGGAGAGAAGCAATCGGTGACGTTTCGTGTCGAGACTCTTCTTCAGTCTGAAAAGAAGGGTCTTGACCCGAAACGTCACCCATTGCTTCTCTCCAGAGATGCTGCTGGTCCCGCTGAGTTACTCCTGCCTTTTGTGTCCATCTTCAATTTTCTTGGCCCAACTCTGGGAGTAGAAGTGGGGGCAGATCCGGGCCGTAACGGCCGTGAGCCCCAGGCTGAGTTCGGCGATCGTTTGCCTGCTTCTGTTGCTGTTGTCTGCGCCAGGTCTTGGGCCTGTCCCACTTTGGACGTCAGTCACAGGCCATTGGCGCGCAAAGATTTCGGAACCCCGCGCGATGTCGTGCACAATTCCATACTTCTCCACGCTTCTCAGTGGGACCGTGTACAATGCCCGTGCGCCTCAACGCGACCACGAGGTTGCGTAATTTGCGTGCCAAAGACACATATGTGGGACAGGCCCTTTATGGCCCGGGCATGTATGGCTGCTGAAGGTACTGGCTCACATAACTTCATTGATGATACAACTGTTGATTTGTAGTAGCATAATGAATTGTGAAGTGTACAGACACATCCTCTCTGCTCAAGTTCAAACAAATGCCTCAAAACTCATTGGCTGGCGGTTCATTCCACAGCAAGACAATGATCCCAAACCTACTGCTCAAGCAACAAAGGAGTTTTTGAAAGCTAAAAGATGGTCAATTCTTGAGTGGGCAAGTGAATCACCCGATCTGAACCCAATTGAGCATGCCTTTTATATGCTGAAGAGAAAACTGAAGGGTACTAGCCCCCAAAATAAGCATAAGCTAAAGATGGCTGTAATACAGGCCTGGCAGAGCATCACCAGAGAAGAGTGCAACTGGTGATGTCCATGAATCGTAGACTTCAAGTAGTCATTACATGCAAAGGATATGCAACAAAGTACTAAACATGACTACTTTCATTTACATGACATTGCAGTGTCCCAAACATTATGGTGCCCTGAAATGGGGGTACTATGTGTAAGCACTGATATGATCTCTACATGGTGAAACCAAAATGTATAAAAATGGCCTTTATTAAAATCTGACAATGTGCACTTTAACCACATGTGATTTTTTTTTTTGTATTACAAATCTCAAATTGTGGAGTACTGGGGTAAATAAATAAATGATGGGTATTGGTCTCAAACATGATGGAGGGCACTGTATTTGCAGTTATTATGAATAAAATATATATTTTTAGGGAAGATAACTTAGCTCATCATTGGACCCTACTCCGGAATTATTTCAATCCCCATTTAAATAATTCATTACTTTGAATCTAATCAACTTGTTCTTTTACACCTTGTTTCTGGATGTGCATTAAATGCTTGCCCTGCCACAAAAAAACAGTGGAGCCATACTCATAACCGTACAAAGCTTTTGAGTCAGACAATGAAGAATGCACATTTTTAAAAGTGCCTCCTCCCATTGGATTGAATTCAACATTGGCAAAAACAGCATCAGTTAATTTTTTTTGTTTTGCGTAAAATTTTAATTCCAAAAACCAAACCAAAATGTGAATGGATTGATTTTTTTGCTGTCTGCGTTCAATCAGTAATGTTCAGAAGCAGTCTGTAACATTTACTCACCATTGGGCATATTATTAATGTAAACTTGCAATCCAGACTAATGCCTCAATGTACATTTGTGGTTTAAATATTGGGCGTGGAGTTTTAATTGTAAGCTATATTGCTGCAGAGCATAATTTCTTTTTTGTTTGATTCTTTAAAAAATGAGGTTGTGCACTTATAAAAGTTCATCCGCCAGCCAGCCAGCCAGCCAGCCTCTGAAATAGCTTTGCTGCAGTCCATGTAATTAGACGTCAGTGTCAACCGTGGAATGACTGGCTTCTGCTGCCAGAGGATGTTGTTAGTCATTCAGCCTCTGTCGCCCAATAGAGTTGGGTGCAAGTAACTTCCTCCGCAACCGAGTGCTTCCCAGTCGCTGCTCCCTCTTCACTGCAACGAAGAGGGAAGAGACAATGTTCTTTAATTAAAGATTCCATTGAGACGAAGAAAGGATTAGTTGTAGATGTTTATTCTCTTCGATGGAAAAAAAAAATATTCGCTGGTGGAGGGAGGGCTTGCAGTTTGGTGCTTCGGTGGAGAGACAGAGTCATTGCTGTTTGTTGAATATCCTGTTAAGGACTGTTACCATTCTAATTAATCAAGTTAGAAATTACAGCTGTGGCTGCTTTCTCGATTCTCAGTATCAATTTTCTGCTCTGGTTAGACAAAGCAAATATAAATTTTGTGTTCATTTGTCATTCGTTCTTTGACTTCAGCATCTCGGAAAATAACAATGTAGCACAAAAGACCAGTATTTACCTTGTTGTAATGTAGGTTGCCATGGTGTTTTGCAAATTATTGCAATTATGTTCACCATGCAAGTCGCCCTTGGTAACTAAGGGGGGAAAAAACTGATAATCCTGTTTTGAACAAAAGGTCAAATTGCTGAATAGAAAGTCTTGATTAACTAGAAGATGTACAAAGTGGAATTATTTCCTTCCATTCAAAAAGAGGTCTTGATCAGGTTTGGTTCGAGGGGGAGGGTGAATAAGTACATCTGTTGATTACTGAAGTACAAAGAATTGAAAGGATGTTGTCTTCAGCCTTTCATGTTGGCCTAATGGTGGCTTTTTGTCAAATTTACTCATTTGATAGATTTGAAAGAGCAGCTGCATTTAATCTGGATAAATGCTTTACCCCTGTTTTTTTTAAATATATATATATATCACTTCTGTTCTTACCAGGGCAACATTTTTGGAAAATACTCTTGTGTTGATTGATTTACATTGCAGTACTATTTAACAATGCTCATGAGAAATGGTATGGTGGGAATGGTGCAGTCCTTGCTGCTCCTTAATTGAAATAAAGACAATTTAGACGATAATTAGTCTTTTCAGACTTTATTAAAGTGCAGCGAGTTCATTAGATGCCTGCTTTTTTGGCAGCACTGTTGAAAGTTGCCGCTAAAGTTTGGAGAGGTTCAGAGAGGAGAGTGTGAAAGCTGGGTAAACTCCTGGAAACTTTGTCTTTACATTCTTCATCACCTAGCAACAGAAGCTTCACACTCAGACCCTGTTTAATTTCTGAATGTTGACCATCTGGGCTGTTTTCATGAGCAAAATAATCTTTTTCCCATTCGTCCAGCTCTTGAAGGAAAGACAGACAGACCAATTAATGTTTTGAATGTGAAGTTCACAAATTGAGAAATGATTCTTCAAAGCAGTATTTGGGGGATTTTGATTCAGTATTTCCATTCTCACCCCAGGATGCATACGTCCCAGGCATCTAATGAACTCTAATAACAACATGCAGATAAAATAAAATGAGTGCACCTTTGTTTTTTTTTTAAAGCTATGTCATTCAATTTAAGCGATTCTTTAGAGTGGAGGGGGGCACATTACAACAGATGCTATAAATACTTGGGGATTTTTACATATTTGGCAAGACGTTACCTTCCAAAAAATGAGATAATTTTAAGAAATTGGGCAACCTAGACCACATTTTTTGTATTTCCAGCAGTTGGTGAGAAATGGTGTTGGCAAAGGCCACTGCATTGAATTTACTTTTTGGCCTAATTTGTCACTTTCAGTGCAGTGCTAGAATAAGTGTGCACTGTTGTTCTGTTGAGTTGCACTGGGCTGAAATTAATTTTCTGTTGTTAACTACTATCGTTTTTGTAATTTTCCGGCTGTGTTTTGAGTATTATTGGTTTACATGGTCAATGCGACCGTGTGAATTTACTGCAATAACCATTGAACCAATCTTGGCTTTACTATGGTTCGCCGTGCTCCTCTCTGGCCAAGAGCCTCTGGTTTGACTTTGTAATTCATCTTGTCTTTGTGGCTGTGCCATGCTGTTCATTGCACTGATAACCATTCAATATAAATAATGACGTTCATACCCTATATTCAGGTACGGGAGAGTAATTTACTTAAACATATTTGTTCAAAACTCATCAAAACTATTCTCAATAAGTTGCCAAAACAAAATCAGTATTGTGGTAAGTACTTTTTGGTCAAAATCATTGTTTGATAATCGAGAGATAGCTGTCCTCTAAACATTTTGTTTATCAACTTTACAAAGCGTAGTTTTCATTTCACTTGGCTTGATAATGTGATCATTTAATGAATATGAGTAATGACTCCAGTGACAAAATTCGCCATTTGCTTTTTTTGTTGAGTGAGTTTGTTAATCAAGGTGATGGGATAACGCTACTTTGGAATGAATGCTTTAAAATAATCAGTATTGGGCATCTTATATAGACATAATAAGTACCAGCTGTCTGGTCATGAAAGGCCCAGATAGAGTGGATGCGGAAAGAATATTTCCAGGAGTGGGGAGTCTTGAAGCAAAGGGCAAAGCCTCAAAATACAAAAAAAGTACTTATAATGGAGATGAGGTGGAATTTCTTTAACAAGAGGGCGGTGAATTCATTGCCACAGATGGTTGTGGAGGCCAAGTCATTGGATATTTTTAAAATGGTGACTGATCGGTTCTTGATTAGCTATGGTGTCAAAGATGACGGGGAGAAGGCAGGAGAACTGACACTTTTGAAAAATATAAAAGTGGATAAGTCTCCAGGTCCTGACAGGATATTCCCTAGGACATTGAGGGAAGTTAGTGTAGAAATAGCAGGAGCTATGACAGAAATATTTCAAATGTCATTAGAAACGGGAATAGTGCCGGAGGATTGGCGTACTGCGCATGTTGTTCCATTGTTTAAAAAGGGTTCAAAGAATAAACCTAGCAATTATAGACCTATTAGTTTGACGTCAGTGGTGGGCAAATTAATGGAAAGGATACTTAGAGATAATATATATATAAGCATCTGGATAAACAGGGTCTGATCAGGAACAGTCAACATGGATTTGTGCCTGGAAGGTCATGTTTGACAAACCTTCTTGAATTTTTTGAAGCGGTAACTAGGGAAATTGATGAGGGTAAAGCAGTGGATGTTGTCTATATGGATTTTAGTAAGGCCTTTGACAAGGTTCCCCATGGAAGGTTGGTTAAGAAGGTTCAATCTTTGGGTGTTAATGGCGGAGTAGCAAGATGGATTCAACAGTGGCTGAATGGGAGATGTCAGAGAGTAATGGTGGATGGCTGTTTGTCAGGTTGGAAGCCGGTGACCAGTGGGGTGCCTCAGGGATCTGTGTTGGGTCCACTGTTGTTTGTCATGTACATCAATGATCTGGATGATGGGGTGGAAAATTGGATAAGTAAGTATGCAGATGATACTAAGATAGGTGGTGTTGTGGATAATGAAGTAGATTTTCAAAATCTACAGAGAGATTTGGGCCATTTGGAAAAGTGGGCTGAAAGATGGCAGATGGAGTTTAATGCTGATAAGTGTGAAGTGCTACATCTTGGCAGGACAAATCAAAATAGGACGTACATGGTAAATGGTAGGGAATTGAGGAATGCTGTGGAACAGAGGGATCTAGGAATAACTGTGCATAGTTCCCTGAAGGTGGAATCGCATGTAGATAGGGTGGTAAAGAAAGCCTTTGGTGTGCTGGCCTTTATAAATCAGAGCATTGAATATAGGAGTAGGGAAGTAATGTTAAAATTGTACAAGGCATTGGTAAGACCAATTCTGGAGTATGGTGTACAATTTTGGTCGCCTAGTTATAGGAAGGATGTCAACAAAATAGAGAGAGTACAGAGGAGATTTACTAGAATGTTGCCAGGGTACCAGCAACTATGTTACAGAGAAAGGTTGAACAAGTTAGGTCTTTATTCTTTGGAGCGCAGAAGGTTAAGGGGGGACTTGATTGAGGTCTTTAAAATGATGAAAGGGATAGACAGAGTTGACGTGGATACGTTTTTCCCATTGAGGGTAGGGAAGATTCAAACAAGAGGGCATGACATGAGAATTAAGGGACAGAGGTTTCGGGGTAACGTGAGGGGGAACTTCTTTACTCAGAGGGTGGTGGCTGTGTGGAATCAGCTTCCAGCAGAAGTGGTGGAGGCAGGATCGATTTTAACATTTAAGAGTAAAGTGGATAGGTATATGGACGTGAAGGGAATGGAGGGGTATGGTCTGAGTGCAGGTAGATGGGACTAGGGGAAAACAAATGGTCGGCACGGACTGGAAGGGCCGAGAGGGCCTGTTTCCGTGCTGTAATTGTTATATGGTTATATGGTTATAAGTGGGATGAGAGAGGAAAATAAATCAGCCATGATCGAATGGTGGAGCAATCTCAATGGGTTGGATGGCCTAATTCTGCTCCTGTGTCTTATAGTTACGTTGGATGTTCCCTGGTGCAGTGCTGAGATGTCATTTGGCCAAAGCAGCAATCTTGTGCTGCTTGAGGGTGGGTGATAATTTAGTGACTGTTTATCTCTGATGGGGGTAGACAAAAGTGCTGGAGAAACTCAGCGGGTGCAGCAGCATCTATGGAGCAGAGGAAATAGGCAACGTTTCGGGCCGAAACACTTCAGACTCATCTCTGATCTCTGATGGGGCCAGGTTGTCCAGGAGCTGAGCTGAGGCCGCCCTAATTTATTTTTTAGAGCAGGATTGCAGGCAACTATGATGGAAGATTTTAGCTGGGGAAAAGTTTGGGTGATTATTGTCATACATTGTTTGGGAAAATAGAAGTAATGTCCCACTGCTTTAGTCTATACTTTAGAGATACAGCGTGGAAACACCCTTCGACCCACTTAGTCTGCACTGGCCGGCCAGCGATCACCCCATACATTCGTACTACAACACTAGGGACAGTTTTACAACTTACCAAACCCAATTGACCAACAAACATGTATGTCTTTGGAATGTGGATGGAAACCGGCGCAGCCGGAGAAAAACCCACGAGGTCACAGGGAAATGTACAAACTTCATACAGACGGCACCCCTAGTCAGGATCGAACCGGGTCTGTGGCGCTCTAATGCTGCAACTCTACTGCTGTGTCGCTCTGATGCCCCTGGCTGCAACATCTAAAGGGCCTGTCCCACTTACGTGTCCTTGGCACGCAAATTACGCAACCTCGTGGTCGCGTTGAGCCGCGACGGTCCCACGCGATTTCATGCATACGCGCAGCTGTCTGGAGCGCGTGACGTCATTTGAAGATGGACACAAAGCTGGAGTAACTCAGCGGGACCGGCAGCGTCTCTGGAGAGAAGGAATGGGTGATGTTTCGTGTCATGACTCTTCAGTCTGAAAAGAAGGGTCTTGACCCGAAACGTCACTCATTGCTTCTCTCCAGAGATGCTGCCGGTCCCGCTGAGTTACTCCTGCATTTTGTGTCCATCTTTAATTTTATTGGCCCCGCTCTGGGAGTAGAAATGGGGGCGGATCCGGACCGCAACGACCGTGAGCCCCAGGCTGAGTTCAACGATCGTTTGCCTGCTTCTGCTGCTGTTGGAGGTGAGACGTTGTGTCGCGTCAGGGTCTTGGGCCTGTCCCACTTTGGCCGTCAGTTTTGCGACAGGCCGTTGGCGCGCGGAGATTTTGTTCGCTACAAAAATTTCGGCGCCCCGCTCGATGTCGCGAACAACTACATACCCCTCTGCTCTTCTCAGTGGGACCGGGCCCGTGCGGCGATACGATGCCCGTGCGCCTCAACGCGACCACGAGGTCGCGTCATTTGCGTGCCAAGGACACGTAAGTGGGACAGGTCCTTAACTCTGCCATTTAAGCCCAAGTACTTGTCCAGGAAAAATAATGGCCCAAGATCAGCCAGTGGGAGCGTGGACAAAGGAGCACGTGAGAGCAGGGGCCAATTAAGTATTTTATCTGATATTTTCAAAATCGAAGCATTTTTCTGAGAACTAATTAAACGGTAAAATTCAACATTGTCATACAGCATGGAAACACACCCTTTGGCCCAATTCGTCCATGTCGACCAAGATCCCATCTATGTACCTATCAAAGTGTCTTTTAAATGTTGTGATAGTAACTGCCTCACCTCCCTCTTTTGGCAGCTCATTCCATAGACCCACCACTCGCTGTGAGAAAGTTGCCTGTTGGTTTTATGTTTTTAATATAACAAAACTGGAACAACACTAATTTTCATAATATTTCTCACCAATGTCTGCATGTTGATGGATTTTTCCACCTATTTTCTCTCCTGCAAAGGACATTGAAGGAATTGTAAACTCGGCTTGAAATAAAACGGGGCTAACTGCTCTGATTTAGTGCTGGTTTCAACAAGTTTTTGATGAATAGAAATGTGTAATCATTGGCACAACTGCTAGTTAGGGAGAGAGGAAATCGGATGTCAAGTTGTACGGCTTAAGATGACGAGGTTGGAATTTGGCCATGTTAACATGCTGGTGAATGTGTGAGAATTCCAGCAGACGTCTGCATCCAACCTGCATTATGGGTTTGAAGAGGCTTATTATCTTTTCACTCCCTAGACTACAGAGTCTGATTTTTATTTTATTTTTTTTTATTTTTTATAAAAGCTTAAGACCAGTAGGTCAAATGACAAACCGGTGTCTCAAAGCCTGTTACGTTGCTAGCGTGTAAGACAGCATATACTTCTTTTGTCATCCTCTTCTAAGTATCTTGGAGCCTTAACTCCTTGGTCTCAGTTGAAGCAGCTGGCTTTGCAAGCATTTATATTCCCATTCAATACAGGCAGGAATTTAACAAAGTGAATTTGATAAAGAGAGCAATATCCAGGCCTCGAGTGTTGATTGAATAGCCACTAAATGGAAGTCATTCTGTTCAATAAACGTCAGCATAGAATAGCCACATTGGGCAATACCTCAGTGCAGAAAATCTTGCCAGTGTAGCCAATATGTGTTCTTTGGGTATACTAAGCAAGTATTTACTGGAGGTTCTCGTTGAGTTTGACTCTTTCTACTGTGAATTTTCCTTGCCCCTACAGAAGGGGGTTTGTTTGGATGGGGGGAGGGTGGCTAGAGGGGTGCGAGTTGAGTAATATTATACTGAAATGTTAGCCCTCGTTGCTTAGGTATTGTTTGCTGCAGTTTGATTATTCTCTGGATGTAGTAGTATTCAGAGAGGAGAACTCCCACTTCAATGAAGAAACGAGGAACTGCAGATGCTGGTTTGCAAAAGAAGACACGGCGATGGAGTAGCTCGGCAGGACAAGCAGCATCTCGGAGAACATGGATAGGCAACATTTTGGGTCGGAACCCTTCTTCAGACTGATTGTAGGATGGGGCGGGGGGAAAGAAAGCTGGAAGACAGGCAAGGCTTTGTCCTGCCCCTTCTCACTTCCAACTTTCTTCACCCCACCCCCTCCCTTCAATCGGTCTGAGGATGAGTCCCATCCCAAAGTGTCGCCTATTCTTGTTCTCCTGAGATGCTGCCTGACCCGTTGAGTTACTCCGCTCTGTGTCATACCATCCAACTTAGTTGCTTGTGGATGCCATATATTGCAGATGATACATGTGTATTAGATAGTAGTACGTCCTTCCTTCTCACAAGAGAAGACCATGATTTCAAATTTCAATTTGTGACAGCGGGAGGTTGATTTGGGGTTGCTTTAATTTTGAGTCTCTTTTCAAATTAATGGAAGTCTTTGCAAATCCAGGCGCAGATGCGGATAAAAGTAAAATTAGTATATAATCACTGGTTGTCGACTATTTGTAAACAAATGATTTCTGAATTGAAAAGTTAGGTCAAGAATGCAACATAAGATATGAATGTAACAAATTGCCGCATTCTTGACCTGGTAGGCAGTGTTGTGCACACACCAAGTTACGCAGTGAAAATATTTAATCTCTGGCTTCCAAGTGATTCATTTTAAAATGTGTAATTATTTGACAGTGCCTTTCTCCACTGCTCTTTGTCAAAGCAAGAAGATGTTTCCCATAATCAAAGCACACCTTCTGTCCCTGCCCTTGCACAAGCACCATGGTTTGTAACCTGCCCCTGTCCAGGAATTACCCACTTACCATACTTAGTCCAATGGAAAAAAAGACCGAAGAAGGGTCCTGGCCCGAGACGTCACGTAATCCATATTCTCCAGAGATGTTGCCTGCTCCATGGAATTACTCCAGCACTTTGAGTCTTTTGTTTAAACCAGCATCTGCAGTTCCTTGTATCTCCTTTGTACAATGGAAGATCATGTAGGTGGACCCATCATGTCCTTCTGAGCTCTTCAGAAGTGACATCGCAGCATCCAGCCAAAGCAGTACATGTAGACTATATTGATGAGATGTCTCTGTCCCCCATTGCCAGTTGGTAAAGATATAATTTGAATGAACTTACAAGAAACTGAATCAGCGTAAATAACCATATATTTTTGTTAAAAATAGACACAAAGTTCGGGAGTAAGTTAGCGGGTCAGGCAGCATCTTTAAATGTGGCAAATCTGATGTTTCAGGCTTGGACCATTCTTGAGAATCTGGAGAATGAGGACAGGTGAAGTTTCGAGTAGTGAAGTTTCAAGTCGGGATGTTTCTTCAGATGCTGCCTGACCTCCTGAGTTACTCCAGCACTTTTTTTTGTAAACCTCCATCTGCAGTTCCCTGTTTCTATATAGACTTTTAATCAACTACAGGACTTTTGACTGAAATAACCATAAGCAACTTTCTCAATTAATGTGGAAGTGACCTTCTAATTTCAGATGAGAACTGATGACATTTCCAGGATTTTTTAAGTGCAAGTTCATTAATTGTACTTCATAGAATGTTAAAATGGTTATTGGCTGCATTGTTCCAATTTCCCTCAATTATTATAGCTTTTCCTTGGCTCTTTTACTTAGTACCAGAAATAAAACACTCAACTGACTGATAATCAGTCAGGTCGAGAATCTGTAAACAATTTATCTCCATCTTTTCTTTTTGAACTTGAAGAAAGTTTCCACTATGATTCTATTTTAAAACTACATAATATATTCCATTATTTCATCTCAGTTAAATCCCAGAGATTAAATGTTTTCCCTCCACTGTGAGATTTGGGAGATTAAATCCCACTGGATCTTCGAGGAATATAAAGAAAACTATAATCACAACTCCGTAAATTTTAAGATAGCTACGCCTAAGGGTAGTTCTGGATTTGGGGGTAACGTCTCAATTGGGGTAAAACATTATTGGGGAGGAATTGGGGCAAGTAAATTTTCTGCAGCAGTTATTGGGTATAAATACATAATTCATGTGAGTCATTTAAAGACCAGCTGATCAGAGTTCAGGACAAGCCTAAAGACTCCCTTTCCCCTGACTTCCAGTCTGAAGAAGGGTCTCGACCCGAAACGTCACCTATTCCTTCTCTCCAGAGATACTGCCTGTTCCGCTGAGTTACTCCAACATTTTGTGTCTATCTTCGGTTTAAACCAGCATCTGCAGTTCCTTCATACACATTCAGGACAAGCCTGTTCCAATAAAGATGGGAGATTGGGTTGATGACCATCTCAGGGAATCTTGGATGACTAGAGACATTGTAAATTTGGTCAAAAAGAAAAAGGAATCGGGAACATTAAATCAGACAGGACCTTTTTGAGGAATATTATGCGAGCAAGTAGGACTTCAAGTAGTCAATTATAAAGGTCAAAGGGAGCCATAAAATCTCATTAGCAAGTTGGATTAAAGAAAATCCTAAGGATTTTTTAAAGTTCTTTAAAAATATGAGGGTAACTAGGAATTTGGTAGGATAACGGTGGGAAAATACGCTTAGAATCAAGAGAATGCAGGTGAGGTATGAAACAAGTATTTTGCATCAGTATTCACCAAGGCGAAGGGCATTGAAAAAAGCGAGAGGAAAGCAGTGACGGGATCAGTCAAAGTCTGCATGGATTTATGAAGGGGAAATCATGCTTGACTATTCTTTTGGAATTTTTTGAGGATGTAATAAGTACTATGGATAAGAGAGACCCAGTGGATGTGGTGTATCTGGACTTTCAAAAAGCCTTTGACAAGGTCCCACACAAGAGATTAGCGTGCAAAATTAGAGCACATGTTATTGGGGGTAAGGTATTGACATGGATAGAGAACTGGTTGGCAGACAGAAAGCAAAGAGTAGGAATTAACGGGTCCTTTTCAGAATGGCAGGCAGTTTTTAGTGGGGTGCCGCAAGGCTCAGTGCTGGGACCCCAGTTGTACAATATATATTTATGATTTAGATGAGGGAATTAAATGTAACATCTCTAAGTTTGCAGATGACATAAAGCTGGGTGGCAGTGTGGATGCCATGTGGCTGCAGGGTGACTTGGATAGGTTGGTGAGTGGGCAGAAGCATGGCAGGTCAGCGGGCGATGGATAACAGGACAGTGGGCGGTGGAACTTACTCCTGTATCAGCGCGAGTAACCTCAATTGGTCCCTTGATCGCGCTGACGCAAGAGTAAGCTCCAACGCCCGCTATCCTGTTATCCATCGCCCGCTGACCTGCTCTTGAGCTGGTCCCCTCACTGTCCGGTCTACATTGAAAGATACGGACCAGGCAGTGAAGGCCACGCAGTGTCACCCAGCGCAGAAAGTGAGGCCATGTCCTGCTCCCGGCTGCAGTCAGAATTTAAGGATTTGCAGGAAGTGGCTGACTTGAGCGAGGCCGGCGAACAGCAGGGGAGAGGCATTCAGATGGAGAGCACTTCCAGAGGTGAGCGGGCCGGCAGAAGGCGCTGAGGTCGTGCCAGCCGCGCCCACCCAAGCTACTGCCCTCCCCAGACACAATGCGGTGGCTCCGCACCCGGAGCGCTGCGGGAGCGGTGAGTGAGTCAGTTGCTGGCATGATTCCTGACCCCCTCCTTCTCAACGCTCCTGCCCATGCTGACCCGGGCCAGGCTCCCCACACGCTGGGAAAGGAACTCTCCCCGCAATTGGTCCCTTGAACTAGTATTGTCATTCAATAAGATCACAACTGATTCAACTTGTCCCGGTGTGCTCCTGTTTTGCCCTCCATCTCTCCACCTGCCGTCACCCTTCACCCCCACCCATTCAGTAATTCAGAATGAAGGAGATCTGGAAGCCTTGGGAAAATTTAATTCACTTTATTTATTTATTTATTTTGATATGTCCTGCCCGCCTCTTTTCAAAATTTAGCAATTCAAAATGGGTGGTGTGTCTTCGACGCAGGTGCATCTTCATTGCTGGGAAATACGGTACTTTATTAAGAGATATGGCTTTTGAAGACAAATTAATTTATAAAAGTCGACTGACAGCTTACTGGGAGGAGAACAATCTGCGCAGGCGCGGTTTAAGATTTTTTTAAAGCCGACTGACTGCCTACCCTGAGTAATTACTCACGGCACGTGCCTGATATCAATCGACTTGCTCTTTGCATCACAAACAATAGATCCTGCTATAACAATGAACTTAGTACTAGGATTGCTTAAACTTTATTACGCATAGAAGGAAACTAACTGTGTTTATACTTTACATATTCTGTTGTGCTGCTGCAAGTAAGAATGTCATTCTATCTGGGACATATGACAATAAAACACTCTTGACTCTACTTTCTAGTATTAACTCTCAATTTTGGGAGGCCCAATTTAGAGCTGTCAACCCCTGACTAGAGGCCAGTAAATACAATTGTTCTCTGACAGAAATTGTACCATGAGATAAGAGTGAAGAAAAACATATTTCCTTGAATAATTAAGAATTCCAAAACAAAATCAAACAGTAAATGAGATCTAAAGTAATTGCTGCTATACAGTGCCCTCTATGATGTTTGGGACAAAGACCCATCATTTATTTGCTTCTGTACTCTACAATTTGAGATTTGTAATAGAAAAAAATCACATGTGGTTAAAGTGCACATTGTCAGATTTTAATAAAGGCCATTTTTATACATTTTGGTTTCACCATGTAGAAATTACAGCTGTGTTTATACATACTTCCACCATTTCAGGACACCATAATTATTGGGACACAGCAATGTCATGTAAATGAAAGTAGTCATGTTTAGTATTTTGTTGCATATCCTTTACATGCAATGACTGCTTGAAGCCTGCGATTCATGGACATCACCAGTTGCTGAGTGTCTTCTCTGGTGATGCTCTGCCAGACCTGTATTGCAGCATTCTTTAGCTTATGCTTGTTTTGGGGGCTAGTCCACTTCAGTTTTCTCTGCAGCATATAAACGGCATTCTCAATTGGGTTCAGATCGGGTGATTGACTTGGCCACTCAAGAATTGGCCATTTTTAGCTTTGAAAAAACTCCTATGTTGCTTTAGCAGTATGTTTGGGATCATTGTCTTGCTGTAGAATGAACCGCTGGCCAATGAGTTTTGAGGCATTTGTTTGAACTCGAGCAGATAGGATGTGTCTATACACTTCAGAATTCAAGGTGCTACCATCAGCAGTTGAAGATAAGTGAGCCATTACCTTCAGCAGCCATGCATGCCCAGGCCATAACACCGCCACCACCGTGTTTCACAGATGAGGTGGTATGCTTTGGATCTTGGGAAGTTCCTTCTCTCCTCCATACTTTGCCATCACTCTTGCCATCACTCTGATATAAGTTAATCTTCGTCTCATCTGTCCACTAGACCTTTTTTTCCAGAACTGTTGTTGCTCTTTTAAGTACTTCTTGGCAAACTGTAACCTGGCCATCCTATTTTTGCGGCTAACCAGTGGTGTGCATCTTGCAGTGTAGCCTCTGTATTTCTGTTAATGAAGTCTTCTGCAGACAGTGGTCATTGACAAATCCACTCCCGAAGAGTGTTTCTGATCTGTCCGACAGGTGTTTGGGGATTTTTCTATTTTTAGAGAGAATTCTTCTGTCATCAGCTGTGGAGGTCTTCCTTGGCCTGCCAGTCCCTTTGCGATTAGTAAGCTCACCAGTGCTCTCTTTCTTCTTAATGATGTTCCAAACAGTTGATTTTGGTAAGCCTAAGGTTTGGCTGATGTCTCTTAACAGTTTTATTCTTGTTTCTCAGTCTCATAATGGCTTATTTGACAGTCATTGGCACAACTTTGGTCCTCATGTTGATAAACAGCAATAAAAGTTTCCATAGGTATTAGAAAGAATGGAGGTAAAGACTCGGTGCTGAGAGCTCTGCATTAAGGAGGCAATTAAACACACCTGAGCAATTACAAACACCCGTGAAGCCATGTGTCCCAAACATTATGGGGGGCGGATTATGTATAAACACAGCTGTAATTTCTAGGGTACACAAAAGGCTGGAGAAACTCAGCGGGTGCAGCAGCATCTAAGGAGCGAAGGAGATAGGCGACGTTTCGGGTCGAGACCCTTCTTCCGACCTTTGCTCGAGACCCTTCTTAAGCCCTTTGCTCCACTAGGGAGTATAGGCCATTGACAAATGTCCTCCACCTTACTCATTGTTGGCAGTTCTTTCGAGATCTCCCCAGTTGAGCCCACTCTCAGACATTTCTGTCTGGACACCTCTTTTCCAGCTGTTCCTGGAGCGACCTCTTTTCCTTTTTCCTTGGGGGTTCCATTTCAGGGCTTGCCGGCTGATGTTTGTGGCAGGTTTCCTGAGGGTGCGTCCAATCCAACTCCATTTTCTCCTTCGAATTTATGTCAATTAGCTCCTGGCTTGTCCTTTTCCACAGGTCCACATTGCTTACTTTGTCACGCCACCAGATGTTAAGTATTGTCCTGAGGCAGGTGTTAATGAATGTTTGCAGCCTGTTTGTAGTGTGTTTTGTTGTTTTCCATGTCTCTGATCCATACAGCATCACCTGTTTCACATTTGAGTTAAAGATGCGTATTTTGGTGTTGATTGAGATGCGTTTTGAGCTCCAGATCTTCCTGAGCATGTTAAACACCTTCCTAGCCTTATTGATTCTACTTTTTATGTCTGTCTCTGCCCCTCCGGTGATGTCCACAACACTGCCTAGGTATGTGAATGTTTCTACCTCCTCTAGAGCAGTGCTGTGCATAAGGATAGGGTTGCTGGTTTTGGAGTGGATCCTCATCACCTGTGTCATTGCTGTGTTGGGTGTAAGACCAAGTTTTGTTGCAGCTTGTGAGAGTCTGTCTGACTTCTCCTGCATTTATATCTGTGTGTGTGAAAGGAGAGCAATGTCATCTGCAAAGTCAAGCTCATCTAGCTGCTCCCACATTGTCCACTGAATTCCATTTATTTTCCCTTCCGTTGTTTCCATCATGATCCAGTCAATTGCCAGGATGAACAGGAATGGTGACAATAGACATCCCTGCTTGACGCCCGTCCTGACACTAAAGCTCTGACAGAGCTGGCCTGCACGCATAACTTTGCATGAGGTTCCATCATACTAGTTCTTGATTGAGTTTATGGTCTTTGTGGGAATTCCATAGTGGTCCCTTAGGCACCATAGTGTTGTCCTGTCTAAGCTGTCAAACGTGTTCTCAAAGTCGATGAGGTCGATGTACAGGGACGTGTTCCATTCAATAGACTGCTCAATGATGATGCATAATGTTGCTGTGTGGTCTGTGCATGAGCGATCCTTCCTGAATCCTGCTTGCCGGTCCCCTAGCCTCTTGTCTGCAGCTTCCTGTAGACGGTTGACCCGATTGATAATTTTACTGGGTACAGAAAGTAGGGTGATCCCTCGGTAGTTGTCACATTTTCTTAGGTCACCTTTTTTTGGCAGTTTCACGATGTATCCCTCTGCCCATTCTGTGGGTGTCTTTTCCTCTTCCCAAATTCTCCCAATGAAGAAAAATGTATAAACACAGCTGTAATTTTGACATGGTGAAACCAAAATGTATAAAAATGGCCTTTGTTAAAATCTGACAATGTGCACTTTAACCACATGTGATTTTTTTTCTATTACAAATCTCAAATTGTGGAGTACCGAGGCAAATAAATAAATGATGGGTCTTTGTCCCAAACATTACGGAGGGCGCTGTATATATGACAATTTTATCTACTTGTTTCCTTAGAATCGTAGTATTGAAATGATTTGTACTGGAGACCTAATTATCAAAAGAAAACAAAAAAGATATGCTATTCTATTAATAGCTGTTCAAAATAGCTCCCTACACTGACGTTCATATTTAATCTTCATGGATCGTAGTTACGTCTATTGTTGCAGTTTGTAAAGAGAGATTTACAGATAGTATGTATAAATAAGCTCATTTAAAAGTTAATTACAGAGGTGGTTTTACAAAAAATCTCTGTTCTTTCATGTTACGGTAACTAGTAGGATGTCCATACAAATTAACCTTACTCGTTTTATCAGTAGAGAGAAATGCAGCCTGTAACACCTGTAAGTGGTTGGTGATTGCTGCTGTGAAGGTTCTCTTTGTCTTGGAGATTATTTCCATGTTGGGTTACGATAAAGGTTTAAGCTCGGCAAACTGAATGTGTTTTGTGAAGTTTGAGAGAAGTTGTAAATGTTATGCAAAGCAATGCACACTTGACGAGTTCTTCCTGCCGATAAACAAAGTGCAGGACGGCAGCATCTTTGGGATGAATGTACAGCCATTGTTTTGTTTCAGAACTCTTCTTCGGAGTGATGGAGTGGGGTGGGAGGGGAAAGAGGAAAACTGGAAATGAGAGGTAGGGTAAAGAAGGGAGGCAACGCCTGGTGAGTGAAAGGTGGACACTGTGAGTGGGGAATGAGTGACAGATGGGTGGAGATAGTGACATAGGAGATAAAAGGGTGCGGGATTGGAAAAGAAGAGTGAAATGTCAAATCAAAGTGAGGGATATGGGTGAAAGGGGGGGGGGGTGTGAGGGATGGAGGGAGGGTAAAAGGGAAATGTGGGAACGAGGGAATTTGATGGGTGGATGAGTGGGGTGATAGTGGGAGGCATGTGTACAGAGGAGGGGAAAAGGACAGGATGACCAGGTTGGTGTGCACACCACGGACGGGGTTGGAAAGAGAGGGTGGGGGGGGGGGGGGGGGGGGGGGGAGAGATAGGGGATTGAAATTGAACAATTCACTTTGCATACCCAAATGGAATGCGAGATGCTGTTTTTCCATTTTGTGCATGGCCTCACTCTGGCAGAGGAGGAGGCCAAGGACAGAAAGGTCAGTATGGGAATGGTTAGCAACCAGTAGCTGCTGTAGGCCTTGGCGGACAGAGCGCAAGTGTTTCGTGAAATGATCACCTAGTCTACGCTTGGTCTTGCCAATGTAGAAGAGGCCAGAATCAGGAGCTCCAAATGCAATAGATGAGATTGGAAACATGTACCTGTGTCTCACTTGGAAGGGCTGCTGCAGTGCCTGGATGGATGTGAGGGAGGAGGTGTTGGAACAAGTGGTGCATCTCTTGCAGTTGCAGGGCAAAGTACTCCAGCGAAGGGATGAGCAAACCAAGAAATTGCAGAGAGAAGAGCCCATCAAACGGGGGAGAGGGATGGGGACGGAAAGATATGACTGGTGTTGTGATCACGGTGAAGGTGGCAGAAATGTCAGAGAATGACGTGATGGATGCGGAAGATGCTGAGAACTGATAGTCCTTCCATCTGGGGTGAAGGGGGGTGGAGAGCAGAATTGTTGGAAGCAGGAGACATGGATAGGGCACCATTCACTTCAGCAAGGTGGCGATCACAGTGCCGCAGAGTTGCTGCCCGACAGCGAATGCAGCGCCGGAGGCCTGGGATCTATCCCGACTACAGCTGCTGCCTCTACGGAGTTTGCATGTTCTCTCCGTGACCTGTGTGGGTGTTCTCTGAGATCTTCGGTTTCCACACACACTTCAAAGACGTACAGTTTTGCAGGTTAACTGGCTTGGTGAATGTAAAAAGTTTCCCGAGTAGGTGTAGAATAGTGTTAATATACGGGGATCGCTGATCGGCACGGACCAGGTAGGCTGAAGGGCCTGTTTCCGCGCTGTATCTCTAAACTAAATTAAAGGAGGAAACCACATTTACTGAAGAGAGAGGGCATCTTGGATGTCCTGGAATAAAAAGCCCTCCATGAAGAAATTCTCCTCAGGTGGGAGCTCCGTGAGACTCTCTCTCACTGCTGCCCCTCTGTGAATCTCCTCCCTACACCATCAGACTGAGGAAGGATCCTGACCCGAAAGGTTGTCTGTCCACTCCCTCAACAAACACTGTCTGACCTGCTAGTGAGTTCCCCCAGTACCTTCACGATTTCAGCATTTGCAGTCTCTTCTCTACCCCCTTCTTCCTGCCTCTGTTCTGAGGGCAAGTACGCCAGAGTTGTGGGTGATCTTTCAGTAGGGTATGAGGAGTGGTGAGAACGATTGTGAGGCAAAGTGGGGAGGCTTGTGGAAGTGATTGGAATCATTTTGGAGTCTCTCTTCTGGACCCATTTAATTGTCTGCTTCTGTGGAAAGTGAGACCGACTGGGGTGCCCAAACAACTGTGTTTGGAATTTCAATTTTGGGGATGGAGCAGAAGACCACAGGCTAAAGTAATTACTAGTAATATGCTGAGAGCAGAGCATGTGGTGATATTGAACAGCTTACAATGATCATCTAGTGAGGCATGTAAAATTCTACCACAGAGTCTCAAACACTGATGCATGGCCATAACAATATAGTTGAGGGTTGATTGAGCGTTTCAAGTGTGTTCACTTAAGTGTGTGAACGTAATTATGTGGTGTCGGGACAATAACCTCTCGCTCAATGTCAGCAAGACGAAGGAGCTAGTTATCGAGATCAGGAAGCATGGTGTACATGCCCCAATCTGCATCAAATGTGCTGAAGTGGAAATGGTTAAGAACGTCGTTACTTGCTGTTAATTTTACCCAACGTCAAAGACCAACCGCTTTAAAGCAACAGCCATGAAGGCACACCAACACCTCTACTTCCTGAGGACACTGAGGAAATTTGGCATGTCTCCAATGACTCTTACAAACTTTTACTGATGCATCATAGAAAACATACTGTCGGGTTGCATCACAGCTAGGTTTGGGCTCTGCCCAAGACCGCAAGACATTACAGAGAATTATAGGGTGTAGCCCTGGCCAATACACAGACCAGTCTTCTCGCCATTGATTCCATCTACACTTCATGCTGCACCCAACATAATCAACACCTTGTCCCACCCTGGTAATTCCTTCCTCTAACTGCTCCCATTCGGGAGAAGGTACAGAAGCTTGACAGTATGCACCACTGAACTCGGGTACTGTCCGATTCACATCAACCTCATTTTAGACTATGGACTTTGTCTATAGAACTGAGGTATTACAATGCTGAGAACTACTTTCTGCACTCGATCTTCCCCTTTTCTCCATCTATTGTGCTTGAGTTTGACGATTGTATTTATGCATTGTAGATATGAAATGTTTGGATAGCATGCAAAACAAAGTTATCGGTGTACCATGGCTCATGTGACAATAATAAACTAAACCTTCACATCTGTACATCAATTTAAGATCCTGAGCTGAGTGCATCTTTCTTCAGATAATTATCCTATATTTTTCACTTTGTATTAACATTTCTCCCCAAACTTCACTGTCCATGACCTCAGCTGCACACCATCCCACAATACTTTCTCCCAACCAGCCGCCTTCCTTAAACTCTCAATCTTATGTAATACCTGCCCCATTCCACGTGATCTTTTCCTCATGTCCTCAATCGACCCTGAAATATCCTGAATACAAATGTTGCAACCTGTCCATCTAAACCAATTTCATGGAATTAGGTTCTCCTGATGGTGGCCTGAAACTGGAACCTGTTAATTTTTCCCATAATTTCCCATCGCGATGAAGAGTGTGTGAATGAAAAGGTGAGTTATAGCTTATGGTGGAGGAGGTATGAATAAGAATTAATCAGGACTTCGATGAGGGAGGGTAGGGCGGGGACATGGGAGAAAGAACATCATGTGAAATGGATTCACGCATTCATAAAGAAAGCTCTCAGATCAGCAGTTAAAACTCGTGCTGTTCTAGTGAGAAGCCATTTTAATTCTGTCATCTTCTAACCTTCGGCTGTTGAGAATTTAGATTGCCTCACCTCTATTTCAAGATATTCCAGCCAGGTTCATTATTTTTGTATTATTGTTCCTCGTTGTCATGGCTAATCTTTTGGGGAGATGAGTTGAGTCCCCAACTGCAGAATTCCTACCCTTTGATTTATCTTGCAGACAAAGCATTTACATGGGGGCCCACTTTTTTCTTATCAAAGATTACTCTCCGCACAGGGTGCTGAGGGTGGGATATCAGAGAAGATAATGTCACTGAAAGTCCTGTTGGAGATGTTCCCGGAATTGTGTGGTGCACTGATTGCAAGACTTTGAGGTCTACATTCATTTTACGTTCATAGGTACTGTGGAAAGTATTTTGCATGCTATCCAAACAGATCAGATAATACTATACATAATTCAATCAAATCAAACTCAACTAGAATAGGTAAAGCAAAGAGGAAATTGCGAAATGCAGAATATAGTTCTCAGCATTTTAGCGTATGAGTCCCATATATAGAGTCCAATGTTCGCAACAGGGTAGAGGTGAATTGGGCAGTACCCTAGCTTATGGAAGGAACGTTCAGAAGCCTGATAACAGTGCGGAAGAAGCTTTCTGTGTGTGCGCTTTCAAGCTTCTGTACCGTCTGCCGATCAGGCGCAGGAAGGTTGGCTGCTTTTCCAAGGAAGTGCGAAGTGTGGATGTTGTCGCTGGTGGGAAGTTTATTATTAGTGTGAACATTAGACATCAGGGTTTAGCTGCAAATTAGATCAGCCTTTAAGTTCCATTCCTATGCTTTCAAAACATTCCACTTTGCACCACCATATTGGTGACAAAATGAACCTTATATTTTCATCTTTCCTACCTATTCATAAGTTCTAGGAGCTGAATTGGGCCATTTGGCTCATCCAGTCTACCCTACCATTGAACCATGACTGATCTATCTTTCCCTCTCAACCCCATTCTCCTGTCTTCCCCTGTAACCCCCTGACACCCCTTCCAATCAAGAATCTGTCAATCTCTACCTTAAAAACATCCATTGACTTGGATATTAATTCCACAGATTCACCACACTCTGACAACAGAAATTCCTCCTCATATCCTTTCTAATGGTACATCCTTTTATTCTGAGGCTGTGGCCTCTGATCCAAGAGTCTCCCGCTGCATCTGTATAAGCATCAATGATTGTAATTTCTGATATATTCTTGTTCTTCAGTATTTTTTTTAATACATTTCAGCTATGACTGAGCCATTCATAACTTAAATCCTTCCTATCCAATAACTGTTCTTATGCCTGTAAAGTGTGCGAGGTACAATTTTTCATATGTGTGATATGTGTGTGTTTGTGTGTCAGACTTGTAGAAGTGAAAGTTATCAGTATTTGTAATTGTGCTGTATATATTTACTCTGACATCTGAATCAAGGCAAATGAATAGAACTTGTCATTGTGCTTGAGAGCAGAATACCTTGAGCTTCTGATAACTACATTATTTCTATTTCTTCTGCTTTTATTCTCGTGCTTTATCACTTTACTGTAAATTTTCATTTTATGTAATTTTTTTTCACAAAGTACCATTTTCTAAGATATTAAGCGGTAGGTGCCCGAGTGCAAATCCAAAGATAATTTGTGGCAAACTGACAGCAGTAACTGCTGCCTTCCAAATGGCACAAACAACAAATCTTTTGAATATATTCAATGTACTGAAAATTAACTACCAGCACAAGCATAATGGATGAATGCAACATCATCTCTTTTCTTTCCCTGAAGTTTTCTGAGATTTGTTTCATGTTTACTTTGGTTTGAAATCCATTTAGAATAATTCATACAGAATGGCGGTCAGGTGGGATGAATGACATGCTCCTTATATCAGGCATTGATTTTGAAAGATGGATATAGGTGATGTTACACCTCAGAAAAAATCTCAGTAGCACCACCGATGTTGGATTTTCTCCCTCAGTTTAGATGTTGCGTGTCAGTGGAAAGTTATAGGTGAGATGGGGGATAAGGATGGATGGTATTTTTTTAATAATCTACATTGGCTTGCATCGGAATGTTAGAGTGTGTCAATTAACGACCCATGTTTTTAAAACTACTTCTTACTTTTCTTCCTTTCTCTCAACCCCTTCCCAACCCTGCAATCAGCCTGAAGAAGGGTCTCGAACCGAAATGCCACCAATACGTTCTCCAGGGATGTTGCCTGACCTGGGGGTACACAAAAAGCTGGAGAATCTCAGCGGGTGCAGCAGCATCTGAGGAGCGAAGGAGATAGGCGACGTTTCGGGTCGAAACCCTTCCGTCGCCTATCTCCTTCGCTCCTTAGATGCTACTGCACCCGCTGAGTTTCTCCAGCTTTTTGTGTACCCTCGATTCTCCAGCATCTGCAGTTCCTTCTTTAGCAACATGTTGCCTGACCTGTTCAGTTATATATTGCCCTACTTCCTACTAATGTATTTCTTTCTTAATTAACCTCCTGAAGAGCAAATTTCTTCTTAGTGCAGCAAATTAGACAGATTTATTTTGGACAATAACAAAATGGATTAGAGTACATTAATAATTCTAGAAGCATGATGAAATAAGATTAACATGCTTAGGATAGACAAGATGTGTTTGCAGTGTATGGTTCTCTAATCTTTGGGATTTTTTTTCCTTATCATTTCTGGTCTATAATGGGGTAGTTGATGGAATTGATTGACATGGTGAGTCAAAATCTCCATTATTGCCTATTGTGAAGTGGTGAACTAAATGAATTTAGCAACTGCATAACGATTTTTAAAAAAAAGGTTCCTAAGATCCCCTAAGGTAAAGTGATTATGCAGAAAAAGAAAGGAAAAGTTGTAAATAGTCAGACTTCTCTTTCTACATTACAGCTGTAAGCAGACACCACTCAAGGCCACAAACACATCAGCCATTACAGGTTCACCTTTTACAGCTAATTTGAAGGAAGATTGCTAAGCAGCAATTATTTTAATTTCACACAAGAAAGAGAAAGAAAAGTAGTATTGTGTAGCTATATCTTCAGTTCTAGTGCCCTGTTCACTCATGACTTTTTCTGCATTCAATTGAACAATAAGGGACATTTTCAGAAGAAATACTATGAACTTTTAGTAATCCACTTATTATAAAATTTGTGTAAATTAGAGTCTCGCCTTGCTTTTAACCAATTCTGGAGTAAGTGCCTGATGTTCCTTGTTATTATCCTTTCAATGTTCTTGTGACAGAGCTAGATGATTACTGAAATGAACAGATCAATAAGTCAAATGGCCAATTGAGTCTATTTGGAAAAAACTGCTGTAAAATCTAGTAAATTGGTTGACATACATTGTGAAAATCTGTCAAATAGAAAAGCTGTTTGTCCCTTAATTTGTTGTCTTCCCATATTTTTCTTTTTTCCTCTCCAATTGCACTTTTTTTCCAGAGGAAGTGAGGGGGTGTTGATAATAATATAAATTATAAGAATATAGGTGTCTTAATGAAGGGTTTAAAAATATATTTTTATTATTGAGGTTTATCCTCTTTGTTAAAAAAACTATAATGACAATTGCTATTTTCTGACTTCGCTGGGGTCCAGATGTGGACTTAGATTTGGTAAAAAGGTAAGCAAGAACTGTCCTGTGGAATTCTGTTCAGGATTATGTGGAAAAGGCTAAAATATTGGAGATATTGAGGTATGGCAGCAGTTAAAGTGAAATCTCAATTTATTTTCCCAATTTTAGGATAAGGAAAATGCAGAAAATAAATTATTTGGGATTTATTTTTATCTGGTTCCATACCCAAGATAGAAACTGGGTGGAAACACCAAGATTGACTGTTTCTCTCCCGATTCCACATCATTTTCTGCCGAGGCTACAATTGGAGATGAGATGGACCTTTAAAACTTGTAGAGCAAGTAGTCCATGATTTAGCGATGCACAAGGGCCAAAATATGTTTTGGATCATAATTATGTTAAATATCGGAAGAGCATCAGAAAACTTGTGAGCCTTGGGAGATGTTTAAGCAACTGCCCATTTGCATCCTTCCACAGATTGTCTTCTGCAATCATGTCACATTCAGAGATGTTTTACTGAGAAGATCTGAGCTATACTAATTGAGAACCTGCTCTGCATCATGAATCTCCAAAGACGTTTTTTGTAATTTGAGTTATTTTGTATAATTAAAAAAATAAGGCTATTAACTCCACGTGGACTGATTTTATTTTAAAATGCTGTTATATTTTTACGATTGCACTGTCTTGCATTGCCTGTATGTATCATTTAATCCATAAATTACACCCTGTGCACATTGGTCGTAGAATAAAATGGTACTCCTTTTGAAAGTGTCATTACAATGGTGGTGATCTCCAGTATACTATAAGCTGCAGTTCACAAGTGTTATTTCTGGGCATATTGTTATCCTGCCTTTTGCTGGTATTCAGTCATAGGGCTTATGAACTTAAAGCTAATATTAGAGAGGGTCTGAATTTTAACAATAAGCAAATGGGATATCGGCAAATGAAAGCTTTTCATGGTTTTGCTTTGCTCAATTTGCAGGGATGGCTCGTTTGTGAAGACCAAACATGCCAAAATCGTACTCGTCAGCTTCCATTGAGGTTCTCGCGTAACGTTCCATTATGCCAGACTTGTGCAAAGGGTGCACTTAAGCCAGAGGTAATAACTCTTGTATTGTTACTGTAAACTTTTCAATTTTGTTTTATTTTCACAAAGCTTACATAATGCTAACATGGTCTGTGATTTACCGACAGTATGAGATGTTGGTCAATGTCTAATTTGAAAACCCTGGTTATCAATACTAACATCGTAATATTTTCATATCAGGTTGTTGCAACAGGGAATCTTAGAATTTGTTTACAGAACAGGAGGAGCCCATGGTAGCCAAGGGGAATCTGAAAGAACAATCTAACTGGTCTATTCTTCCATCTTATTCTTTGTCTGCTCCTCTCTTTTGAACATTTTCTTTTCAACTTGAGGTAATAGTCCTCTACCATTCATTCTGTTTCGGTGTTGCATGTCCTAGCGAGTCTCAGTATGCAAAGGTACTAAAAGTACCTTGATGGTCTTTAGTTGATTTTTAAACTTGCTGATTCATTGACCAATAATAATTTTCTTTCTTTACCTTAAAATACTTCACAATTTGAACACTGCAGTCCAATTTCTCTGTACAAAAGCTGTACAAAACATTGGTTAGACCAAACTTGAAGTATTGTGTTCAGTTCTGGTCACTGCACTGCAGTAAGAATGTGGCAGTAAGAATGTGGTGACTATAGAGCGAGTGCAAGAAGGATTCACCGGGATGTTGCCTGGAATAGAAGGCTTTCTAGGCGCGGAAAGGTTAGACTGGTATATCCACACTGAATACTGTAGGTAACCTTACCGAGATTTATATAATTATAAGGGCCGCAAATATAATAGATAGTTAGTTACAACTATATTTAAAGGGCATTTGGTACTCAGATAGTAGGTACATTAATAGGAAAGGCGTAGAGGGGTGTGGGCCCAATGCAGACCAATAGGATGAGTGTTGAGAGGCATTGCAGTTGGCATGGAAAAGCCCATATCTGTGCTAGGCAAATCTATGATTACGTGCACCTTAATTTCTTACTTATGCAATGCCCTACATTGCTCCCGCTCTTTGAGAGCCTTTAAACAATTCCCATCAGTGCTTTATTCCCTTTGAGGTTACTTAGCTTCCCAGAAACATAAACTATTTCTTGTTCTTTTTTGCTGCGATCCATCCTCTCTAACACCATCCTATTCTTTAATATCAGAGCCATCTGCCTCCTATCTCATTTTGCTTTTTTTTTCCCCTTTGAAAACTTAAAGAATCTTGGAATATTTAATTCCCCCACCTTGGTCACTTTGCAACCACTTCTTGATAATGGCTTAGATTGTAGCTATTTATTTCTATTTGTACCATTATCGCACCTACCTAGTTGCAAATGCTGTCTGCATTCAGGTAATGAGTCTTCAATTTTGCCTTCATACCATTTGTCCCTACACGACTCTAGTCAGTGATGCACTTTTGTATTTACATTCACAACTCTTTCTTAACTGAGTGTGTAAGAAGGAACTGCAGAGGCTGGTTTAAACTGAAGATAGACACAAAAAGCTGGAGTAACTCAGTGGGACACGCAGCATCTCTGGAGAGAAGGAATGGGTGACGTTTCGGGTTGAGACCCTTTTTCAGTCTTTTTCCTTCTCTCCGGAGATGCTGCCTGTCCCGCTGAGTTACTCCAGCTTATTGTGTCTATCTTTCCTGACTGATCCTGCTTATCATTACTTGTTTTACTACCCTGCACTATTGCCTTTTCTTTTCTCGTTAACTTTAAAATATTTCCCTCAGCAGATTACCCCTCCATCCAATTAACTTCAGAGGTGGTCTTTCCACAGGCTAATATCGTAGGGCGCTCTGCCTGACTATGACATTGCATTTGACTGGGCAATCTGTCACTGACCTGTTCCCTTTGGCTGTTGCATGAGAAATAATGCCAAGACCTTGTGTGCACGAACACTGCGTCTGATGACTGTTACAGCCTGTCGCACCCTGCAACACTGGTACATGCATTTCTTCATGCATTAGGGTTAGGGGGTTTGATGTCTTTCAGTAAAGTGGATGAAATTTGCTCTTGTTTGACTTTTCTTTTTCATAACCTAGAAGTCTAGAATAATTATTACAATGTTATTATTTTGCTCTCAACAATGTTTATACTTAAGGTTCAGGTCTGATTTATTTTAATTTGGCAAAGGTTTAGTATACCCAAGTAACACATCAAGTTTGTTCATTCAACATAATATTATAGTTAATCTAACATTTTGGTCTTTCACTTTTCTTCTTCTTGCGTATGGCGTGCACTGCCTAAAGTTGTAGGACAACTTGTTCTATTTGATCTTACTTGATTGTGCATGCCAGGTTGATTGCATTCGTCGAAACAGGGCGGACCACGTGAAGGTTGCAATCGCCCACCCTTCACTTTTCTTCAAGACCCACATAGCTTTCTCTCAGTCTTTAATTTTGCACCAAATAATTTGTACGATCTGAAGAGAAACCAGAGTGTATTTTGGGAAAAGATTTAATAGGATTCTGAGGGGTAACTTTCAAACACAAAGGATGTGTGGCTGTATGGAACGAGCTGCCAGAGGAGGTAGTAGGGGCTGGTGCTATTGCAACGTTTAGGAAACACTTAGACAGTACATGGATAAGACAGATTTGGAGGGATACTAGACTAAGTGGGACCCCTTGGGTCACAGTCACACGGGAGGCCTGTTCCCCAATGCAACCTATTGCCCAATGCAATATTCCATCATGGTGTGGGAGAGGGGTTGGTGTGGGGGAAGGGGGGGGTGTGGGGGAAGGGGGTGAGGGGGAGAGAGGAAGGGAGGGTGTGGGGAGGAAGGAGGCACCGGGGGGGGGGGGGGGGGTGCGGGGGTGAGGGTCTCCACTCAGTGGCCACCGGCCGTTGCACAAACACAGCACCTCCCGACTCCACACAGTGGGTGGTGTGGATGGGAGGGGTGGTGTTGGGGGGTTGGGGTGGTGTGGGGGGAAGGGGGAGGAACGAGGGAGGGGTGTGTGGGGAGGAGGGGGTGTGTGGGGAAGAGGGGGGTGTGTGGGGGAAGGGGGGAGGGACTCCAGAGCAGCACCACACAGCACCTCCCGACGCCTCACAGCGGTTTACCTGACTCCTCACAGCGGCTTACCTGACTCCTCACAGTGGCTTTCCCGACTCCACACAGTGGCTTTCCCGACTCCACACAGCGGCTTTCCCGACTCCACTCTTGCAGACTCAATTAGCATGGCTTGTTTGCTCAGCCCCGCCTCCGTGGATTTATTCTCCAGCGGGTGCCGGAAGGAGCATTACCTTCATGGTGACTGACAGGAGAGAAGACCAATCTGCTGATCTCACGATTTTTTTTAAACCTTCGTAACTTTTCTCATATTTTTCCGATCAGAACAAAACCTGAGTTTGTGAGAATCCTGATAAATTGTTGTATCGTTCACTTTGTGATATTGAAAAAGGTTTTTTTCATGTTAATACATTCAAAGAATACCACTTCCGATATTCAAGATAGTAGAAAAAGTCTAAGATGAACAGGCTATTTGTCCTTCAAATGCCATTGCTGGAGTGCCATGAATCTCCCAGTCCAGTAAACAATTGCATTTGGAGTATCCCTAAAGTTTTATAAATAGAAACAGTAAATGTTGGAAATATTCATCAGGTCAAGCTGCATCTGTGGAAAGTGAAGTGGGTCGGCATTGTGGGCCAAAGACCCTTTGTCCGAAGTGGCAGGAAGACAAAGGAAGCTCGTTAAGCTGCAAGAGGCGTTGGCTGAGTGAATGTCTTTGATAGGTTGGTGGGATTAGAAGGTTGGACCAGGGAGTTGCAAAGTACTGAAAGGGGAGGAGATGTGAGATGTCTGAAGAAGGGTCTCGACCCGAAACATCACCATTCCCTCTCTCCAGAGATGCTGCCTGTCCCGCTGAGTTACTCCAGCATTTTGTGTCTATCTTAGATGTGAGATGTGTCAGGTTATGGAATCTTTTTGTAGGTGGTGGACATTATGGAGTATTATCTTTTGATTGTAGGGGCTAGTGGAACAGAATCTGAAGCCCAGGGAGTGGGATGGTGTGAAGCGCAGGTAATGGATGAGATGCGATAAAGGACTCTGTTAATAATGGTAGCGAGAAGTCCGTCATTCAGGAAGATGGATGGTATTTCAAAGATAGCTGTACACAAAGTCAACTCCTCATAGCAAATGCAGTGGAGACGAAAGAACTGGGACAATGGAATAGAGCCCTTGCATGAAGCAGGGTGGGACTACAGGACATACGAGCAGAATTGTGCCATCAGCCCATCGAATCTGCTCTACCATTTGATCATGGCTGACCTATTTTCCCCACTCTCAACTTCATTGTCCTGCCTCCTTTCCGTAACCTAGGATGTCCTCACTAATCAAGAACCTATCAATCTCCACTTTAAAGCAGCCCAATGACTTTGGCAATGAATTCCACAGATTCACCACCGTCTGGCTAAATAAATTCCTCCTCACCTTTGTTCTAAAGGTACGTTCTTTTATTCTGTGACTGTGCCCTCTTGTCCCAGGCTCTCCAACAACTGGAAACGTCCTCCCCACATCAAATCTCTATCCTCTCCACTCACCACATCTAGGACGAAGAGTACTTGAGATACCTGTGGGAGTTGGTGGGGATGTAATGGATGTTAACAACCAACCCAGTTCCTGAGGTGATGACAGATCCAGAAAAGGAAGGGAAGAGTCAAAGATTGACCATATAAACATGAGGAGGGGTTTGACACTAGCTGTAAAAGTGATAACATTGTCGGATTAATTCATGCCTACAGGAGGCAGGAAAAAACAGTTGCTCCTATTCTGGAACATGAATATGAGCAACTGTTCATATGTTCACCAAGCAGAGAGGAGGAAACGGGCACAGCAGTAGAGTTGCTGCCTTCCAGCGCCAGATACCCAGGTTCGATCGTGACTGTACAGAGTTTGTACGTTCTCCCTGTGACCGGCGTGGACCTTCTCAGAGATCTTCGGTTTCCTCCCACATTACAAAGACATACAGGCTTGTAGGTTAATTGGCTTGGTATCAATGTCTGCAGTATCTGGGAATGCCCAGCTTGTTTTGTGACAGTGCACTGAAGGCATTATACTTTAACTGCAACAAAATATGCACATTCTGCTCAGTTGCATTAAGAGGGTGAGAGGGGTGGAGAGTATGTAACTGAACAAATGCCAATGACTTCAGATCCTGCACCACTCCCACTGTTCATAATTGAATAATTGGATGAAGATGACCTGTGGAATGGACAGAAAAAGGACATTAAGAATATAAATGGACATATGAAAAGGGCATTGAGAATAACATTGCTTGATTAAAGTACTTTTTGAAATGTTTGTGTGTCATTTTGTTTACTCTCTACCGCTTGATCCCCTTCTTTCTCCGTCCACTACACTTTTTCCCTCGCCCCACCTGCATTCCATACTCCTCCACTGTCACCTTGCATGCCCTCGCCCAGCCCCTCTCTCCTTGCCCTGCCCCTCACCCTTTTCCCCTCGTTCCTCCCCCGCCCTCTCGTTCCTCTCATGCCCGCCTCTCCCTCGCCACTCCGCCCCTCCGTCCCTCCCTCGAAGTAGGGGTTTGCAGTTTCTGCTTTGCCCCAAGTGGTTCATCCCCCTTGGGGTAGAGCACCCAGTTTGAGCACCCAGCCTTGGGGTAGAGCACCCAGTTGCCATAGTCCAAACTGGCCAATTTGCCTCCCTGAAGTGGCATCTCCAACTATACACTGAATAACACATGAGCTTCCCTGCTCATCCCTTGTCCTTACTCAAATCAAACACCGCAGCTTTATTGACAAAAAATGGTTACCGACCCAGTTTTATTATGAGGTGAAAGATTGGCTATTATTGTGTCCAGATTAAATGAGAGAGTAATGTTACCCCTGCTTGATTGTGTTGTAATTGGTCAGAGTTATGTACAGGTGCATTTCGTAATATTTTCCGTAAATTATTATTTTTTTCTCTCTTTGCCTTTTATTGACGTACGTTTAAAGGCCCATTAGGGCTTCCTTTTTTTTTCCTGTGGAAATTGCAGCATGTTAATTTTCACACAAATTACAGCAATAGCAGGTATCTCTATTTGATATATTGTAACAGGAGCAATCAAAGATAATTGAGTGCCTTTCAGATGGAAACTGGTGCATTCACTTCAATTCAAAGCGAGTCCATTTATCGCCTAATCGGTCTTTAAACAGTAAATTTCTGGAACAAAAATTCTTGTCATAATTTTGCTTAAGTGTATTTGGAAATCACAGTCCTTTGAGCAAGGATAATTGAAATCAAATCCCTTTCAATGGAGATGACATTTCTACATTTTCCCAGTTGAAATTAATTTCAAAAATTGAGCATGAATATCGCCAAATGGCAGGCAATTATAGCTTTCAATGGGAAGAAATTATGCGCACAAAAAAAGTGGAGACATCAAATACTGCATCAGCTAAATGTCTTTGTTTCCAACTGTGTTTGCCTTGTAAAGATTTACATATTTTCTGCAGATATTGACTCATCACGCAACCCTAAGTTGCAGATAGCCTCCTTTCTTTATTTAAGCCCATTAACGGTAACTAAAATAAGAACATTTTTGCTTCAGGAGAACTGATTGGATTTTTTTTTTTAACTGCAGCTGCAGAAAGTGTTGGCTTTATTCGGGCTATTCACTCAAAATGGGATTTGAGGACATGCTGAAAATGACTATCTATTGTAAATACACTGGTCTTGAAAGTAATTTTGATGTAATCATACTGCCTTTTAGAACTAGATCATCAATTGTTTCAATAACCAAAAAAAAATTGGTGTTACTGAAATATATTTCATATGTGCAATTGACTGGCCAGAGGAGGGCAACAGGTCATTTCCTTTATTAACGACTGCGCAAATGTTATGAAGAGGAGAGTCTCTCAAGAAACAATTTCACAGCTGGTTTGCTCCTTACTCACTCAGGCCTAAAAATGTGCTGAATTCCTGGTGAAAAGAGAAATAGATGTCACTCCCAAACAAAGACAGGTGCTAAACTACGGGAGATGGGAGAGAGGTGAAAACGGTATCCAGCTTTAATAGCGAAAGCAAATGTTAGCTAATGGCCCGTTCTCAGGAACTCGTTAAATCATCTCTAAGCAACCAAAAGATAATTGACACCGTTTATTTCTGCTGGTATGTTTTCCTCAAAGTGGTTTGTTTTATTTGAATGAATTTAGTTCCTCTTCAGGGTGAAAAATCAGCCCTCCAATTTTTCTCTTTTTTTACACAAAAAAATAAGCCCTGTTGGAGGGAGGAATATGTATCAAAGAATTCCATCTGTGATTGTTTGAACTGATAAAATGATGTGGTATATGGAGCTGGAGTAATTATTTGGCCATGGAATATATAAACAAACCTGTTTATTGGTGAAGAACTTCTGTCATTGATGAAAAAAATGTGAATTGTTTATGCCGTTGCATTAATGTTTCTAATTGACCTGACCTGTTTCTTTAATTACTTTGATCACACTTGGTGGGATAGTTGCACAGAAATAACTGTTTACATCATTTAATCTGCAAGTATTTGCTGGGTTTTTTTTTTCAAGCTTGAAAGGCTTTATGGAAATGAGAGCACAGAAAGGTTTGACAAAATGCATAATTTCTGGTTATTACGATCAAGCCAGTACCTTTCTTTTTGACTGTGACCAAATGTTTCAACAGTGGAAGATGTGGACCAGGCCTGTGTGAAAAACGACTGCGATATACATTGTTTGAAAATGGCTTTTTCTTTGACAGAGAAGTGCAAACGTTGAGTTTTTAATGTATATACAAAACATATTTTAAAAAGATTTAGTAAAAAGTGTGTCTTAACCTCGGCATTATTATATAGTCTGGGAGACGGGATAGGCATTGGCTAATTTTGTTCTTATTGGGGGCACTGCAAGGAGCTGCCATTTCTGGCATTGCTGTCAATATAGATTGTCAATGGCTGCTACAGCTGGCTGGCAAGAGCAGTTGTATATCCATTACCAGCTACAAAGCACTTTGCATTTCTGAATTGACAAGCAGTTATGTTGACCTAGCGCTTATTATGGGTCAACAGCTGCGTTAACCAACGGAAGGACTGAGGGGCAATTAAAATGAATTGGCAAAAATATATCTTCCTAATTTACTCAAATTTGTTATTTATGCTAACATTGTATGGCTTCTATGGTGACACTAAACAGAATGGACCCAATAATGGCAATTAACATAAAAATATAATGGCTAATCAAATTGACAGCAACTGTTTCTCATCATCTCGACACACAATGCATTATCAAAACAAACTATTATGAAGGAGGCAATTTCACTGTTCTATTCAACCAGCTGCATGTGTGCAGTCAGGGAGATGTGTACCGTCAATTACTGCTGAATCTAAAACTAAACAAATAACTGAATCACTATCCTTGGGTTTTTAGATGAATAAGTAATCACATTTTTGACAAATAGTACAGATTATCATATTTGTCAGATGATGTGAAAGGAGCAGTTTGCTGAGAACACATTCCTTTTAGTCTCAGAGCCCAATCTAAACCTAGTTGTATGGTTAAATATTAGTTAAAAAGTGTGATGACTGGGCTAATGGAAATACAGGAAAGTAAATTGGAACTGGAAATTTCATGCCATTTAGTTAGAAGTGATGTCCCCAGCATTGTAAAAGCTGGTTTTAAAAGGTGAAATTGGAATTTGAAATTGCAGTAGTCACATTAATCTATCATTTTATCTCTCCACCCTTCCCCCTCCAGTATCCAGATAAGGCCCTGTACATCCAGCTGTGCTATTATCGCTACATATTTGACTGGGATTATGCACTGGAAAAGGTGGTCTCTGAGCAGGATAAAGGTAAGGGGAATGTAAGGATAAAATGGTGTCTTTCATTTAAAGGGGATAACATTCATTGGATGAGAACGTACAGATGTTGCGCTAGGCATTCGTCTTCATTTGTGAAAAGTTGTTTGGTCTGACGGATTCCTTGGACTGATGCAGGAAATATGCTCAGTGTTGGAACAATTTCCCAATTGCGCAACTTATTTCTCTCCCTTCCCCCCCCCCCCCCCCACTCCATCCATCCCCCTATTTTACTTTGTCCCGATATGTTCATTCAATGACTTAGGTGCTTCCTATTGAATGTGCTAAAGCAATACCAGGAGACATCTATTATCTATTAATCTGATATAAAGAAAGGAGTTGCCGACTTGTGTAGCAGACTAGTCAGCATTTGAACGGGAGCAACTCACTCAATCCATGAGTGGCGTACTGTAAGCAACATTTAACATGCATATCATTTGTGCATTTCAGGGAATAAACATTCAAGTTTGGTTTTGTCCACTCCATGAACAGCATAAGATCACTTGATCAGCTTATTGCAGAGGAGTTCAATGGTTGATATCCCATGACTGTTAGACGGTGGCTAGTGGCTGATTTTTATACGCTAATTGATCGCCTTTGTTCCATATGTTTGGTATGTTTATCAACCACGTTTTTAGTTGAGGTCGTTTTAGTGGAGGAGAATGATTTCTCCATTCCAGAAAACAGAAAACGTGCTTGTTAAATACAGTTCTAAATGCATCAACTCTAACGTTAAGACAATTCTGTTTTTTATCTTCCCATTCATGAGAAATGATTTTTGCATTTTTGCCTAGTTGAAGGATCATCGATAAAATGTCTTCCACCGGGGCACAAATAAACCTTTTAAACTCAGAAAATTAGTCAAATTTATGCAACTTATCTTCAGAATTTAACCCTTGAAGCATTAAGTTGAGATGCACGGTGTCCATATATAAACTCTTCAACAAATAATACTTTTCTGATAAGTGGCATATTTAGAATGCCAAGGGTACTTAGTGTGTCTTTAAAATCTCCCAGTTTAACCCATTTTGGTTTAAAACATCGATCCTACTTTCTATGCTGTTGTGCTCGTTAGACTATACCTACTATAGAAGTTGCTCATTTTCACCTAGGATAAAGGATCAGTGGGTTTGTGTCAAATAAAAATTGAGGTGCTCAATTATGATTCAAAAATGTTACTCATTGTAGCTTCAAAGCATAAGGAAATCATTTTCTGTTTCTGGTCAGTCGTAACTACCTGGCTGGTGGCTGCGTGCAGAAGTGAGGGTTCAGCAATGGTAACGTTGCTGAACAGAGAAGAAGGATGGTTAGACTCTTGATAGATATGTTATAAAAGCAAGCGGGGAACCTAGCTTGCCGTTGCCTTGCATGTGTATCATAAATATTATGTGCCACTTATCACCAAGGTTGACCAGATCTTGCTGCACATGGACTGAGGAGCAGCAAGGAGCCCTTGAGCCAGTCATCTTCAGCCATGTTCCTTTGCTCTTACTGTTTCCAAACAGAGGACATTTTTCCCCATTAACGTTTTACTGGGAACGCTTCATGTCTTATATGATAAAACATTGTCTTTACTTTAGACTTTAGGGATACAGTACAGAAGCGGGCCCTTCGGCCCAGAGAGTCCGTGCCGACCTCAGATCCTCATACACTGCACTATCCTACACACTAGGGACAAATCACAATTTTACCGAAGCTAATTAACCAATACACCTAAACATGTTTGGAGTGTGGGAGGAAACGGAGCACCCAACGAAAACCTAAGCAGCCACAGGGAGAATGTTCAAACTCCGTACAGAAAGCACCCCAGGTCGGGATTGAATCTACTGTGCCGCCCCAAAACATCTTGAACTGGAAAGCCTAATGTTGCTTTGTTTTCAACCTTGTCAATTTTCTGTGTCATAAAGTGACTTTGCTGACAGTGATCATGTTTAAACGCATGTACACAATGCCAAATTGGGCGATCTAAGGCTTGTTTCAATTAAGTGATGTTTGCATGCTTTATTTTACTTGCAGGCTATTTGGAATTTATGAGCATGTTATTCTAAAATAACCAATGCATTAGAAGAAGAATTGTAAACATAGGAGAGATGAGACTTTTTAATTGGTGTTGAAACACACTGCTGCAGCTAAACAGCTAGAGGCCAGAGTCCAGGATTAATGCCCTTGGCCTAAGCTTGCTGCTGTGGCATATCAGCATCGATTTTCCGGCGCACTTGGTTCCAGAGCATTTAGCCAGAGCAACAGAGATCGCGGCCTCCGAGAAGACTCGAACGGTACTGGACTCTGTCTCGGAAGTCGGCTGTGGGAATGGATCTGCCAGCCCCGGCTGAGCCAGAGTTCCAGAGCCCGAGCGGCTGGGGAAAAATTCGACACGTCGTACAGTGGCTTAAGTCGGCTATGGGAACTGATCTGTTGGCTCTGGAGTTTCAGAGTCCTGGCCGCAGGCAGCAAATTCGACTTCCCAATCCGCCACTGAAGTGCTGATGATGTCGCGATTGCCCAGCCTAGGCACCGCATTTTCGGGGGTCTTCCAGTGGGGATTTCAATTCCGCTCACCTAAGTTTGTCCTGATTAAAGAAGGTACCAGACCATCAGTTGCCAGAAAATCAGTGGTGGGTCTGCACTGCCCAGTGGCACGGTCCATGTAGCCTCTTGATGGGTTTGGATTTGGAATATCTCCTTGCAAGTGTTTCACGTAGTTGTAAGAAATGGACCAAACACATTCCTAAAGGAACATGGCAGCTGAAACTACCATGATCATATTGAATGGCGGTGCAGGCTCGAAGGGCCGAATGGCCTACTCCTGCACCTATTTTCTATGATTCTATGATCCTATACCATGGTTTGCTCTGTATGAATCTTAAAGCAATTTAGGAAGGCTTGGTTCTGGTGTAGTTTTGCCTGAGTTTAGATTTGATTTCCATCCCTGTCATCAAAGACCATTTCCCAGAAATGGCCACCATTTTCTATGTATATATTGGGAATCCCTCTTCAGATATGGAGAGCAGAAAAGATGAACACACAAGGTAGGTCTGATTTGGTTGTGAAAGCAGCAGACTAATATCTACGCACAGAGACATACAGGAAACTGCAACACATTTTGCATGAGAAATTCAAATGAGAGCAGTTCTGCAGTTTGTCGAGATGATGTCCGATGCTGTGCCTGCTTTCCTTGCTCAATCTACAGAAATTGTGGATTGTTCTATTTAATTTAGCCTTAAAAATACTCTTGACTCAATGTCCACCACAATTCTCAACACAAGAAGTCCAAAGTTCTATGATCTTGAGCGAACGAATGTTTCTTTGCAAGTTAAAATATGTTTGCCAGAGCTATCTCGTGTCCTCTTTTAGCCCTCCTTTTTTCCTTCTTTATGTGCACTCTTACATTTCTTCTACACCTCAAGGGATTTGCTTGATCCCAGCTGCCTGTACCTGACAAGCCTCTTTTATTCTGACCAATGCCTCAATATCCCTCAGCAACCTCCTGAGCCTGCCAGACTTTCCCTTCACTCTGACAAGAACATCCTGTCCCTGTACTCTCCCAGTCTCTTTATTAACAGCTTTTCACATGCTAGACAACCCTTTATCTGTAAAACACATTTCCCAATCAACCTCTGCAAGTTCCTGCCTAACACCTTGCCCAAATTTAGGACTTGAACTGAGTGGGCCAATTCTACCTTTAATATTGCTAATTATTTGATAAGAAACTCTGTTCACTGGAAACTAATGCCATGTTTGACTGAAGCAAAAGCCTCCTATTGCGTTCAGTTTCCCTTGCAGTAAGCAGTAACATCCAGTTTGCTCCCCTAATTGCTTGTTGTACTTGTAAACTGGCCTTTTCTATATCATGCATGGGGAAACCCAGATCTTGTTGCAACTCCGAGCTCTGCAATTTCTCAACAATTGGAAAATACATATTTGTTTTCCTTTTTCCTGCCGAAATGGACTGTTTGACAAGTACCCACGTTATTGTCTTGCTCTTGCGCCACTTTTCTTCCCCCTCCTCTTTATACCAGCTACTTCCTGCCCTACTCTTTCCATCCAGATGAAAGGTCAAGACTTTGAGTGTATATTATCCCTCCGCAGATGCTGCCTGACCTGCTGAGTTTGTCCAGCAGGTCACTCTTCTTTTGTTTCTCTAGTTTCCAGCATCTGCTGTCTCTTGTGTCCCCACAGACTAATCAGACCTTTGCTCAATAATTTAACATATCCACATTCCCTTCACAACTTTCCAAGCTATCTTTGTATCATCGTCAAATTTAGCAACCATACATTTTGTGCTGCCATCAAAGTTGCGTATATACATTGTTTGAAGTTCTGATTTAAATTGGTTCTCTACCTTTTCTTGTCTGCATCTTCATGGAAACCTTTATAATGAACCAGCATCCTTCTGTTGGATGAAACAAACTGCACGGGACTACTGTTCTGTGATCATCGTGTATTTTGCACCTTGATAGACAACAGAGATATGTAAAGTGTAGGAAGGAACTACAGATGCTGGTTTACACTGAAGATAGACACAAAATGCTGGAGTAACTCAGCAGGACTGGCAGCATTGTCTTGCCATCTCCCATTCCTTCTCAGCAGAGATGCTGCCTGTCCCGCTGAGTTACTCCAGCATTCTGAGTTTATCTTCGGAGAAAAGATAATAAGATCATAAGTGATAGGATCAGAGAATTAGGTCATTTGGCCCATCAAGTCTACTGCGCCATTCAATCATGGCTGATCTATCTTTCCCCCCTAACCCTATTGTCCTGCCTTCTCCCCATAACCTCTGACACCTGTACTAATCAATAATCTTATCTCTCACTGCCGTAAATATATTCACTGACTTGGCCTCCACAGCCTTCTGTGGTAAAGAATTCCACAGATTCACCACCCTCCGACTAAAGAAATTCCTCCTCATCACCTTCCTAAAAGAATGTCCTTTAATTCTGAGGCTATGGCCTCTAGTCCTAGACTCTCCAACTAGTGGAAACATCCTCTCCACATTTACTCTATCCCAGCCTTTCACGATTGTGTACGTTTCAATGAGGTCCTTCCATCATTCTTCTAAACTCCAGCGAGTGCAGGCCCAATGTTATCAAACGCTCATCATATGACAACCTACTCATTCCTGGGATAATTCTTGTAAACAGGATAAGTGCAAGTAGGTCTGGTTTTTTCGATACATAAACAAGAAACATCATCAGATGTTGAAGACACAAAATGCTGGAGCAACTCTGCGGGTCAGGCAGCATCTCTGGAGAGAAGGAATGAGTGACGTTTTGGGTTGAGACTCTTCTTAAGAAAAACCTTATCGTTCCCCATCCCAGCACGGCCTGATTTTATCTTCTCCACAATAAATAAAAATAGTTCAGCAACATCAGATGTTGTGCAGATAGTCTGCCAGTATAAAATATTTCAGCTTTTCCTATTGTCGTATCAGTTGAAGAGTTATGTGAATGCACATACGGGGAAATTAAACTCGTACGTGTAATCTTGCACAGTTAAGAGTGAAGAACTGGGGCTAAGTATTGTTGGATAACTCATTGGAAGAACTGGCTCGGATATGATGGACTCAGTGGGTATCTTCTATGCCTTATGTTTCAATGGTTTAATTAATGCTAAAGCCAAGGCGAGAAAAGTCAGCAACAATATTTTAAATTTGAAGTAATCTTTATATTTGCTTTTCAATATTGATTAACTGCTGATCTCACACAGTTAATCGTGCTAACAGATCAGCTTTTCTTCAAACAGGTTACATTTTAATATCTTTCATATGGAGTCTTACAGCATAGAAACAGACCCACTGGCCCAACTTGCCCACAGTGGCCAACGTGTCCCATCTGCACTAGCCCCACTGGCCTGTGTTTGGCCCATATCCCTCCAAACCTGTCCTATCCATGTACCTGTTTAAATGTTTCTTAAACGTTGCATTTGCACCCGGCTTAACTATCACCTCCGGCATCTCTTTCCGTACACCCACCACTCTTTGTGTGAATAGGTTACCCCTGGGGTTCCTGTTAAATCTTTTCCCCCTCGCCTTAAACCTATGTTCTTTGGTTCTCGATTCCCCTACTCTGGGCCATAGGCTCTGTGCATCTACCCGATCTATTCCTCTCATGATTTTGTATCTTTGGTTCATTGACTAAGTATTCATTTAAAATCCTATTTAGAGTGCCTTTGTGTATTCTCCCATTTTAGATAGTACTTGTGTGTCATAAGGAATTCCATTCCTTGTATGTTGAACACCACAATATTTTTGCATTTCCTTGAGCTTTATGGTAACAGAAGTAAAGATAACTGGTTTGAGTATAGACTTCTCAAGACAGTTTGCTTGATGCATGTAATATATGTGTCAAACTGGGCAAAAACTGGCAACTATGAAACCCTATAATTTGCTAGACCTAGGTGCAAAACGTGTATCGGATGCAGGAATCGTTGAAGCTCTGCTGAAGGTTGCTTTCATCAAGAGCAGCAAACAATAAATTCATGTCCAGACGAGCCGTTTTCCCCGGGTGCTCTGGTTTCCTCCCATACTCCAAAGATGTACAGGTTTGTAGGTTAACTGGGTTTGGTAACGATTGTAAATTGTCCCCAGTGTGTAGGGTAGTGCTAGTGTACGGGATTCGCTGGTCAGCACGGGCTCGGTGGGCCGAAGGGCCTATTTCCGCACTGCATCTCTAAACTAAACTAAATAGCCACATTTTTGATTTTGCCATCTGTGTCTCTTTCACCTTTTTCACATCCACGATAAGCCGGCTCCACCCAGTCTTTTCTTCCTTGCTAGTTTGCGTACAAAAAATATCTCTCGATAGTCAAAAAATATGTTTATTAACTTTTTTTTGTTGCAAGCGTTGGAACAACAACTTTTCATCAGCTCAGAATCTTTATTGTTAAGTTATGTTGTACGAAAAATAAGGCAGTACTGCTGAAACGTGAAGTATGTAAAATGTGGCATAATAATAATTAGCCAGTACAAAGGCCATCGGCATCTGTTGTGGCACAAGTGATGAGAAGGTTGGACAATAACATCACCCAACAGATGCCAATGACTGGAGAGGGAATGTTGCTTGGAGCTGCCCCTGGAGGCTCCCAGGATGTGCCGCGGACCCTGTGGGCCGCCACGGAGGCAGAGCCGCCAAGAGGGACCCAGAGGGGCCACTGCCTTCTGGAGTGAAGCTCTGAAACCGCCGAGCTCGGCGCCGGAGATTCGAGGCGGAGGAGCTGACCATTGAATCTTGTACTCAGCATTGTTGCCAATAATGTGTCCTCCTGACCAATTTGACACTTAAAGCAGTTTTCTGTAAATTCACTTTGTACTTTGGCTGGTGACAACAGACATGAGGATTGGGCCGGCAGGAGAGGGAGCAGGGCATCGCCTCCAGCGCCTTCAAGGTCGGCTGCAGCAAGCACACCCTGGATACAGAGGCAGTCGGGTGAGGATAGGGACTTTGCTTCACAGACCGAGCCGGTCGCGGGCGACGGCGGAGGCCCTGCAACAGCTTGGGGCTTACCTGGATCGCGAGCTGTTCCAGTACGTGGGCAGAACTTTGGGCTTCTGTAGATGGCGCCAAAATATGTGTATTTTTGAGCTGCGCACAAATAATTTCACTGTGCAGTGCACACAACAGTAAAGAAACATTGGCATATTGTGCTGTTGGTTATGACAGAGTGGTGCACGATGCATTTTGTGTGGGACACAGAGAAGATAACCAGTTGGAATAAGCTTTCCTTGCTTCTTCCTTGCCCATCATTTCATGCAGAGAGTTGCATCTTATCTGAACCTGGCATTGAAGTGGCACAGAAGGGGCACAGAAGGACTTAGAGACTAGAAGCAAGGAACTGCAGATGCTGGTTTACTAAAGAAAAGACAAAGTGCTGGAGAAATGCATCTTGCATTTCGGGCTTAATATGGGGATGAGGACGAATTTCTTATGCCAGAAGGTGGTGAATCTGGAATTTGTTGCCACAGACACAGGTGGAGGCCTAGTCATGGGGTATTTTTAAAGTGGAGATTGATTTGGCTCTTGATTAGTGGGGGGGGGGGGGCAAAGGTTGGAGGGAGAAGGTAAGAGAATGGGGTTGAGAGGGCAAAAATAGATCAGTCATGATCAAATGGCAGAGCAGACTTATCTATTAGGAATCACATTCTCTGGTGCAGCATTTGGATTTCTGCATTTCTACAAATTCAAAGCCTGAATGAAATGTTAGTTTATGAATTGGGAGAGCTGAAGCAAAGCAGAGGTACTTATTTGATGAAAATTAAGACATTGTTTAAATAATGACATTTGCACATCTATATATTTATTCTAGTGAATGATTTTGATCATCTTCTGCATGCATCATTGCAGAGAATTGTCAATGAATTTGCTATTATTCACAAATTGAATTCTATTATACCTATTCTTTCCTTAGCTTGTTCAAAGTATATTGTTCTGCACATAAATTCAATAGAGGATGAAGCGAATAGCTGGCGAGCAAAAGGAGCATTAGAAAAATATATGGCAATTAGGAGCCTTCATTTGGCAAGAGGAACAATTAAAACACGTAATTATGAAAGAATGGGACACAGAAGTATAGATAAAAAATCAAATGAAATGAATGTATCTGTTTTTTTTTATTGCAGAAACTCACAACAAAGCTGCTGTAATGAGATTCTTTCTCTGTCTTGAGGTACCCTGGTTTTACATGCCAGCCCTGTATTTTGAATGCACTTTGGTACTCATCTCCGTGATGGAGTATAACACGAATAGCCTTTTTAAAAGATTGTGATTGGCACCCTGTTTTTGATACATGCAATCATGGTGCATGTTAAATTCAGAGGACTTGTCTAATCAAGAATTCAATACAAGAAGAGGTGGTAGCTAGCATATAACCCACTGTAATAAGTGAATATGTTGATTGAAAACAGCTTCTAGATTGAGGAAATGATAGAGGTTGTAATTGGGATGAAAGACGAGCATGATGGTGCTTATGTAGTCGAAATGGATCATATTTCAGTAATAGCAACTCATTTAACAAGGGCGATCTGGGATTCTTTTCAGCGTTCTTGGTTATTGATTGACGATGTGACAATTTTTAATGTGGCAGGTCTTGTAAAATGGTGGCGCTGAAGCACGTGTTGCACTGAATAACTCGTGTCTCTTTGTCTAAATGGGCAAGCAACTTCACCTACCTTTGAATGGCAATGTGAATGATTGCCTTTTAAGTTAAATTACCTCTATATTGCCAACTTGTATGGGTTTTTTTTGCTATTTATTTTCTTGAGTGTGTTTTTATTGTGCTGTTTGTCCACCAGAGCTGTAAGAAACCACTTACAGCTTAAATCATGTAGAAACTCATCTTTTCTTTCTGCAATGGTATTTAATGTTATTCTTTCCATTTTATGTGAATTGAGAGCGGCAGTCAATAATTTTGTCTTGAGATAAATATCTTATTTAAGTTAATTAGCCGCAGGCTTTGTTGCAAGCAATCACACTATCCTTCTGTAACATCGCCCTTTTGTTATGCAATTGTAGCTAGACCTTCACTAGAATTAACTTTTCTTTATAGTCCCTTCTCCGTCTTTGAATCTTCCCTTTCCCACATCTAGGCGCTGTTGGTATTTGCATCCATGAAGGCAGCCACTGCATTACCTTGTTATGAAGCCTGACTAGTTCTCCTGGTTCCTCAGCTGCCACTGGGCTGAGGACCAGTCTTACTGCAGTTAAACATTGGAAAGAACAACACCATTAAATTTAGCCGTGGCAATAAGTATTACTCCTCAGGAATTTCTGTATCTTTTTCCCGGCCTTCATCCGATGTATTCAAGAGAGAGTTGGATATAGCTCCTAGGGCTAACGGAATCAAGGAATATGGGGAGAAAGCAGGAACGGGGTACATATTCTGGATGATCAGCCATGATCATTTTCAATGGCGGTGCTGGCTCGCAGGCCGTATGGCCTACTCCACCTATTTTCTATGTTTCTATCCCGAGTCAAAACCAAATTCCATTCATTCCTGAGATGTTTCTGGTTCCCAAATTCTTCCTTTATACTTCCATAGAATTACTCCGCTGCTAACAGAGAGCCCTTACGCACTGTTAAAAAATCTATCTTTTACTCGCCTCTGGAGCTTTGGACTGGTTTGCTAAGCTATCCGTTCTCACAGGATCCAAGAGCATCAGCTCATCTAAAACTTTGATGTGTGCATCCTACCTGACATTTCCTTCTATTTAACTACTTTCCTGAGCTGGCTTGTCACCTACCAGTGCACTAACTGGAGAATATTTCTCGTTTGTGCTTTAATTCTGCGATGGCCTCAGCCTGCCTGTCTCCAGCACAACAAATGCCCCCCCTCTCCTTGATTTTTGATTGTCTTTCATTTTCACTAACGTTTCTGCGTCCTCTCACTCCTTTCCCCCCCATTAGCAATTGTGCTTATTTTTCCCCATCACCCTGAAATACTCCAGTCTCTCCCCCAAGCCTCTCTATCCTTCCACCACCTCATTCTAATTCTTAAAACATTGCAATAATTCACCTTTGTTACTGTGGCAATCTTGATGTTCTGTACTGTTGCCATAAGGAAAGCTTCAAACAATTTGCCCCTCTTGTTTCTGTAGTCCAAAATGATCTCCAAAATCACATAATTTCACAACTGATTTTTAACGTTACTAATTCTAACTTTACTAGTTTGGCATTGTATTGGATTATTCAATGGGCACTTTTTTGTTCAAATTTAACAGCATTCCATTTGCTTGAACATTTACTGAACTTTCCCATTTTGCTGCCGAGCTGACGATACAATGTTTATTAATCAGCGGGAGATTGAGATACTGAGCAGGTCTAGGTAGGTTTTCTTCAAAAATACATCATAAATGCTTTTTGCAGATTGCTTTTTTCTCCCCTTCCATTGAAATTCCCTCTAATACGGAGAGGTGCATAAATCTTTAGTAATTTATGTTCGCTCTGACAATGTATAGTGCAGTGGGAAGAGAAATTCAAATAGTGTATTGCTGCCAGCACCTTGGTATTGAACAGATCTTAAATGCTAGTTAGCTACAGGTGGCAGACTGGTTGACACCAGACTGCTCTTGTCTGATACTGGGTTGATTTCTTGCAGCAACTTTGGGAATTGGTGCAGTGATTATCTGTTTAGTTTTGAGCGTGGTTAAAATGTTAGCCAAGAACTGTCCTTAATCACAGCAAATTCTTTAGCAGCACAACCACCCGAAGCAGTGGCTGAGCAATAAGAATGTATATTTGACTATTCACACTAAATTTACTTTGGAGAAAGTACGAGGTTGATAACTTCTGTTAGACTAATGTACAGCAGTTATGGTAAACACATGCTTTTGAAACCTCAGCGGATCATTCTGACACATGGCTGATAACTTATCACTCGAAAGGTTTGACAGCCTGTGTTTATTCTAAAATGCTTTAGTATACAAGTGATATCTTTTTAAGATTATATGGACATTTTCTTTTATATAATCAACAGCTACTTAAAAGAATCATTTTTTTTCCCAAAGTGTAGAACTAATCCTTTTCATAAGCAAAATGTTTTTTTTTGCATTTAAGAGAAGAATTGAATGTGTTTCCAAGCCCTCGCAGAGTACTACTTTCCCGTGGTACCTCACAGTTAGTAAGGTCTTGTTGAAAAAAAGGGCCAGTGTGATCATAAGGTCATATGTGATCGGAGTAGAATTCGGCCATTTGACCCATCACGCCTATTCTGCCATTCAATCATGGCTGTTCTATCTCTCCTAACCCCATTCTCCTGCCTTCTCTCCATACCCTCTGACATCTGTACTAATCAAGAATTAGTGATCCACTTACTATTTGATTTTTTTTCAAATTGAAGTCTGGTTTACCAAGAAAGGTTTGAAGGTTTGATATTTATTTTCTTTGCTGAATGAATGGGAACCTGGATGAAACTAACTGCGGTCTGAGACCCGTGTCCCTGGCATCAAGTCCAGTCCAATGTGAAGAGATTACGACATGGGAATCAAATGAAGGATGTTCCCAAAGCTTCTTTGAAAAAATATAATGTCCTCACTGACTCATTGAAATTCCACGCCCATGCCATTTTAGAATGGAGAAAGTGGTCTTCAGGGTGGCATAGAGAACCTCGAGTCGTCGAGTTGAACATCATCTCAAACATGCCCTTTGGCCCACTGCGTCAATGCCTACCACCAGGCTTATCTATGTTGGTCTCATTTGCATGTATTAATTCCATATCCTCTATGGTCTGCTTTTACAAGTACCTGTTCAGATGCCTCTTAAATGTTGCTACTGTTCCTGACAACACAACATCCTCTGTCATCTCATTCCTGACACCAAATGGTCTTTGTGTGAATAATTTACTCCTCAAATCCCACTGAACCTCTTCCCTCTCAACTTAAACCAATGCCTTCTAGTTTTAGGCACAGCTACCATGGGAAACTGACAACTCTTTCCATGCCTTTCATAATTTCATATCCCAACATCATGTCACCTCTCACCCCTCTTTGAACCAGTGAAAAAAGACCCAGTGGCTCAGAAGGAACTGCAGATGCTGGCTTAAACCGAAGATAGACACAAAAATATGGTCAGACAGCATCTCTGGAGAAAAGGAAAAAAGGGGCATTTTGGGTTGAGACCCTTCTTCAGACTGAAAGTCAATCTATCAAAAGATCCAATCCGGCTCATAACTCAAGCCCTCCAATCCCGGCAATATCCTTGTGAATCTTTTCTACACACTCGCTAGCTTAATCATTTTTTCTGTAATGTGGTAACTAGAACTGCACATATTGCCCCAAGTATGGCTGAATGGACATTTTGTCCTCCATAATACGGTGCCCTAACGCCATTACTCATTGGCTCAGCTGATGAAGGCAAGCATGCTATACTCTTTGTCACCACCCAGTCTACCTGTGTTGCCACTTTCAGGCAATTTGGTACTTGTGCAACCACCAATAATACTCCCTCGATTTCTACCATTCATTTTGTAATCCTGCCCTGGTTTAACTTCCCAAAAGACATCACTTTGCAATTGTCTGATTTGAATCTGCCCACTTCCCCAGTTTATCAGATCTTGTCTTAACTTTAGATAACCTTCTTCACTATCCACCATAGCACCGATTTTGGTGTCATCGAAAACTTGCTAATCCTGCCACTGACATTCTCATCCAAGATCATTAATATATGTCAAACAATAAAGAACCTGATCTCTGTGGCACACCGCTGGGTTCAAGCCACCGACCTGAAAAACAACCTTCTATTCCACCCCACACCTCTAACGATGAAGCTAATTTGTTATCTCACTCTGCAGCCCATGTACTCTAACCTTCTCGATCAGCCTACCATGGGGGACCTTGTCAAAGGCCTTGCTAAACTCTCAGCCCTGCCCTCAGCACTCCCCTTGGTCACTTCTTTAAAAAAAAAATGCAATCAAGTTCATAAGCTGTGATTTCCCACAAACAAAGCTATGCTGACTATCCCTGATCAGTCCCTGCCTTTCCAAATGGAAATGAATCCTGTTCCTTTCAATAGCTTTCCTATCACTGATATATGGCTCACTAGTTCCCTGGCTTATCCCTGTTGCCCTACTTAAATAATGTTTACAGACAGTGTTAACGGAGAAAAAGAGAATGCCAAGGGTAAACTGGAATGAGATGTGGAGCAACAGCCAATTGAAGGGGAAATATTCCTCAGCAATTTTTAAAATTAGTTGTGCTATTTAATTTATTTTAATTGTTCAATGACTTTCTTAAAATGACAGAACAGCATTCCAATGAGTTAAGCAGTACCTGACAATATGACAAAGAGAAGTTTCTATTTTTGAGTAAATGGCTAACATTCATCTTCACATATAGCAGGTTAGCTAATTGGGCATTGGAGCCAGCTCACCTGATCCATGCCAGTTTTTTAGGCATTAAGAGTAATTTGTGTTTAAATAGCTCCTTTAAGCATTGCCAATTCGCTTCACAGGAGAAGATAAATTGATGCTGAGTTAAATAACGATATTTTGGTGCAGGTGGTCGCAAGATAGGTTCAGAGAAAGTCTTGAAGCCGGAGTGTGGGATGGGGAGACAGAATGGTCAGGCGGAAATGTCAGCGCCCATCCTGAATGTGGGCTGACATTTAGAGCAAAGAAGATCCATAAATCTCTGCCAAGGCCCCAGCAATCTCCTCCCTCGCAACCCATAGACAATACACAATATACGCAGGAGTAGGCCATTTGGCCCTTTGAGCCAGCACCGCCTTTCACTGTGATCATGGCTGATCATCCACAATCAGTACCCTGTTCCTGTCTTCTCCCCATATCCATTGACTCCGCTATCGTTAAGAGGTCTATCTAACTCTCTCTTGAGAGCATCCAGAGAATCGGCCTCCACTTCCTTCTGAGGCAGAGAATTCCACAGGTTCACAACACTGGGTGAAAAAGATTTCCTCGTCTCCATTCTAAATGGCCTAACCCTTATTCTTAAACTGTGGCCCCTGGTTCTGGGCTCCCCCGACATTGGGAACATGTTTCCTGTGTCTAACGCGTCTTAATATTCTTATATGTTTCAATAAGATCCCCTCTCATCCTTCTAAATTCCAGTGTATACAAGCCCAGTCACTCCATTCTATCAACCTATCCCGCCATCCCGGGAATTAACCTGGTTAACCTACGCTGCACTCCCTCAATAGCAAGAATGTCCTTAAATTTGGAGACCAAAATTGCACACAATACTCCAGGTGTGGTCTCACTAAGGCCCTGTACAACTGCAGAAGGACCTCTTTGGTCCTATACTCAACTCTTGTTATGAAGGCCAACATGCCAGTAGCTTTCTTCACTGCCTACTGTATGCTTACTTTAAGTGACTGATGAACAAGGACCCCCAGATCTTGTTATACTTCCCCTTATCCCCAACTTAATACCATTCAGATAATAATCTACCATCCTGTTTTTGCTTCCAAAGTGGATAACCTCACATTTAACCACGTTAAACTGCACCTGCCATGCATTTGCCCATTGGTGGAAATCCTGGGGGGGGGGGCAGGGGGGGCGTGTCTCCTCCATGTTTTCAGAGGTGGGGGACTGTCCCCCCCCACATTACAAGCTTTGTAAGGTTTGTCGGGTTTAATAAGTAGTCATTCGTTTTGAGTCGAGACGTTCGATTCGAGTTGTTCGTTCATCACTGCATTCCTCTGACTCACAAAAATGATGTGCTAACTGTCTATGTGACTGTCTTTCTTCTGATGAGAGCACAAGAAGGTCCAGTGGAAGGAGCACAATACCTTCAATGCCACCTGCCCACTCATTCAATCGAGCACCGCCTGCCCACATGTAGGAGAGTATTCAAATCACTGATCATCAACCTCGGGCAACTCAGAACCTACTGATTTTGCTGTGGAGCAGATAAAATGTGAAGGAAGGAACTGCAGATACTGGTTTACACCAAAGATGGACACGAAATGCTGGAGTAACTCAGCGGGTCAGGCAGCATCTCTGGAGAAAATGAATAGGTGACATTTCGGGTCGAGGTCCTTCAGACTGCGAATAGGGGAGAGGGAAACTAGAGGTATGAAGAGGTACAAAGAACAAATGAATGAAAGGTACGAAAAAGACAAATCATAGACAGCAACAATGGTCCATTGTTGGCTATGGAGAAGGTAATAACTAGTCGATGCAAACAATGAAACTAAGCAGGGCAGCAGAGACACAAAATGCTGCAGTAACTCAGCGGGACAGGCAGCATCGCTGGAGAAAAGGAATGGGTGACGTTTCTGGTTGAAACCCTTCTTCAGACAAATAGGATGACTAGGGTGGGGGAGGGACGGAGAGAGAGGGAATACAAGGTTTACTTGAAGTTAGAGAAATCTGAGGTTATACTGCTGGGTTGTAAGCTGCCAAGCAAAATATGAGGTGCTGTTCCTCCAATTTGCGTTTGGCCTCACTCTGACTGTGGAGGTGGCCCAGGCCAGAAAGGTCAGTGTGGAATGGGAGGGGGAGTTAAAGTGTTTGGTAACTGGGAGATCATAGGTGTTCATTAGTAAAGTTGATGTGCACTAGAAATGCTTCAAGTGCAACTGTGGATATGAATTTTAACTTGGCATCACACAAGAAGTGAACATCTTAAAAATAGACGGTCGCCAATTCATTTTTGCATTTTGGTCTCAAGTAGTTTGCCTAGTTGAGAAACTGGAAAAAAAGATTGCTTTATTTACTTCAATTTCACTAAAGTGCTTTAACCTTAATATAGAAGACATCCCAGAAAATGGCTCTTTTCAAAATTTCACAATTGGCGCACGAGTTTGTAGATATTCACAAAAGCTTTTGCAATTGTTGGCAGGTTAAAAATGATCCATCTAATCCAAATTTGTATTAAGGGATGGGTGGGAGTGGTGGGGAATGGGAAGTGAGCAATTCTAAAGTAGTGTTTCTGTTTTGCTTGCTCGTTTTCTGCAGTGAGTATAAATTGTCTTTCTGAAAATCTTTAAATTCCTCCATGATGTGGCCTTGTTAATGTTTTCGCTTAGTTGCTTACTGAAGTGGGCAGTATTTCAACTTAACTCAAAGGGAATATAACATTCAATTGAAATGTTAGGATTAGATTGTGTAAACATTTGCAAAAAATGACTTAAAGATCGGTATTACCCCAAGTAAAATTAGATAGAGGAGATTGTCAGGGGCTCACTAAATCTGTTTTTAGCCACTCTATTTCTGGTTGCCGCAGGGTCTTGGCATTGACCTGGTGCTGCTTTGAAATGAATATTTTTTTTAACATGTGTCTAAAATGTATGTTTCTGGTGTGTTGGAATGCTCATGAGATTATAATTCAGCTCAGAGCACCGAATCTATACGAAAAAATAATGCTGGAGACCCTTCGTAATTTGTGATTCCGACTAACATGCCATGTTTGTCACAATGTTGTCTGCAATTTGTTGTTGAAATGATGGCGAAAACATCATTTACTGTTGCCGTGCACAGAATTGTACACATGCTGTAGATTAGTCTGAAGAAAGGTCCCAACCCATAATGTTGCCTATCCATTTTGGCCAGAGATGCTGCCTGATCTGCTGAGTCACTCCAGTATTTTGAGTCTATCTTTGGTATAAACCAGCATCTGCAGTTCACTTTTATTGCATTATTACCTCCGCCAGCAGCTTGTTCCATGCACCTACCACCCTTTGTTCAAAAAAAGTTGCCCCTCAGGTTCCTATTAAACCTTTCCCCCCCATCCCTAAATCTTTGTCCTCTCGTTCACAATCCCCCTACTGTGCATTTACCTTATCCATTCCTCTCGTGATTGTGTACAGCTCTATAAGATCACTCCTCATCCTCCAGCAATCCAAGATATAATGTTCTAGCCTGCTCAACCTCTCCCTGTAGCTCAGGCCCTCGAGTCCTGGCAACATCCTCATAAATCTTTTCCACACCCTTTCCAGCTTAACAATATCTGTCCTGGAACAGAGTGACTAAAACTCAACACAATACTCTAAAGGGTACACAAAAGACTGGAGAAACTCAGCGGGTGCAGCAGCATCTAAGGAGCAAAGGCGATATCGAGGTTGGTGATGTCTTGCTTCCCTACAGACTGCACTGTTGCAACCTTTGCAACTATAGTCAATAGATATCTCCTTTGCTCCTTAGATGCTGCTGCACCCGCTGGGTTTCTCCAGCCTTTTGTGTACCCTCGATTCTCCAGCATCTGCAGTTCCTTCTTTAACACAATACTCTAAATGTGCCTCACCAATGTCTTATATCGAGGTTGGTGATGTCGTGCTTCCCTACAGACTGCACTGTTGCAACCTTTGCAACTATAGTCAATAGATGCTTACAAACATTTGTAGCTGTAAGTCCCATGAAAATATTAAGCTTTGTTCATTGAAGTTCACCAGTTTTTAATAACTAAGTTATAATCAATTGGTGAATAAACTCCCCCGGCCTGAGATCTAAGTATGTTTGTCATTTCCTTTAATCCTAATGGGATGTGCAATTGTTATACATCTTTTGTTGCTGTAACTAAAACGTCGGCTACACAATCCATATTTTTTACTTCCTGCTTTGCTGCCTCTGAGAATTCCTCAAACAGGATTAGCAGATCTGGCTACATGACATCCTCATTGTTACTAGGCTCTTAATATCCTGTACCGAAGGCACCTGATTCAGTGTTACACTATAATGGAGAAGCTTCTTGCACCATTTATTTTGAAGCTGCTGGTGAACTCCTATATCCTTAGCACTGACTGCAAAATGCAGTATTACAGAGGAATAGTGGCTTGACATGAAAGTGCCTCTTTGGCATGGTTTAGAATTGTGTACATTAAGGTTAACCGCATATTTGTGTGGAATGTACTATATATTGTTTAGGTCCATTTATTTCCTTGTGTTTTTTCTTAAAGATTTGAAACTATGTTCAAATAGTTTTTAATAACTAACTAAGTTATAATCAATTATCATGTTCATGTATCGACAGTGTGACTTGAATCTGGAGGTGTGCGTTTTGACACTTCTGTACCTCGGGCCTGATGGGAGAGGGAAGAAGAGGAAGTGACAGGGGTGAGGGTGGTCCTTTCACCAGAATTGTTAGTTTTCCCGAAATAGTGAACAGGTACAAACTACAACGCGGCAAGGAAATCCACGTGGTCATAGGGGAAATGTGCAAACTCCACACAGACAGCATTGAGGTTAGGATTGTATCTGGGTTTCTGGCACTGCAAGGCACCAGCTCCAGCAGTGTCACTGTACAGTGCCACTGTGTTGTCGAGACTGCTTCATTTATCCATACAAGACCGAATAGGATCATCACTGATTTCCACTAGTCCAGAATTTGAGACCAGCAACAAGCACCCCGCGCTGGTCACACACCACAATACAGAGTTAGTTTGTACACAAGTGCAGGTACGTCAGTGGGAGCTGGCACAATGTGTCTCCCTTTCTGTCCATTAATGGTGCTAATTGTGATGCAATGGATTGGCCCGTGAACGGAAAGCTCTTTGCTGCCTGTTAAGTCATACCTCACGAAGCTGTAACTATTGTAGCGATTGAATAGTTGGACTGCACAGAAAGATTCAAATGCTTTAAAAATGTAACTTAAAATTGCCGAATCATTCAAATACTACAAATTGAAGTAAGTTAAAGGAAGTCTAAATCTGCGGTTATGCCTACCAATTAAGCTTGGTAACCTCACCTGTGGTTCACAAGTTCATGACTCACAGGAACAGAAATTGGCCATTTGGCCCATTGAGTCTACTCCGCCATTCAATCATGCCTGATCTATTCTTCCCTCTCAACCCCGTTATCCTGCTTTCTGCCCATAACCTTTGGCACCGTTACTAATCATTTGTCAATCTCCGCTTTAAAATACCCATTGACTTGGCCTTCACAGCCATCTGTGGCAATGAATCCCACAGATTCACCACCCTCTGGCTAAAGAAATTCCTCCTTATCTCCTTGCTGAGGCTGTGCCCTCTGATCCTAAACTCTCCCACTAATGGAAACATCCTCTTCACATCCACTCTATCCAGGCCGTTCACTATCTGGGAAGTTTCAATGAGATCCCCCTGGTGATCAAGGCTGATTTTATGTGCAGAATTATCCTCCATCCACTGTATTTTTTTTCAGAAATAATCAGAGAAGTTGCTGTAGTTTATATTTCCTTGGCATGCTAATTAGTGTCTTTTCTGTTAAGAAAAGAGCAAATTGACTTAATCGTATTGCTAAAGATTGTCTGGTATGGGTCACATGGACACTCATTGCCTGGTGCAGTTTGAGTATATTTGACATGTTTATGATGTTTTTAAAAAATCTAGTGTTTAACTTGGCCCCTTGTGTCATCCCAATTAGTGGTGACGGTTGCCTTGTACCAAGTCCAACCCAGCATGATTCTGACAAAGGGTTGTAGCCCTGAGATCTTGGCTACCTCTCTATCCACAGATGCTACCTGACATTGAGATTTTACAATGTTTCCTACTTTTGATTTCCAGCACCTGCAGTTTTTTTTTTCTATTTTCAAACTAGCCCAGAATATTTATTGTGTAGGAAGGAACTGCAGATGCTGGTTTAAGCCAGAGATAGACACAAAAAACTGTAGTAACTCAGCAGGACAGGCAGCATCACTGGAGAGAATGAATGGGTGACGTTTCGGTTCTAGACCCTTCTTCAGACATATAAACTACAGCAACTTCTCAGACAGGTCCCCCCCCCCCCCCATATCCCAATCCCAAGGACGTGCGCGTTTGTCTGAATAGGCCACTGGAAGTCGCCACTGATGTGGATGTGAAAGTAGGATAACGTAGGACTAGTGTGACCGGATGATCAGTGGTCAACGTGTACCTGGTGGGCTGAAGGGCCTGTTTCTGTACTGTATCTCTAGAAAAATAAAATATCAGGAACTCTCAGAGCATAGCTCTCCCTTATAGGGGAGTGCATGAGAAATCCATCAGAGAGTACACTCAGACGAAAGGTAGCAAACTGCTGACTGAAATTATTTGGTAGGACTTAATTAATTCCAAATTCTGAAGTTACTTCTTATACTCTTAAATGTTAGCAGGAACACAAGCTCAGGTTTCCACAATCTATTCGGAAAACTATTTTTCTCAGGAAGATAGAGCACTTTCCACAATTTATTCTGTTTCAAAATTGACCCGCATAACTTGGAATCTCTATTCTTCGCTCTTTTTTTTAAAATTTACTAAGCATTATGTTTGAAATGGAACCCAAGTAGATTCAGTTCCGTTGAACGCCCAATGTCACAATCCTGCTTGATACAAACAAATTCTTATTGCTTTACGCTTGAAGGTTTTCTGAAATGGCATTAGCCGGCTGACAGTAAAATTATAAATATTGGTGTTGTCACACTACTCTATAATCATGAATTAGAATTTTTATTCACAAAGGACTCTTGTGGAGTTTTTTTTTTAATTGAAGATGCAGAGATGTGGCAGATTTTTAAAGATTTTAATAAGTGATAGCTCTCAGCTCAAGCTATTCTTCCTGGAGTGGGGCAAGATTCTGTTTCTTTCAATTAATTGTGAGTGAGGAATTAGTTTTGGTATCAGGAATGTTATGCTCTCTCTGCAAAGCTATGTCTTCAATTATCCCTAATAGTGGTTTCTGCATAGTCGAGGCTTCTTCTATGTTCCTGCGATTATTTCAACAAAATCAAAACCGGCCTCGACGAAAAATAGGTTGCCGTTTGGTCGAAGCCAGTGGAGTGGGGTTTGATATTTACTTACAGGCAGTCAAAGGCAATTTCCTTCGCTGACCGGCCATTTTGATTGGCTCATTGGAGTTTTCAGCAAAGATCCTATAGGATCTTTGGTTTTCAGGACCCAGAAGATCCGCCGGAAGGTAAAATGCTCGCTAACTTTATTAAACTTAAAACTGTCTCCACTCCTTCTCCCACCCCACTTCTCTCCCCTTCTCTCTCCCCTTCTTTCCTCTTCTCTCCCTCCCTCCCGTGCTCTCTAAAGGACTTACCGTGCTCTGTGGCAGCCGTTTACCTTCCACTTCATCGCGCACACAGCGCTCCTCCGCTGTTCCTGGCCCCCACCTTCGCGATGTGTGTGTGTATGCGGTCGGTAGCAAAGATCCTGTAGGATCTTTGGTCAGTAGATGCAGCTCACGCTTCGGTCGTGGCTTTCAAGGTGAGTGACCAAAACCTCTGGCGACTCATGGAAACCTTGGGTGGGGAGCAAGGTTACCAGAGGTTTCCGTTCAGGTTTCCTAAGTGGGACAGGGAATTACACAACACTGGTCTGGTGCAACAGAAGCATGGGTTTTACAATATATTGCTGCCAAAATACGGTGGGGGAATAATCACTTTGATTGCTACCACTATAAAGGCAGCAGTGTCGCGGCTGGTAGAGCTGCTGCCTCTGTGCCAGAGAGCCGGGTTGGACCCTGGCCATGGATGCTGTCTGTGTGCAGTTTGCACATTCTCCTTGTAACTGGGTGCTCCGGTTTCCTCCCACATCCCAAGGACATGCGGATTTTGTAGGTTAATTGGCCTCTATAAATTGCACCTGATGTGTAGGGAGTGAATAGGAAAATAGTTGAACAGTGAACAGGGGATTGATGCTCAGCATTGACCTGGTGGGCCGAAGGGCCTGTTTCTATCCTGTAGCTATAATCTATATAATTAAAACTGAAATCTTGAGCCCTTCCTATTTGCACTGCATATTGATTTTTTTAAAAATGCTTCCACTTACGACTGTGATTTTTGGCCATCTTACTCAGTCCCACAACGCTGCGCAGGACAAGATTTTTCCCTATCTATGAAAAATAAAATACATTTAAATGTTGAGATTCTCTCTTCTGTCAATCACGCCATGATGGGCACACCCCTTCCAGTGGGAGGGGGAGGGACTATAAAACCCAAAAGTGTGGACTGCCTCAGTCTTTGCAAGATGGGGGAGCGAGAGGTCACGACTCTCAGTCTGAGCTGCGAACAACACTGAACACATTGATTCAGAGGAATAGCCGTGCGCCAACTGCCAGCCCACCAGGCTTGAGTGACTTTTCCCTCTGGAAACCAGTCCCTTCAGCCCACAACACCCATACTAGCGCACCGGAAAGCAAGGCAAATGTGGTGGTTGGTTGGTTTGAAAAAGTAAAGCAAATGTGCTGGTGGTTGGTTGGTTTGAAAACGCTTATAATTAAAAGTCTAAACTTGACCACTTCCTGTTTGCACTGTATGTTGATTTTAGAAAGAACGCTACCACTTATGGCTGTGATTTTTGGCCATCTTACTCAGAATCCGCTCATCAGGTGCAGAGTACTTTTCCCATCGATGAAAAATACAAGAGTTATTAAGGTTTAAAAAATGTTGAGATTCTCCCTCCTGTCAATCACGCCATGAAGGCCACGTTCCTTCCGGTGGGAGGGGGAGGGACTATAAAACCCGGAAGTGTGGGCGTGGCTCTGTCTCTACAAGATGGGGGGAGAGAGAGGTCACGACTCTCTGTCTGAGCTGTGACTCAACTGAACACACTGAATGTCTGCTGAACTGTGAGTGTGGTATTTATGTGGTGTTTTATGTGGTTGTGTCGTGGTTTCACCCTGCTTGAAATGGCATGAAACTGCATTTGAATTTGGTGGTCTTGCACCCTTCTTGAAGTGGTATGAAACTGCGCTTGAATTTGGTGACCTTGCACCCTGCTTGAAATGGTATGAAACTGCACTTGCATTTGGTGGCCTTGCACCCTGCTTGAAACGGTATGAAACTGCGCTTGAATTTGGTGACCTTGCACCCTGCTTGAAATGGCATGAAACTGCATTTGAATTTGGTGGCCTTGCACCCTGCTTGACATGGCATGACCCTGCATTTGAATTTGGTGGCCTTGCACCCTGCTTGAAATGGCATGAAACTGCATTTGAATTTGGTGGTCTTGCACCCTGCTTGAAATGGAATTTCAAGGAATAGCCGTGAGTCAACTGCCAGCCCACCAGCCGTGAGTGAGTGAGTGAGTTGCCAGCACGCCAGGCTTGTGTGACTGAGCTGCCAGCCCAAGAATCCATTTGGCCCACTATATCCATACTAGCCCTCAGGAAACCAGTCCATTCAGCCCACAATACCTATACTAGTGCACCGGAAAGCCCCCCCCCCCACTGGCCACCAATATTGGAATTGGTGGAGACCCAATGGGTCCCACTTAGTCTAGTCAGAACTAAAACTAAAATCTCCACAGAAAAATTGAACTACAGATGCTGGTTTACAAAAAAAAGGGCACAAAGTGTTGGAGTAACTCGACGGGTCATGCAGCATCTCTAAAGAACATGGATAGGTGATGTTTCAGGTTGAGACCCTAAAATCTCCATGGCAGCATTGACTCCTTGTTGGGGTTTAGATCCATACAGGGCCTGTAACCTCTGGTATGAAGTAGCGAATCAATGTTAGACAACACCAGGTAAATGGGGCACAGTGTGTGTGAAAGGTAGAAGGATAGTAATTTAGTCTGAGCTAATGTTGGTGGGGTAGCAAGTGGGAATCTCATCAGAAGAATGATCACGTGCGGGTGTGACAAATGTGGATGTTCGTTGTAGTAGTTGGATTGCAGTGGTGAGGAGAAGGGTAACAATTATTTTTCGGTAGCCATTTTTGAAATTCTCTACTCTGGGTCAAATGAAAGGACAAAGCTAGAGGGGTTTAATTGTGATGGCCGTGGGTATGTGCTGGCTTTACGCAAGATTACAGATTTTGTTGCTGGAATCAATTGCAAAGATTTGTTCCACTTGATAATAAAAATGGTGGTTAATCCGGAATAATCACTGGTTGGTGCAGACTAGGTGGGCCGAAGGTCCCGTTTCACACTATCCAGATAAGATAACAAAAGACCAGTGTGTTGGGACCTGACCCATTGACTTTTGATTGTGGAAACGTTACAAATGAAGAAGAAAAGGGAAGTGATGGAGGTGACAAAGATCTGCAATATTAATTTTAAATACACCACTAACTCAATATTATAAAATACATAAATTTGGAATGATGAGTAGTTAGTGTGTTCGGAATGAAGTTGGGTCCTGTTAGACTTGGAGTAGACACCAGCTCATGCTGTCCCACAATCAGTGGCCTAATTTACATTTAATTGACTATCTAGTCGTTCCTCCTTGCTTTTATTAGTTGGTTTTACAAAGCCCAATGAAACATTGGTTTTGAGAATTAAAGTCTTTTAAATTGAAGGCTCATCCCTTTCTTTTCCTGTCCTGCCTACTGAAGGTGGATTGTGTTAAAATGAAAATGAGGGCATCAAATTTGAGGTTTTGAAATGTTTTAAATCACTCAAATGTTCCCAATATACTGAGGGATTAAAATGATCCCAAGTAAATCAATATGGCAACATATGCAGATATCTTTTAATGCAAAATTATTTTTTCCAAAGACAATTATGATAGGAAAAAGAACAAAGCAAGACCCTAATCATGACTGATTACTTGGATGTATTTTGTGAAAATGTTTGATTAGTTGCTGAGCAAGGTTTCATTTGAAAACTTTAGCCATAATTAATCGCCTATTAAACTTGTTTGATAACACAAGTTCTGTTGCCTTGCATATTGTTCATCAAGTACCTTTCCCCCACACTTGGAAAGGAAGTGGAAATTTTAAATTCTATTCTCTGGAAGGATTTAAACCTAATTAAGCAATTACATTAGACACCTTAGTGAATTTTCTTGGATGAATAGAAAGATTTTTAAATTTCTAGAATGGTAATTTACTAGATTATCACTTACAATAAGTAACTCTGAGTGCCTGTTGTTAACTGAGGACTAATGTTGTAATTGGCTATTTTCCTGTTGCTAAGATTACAGCCGCAATATTGCAAATGGGCTTTCCTCGTCTGTATTCTCATGGTGTCACAAAGCATCCTCATTTAGGTTTACGATGCCTTTTACAGCTGGTCTTGTAATGGGCTGAATATCGTTTTTATCCAGACTAATTTTATTTTGACTATTTGCAAAGCAGTTTTTTTTAAAATCACGATTAGGACTTTGAGTTTTATTTGTATTCATCTCCGATTTGGCAAAGTTCCATGTTTGTCGGGTCCGATATTACAGCTGTTATCCATATTGATTACAGGCACACACATAGACATTATAATGGTGAGCTGCATGTGTATATTCAAAGACAATTCAATCTGATCGTTTTGTCAATGCGCTCAGTTTAAAACCAGTTTCCTAAACGTGGAAGAAAAATGAAATAAATCTGGCCTTAAGTTTAACCTGTTCTGAAATCTATTTGTGCGCATGTGTCAAATATGATCAACATTATACTTCTCACATTGAAAGACATGTAGAAGGTATCTATAGTTCTATAGAGCTTTTACAGCTCAGCATTGTTCTGGCTTGACTGACATGTAATGCAGAGCCTGAGGTTTTAAAATGGCCAAAGTTTGACAAGAGTGAATCATTGTAGTCATAACTGAATAATTTATTTTGTATTGTGAATAAAGTGGTATTGGGTAAATGCCATCAAACTAGTAAAGGCAAAAGAAAAGTTTTTTTCCCTTAAAACCCATGTATTAATATGTCAGTAATAGTAGTGAAAAAATAGACAGGTGGGTTACAAAGCCCTTATCTTTCCGAACATTTATTCAGTTTAGTTTGATTGACAAATGATTAGAGTGAGTTCAGTGCAATTTAAATTGTTGGTCTAAAGCATAGACATAGGTGGTCATTTCTCATGTCATTATAAGGATGAAATCTTCTTCAAACATGTTCAGAATATCTACTGGGATGTCTTTGCAATAGAAATTTTATTTGCAATTTTCTTCACTCCTCCAGACAAATTTAGCACCCTTAGCTGCTTTGGTTCATGGATGGTGTGGTCCTCTTGCAAAGCTGTTGAGGCATTTAGTGTCGTATCTGCCAGGATTTCAGTGATGAGCAGTGAATTGCTTTCAAAGTGGGCATTATGCCAGTTGAGCAGCACAATAGAAAACCAATCTTGCACCATTCTACTCTTGATGTCATTATTGTAGCATTTTAGATAACTGCTGGTACAAAAAGATGTGCTGAATTGCTACCAGTTAGTAAAGTTAAATCTAGAGTAGCAGTAAAATTACTGTGAAAGCGGTTTATCAGAGGTCAGCACATGGACGATAGATGGTCTTTTTTATTAGCATGTCTAACCACTTCTCAGTACAGTTCTTCACCTGCACTTTATTTATCATCGTCATTCCTCTGTTGGAAAAATGTTTCAAAGAGAAAAGTTGAAAAGCCTTAGAAGTTCAGGAAAATGTTCTGTAAATGGTGCATTGCTGAGAGTGTGCAGAATACCTTGCCTTTGTGTTGGCCCTGCTTAAAGTCCTGTTGAATTGCATGTCAGAAAATAACGTGAACAAAGCGAGATGTGAAAGCAATAACACCAACATGGATCTATGGAGTGACTGTGCATCCTGTAAACACGCCGCAAAGCTGCACTAAAAATGGACAAATTAGTGCATTTAATTTCTCACGTTTTGGGCCTTTTGCTTTGACTAAGCGGTACTTGGTACTTTATAGTTTGTTTTTATGGAAGAGGGCGTTTGTTGGGAGGGAAGGGCATTGTATCCGTCCTAACACGCACGATTTGCTGATTTCCAGCCCTCCTGCCGGTGGGGGGGGGGGGGGAGGAGGGGAGAGAGATGCCTTAACATAGCGTAAATATTCCATCTCACTGGACAGGAATATTGCTCAGAAACCTATTTATCCCACAGTACGGAGCGGCATCGACAGTATTCCAACTGAGCCTTCTGGCGCCTTGGTTTAAATAGAGATGCTATTTCTCACGCTCTGCGGAACATTTACCGTCCCAAATTCCGTGATGGAAACCTGCACCCTACCATTTTGGGGTGTTTCCTCTAGCTGTTTGTAAAATACATTTGCAGTACTTATATTGAGAACTTTAAGGTTGGCTGGAAAGATGTGAAGATGAATTTTGATTTTTCTGTTTCGAAATAAAAATTACACAGTTGGCGATCTGACATAGAGATGGGATAGTGAGTGTGAACCAATTTATAGTTCTGTTCCTGGCTAGTTTGACTTCAGTTGGAGGAGGTAATGTTCATCCACTCTTATTGCAGTTGGCTGTTTACAATGTCTTCATAGGTAGAGCATATGAATCCGACCACCAACATATTTACTGCCATCAAACTTGTAGAACTTACAGAACTCTCAACACCTAGTCTTCCCTCCAGTCTTTCCATTACCTTTGGAAACTTTTATTGCTGTTTATCAACATGAGGACCAAAGTTGTGCCAATGAAAGTCAAAGAAGCCATTATGAGACTGAGAAACAAGAATGAAACTGTTAGAGACCTCAGCCAAACCTTAGGCTTACCAAAATCACCTGTTTGGAACATCATTAAGGAGAAAGAGAGCACTGGTGAGCTTACTAATCGCAAAGGGACTGGCAGGCCAAGGAAGACCTCCATAGCTGATGACAGAAGAATTCTCTCTATAATAAAGAAAAATCCCAAACATCTGTCCGACAGATCAAAACACTCTTCAGGTGTGGATTTCATGAACGGAAATACAGAGGCTACACTGCAAGATCCAAACTACTGGTTAGCTGCAAAAATTGGATGGCCTGGTTACAGTTTGCCAAAAGGTACTTAAAAGAGCAACCACAGTTCTGGAAAAAGGTCATGTGGACAGATGAAAGGATGGCAAGAGCAAAGTAAGGAGGAGAGAAGGAACTTCCCATGTCATCTGTGAAACACGGTGGTGGGGGTGTTATGGCCTGGGCATGTATGGCTGCTGAAGGTACTGGCTCACTTATCTTTATTGATGATACAACTGCTGATGGTAGTAGCATTATGAATTCTGAAGTGTTTTGACACTTCCTATCTGCTCGAGTTCAAACAAATGCCTCAAAACTCATTTGCCAGCGGATCATTCTACAGCAAGACAATGATCCCAAACATACTGCTAAAGCAACAAAGTTCTTCAAAGCTAATACATGGATTCTTGAGTGGCCAAGTCAATCACTCGATCTGAACTTAATTGAGCATGCCTTTTAATATGCTGAAGAGAAAACTGAAGGGTACTAGCCCCCAAAACAAGCATAAGCTAAAGATAGCTGTAATACAGGCCTGGCAGAGCATCACCAGAGAAGACACCCAGCAACTGGTGATTGCATGCAAAGGATATGAAACAAAATACTAAACATGACCACTTTCATTTACATGGCATTGCTGTGTCCCAAAAATTATGGTGGCCTGAAATGGGGGGGGGGGGGGGGGGGGGGGGGGGGGGGGGGTTTACTATGTATAAACACTGCTGTAATCTCCACATGGTGAAACCAAAATGTATAAAAATGGCCTTTATTAAAATCTGACAATGTGCACTTTAACCACATGTGGTTTTTTTTTCTATTACAAATCTCAAATTGTGGAGTACAGAGACAAATAAATAAATGATGGGTCTTTGTCCCAAACATCATGGAGCGAACTGTATATAACCTAGAATATATTACTAGAGCAACGCGACGGTGGAGTTGTTGCCTTGTAACGCCAGAGACCCGGGTTTGATCCTGACTACGGTTGCTGTCTGTACGGAGTTTGTACGTTCTCCCCATGACCTGCATGGGTTTTCTCCGGGTGCTCCAGTTTCCTCCCACACTCCAAAGACATGCAGGTTTGTTGGCTAATTAGCTATTGTAAATTGTCCCTCGTGTGTGTAGGATAGTGTTAGTGCGCGGGGATTGCTGGTCCACGTGGACTCAGTGGGCCGAAGGGCTTGTTTCCGCAGTGGAATCTGTAAACTAAACTAAACTTCTGTTGTCCAGTACAGGATAGACACTCTCCTCACAGGGGTGCCCATCCGTTTCCCTGAAGCCAGGGATCCTGTGCTATGATTCAGGGACACTTCAAGAGTTACTACCAGGAATGCAAGCATCATGCACAGATAGGCATCTTGGTTTGAATATCTTACAAGGGAAGACATTGACTCGTGGAGCCATCTGACATTGTGTATGTCTGGCGGCACAGTGGCGCAGCTGGTTGAACCGCTGCCTCGGCGCTGGAGACCCGGGTTCGATCCTGACCTCGGGTGTTGTCTGTGAAGTCTGTGGCTGCATGGATTTCCTCTGGGTGCTCCAGTTTCCTACCACATCACAAAGACGAGTGGGTTTGTAGGTTAATTGGTTTCCGTAAATCTCCTTGTATGTAGGGCGTGGATGCAAAAGTGGGAAAACATAGAACTGGGGTTAATGGGTCGGCGTAGACTCGGTAGGCCAAAGAGCCCATTTCCATCCTGCTTCTGTAAATTAAACTAAACTGATTTAGAAACATACCCTTTTTATTGAAATTGTATTAGCTTCGCAGAATTTTCTTGAGCAAACAAAGTAGGATGACTCCAGACCCCAGCTTCTATGTTCCAAGATTTCACACCCTATATCTCTCGCTTGCTGTACCTTGCAAATAGAGCAGGACATGCCATCCAGAGATAATAGACGGACTATTAATGGCAGTTAAGTATTCCTTCTAATAGAAACTCGACAGGAAGACATCGAGGGTGCTAAAACTGCAAACAAGCTGGTTCATCTTAAAATGCTCCATAGATGCTGCTGCACCCTCTGAGTTTCTCCAGCACTTTTGTCTACCTTCCATTTTCCAGCATCTGCAGTTCCTTCTTAAACTCATCATAAAATGACATCTTTAAGTGATTCTTAATTCTGTTGCCCTCCCAACCATTGTTTAAAAAATCTCAAAATATTGATAAATTTGTAGATACTCTGAGCTGTAATGCTTTCTTATTAATAATCTAGTTTAAGTGTTATTCATAGCCCTAAGGAAAATCGGATTGTTTTATGTAGTCCAATGGGTGTTGGAGAAGCAGCAATAAACATTTTATAATTCATGTTGGTAAGTTATACATTTTCAATTAAAGGTCGTTGTTCCTGTGGGAAGAATTCTGTCTGCTTAACATTTTGGTTTTAAACAGTTATTTAATTATCATTTTTGTTCAATTATCTCTCAACCATATATAATATAAAATTTACCCTCTCTGTACCCTGTTTGGTTTGGAATTACTGCTGGTATGCTGTACTCTGTTGCATGGGCGATATAACAAAAAAAAAACTATTTTTATGTGCATCTTCAGAATGTTCAATTTACGGGCTGCTCTCCCCTGCCTCTCCACTGCTTAGAGTATTCCAATTCTCCTCCCTTCCTGCTCTTGGAGTGCACATAACTGTTTGAAATCCACTGGTACAATTGTCAAATCAATTATTCATTCTCTGCAATTATGCCAGCACAAAGAACATTTTGCTGGACTGAATGATGATTAAATTAACAGCTATTCCAGCTGCCTGATAACATCTAATAGAATATTCATAAGCCCAAAATGGAATGAATTATCTCCATTAACTTCATCATGCTCACTTAATTACATGCTTGTTATTGTATTTACACCTTGTTAGATACCACTGAAGCTGATACAGTGACTGGCCAGGAATCGGAAGCGTCTGTCACAGGGCAGTGAGAGCGTTTTGTGGGAAATGCTATTTATTTTAAATGCTCCACCTGCTGGGAGCTGGGGTTAGTCAGCGGAGCTGAGATGAATTGGGAGACGGGGTGTAAAAGAAATAATGTGCCTCTGACAGGCTTGGTGGCTTTTAAGTTGCTCTCATTCAGCCACTTCACAAAAAAAGATTTTTTTATTCCATCTTTCAGTGATGACATGATTGCTTTTGGTAATCATTTACCATTCTGGTTTTATTTTTTTTTCTCAGTCCCGAAGTAAATTGTCTGTAGTAATAGGTTCTCAGAATTATCCCCTGCTTTTTTTTTCATGGATTTCATTTTTGAACCTGTCTGCCAGTATTTAACCTCAGCTAGATTTTCTGTTTTCTCTTGTAACTTTATTTACTAAACACCTACTTAATAACGGTGTGCTTTTGTATTTAAATTGTTCTTTGTGAAATGTGTCTGTGATAACCATTGTTATGTTGAGAAATGTAGTGTAGGGTAGTCAGCCATCCGTGTTTAATTAATGTGACCAAAATAAGCGGGGTTTTTTGTACATATAAGACACATTCATGTTCAGTTGATATTGCAAAGATCTGAATACTTAACAGTCATTCAGTGCATTTATAGCAGTGAATTAACTGAAGTGTGCGGAATAATTAAGGACCTCGTTATTTTACAAGGTTATTAAATTAATTTCTCATTTCTGATGAAAGGAGGACATGGTTTAATAATAGAAACAATTGGATGCTGGCCTATCTGACTTGTGGATAGACACGCCAAAGCTGAGAGCTAATGGGCAGATGAGTTGAATATACTAGAATTGCACTTAGCTTAACTTCCTATTCTCCTGTTTTGTCTGCAAGTGAAAAGAGATAAGAAGCAAAAATTCATTGTAGAATGTTCATTATCTGATGCAATATAACTTGTGATGCGATTTAACAAATGTAAAATCCATATAAATCACCCCTAAAATTTTGGATGATTCTTGAATACTGTATCTTTTGAAGACTGCAATACATTGATCTTTAATTCCAATTAAAACATGAATCTTTTCTGCACCACAGATTAGGCGAGTTACATTATTCTGTGATCTTTGGGTAGCCGTATGATGAAAATGTTAAAAGCTTGATAACTTCATATTTGCGAGGATATTTACTGTGTGGAACCACTCAAATGTAACAGTGAAATGGCTCAAGTTCACTATCAGCCCATTCTGCTTTGCAGGTGCATAACAAGCTGAATTACTCTTTCTGCGTGCAAAACACACAGAGAGCATCGACTGGAATAAAAATGACCAACAACAATGTCAGGCCATTTAGTTATGTCACTGATTGCAAGGGCAAAGTGAAATGGGGTCGAGACTTCAAAAGGGAATTAGTCCACATTTACTATTTCACTTTTCTTCTTAAAAGCACCTTTCCGTTTTTTATCATTTCATTTCTAAACAGATTTCTCCTCCTGCTCTCATATTTCTGATTAAAGACAAGGCAACAAAATAGATTGAAGCAGCTCTTACTAGCAGTTGAAGTATTGAGAGCAAGGAACATAAAACAAATGTTACATTGAATCTCATGTAACAGAGGTCAGACGAGACTTCTTTATACAGTTTAGTGAGTCTAGTCATCTCTGCCAGGGTGAACAGTTAAAGTTATGTCATCATTGAAGATTACATCAAATACTTTGAACAAAACGGCATTAAATGTATATATGGGTAAATGTTAACTGTTTGCTGCTGATATCTATTGATAAAGCATAATGAATTGCTTTGCCACGTTTAATTTGATTTGAAATTGTACAGAATGCATTGTGCAGAGTTGCATTGTGCGTTCTCCCTGTGACCGCGTATTTTTCTGCGGGTGCTCCGGTTTCTTCCCACATTCCGAAGACGTGCAGGTTTGTAGGTTGTGTTAAAGAAGGAACTGCAGATGCTGGAGAATCGAGGGCACACAAAAGGCTGGGGAAACTCAGCGGGTGCAGCAGCATCTAAGGAGCGAAGGCGATAGGCATATTTGTAGGTTAATTGGTTTCTGTAAATTGCTCCCAGTGTGTAGGATGCGAAAAGTGGGATAATATGGAACTAGCGTTCAGGTGATCAATGGTCTGCATGGACACGGTGAGCCAAAGGACCTGTTTCCACACTGTATCTCTAAACTAAATTAAATGTAGAAATTGGAGAAGGTTACTTAACTTTTCAAGACTATCAGCTGTTCTTTGTGATCATGATTCTTCTCTGACAGAACTCCATACACCTGCTTGACCCTTAATCATTTACTGTTTCAGCTCTGCAGCGGACAAAGTTTTCATTAACTTACAAATTGACAATCAATTTTCAGTTACTGAAGAGAGTCCCAAACTTTACCACTTTGCCAAGAAATGTTCCCAAAGTTACAATTCCAATTTTTGGACAGTGCTGCCGAGACTCCTCAATCTGTGAAAGTAATTTTGCATCCACTCCCCTTATCAGCTTGAAAACTGATCAATACATCTAAATCGTAGCGAGTACCACGCTGGGTTGCGTGGTCTCAACTTGAAAGATGACTTTTGCAGTCCAATTATCATTCTGGTCAGTGAATACTCAACTTCCTTCAAGTTCAATACATTCTCCATAAAGATAGGCGCTGGTCAAAGCAAAGGCCAGAGTTCAAAACTGATGGTGTGAGACAGAAGCAATGAGGTGTTGCGAATTGTGTAGCTAGAGGAAGGAATGTGGGGGGAGGGAGAGGGCAGAAATAGGTGTGAGTCCAAGTGGGGCACAGATGAATGGTGATTAGTTGTTCTGGGGGACACCAGTTATTACATGCTGTTTATTATCCCGAGACTGCCTCTGCTGCTCAGTCAGTTTCTTAACTAGATCAATAGTTTGTTCTCGGTTCCATGAACTTCAGTGTTATAATATGAAGGAGTTTATCAATTGAAAGTTCTTGCATTTAAAACAAAAATCAATTTGTATTCACCAAAACAAATTGTCAAATGTTGTGAGGCATTACTTGTAGATCCATGCAGCCTCACTTTTATTTGCTGAAATTTCATGGTGTTCAGTATTCTTAATTATATTCTTAATTTATTTTTTTTTGTTTGCTCTCACTGGACAGTGGTGGCAAGGCCAACATGTCTTTCGCTGTTCTAAATATCCACATGAACGTGGTGGTAAGCCTCAACGCTGATCTTTAACAATGTTGGCCCAGTATTAGGCCATGTCACCCAGGACCCCTCTGTTGTGTATTTAGTTTTAAAAATCTCTGGCCAGACACTTGGGGACATTTAGGAAACTAGCGGAGAAACAAAGAGAGCTGCAGATGCTGGTTTATACCAAAGATAGACACACAATGTTGGAGTAAATCAGCCCGGTCCTGGTCTTTTCCCGCCTCCAGCTCCTCGCACCCCCCCCCACTTTCTTTCCTAAGGATTGTCCCGACATGAAACGTCATCCATCCTTTTGCTCCAAAGATGCTGCCTAACCCGTTGAGTTGCTTCAGCAACCACTGTTTTGGAGAGAAATGCAAAATACAGCATCTCTGGAGAGAAGAAATGGGTGACATTTCGGGTCTGAAGAAAGGTCTTGATCGGAAACGTCACCCATTCCTTCTCTCCAGAGATATTGCCTGTCCTGCTGAGTTACTCCAGCATTTTGTGTCTGTCTCCTGAACCAACTTCCATTCCAGCCGTAGAACGACAGCTGTTCCTTTCAGAACTCTTAAGGGCCTGTCCCATTTAAGCGATTTTTCCGGCGAATGTCACAGTCGTAGCAGGTTGCCGAAAAAGACACCCCTCGTACGACAATGTCTACGACAGGCTATGACAACCTACCGCCTAGTCGACCTGAAGCTCTGCCAAGCTACTGACAAGCAGCAACCCATTAGGATGTCCACCTATGCTGGCGACAACCAAAGTCAACCTACGTCCACCCGCGACAAGCCACGACAAGCAACGACCCCGTCGGCGACAAGTGAAGACAATTCAGTCGCCGTAGGTAGTCGCCAATGGAATTCACCGAAGTCAGCACCCGGCGACAACCAACGTCACCTGGCAACAACCTATGACAGCACCTACGATAGGAGAAGACAAGCTACGTCAAGCCCACACAGCAAAAAGTTTTGAACATTTCAATATTCCAGCGGCAACCAGAAAGATTTTACGACTCTTTAGGCAACTTGAGGAGACTACTCATGACCACACAGGCGTCACCCCGCGACCATGTGGCGACAGCCTAGTTGCATGTAGTCACCAAAAAAAATTACCTAAGTGGAACAGGGGCTTTAGCCACTCCCCGTGATCCAGACGTGCGTTAATTGTGAATTGCATTATCCTCTCTGCTTGGTGAACATTTATCAGTTTTCAAAACTATCCCTATCACAGGTTCCGCTCGACCTCCCAATCATTTCCAGCATTTACTCATTTCATTTCAGACCTCCAACATCTGCAATATATTACATTTACTCTAACTTTGCCTGACGTGTTCTGTTGATAGAATTTTCTAATTAGTTGTCCTGTTTGATCCATTTTTGCTACCTATTAGCAATAAGGTTTTTTAAAAATTTGTATAATTATCTTTTCCTTTATTATTATGTGCTGACACTAACTACCGAGTTGTGCAAAAGCAACAGATTTCATTCCTCTTATTGGTCTACAGATGTTATAAGCCCATATATCAGAATATTGTAAATATTGTAAAACCGCATGCCTCCAGATTCAAGGACAGTATCCTCACAGCTGTTATCAGGCAATTGATCTGTTCTCTCAACAACTCGAGTGCAGTCCTGACCTCCCATCTACCTTAAGGGGCTGTCCCACTGTACGAGCTAATTCAAGAGCTCTCCCGAGTTTAAAAAAAAAACTCGTGGTAAGCACGTAGAATGTACGGAGCGGGTACGTCGGAGCTCGGGACGTCTCTTAGCTGCTCGTAACGCTAACGGCAGGTACTCGGGAAACGCGGTAAGCTCGGGAAGACTCGTGAAGATTTTTCAACATGTTGAAAAATGTCCACGAGAGCCCCGAGTACCTACGAGCGGCCATTACCGTAATTCTCCGAGTTCGAATCAGGGGAAACTCAGGACAACTCTTGAATTAGCTCGTACAGTGGGACAGCCCCATTATTGCAGTCTTTCAAACTATCTTTAATTGGATTTTACGAGACTATATATTGCACTAAATGTTATACCCTTTATCCTGCGTCTGTAGACTGTGAACGGCCTGATTGTAATCAGGTGTCGTTTTTTCGCTGACTGGATAGCACAAGACTAAAAAGCTTTTCACCATACGAAGGAACTGCAGATGCGGTTTACACCGACCGAAGATAGACACAAGATACTGGAGTAACTCGGGTCAGGGAGCGTCTATGGAGAATAGGAATAGGTGTCGTTTCAGGTCAAAACCCTTCTTCAGACAGAGTCAGGGGAGAGGGAAACAAGAGGTATATATTTTCATAATTAAAATGTAATGTGAACATGGTTTGAATTCTGTCAACAGCTCTTGTTGCTGATATCTTGACTGATAAGCATTATGCAGGCTGACCTTGGGGACATGTAGCTCCAGTGTACGGTTACCCAGCATTGTCAGTGGAATTGGATTTCAGTGGACCTTTTGAATGTTTTCAGTCAGCCATTATTGGAACTGCAGTGTTTCCTTTGGTGATAGACCTGGGGTCAGTGCGCATATATTTTCTCCAGTACAGCAATGCTATCACAACACTGAGAAGCCTGGAGTTTGGATTATATCATGCAAGGTTGCCTTCAGATATCTGTGGTACCGATCACCTTCCTTGTCACATTCGCTCGAATGGTGTCGCTCCATGTTTCTCCGTCACAGCGTAAAGTGTTTAAGGGCCATTATGGCAGCTTGTATGGCCAGCTAGCATGCAGGGCATTAAACATTTTTGACTGCACTGTCAAAAGTATACGTCGGAATAAGATGATAGTCTAACACCGCTACTGCTATGGGATTGTCATGCAGAGCAAAAGAGATTGCAGAGGTAACGTGTTTTGAAAACTTTCTTTTAAACGCCACATAAGCAAGGTGACATACGAGCAAAGATGCTATTTTGTGCAAGAGGCACAAAGCACTAGACGTGATTCGAATCAATAGCTGTCTTGAAATTAAAAGTATTTTTATGTCAATTTGTACCACTTCTGACCGGGGAGCACAGAAAAAATGCCATTGCAATTAAGCTGGGTTTTTTTCATCCTTGCCTCAGAAGAACTTTCTCACCACTGCTGTGCCAGTGTGATTTTTGTTTTCGTCTGTTCACACCAGCATTTCTTAGGCCGTTCTGAATGGCATTCCCAACTAAAAGTGAATTAGGAGGTCATTTATGCTGATTCTTAAGTTCCCCATCAACTTGAGTTGAGAGAGCCAATAGTCACTTTTGTATAGAACCTTACAAACACAGAGAAAACTTTAATCCTGTTGGTTCGTTGGATTTGGACGGTTTCTCAAACTGAGAAGGACAATCTCAAAATGCCTTTGGCAGATTACCACGCGATAAAAACATGAACAAAAAAAAATCCATGTAAATAAAATATTTTTCTGTCAAATATTGATATTTTACGTATGATTTGAATACATTGTCAATCAGCGTTCGTTGTCATGAGAGTGAATCCAAGAACACTTCCTAATGTCCACCTCTGAAATCTAATGAAGAGTCATGGCCTTAAAACAAATGAAGGATATGATTTTGCAGTACCTGTTCTAGGTTATGCATGCAGGCCAGCTCTCTCAGAGCTTTAGTGTCAGGACGTGCATCAAGCAGGGATGTCTATTGTCACCATTCCTGTTCCTCCTAGCAATTGACTGGATCATGATGGAAACAACTGAAGGGAAAATAAATGGAATTCAGTGGACAATGTGGGAGCAGCTAGATGATCTTGACTTTGCAGATGACATTGCTCTCCTTTCACTCTCACACACACACACACACACACACACACACACACACACACACAAAAATGCAGAAGAAGATGTACAGACTCTCACAAGCTGCAACAAAACTTGGTCTTACACCCAATACAACAAAGACACAGGTGATGAGGATCCACTCCAAAACCAGCAACCCTATCCTTATGCACAGCACTGCTCTAGAGGAGGTAGAAACATTCACATACCTAGGCAGTGTTGTGGACATCACCGGAGGGGCAGAGGCAGCCATAAAAAGTAGAATCAATAAGGCTAGGGAGGTGTTTAACATGCTCAGGAAGATCTGGAGCTCAAAACGCATCTCAATCAACACCAAAAATATGCATCTTTAACTCAAATGTGAAAAAGGTGATGCTGTATGGATCAGAGACATGGAAAATAACAAAACACACTACAAACAGGCTGCAAACATTCACTAACACCTGCCTTAGGAGAATATTTAACATCTGGTGGAGAGACAAAGTATGCACTGTGGATCTGTGGAAAAGAACAAGCCAGGAGCCCATTGACTTACAAATTCGAAGGAGAAAATGGAGTTGGATTGGACGCACCCTCAGGAAACCTGCCACAAACATCACCCAGCAAGCCCTGAAATGGAACCCCCAAGGAAAAAGGAAAAGAGGTCGCTCCAGGAACAGCTGGAGAAGAGGTGTCCAGACAGAAATGTCTGAGAGTGGGCTCAACTGGGGAGATCTCGAAAGAACTGCCAACAACCGAGTGAGGTGGAGGACATTTGTCAACGGCCTATACTCCCTAGAGGAGTAAAGGGCTTAAGAAGAAGAAGAAGCAGAACCTGTTCTAGCCCACTAAATGCAACATTGGGGCTTGTAAATTAATTGTATATTTTAATTACCACTATATCCTCTCTGGCATTAAAAATGAACTTTTCAAGTGTGCACTCTCATCCTTTCACAGTTTAATTTTGTTGTATATTTAAAAGGTAAAGTAACATTTGTTTTGCAGATAGATGTTGATAAGGTGTAGGTGTAGCTTAACCAAATGGCCAGACAGGTTTTAAGGGCTGGATGTTCTACTTTCCCAATGCGTTGTGTGGTCGAATTTAGGGGCACCTCAGAGATGACCTTGGTTCCAATATCTGGTGATGGATGTGCAAATCAGTTGTTGCTTGCATCTTAATTGAACTCTTGAAATACTAAATTCAGGACCTTTTAAAGTTGCAAACTCACAAAGATGGAAGAAATTTGTAATAATGTTGCATTTTTAAAGATATTTTGAGAGTATTTTCCTACGAATATATTATTTTTGTAGTTCTGCGGATAAATATAGCAGCCTACAGACCTTGCAGAAGGGAAAGCAAGATACGTGCCAAAACACAATCGCAGAAGGAATTGCTACAGGTCAGGCAGCATCTGTGGAGGGAAATGGAAATGTGACATTGAAAGATGGAAGAAAGAGGTGGGAATTGGGCAAAGCCTGTCAAGTGATAGGTGGATGCAAGTGAGGGGAGGGGGGTGATTGACATAGGTGGAGATAGTAACAAAGGCTAGAGATGAAAAAGAGACAAAAGGGTGTCTGATAAGGGAAGATGAACTGGAGTGAAATATAAAGCCAATGAGAGGCATTTGAGGGGGGGGAGGGCTAGGAGAGGGGATAAAAGGAAATCTAGGACTTGGGGATTGGAGAGGAGTGCAAGGTGTGGGAGGAAGGTGCAAGGTCACTGTGGTGGTAGTGGTTGTTGGTGGGTGAGATGGGTACACATTGTGGTGGTGGGGGACAGGTTGGAAAAAGTGGGCTGAATTACTCAAATGGGTGAGCAGATGATTTGCTTTTGTTGTTTAATTATCAGAAAACTGGTCCAGGAATCTCATGTCCCACAACTGAGAAGGTGGTGGAGGCAGGTGTGTTCTCACAGTACTTTTGCCCGAGCACGTGAATTGCCAAGGTATAGCAGCTACACATCAAGTCTGGTAAATGGGACTAATAAATACAGATAGAACTTAATAGTCAGCATGGTGGGCTGAAGGGCCTGTCTCTATGCAGATGACTCTGGAGCATTGTTTATATTCTTCGGCGTAAAGGATTAAAGCTTCAATTTAATGTTTAATCCAAAATGTGATAGATCTAACAGCGGCACTGTTTAATTGCTGCATTATAGTGTCCGGCTGGTGTGTGCATGGGTAAATGTTTATAGGTTACATCGGAGAAAATTTGTCCATTTAAATATTTAAAAGTGAGTATGTGTACAAAATCATGAGATGAGAGGAATAGATCAAGTAGATGCACAGAGTCTCCTGCCCAGACTAGGGAAATTGAGAATCGAGAACAGGTTTAAGGGGGAGAGAGATTTAATAGGAACATGGGGAGTAACTTTTTCAGATGGTGGTGGGTGTATGGAGCGAGCTGCTGGAGAAGGTAGTTGAGGCAGGTAGTATCGGAACGTTAAAGGAACATTTGGACAGGTGCATGGATCAGATCGGTTTAGAGGGATATTGGCCAAACGACAGGCAGGTGGGACTAGTGTAGATAAGACGTTGGGCCAAACGGCTGAGAACTCTTGACTGAGTTTCAAGTGTAACTACAAGTAAAATTAAATTATAATTATTTTAGCCTTAAATCATTTGCACAGGTGTTTTTTTTTGCATTGGCCATTCCAATAGAACAAATGGGGATAATATTTCAACAGCCAGAGGCTAAGTCCCTGCACGTCAAAAGCAAAATTCTGCCCATTAGGCTGTTAAAGATTGCAGAGAAGTTGCCAGAGGTGGTGACTAATTTCACCCATCTCAAAATAGGTACATAATGTGGGAGCTTATCCAGTAAATAATGCAGTTCCCTCTGCAACAACATTTGGGTAATCTTGTGAAAAAATCCCTGGGTCCCGATCGAAACGTCACCCATTCATTTTTGCCAGAGACGCTTCCTGACCCGCTGAGTTATTCGTGACTGTCTTCTGTTTTGAAGAGCTTGGATGTCAGCATTGTTCTGCTCAGTGGCCTTGACAATCCAAACGTTTGTCTCTTCCATCTCTTTAGTTTATTAATTCAATGAAATAAATAGATGGCTCTGCAGTTGGTAAGCTTTGGAACGCTATTAGGTGATTGCACAGACTATCGTTGCACGATTGAAGGAAGGCAGTGGATCATTCACTTCATACACTTCTGCTGTAGCATATTTTACCCTGATTGTGACAGGAAGATTATAGCACAAACAGCCTTTTCCAGCTCCGTAGTCAGTGTTCAGCTGAATTTTGGTACAAAAGTTATTAACTGACATCTGTTTACAGCAGATGGGAGAACAATTTTAGAGACTTTAAGCTCCTTTCGAAAATATACACTAAATGTTTCACATTTTCTTTATCCTGCTAACTCTGGAGGAATATTACTTGACTAGTGATTGAAGTGTTCATTACTTTGTCTGCAGAGATATTTCAGCTTTGCACAAGATAATCAACGTTACTGGGATAAAACCAGCTACACCATGAATGCACTGTAACTGGTGCACAGTTTAGTAATGATATGCAGGTTGTAATTATACGGTTCAGCCGCCGGATTTGTCCATGTGATTGAATATACTTTTCCATTGACAAAGAGCTAAAAATTCTTTCAATGGCAGCCTCGCACTGGAATCGCTTCACTGGGACAGTAACCTACTGATGTACTTACATTTTTGTATGATTGTGATATTTACTGATGGACAAGTGGAAGATTATAGCCTACCGGTCAAATAAAGAGTATTTTGATGTTATTTCTTTAAAAAAAATTGATTGCACAATCACTGTTGTTTCTTGAGCCAATATTTCTGTGCCATTGGCCTCGATGGCACCACCTATAGGATGTTGATCTAAAAAGGACATAAAATGCTGGAGTAACTCAGCGGAGCAAGCAGCATCTCTGGAGAGAAGGATTGGGTAACATTTCGGGTCGACAAGATCAGTCTGAAGAAGGGTCTTGACCCGAAACGTCACCCATTCCTTCTATCCAGAGATGCTGCCTATCCAGCTGAGTTACTCCAGCATTGTGTGTCTATCTTTGCTGGAGTAACTTGGCGGGGTGGGTAACGTTTTGAGTCGGAGTCCTTCGTCATACGTGAAACATCACCTATCCATGTTGTCCAGAGATGCTGTTGTAAGGAGTTTGCATGTTCTCCCCGTGACCTGCGTGAGCTTTCTCTGGGTGTTCTGCTTTCCTCCCACACTCCAAAGATGTCCAGATTTGTAGGCTGATTGGTTTTGGTCCGTTTGCTCGTGTGTCAGACGACGTATAGCTCGCTGTTGGCTTCTGTCGTTGTCCAGCATGTTGACAGAATGGGTCACCCGACACGTCAAAGAGTGCTCTGTGTCGTGGTTTCCGGGGATCGCCACAAGGAGGCTTCTGTCATGATCCCCATTGACTTTGGTAAAATTTGTAAATTGTCCCTAGGCCGTGTAGGATAGTGTTAATGTGTGGGAATTGCTGGTCAGCGCGGACTCAGTGGGACGAACGGCCTGTTTCTGCGCTGTATTTCTATACTAAACCAAACTAAACCATGGCTGTGTAGACACACAGCTCCAACACCATCTTTAAATTTGTCAGCAATACCACCATCATTGGTCAGAATATATGAGGCTGATTGCCAATCTAGTTTTATTGTGCCAGAACAAGGGTGGCGCAGCGGTAGAGTTGCTGTCTTGCAGCGCCAGAGACCTGGGTTCGATCCTGACTGCAGGTGCTCGGTTTCCTCCCACACTCCAAAGATGTACAGGTTTGCAGGTTAATTGGCTTCCGTAAATTGTCCCGTGTATATGTAGGATAGTGCTAGTGTATGGGAGATCGACTTTTATTTTTGATTTTATGTTTAACGTTTAAATTGGAATTTAGTCAGGTGCACTGTGCAAATGTTTGATATTAATTGTATAAACTCTGCTTCCTGTATGGAGTTTTTCGTATTAAGGACATTCAAATATTGGTGATATTATAAAAATATTTTTTGAATAAGATTTCCTTTCTCATACTCTTCCACCCCCATCCCCCTACTCCGACCTCCCATCACCACTATCCTACACTAAAATGTCAGCGGTCACCCATTCTGCTGTAAGATCCTGACACCGTGATTGAACGGTGGTGGCATATATATAAAATGCATCAAAATCGTTCTAATATCCTGATACTAATGTTTCACATTATGTATTCCCAATTTGATTTAAATAGGCATGAAGGATATGTTGCTCATCACCAGCTGTAGTATTTCTGTCATCGACTACATATAATAACCTCTTATCTAACTAGGCCTGTGGGTAAAGTCAATATCTCATCAGAAGGGTAATGTCAAAACTGGGACATCGAAGGTTCAGTGGCATGTCCGGGTGCCAGTTCAAGACTTTGCGGTGCCTTGCCGACGTTTGGAGCACGTCCACGTGGATATCGTGGAATTTCACACTTGCTTACGGTGGTGGACCGTATCACCCGGTGGCCGGAGGCCATCCCGCTTGTCGATGCCTCGACCATGTCATGCGTCCGTTCCCTGGTGGCCTATTGGGTTGTCCGTTTCGGGGCACCGCTGGACCTCTCGTCCGACCGGGTTGCCTAATTCACGTCGGAGCTGTGGTCAGCAATGGCTTGCCTGTTGGGGGCTCAGCTCCACCACTCGATGGCCTACCGCCCCCAGTCGAATGGATTGGTGGAGGACTTGCAGGCTTCATCAGCCGAGTTTGGTTTACAGCATTCCACTGACTGTGCCCAGAGTGTTTATCCCAACCGCTGCCGGCCCCCAGGAGTTGCCGTCATCCATGTTCGCCCGACTGCGGGAGAGGGTCGGCGCCCTCCTGTTCCAACGTCTCGGCATGGTGTCGCTCCATCTCACATGCCGTCAGCTCTTGCGGACTGTCAGTATGTCTTCCTCCGCCGCGACGCCCACAGGTCGCCCTTACAGCGCCCTTGCGAAGGTCCTTTTCGGTGCGATGGCACGGGCCCACGACTTTTGAATTGGACCCGAGAGAGCCAGTCCAGGTGGCCCAGCCTCGCTTTCGAGGGCGTCCTCCATCTCGGGTCCCACCTAGTTCGTCCTTACCAGAAAATAAACCTTTGCATGAGGACGTACGTACGAGGTCCGGCTGCCTCGTTCGACTGCCCGTCCGTTATTGTGCCTCCGTTTCTGGGGGGGGGGGTTAATGTGGCGGCACTGGGTGATGGGCACTGTACATAACCTTCGGCTCTTGGTGGGGTCACGTGTCCCAGTGACGAGGGACAGGGGTCACGGTTTGGTCACAGGTGCCCCAGGGGAGTATTTACGGGTTAAATCGCGCGCACAGTGTTGGTGAGTGAGGAGAGTTAGTGTAGAATAAAGAACCAATATTTCGGACAAACTTTGTGTCTGCCTCGTTCTTTAATGGACAACTCCGCATCTGCTACACCACCCAGTTTAGTTTTACTTACTCACTGACTGTCATTGTACTCAACCTTCATGCTGTTACTGTTAATATGTTTCATATGTTGAAGAGAAAGATTTATAATTCATTCTTAAAGATGGACGCAAAATGCTGCAGTAACTCAGCAGGTCAGGCAGCATCGCTGGATAAAAGGAATAGGTGAAATTTCGATTCTGTTGAAGGGTCTCGAACTGAAACGTCACCTCTTCGTGTTCTCCAGAGATGCTGCCTGATCAGCTGAGTTACTCCGACATTTTGTGTCCATCTTTGGTGTAAACTAGCATCTGCGGTTATTTCTTACACAATAATTCATTGTCATCAGATTCATTGGGGCAACAATATACAAGTGGTATATACGGAACCATGTAGGTATGTATAAAATGATGAAACACAGAGGGCAAACGATACACCATTAATGCGATTGAAATAAATTTGTTACAATGAATATTTTTACAGAGGTGAAATTGTATTTTTGTAGCTCCGGAAAGCTTTAATGGTATAAGAGCAACTGTTGAATGCACAAGCCTGTCACTTTTTGTTTTACATTGTGGGTGTACTGTAATTGGCATTCCACTGCTCACGCATTTAACATTAAAATATTCGCTCCTCTTCTGACAAAAATGCAAGCGTTTAAATGTTTAAGGCTAATCTTACAAGTATACAGAAATTTATTTGAAAGGAAGTTAAACACATTTTAGATTGTGTAACTCTGACCAAGGAAAGGCTACTAGATATAAGCCAATCTGCCATTTTTTAAATAAATGGGAGTCACCCTAATACAGTATCACTCTTGCCATTGTAGCCAAATTATCATCATCATCATCATTTCTCTTGAGGCTTGGTCACACTTCATCCAGAAGATTTCAGTTTTCTGTTAAACTTGGTTACGTCCATTGCTTATTTGTCACTGTACGCAGTTGTTTCTGTTACCATTTCTGTTACCAGTGAGATTAATAATAAATTCCTGGCTTTGCTCCTTATGATTCGAGCGTTATTAATGATCCACAATTCACTTCATAACCTCAGTTTTCCATTTTCCAAACAAGAGAGAAATCTTTTCCTAATGCCCAGCTGAAGTTCATTTAGTTAGATCCAAATCTCTGCTCCATATCTTATTCAGAGGAATAATGCCACAAGAATCTGGCCAACTGTCTTATGCAGATGCACTGTTTAAATATAGACTCTCATATCTAGTTTATATTTCTTGTATCGCTGCTTCAAATGTGTTTAAATCGATTAGATTGGCTTTGGTGGTGTTGAGTGCTGAGTAACAAACCATTGTGAGATGTGGTTTTCTTTTTTTTTAATTGGATGGATATTGAACAAAGAATGAAAAATCTTCAAGTTGATTAACGTTTCATTTATTTCAGTCGCATTAATGGTGTATCCATTGCCCTCTATGTTTCAGTATTTTATACACACCTACATTGATATATACACCATTTCATTTGTTGACCCAATGAAGCTGATAAGAATTAATTGCTTTTTTTCTCTGCAACAGATGAAACTCTGAAAAACGGCAAAGGTTTTGGTTTAAAAAAAAATCATTTCTGAATTTTGTTTTTCCTTTTCCAGAGGTCATAAAGAAACGGTATGACATTGAAAGTCACAGTAAAGTTTTCAAGAGATTGAAAGGAATCGCAGAGGATGTGCTGAATTCCAGCAGCTACTCAGAGGTAAATCTAAGTAAACTCTTCCAGCCTTTCTGCGCGATCAATAAGTGAAGGAGATATGGCTGCCTCACCTTTTCAAGCTGAATGAACAACAAAAAACAAGAACATTGATGACCTTGGGATTCATGGGGGAATTTCTCTTTAAATGTAATTCGTACGCGTGTGAGTAGACCTGGAATCTGACTCGGGTTATGGCGAAGCAAGTCAGAACAACCAAGATGTTAGGAATGACTCAATGCTCATTATAGAAACTTGGTTTAATAGAGAAGCTGATGAAGGATGACAGCACAAGCAAGATCAGCAATTAAACTCATGAAGAGATGCAAGCAATCTATTAAAAGGTGGCTCGGATGATGGTGTAGGCCTGATGGCAGTTTTGTTCTGAAAGGGTGTTCTCTGAATGTGATTGGGTTCACTGTGCAGTCCCTTTGTAGTGGTGGAACACAGGTATCATTTAGTAAGATCCAGTCTATTGACACGATTGATGTACATTGGATTGGGAAGCCCACAGACAAACACAGTGGGATCCAAGTAGGCAGCTGCCAAATGCATGAGGCAAGTACAACAATTATTTGATGGAGTTCCTTCCAATTTAATGCTGTTTGTGATTTCTATACATATTTCTTCCTTTCGTTTAAAAATAGATGTTATTTTTTATGTATGAAAACATTTTACATGAACATTTTGAATAAAATCAACTCGATGCTATTCCTGAAACATTTGAAACAAGTAATTCATGTTTAAATAAGTGGATATTATCTTTTGGTCTGAAGTATTCTAATAAAGTTTATTGAAAGTATTTTTATTCATTGATGAATCTGTGCATCTTGCATTTGTAAGTGACAATCTTATGGATGGTCCACAACTGTAATGTTTTTTTTTAAAGGATTGCGATATTTTCATTATTTTCTGTTTTCCAACTTTACAATGATGGACTCAGGCATGAATTTTACCCTGAAATTGCGAGGGTCAGAGTGTGACCAACACGAGCCAGTGGCACCTGCCAGAAGCCAACCAGAGGTATAACCTCTGTTATATTAGTCAGATCCCTAATCATTCTGACTGACCCCATTGGTGGCAATGTAGGTACAATGAAGTGTTGGGAGAAGAAGTAATTAATCATCTGCTCAATCTGTTTGCATGTGATGGACACTACTTGTCTTCAGCGAAAGATTCTAAGCTAAGGATATTGAGGATATATTCACTATGGCAATAGAAACAGGGCCTACAGATGCTTGTTTACACAAAAGGACAAAAGTGTTGAAATAACTAACACAAAATGTCAAAAATATCAAAAATGTCCAGAATGGTGATCGGAATGGTTGATGGAATATAGTACAGAGAAATATGAGGTGTTGCATTTTGGGAAGTCTAACATGGGCAGGACCTCCACAATGAATGGTAGGGGTCTGGAAATATTGTGGAGCAGAGGGATCTAGGTGTGCAGGTACATACCTTGTTGAAAGTGGCAGGACAGGTAGTTAGGGTGGTCAAAAGGGCTTTTGGCACATTGACCCTCATCAGTCAGAATATTGTATATTGTCTGAAGAAGGCTCGACCCGAAACATCACCCATTCCTTCTCTCCATAAATGCTGCCTGTCCCGTTGAGTTACTCCAGCTTTTAGTGTCTATTGTATATAGAAGTTGGGAGGTCATGTTGCAGCTATACAAGACGTTGGTGAGGCTGCATTCAGAGTATTGTATTCAGTTCTGGGCATCATGTTGCGGGAAAGATGTTGTCAAGCTGGAAAGGGTGCAGAGAAGATTTACGAGGATGTTGCCAGGACACGAGGGCCTGAGCTATTGGGAGAAGTTGAGCAGGCTTGGACTCCATTCCTTGGAATGCAAGAGGATGAGTGGTGATCTTATAGAGGTGCACAAAATTATAGGAATAGATCGGGTGGATGCACAGATTATCTTGCCCAGAGTAGGGAAATGAAGAACCAGAGGACGTACATTTGGTGTAAGGCGAGGGGGGAAAGATTTAATAGGAACCCGAGGGGCAACTTTTTCACACAGAATGTGGTGGGTGTATGGAACTAGCTGTGGGGGGCGGTAGTTAAGGCAGGTACTATGCCAACATTTAAGAAACATTTAGACAGGTACATGGATAGGACAGGTTTAGAGGGATATGGGTCAAACGCAAGCAGGTGGGACTAGTGAAGATGGGACATGTTGGTCGGTGTGTGGGCAAGATCGGCCGATAGGGCCTGTTCCCACGCTGTATGACTCTGACTGCCTAATCTATTTGTATGTGGTGGGGGTCTCGAAACATCACCCATCCATGTTCTCCAGAGATAACGCCTGACCCACTGTGTCTGTTTTTTCATCACTGATGGTGGGGTGGGAGATCGCAACCTTCACGTGGTCCACCCTGTTTCGACTAATGCAATCAACTCGACGTGCACAAACAAATAGAACAAGTTGACCTACAACTTTAGGGTGTGCATGCCATGCGCAAGAAGACAATCACTGGTAGTTCCCAATAAAGTGTGGACATCGAATGCAGAGGGTCTTGATGCATGTGGCTGCCAATATGTCGTCTGCAAACTTACAGTTTAAGTCCAAGACATTTGTGTACATCACACAAATAATTGGACCTCTAAAATGAACTCCCTTTTCCCAGACAGCAGTGGGTAAATGAGGAGCAGCCTGCTGAGCAGTTCCAGAGACTTCATGGTGCATATTCTTTTCCTCTTGCAGGTCCCACAATGTAGCAGAATATTGTAACCAGCGGCCAATGCTGCTGGCTGAGGAATGAATAAGTGGATACTCGCAAAGTTTTGAAATTGAACCGCAAAGTTTGCAAAATATGTTAGTCAGATTCCAATGAAACATTCTCCAAAGTTTGCTGTGCCACATCTCAGTGTAACATCTGCGGAGAAATCGTGTTGCAGTCACCCAAGAAGGCATCTGTGTGCCTGCTCACTTGATTGGCAGATTTGTCTGTTTGCTCATTAGACACCATTCAGTGCCACTGCTGCTGGCTTGGTTTCACTGCAAATTTAGAAAACCAGTCCCAAATTGCTGCTAATATTGCTGCTAATGAGCCATTTAACATGTTGAATTTGTCAGCAGAAAGGGTTTTCCCCATGAAATTTTCAGGACACTCAAGAGACTGCAGATGCTGGAATGTTGAACAAGAAAACAATCTGCTGGAGGAACTTAGTGGGTCAGACAGTATCCATGGAGGGAAATAAACGGACAATCTGTCCATTTTCTTCCACAGATTGAGTTAAGAGTCAAAGAGTGATACAATGAGGACCAACTCGCCCACACAGGCCAACTATGTCCCAGCTACACTGGTACCACTTGTGTGTGCTTGGTCCATATCCCTCCAAACCTGTCCTATCTATGTACCTGTCTAACTGTTTCTTAAATGATGGGATAGTCCCAGCCTCAACTACCTCATCTGGCAGCTTGTTGCATATGTCCACCACCATTTGTGTGAAAAAGTTACCCTTGGGATTCCTATTAAATATTTACCCTCTCACCTTGAACCTATGTTCTCTGGTCCTCGATTCCCCTACTCTGGGCAGGTGACTCTGTGCATCTACCCAATCTATTCCTCTCATGATTTTGTATCCCTCTATTACATCTCCCGTCATCCTCCTGCACCTCATGGAATGGAGACCCAGCATACTCAATCTCTCCCTATAGCTCATACCCTCTAGCCCTGGCAACATCCTCGTAAATCTTTTTTTGAACCCTTTCAAGCTTGATAATATCTTTCCTATAACATGGTGCCCAGAACTGAACACAATATTCTAGATGCGGTCTCACTGACATCTTATACAACTGCAACATGACCTCCCAACTTATATACTCAATACTCTGGCTGACGAAGGCCAAAGTGCCAAAAGCCTATTTGGCCACGTTAACTACCTGCGACTCAACTTCAAGGAACCATGCACCTGTACTGCTAGATCCCTGTGAGTTGGGGGCTATACATGAGTGGATAGGGCAGGGATGGGATAAAAGGAACGAAGGGGTAGGGGGGGGGTCACGTCACTCGCAGATCCATTGTGACGTCATCATGTTGCCCAAAGCTTCAATTTCCATCGTCAGCCAAGTTTCCTTACGTTTGCATGCTTTGCCCTTCACTCTAACGTGGACGCACATATCCTGAGCTTTCATCAGCACACTATTAATCATTATTTCCTCTCTGGAATCAAAGCGGTCACCTCTGTGTGGAGTCGCACTATTAGTCATCCCACTTGGCCGATGTTCCTTTCCCCTTAAATAACCTGCTCCAGTCAACCTGAGCGAGACCTTCTCTCATACCCTCAAAGTTGGCCTTACCCCAGTTGAGCATTTTAACACGTGGACCCTCTCCGTCCCTATCCATAACTACCTTAAACCTAATTGAACTGTAGTCACAAAGGCTCCTCCACAAGCATTTCATTAATTTGCCCTTCCCAATCGCCCAATACTAGATCCAGCATTGCCCTCTTACGTGTGGGGGCCTCTACATGCTGTTTAAGAAAACTCTCCTGGACACGTTTGAGGAATTGCACACCATTTAAACCCTTCACACTATGATTTTCCCAGTCTATATTGGGAAAGTTAAAATCCCCTACTACAGCAACCTTACTTGACCTGCAGCTGTCTGCAATCTCCTGACACATTTATTCTTCTAATTCTCGTTGACTATTCGGGGGTCTGTAGTATATCCCCAACAAGGTGATCATCCCTTTCTTGTTCCTCAGCTCCACCCATATAGCCTCACTAGACGAACCATCCGTAAAGTCACCTCTGAACACAGCCGTGACATCCCCCTTAACCAACAATGTAACCCCCCTCTTTTTCCCTCACCCCTGTCTCTCCTGAAGCTCCTTTACCCCGGAACATTGAGCTGCCAGTCCTGCCCCTCCCTGAACCAGGTTTCAGTCATGGCTACAATGTCCCAGTCGCTCGTACCTATCCACGCCCTAAGCCCCTTGCAGTTTAAACCAGCCCTCCTTCCTCGCTCTCCGCCTTTATTTTGTGCACTAACCTTTCCCACACCACCCTCCATTCCAATTTCTAGCCTCTCACATGTCTCTGTCCTGTACGAGACACGTGAGAATTTAGTACGAATTTAGTTTAAACCCTCCCGGGTGGCATTAGCAAACCTGCCCGCTAGGATGTTGGTCCACCTCCAGTTTAGGTGCAACCAGTCCCTTTTGGACTGATTACCCCTGCCCCTGAAGAGATCCCAATGATCCAGAAATGTAAAATCCCTGTCCCCTGCACCAACTCCTCAGCCACACATTCATTTCCCCTATCTTCCTATTCTTACCTTCTCACGCACGAGGTACTGGAAGCAATCCTGAGATCACTACTCTGGAGGTCTTGCTTTTCAGTCTTCTACCCAATTCCATAAACTCTTGTTGCAGAACTTCCCACCTCTTCCTACCTATATCGTTTGTGCCAACATGCACAACAACCTCCGGCTGCTCCCCCTCACTCTTGAGGATGCCGTGAAACCGCTCCGAGACTCTGGCACCAGGGAGGCAACACACCATCCTGGAGTCTTGCCTGCTGCCACAGAATCTCCTGCCCGCGCCTCTGACTACCGAGTCCCCCACCACTATGGTTCTGCCTGACGTCAATCTTCCCCCTTGAGATGCGGTCGGACCTGCTGAGTTCCTCCGATGGTTCTTTTCAATGCTTTTAGGATATGTACCAAAGGGAAGGCCCCATAGCAGAAGCTGTCCACGTCGCGGGGCTGGAAACTGGAAGCATCCTGAGCTAATTCTGCTACCACCATTATCTATTGCGACAAGTGATGGCTTCCACTGATTGTCGCCAGAAGCTTGCGTCCTTTTCAGGACGGACGATGACAGCGAGGTCAACATTTGTAACAAGATGGACACAAAAAGAAGACCAAAGGGAAAAAGCAGGATGCATTGTGCAAGTCAGCAATGTCTGTGGGAAGAGAACTGAAGAGAATGCTTTGAAGTGAACAATCTTCAACGGAATTGAAAAAAGTGAGTTTTAAATTTTGTGTTTAGTTTATTGTCATTGTCAGGTACAATGAAAAGCTTTTGTTGCCTGCTAACCAGTCAGCATAAGGACAGTACATAACAGCAATTGAGACATCCATAGTGTACTGATGCATGATAAAGAGAATATTGTGTAATAACGTTTAGTGCAAGATAAAATCTGATCAAAGATAATCGGATGTTCACCGATGAGGTAGATAGTAGCTCAGGACTGCTCGCTAGTTATTGGTAGGGTGATTCAGTTGCCAGATTGCTGGAAAGAAACTGTCCCTGAATCTGGACATGTGTGTTTTCACACTTCTATACTTCTTGTCTGGGGGGAGAAGAGGGAGTGACCGGGGTGAGACTCGTCCTTGATCCTGCTGGTGGGGCAGGGATGGCTGACACAAGGGAAATGTATCTGACAGGGCGAGGCCAGGGCTGCCAGTTTAACACTCTGTTTCAGAGGTCACCTGGGTTGAGAGGTTGCTGAGCACATTTAAATAGAGAAAGAAAACATACAGAGGGAGGTATAAAACCTGTGAGATCAGAGTTGTTGCAGAGAACTGAAATCAAAAGGAGAATGTTGTAAATGCCCAGCTGATCAGAAAATGTCTGTGGAGAGATAGAAACTGATTTAATATTATAAATCGATAACCTTACCACAGAGCATATTCCAATCCAGCATTTTTGTATTGAATGCTCAAAATGTGGTCACCTCTGTGTGGTGACATAAACTGAGACTGATGGTCTTGTCAGTGGAGCAAATACAATGGAAATGAAGAAGAATGAAATGGAGTTCTTCCAATAGTCAACGGAGGGAGTGGAGTGAAGGTAGTCATGGACATATAATGGATGCTTGTTGTTAACTTTCCTGTGAGACAGAGACTGGGAGATTCAGAAAGGGCAGAGTCACAGATGGGCCACAAGAAAGTGAGAACATTGGGGACATTGGCAGAACATATAAAGCAATTTTCAAGTTCTGAATGAATGCAGGAATCGACACCAAGTCATCAATGTAGCTGATGCTGATATAAAGGAGAGGGCCTGCGTCAGGCTGAAAGAAGAGTTGCTTCATGCATTGCAGTATGAGGCAGCTTGGGTCCATGCAAGTTCCCATAGCTGCACCTTTGATCTGGAAAATGTGCATGAATGTTCAGATGCTGGTTTACCGAAAAAAACACAAAGTACTGGAGCAACTCAGCAGGTCAGGCAGAGATACAGCACTGAAACAGGACCTGAAGCCCTCTGAGTCCAACAATCACCCCGTACATTAGCACGATCCTATCTCCATTCTCGGGGTAATTTACAATTTTAAAAAAAGCCAATTAACCTACAAATTTGTACGCCTTTGGAGTGTGGGGGGCAACCGGAGCACCCGGAGAAAACCCACGTGGAGCACGTAAAAAATCCGTACAGGCAGCACCCGTAGTCAGGATCGAACCCGGATCTCTGGCGCTGTAATGCAGCAACTTTGTTGCCTCAGACTTTTAAGCATCTCTGAAGAACATTGATAAGTGATGCTTCGGGTCAGGGCCCTGACCCAAAACATTGCCTATCCGTGTTCTTCAGAGATGCTTCCTGATCCTCGGTGTTACTCCAGCACTTTGTGTCAAGTTGAAGAGTTGTTGTTCGGGCATTTCCTGATGTCCTGTAACGTCTAGTGCGTTTAACTTCCTCCTACCACATAATCCACTCCATTCCAAAGATCAGCTGTTCACCAGGGTTCAAATTCCACCAGAATTCTCTGCACTAACCCATTGATGAAAGACAGTTCAAAAACATATTGAAAGGGAATTAAATTGTTGATGAGAAAATAGAGAAATTAAAACATTTTGGAACTGAGCATGAGAATGAAATTCAACTCAGAACATTGCGAAGTGGAGACCAGTACTAAATGGTTACAACATTGTGTGGCTTCTGTCTGTGGAATTGTGGGGATAGCCTTTACAAAAAGAAAATCAGATGTTAGAGTCGTATTAGTCATTGTAATTCTGTTGGTATCTGTCTGGATGTACGTGACTCATGAGATAACACGCAAAGGTACCAATTTCACAAATGCATGTTACCAGCGGGGAGCTTCGCCCACATTTACAAAATCAATCCAAATATATTTGAGATTTGCATAGCGGCTGAATTAGCACACAATGAACATTTGCTGGAAAGTAAGCAGTTGAAGTTGGTGATATTGCAGCAGAAAACCTCACTAATAGGTTGCATCCACTGTAAACTTCCTGCTTTTATTAAATAGTTGGAGAATGATTTTTAAGCCGAGACAGGGGCGTAGATTTGAAGTCCATTTAGTCACAATGAATTATTGACTGCAACATGTTGCTAATCAACAGCTTGTTAAAGTTATGATTTTTATTGACAGCATCAAACATAAACTAAATTAGAATTTATAATTAAAATCTATCTCAAAGGTTGGATGTTGCCTATTGTTTAGAAATGCTTTTGTGGTTGCAGAATAAATTCTGGGATGTAATTAAAAGTTTGTCTTGAATGGCTCGTGGCATATAATGTGCATAGAACAGCTTGTCTTGTTGACCAAACATTGATTTTTCTGTAGACTTTGAAATATATTGGCAGCAACAAGCTTCCTACTTGTAACCTAATTAGAGATTTGTTGTAGATCGACTCTGAATGCGGTAATATTGCTCAGAGATAGCTTTGCAAGGATTTGACCGTTAGTGTTATATAATGTCAGAAAAATATAACCAATATGTTAATTCACCTTTAATTTCTTAAGCATTTTGTACAATAAGAATTAATACAATTTTGTCCCTTAATCTATTGAATCCCTTAATCTATGAATTTATTTTAACCAGTCAGTTGTGCTCTGAAGTTCAAGATTCAAAAAGAAGACATTTATGCTCTAAAAAATGTTTTGTTGTTCAATAATTTTCATCATTAGTCATGCTAGATCTGTTGTATAAAACAACTCAACACTTTAGTAAGTAGACACAGCAACTCTTATTCACAAACTTAGGAGAAATCTTGATTGACCACAGTTACTAGTACAAGGTTCATTTTCATCCATTGTAAAGATGAATTTTCATCATGTGCATATACGTTTTTGAATTTCCACACAAGTAGGAAAAGGTTTTAAAAATCGGTGCTTTGTATTTGTGCTATTGGGGAACCAAAGAAAGTTCCGCGTGTAATAAAACGGAAATGCAGATGCTGGTTTATACCAGAGATAGACAAAATGTTGGAGTAATTCAGTCGGTCAGGCAGCAACTCTCTAGAAAATGAATAGGTGACGTTTTGGGTCGGGATCCTTCTTCAAGCAGCAAGGTTTTGCGTGTATTTGTTCCAATTGAATTATATTAAGGTCAATATAAAGTTTCAAAGTGAAAGAATAAAACTGTGGTTTTATATATTCCAGTCTTGGAAATTAAAGCTAAACGTGAGGAGTCACTAATTGTATTATGAGCGATCTGGCACCCAATTAATGTACAGCCAGTTTACACAAGCAGCAGTGAGATAGACAGATAATATGTTGTGGAATTGAAATTGGTTGAGGGGAGAAATGTTGGAAAAGACATTGAGGTCTTTTATCCCCTATCATTCTATTCACCTTTCATTCTTTAACTGGTGCTGTAAAACCTTTCCTATCCACGGCAGAATGCACTGAATGAAATAGCATCCGTAAAATACTTCACCGCTTGGACTTTGCATCGTCTGCAGTGAGACACGAGAAGAAAGATGCAAATACATACATTTCTGAATAGTACAGGAAAATAGTAATTGCTTGGTGTTTGGAGACGCAAGGAACTGTAGATGCTGGTTTGCCAAAAAACATACAAAGTGCTGGAATAACTCAGTGGGTCAGGCAGCATCTCTGGAGAACATGGCTCGGGCAATGTTTTGGATTGGGACCTTTCAGCAGGCGAGTGAGTCTTGAAACGTCGCTTGTCCATGTTCTCCAGAGATGCTGCCTGGCTTGTTGAGTTACTACAGCATTTTGTTGCTTTATTATGTTCCCAATTTCAAGTATTTTGTGTGAAGTTGCTGCTACTTCCAGGTATCAGAATCTAGAGGATGCAACATGCAACACACATCTAGACCCTCCCAAAGAGAGGGACATTTTTATGATCCACAAGCAGTTGTGAAGACATCAACAATCCCATCTGATGTTTACCTCCACAACTTTCTAACAAGCAAGTATATATATCTTAGCTTTTCTCACGTCTGAAGCTGATGATCAAAATAATTTGTATCATCAGACTTGCTCTTCATGATTTGTTGAATGAGAGATATTAATGGGAACATAATGAATATAATGGGAAAATTCACAAATACATCTCACCTGCTTCATCGGAAAGACTCAAAGTGCTGGAGTAACCCAGCGGGTCAAGCAGCATCCATCCTTCTTTAGACAAACCTGCTACATCGACAAGCTTGCAACACAGAGCAGTACAGGTAGCATTTCCAAATTTGCAGTGGAAAGAACATCTTTAATATTGATCTGAATAAATGCACAAATGTGTTCCAGAGCATGAGGTTATGCAGTGATACTGCTTGTTGAAAATTCACGTCCGTGACTCAGAGATAGATATTGAACAGTAATCTGTAAAGCAACGCTTACTACTGCACTTATCAAGTGAGGCACCTCTCTCCGAACCTGGTTGCAGTCGTACACAATTTCAAGTCAGCTTGTTCTTAGAGGCTTTAGAAATAAGATGCTGTTGCAGGTTATGCAAGGTTACTGTATATTTAAAGCCTGTACTTAGTAAGCATAAAGAATATAATTTTATTTCAGATATTTTATTCAGAGAGGTATGGATATAAAGTTATGGTTATAACTAACTTTTTTTTTGTACTTTTGCACATGCGGAGGAGATCCTTCAATTCATGAAACCCCACGCCTATAGAATCATAGATTTATGCAGTATGTATACAGGCCCCTAGGGCTCCACTCTAGATCTTTGCTTGGGACATGCAAGATGACTAAATGGAACATTATCATCCCATTCTCTATCTATATTGAGTGGTACCGTGGACTACCTGCAGCGTCCAATATCAACTCTTTGTGTTGACTGCAGAAGGTCAATGCTCTGTGATCCTATATTTGTTGGTGTTCAGTATTGATTCTGAACACCATGTAGAAACGCACAACATCAGCTGCAATCTTCAGCATAGGTGTGTGTGTGCGCATGTTTCTGCGTGTGTGTTGCATGTTAGGGTGCGTGCATGTTCATGTGTGTGTTTACCTCAACGGTGGAACAGGCGGAGGGTGATGACTGAGTTTAGTCAGAGCATCACAATGGCTGGGAAGGCGGATGAAGCCTGCAGCAGAAAAGGGGCCCCGGCCGTTTTGGACTCCGTGCCACTGGATCCTGACCCAGATCTGTCAAGACCCATGTGGTGGCTGTCTGTGCACCAGTCTCCCCACGTAAAACAAAGTCACGCACAGGCGTCCTCCCAAAAGAGGACAGTCATACTCGTTTCGAGTGACCGCTGATGATGATGATGACAGGCCCTTCAGCCCACCTTGTCCGTACCAATCTAGTTAACATACTGGGTTCGTCCCATTTGCCTACATTTAGCCCATAGCTCCCCAATCCTTTCCTATCTATAAATCTGTCAAAATATCTTTAAAACAGTCAGAATTGTATCTGTTTATATAGCTTCCTCTGGCAGCTCATTTCAGATATGGGCTACCTTCTGAGTGAAAATGTTGCCTAAGGTCTCTCTTCAATGTCTGTCCTCTCACCTTAAGCCTATACCCTCTAGTTTTACCAAGAGTGGCAATCACATTTATCTGTGCCCCACATGATCTTGTACTCATTGATAAGGTCACCGCTCAGCCTCCTGCGGTCCAATGGAAAAGGTCCCAATCTATCCAGCCCCTTCCTACATCTCAAACCCACATGCCTCGGCAACATTCAGGTCAAAGTGTGTTACAGTGCGGAAACAGGCCCTTCGGTCCAACTTGCCCACACTGACCAACGTGTACCAGCTACACTAGTCCCACCTGCCCGCGTTTGGTCCATATCCCTCCAAACCTGTCCTATCCATGTACCTTTCTAACTGTTTCATAAATGTTGGGATAGTCCCTGCCTCAGCTACCTCCTCTGGCAGCTTGTTCCTTACACCCACCACCCTTTGTGTGAAAAGGCTGCCCCTCAGATTCCTATTAAATCCTTTCCCCTTCACCATAAACCTATGTCCTCTGGTCCTGGATTCACCTAATTTGGGCAAGAGACTCTGTGCATCTACCCAAACTATTACTCTCACGATTTTATACATCTGTTCTGTGAATCTGTTCTGCACCGTTTCTACCTTAATGACATCCTTCCGATAGCTGACTGATCAGAACTGCACACTGTACTCCAAGTGTGGACTCACCAGCAACTCGCGCAGCTGCATCATGATGTCCCGACTTTAGCACTCAATACTCTTCCCAATGAAGCCAAGAGTTCCAAACGCCTTCTTCACCACCTTGTCCACCAGACACGTTATTTTCAGGCAACCACGAGCCTGTATTCCCAGATCTCCCCGTCCAGCAACATTTTCCAGGGCTCCACCATTGACTGTAAGTTCTGCTCTAGTTTGACATTCCAAATCGTAGCACCTAACACTTGTGAAGAGTTCCATTTAATTTGCTATTCCTTTGTCCACCTTTCCAACTGATCTGTATCCTGTATCTCACTGATCCAAACTCTCACCTGGTTTCTCCTCCTTTCAGTTACCTTTGGTTTCCTTCAAATTGTATTCTATTTTATGAGGGCATATTGAAACAAGTTGCTGTAGTAATAGAAACAGTGGACATTTACTCCATAAAGCAGGGACAGCAGATGCTGGAATCTGAAACAGTTCAAAAAGCAGTTCCAGAAATACTGTGTTTAAATCCTAACACATCAAAATTTAATTTCATACCTTCAACTTTTAAATTCATTAGAGGAATTGCCAAACGTACAATTTCTTCCACTCTTTAAACTGCCCACAAACTTCCTGTGACCCCATGTAGTTGATTCTTCAGACTGGCTTATCTTCCTGTTCTTCACTCCAGTGCTCTTTAAGGGTCTAATCACTCAAGTACTCTACCTAAACTTTCCTTCCTACTACTTTAAAAACCTGCTCCTACTCTATGGCATCAACAGTTAATCACCCCTTATTTTTCCTCGTCCCCCTGAATGGTCTATGCGTTATAGGTGTTCGATGGATTCATAAAATAATCATAGATTTCACCTTTGGTTTATTACATATGGGCAGATAATGATGCATACCAATTTTCATGAGTACTCTATGCATCTGTCTCAAAGGATAGCTGAGATTTGAAGAAAACAACCACTTGTACTTAAGTAGCACTTAACATGCAGATAATGTCTCAGAGTGCTTTATAAAATGGGACTAGTAAAATACAATGGTTACCAATGTGTTGGAAGAATAAATATGAGCTTCAGACTGGGGACAGGAATATGATAAGAAGAATCGAGTCTTGAACTCCACCCAAACGAGATGAATGCGGTGATGAAAAGCAGAAAGAAAACACCAAAGGTGAGAAGGAGTGAACCAAAAAAAGGAATTTCTATATAAGAATAAAACTTTGCAGCAGTTTTCTTGACTCGGGTGCATTGTAGCAGTGGGACGGGACTTCAAACACCTCCTCTGATTGTCCTGTCCTTGATCCACTTGTGGTCCAAAACCTACAAGGCAGAATTCAGTGGAAGTTAGCTACAAGGCTAAGTCAGTGAATTGTAATAGTCATCTAAAATCTCAACAGTCTTACATGGTAATAGATCAGGATTCACTTTACAGAATGACATATTTAACTTTACAGAATGACATTGACTTTACTTAATATTGCATTCCGTGCTAAGCTAATTGGTTTTCTGAAAACAACCAAAGCATGAGAGAAAATACACAAGGATTGGCTCCATTTAAAAAGAAAAACAATTTTATTTTTTAGATTAGAGATACAGCATGGAAACAGGCCAAAAAAGGCTGAAGCAGCGTTCAGTTTTTATGCTCCATACCTGTGGAGCAAGCTCCCTGAACACCTGAGGTGTGTACAGACTGTAAACTCATTTAAATCAGGCCCAAAAACACTGTTGTTTACTGTAGCTTTTCCATAACCCAACTTGCAGGTAATCTTAACCTTCTAATCTTATCCCTTTAATGTGCTTTTAAAATTGTTTTATCGTTTTAGTGACTTTGTTTTACTATTCATGCATTTGTCTTATTGCTTGTTTTGTAATTTTTGATTATTGGCTATTTTGTTGTCCTGTGTGGTATGGTTGTTCTGCTGTTTTTTTATTATGTTATTCTTTTGTTTCTTTTGTAAAGCAGTATGAATTGCTGCTTGTACGAATGGTGCTATATAAAAAAATTTGCCTTGCCTTGCCTTTGTCCCACCCAGAGTGTGCCGACCAGCGATCCCTGTACACTAACACTATCCTACACACTGGGGACAATTTATAATTCTTACCAAAGCCAAATCAACTTACAAACCTGTACGTCTTTGAGTGACCAGAGAAAACCCACAGTTACAGGGAGAATGTACAAACTCTGTACAGACAGCACCCATAGTCAGGATTGAACCCGGGTCTCTGGTGCTGTTTTAGGCTTTAGAGCTACAGTGTGGAAACAGGCCCTATGGCCCACCGAGTCCACACTGACCATCGGTCACCCCATACACTAGCACTATCCTACACACAAGGGACAATTTACAAATTTAATGAAGGATGTGACATCAAGTGCTGGAGTATCTCAATGGGCCAGGCAGCATCTTAGTTTAGTTTACTTTAGTTTTGAGATACAGTGTGGAAACAGGCCCCTCAGCCCATCGAGTTCATGTCGACCAGCAATAACCCCACACACTGGATAATAGACACAATTTACAATTTTTACCAAAGCCAACCAACCCACAAACCTGCACGTCCTTGGAGTGTGGGAGGAAACCAGAAAAAACAGAGAAAACCCATGTGGTCTCAGGGAGAACAGACAAACTCCATACAGACAGCACCCGTAATCGGGATCAAACCCATATCCCTGGCACTGTAAGCCAGAAACTCTACCGCTGTATCACTGTGCCTCCCTTTTAAAAAAAATAAATGTATTATTCATTATGATCAATGTTAATAACAGAAAGGAAACCTGAGGGGCAACTAAATTCACTCAGACGGTGGTGGTTATATGGAACAAGCTGCCAGAGGCAGGTACTATGATAACCTTTAAAGGACATTTTGACAGGTAGTTGGATAGATTGGTTTTAGAGGGATATGGGCCAAACATAGACAAGTAGGACTATTGTAAATGGGGCATGCTGGAATGGCATGGACAAGTTGGCATCAGTAACCCAGGAAATTACTATTAATTATTCATAAGCTGCAAAAGACCACTCAGAATGTTTGAGAACCACAGCTTTTGTGTCAAATTTTGTCTTACCAAAATTATCTTTGCAATTTTCAATTTTCTCAAATGGGGGGAAAAACACATTTTTTAACATATTTGTCTTCTGGACCACGTTGAATTGCGTCATGATTTCAAACAACCTTCCAATCCTTAGTGATCCATTATGAATGTCAAAGCTGGTATTGGCTGCAAATCAATTTATATGTTGGCAATTAACTTAAACAGTAGAAAAAAAATCTACCGGATGACACAATAACTGGAATTTTTGTCAGGTCTTTTAATGAACTTATGTGAGTATGGATAAAAGTAGTAGTAATCAAATTTAAATAGATTAGTGCAAACAAGATTATTTGGCAATAAAGTTTGGCCGAATTTTTGTCAGGTCTTTTAATGAACTTATGTGAATATGGCCGAAAGGCACAAAGTAACAATGGTGATTCTTTACATGAACTTAAAATGCAGGAACGAGAAATGTTCATGACAAATTTCCATGTGAAAGTAAGCTTTGTTGTAATTATTTCCAGTGAAACAAGACAGCTGAATAACTTGTAGGTGTCTCCTGAACAAGACAGCTGAATAACTTGTAGGTGTGTGTTTTTGAACTTCTGCTTCAGAAACATATTTTTGTAAATCTCCAGGATTGATTGAAATTCCTTTGTTTCTTTGTGATGATTAAGCACTTTGAGATTTGCTCATCTTCCTGGACATCCATCATTCTTATATAATTTGTTTACCATGTAAAATTTCAGAAGTAAGCTGAGTATATAACAATATCATGGTTGGTTCCTTCTGCCCATTCAATTTACAAGACAAAGATGGTCCCTTAACAACTGAGAAAAGCAGAAAACATTCCTGTCATCTTTTAGACCAAAATGTTGACCAAGATAAATCTGTGCTCTGTAAACTTCCAGTTGGGGACTCTTACTCTCAAATTTCTAAATGGAGAATAATGGAAATTTTGCAGGATATATCTAAAGAATTGGGGCTAATATAATCACAAAGGGTTAAGAATACTTCTTTCTCTTGGATGATAAACCTTCAGAAAGGGATATCTCCGAATTAGTTTAATGCTGATCAGTGCTGTAAAGTCTCATCTAGATGTAATGGCATCGAAAGGGTTAATGGTGCGGATTCATAACACTACCTAGTGCCATGTAAGCCTGACCAAGGTCTTCCAGGTTTGAAAAGATTATCTCAACCAGTGCAAAAACAAAAGAACACTTTCATAGCATTTGTTCACACCTTTATTGAAGGCGCATGAAGACCTGACATCGACGTATCTGGCCATATCCTACGGTTAGTGCATCTTTGTGATTCTTTTCCTATGTTGAAGATGTTTTACGCACAGATCTTGATGTGAATTGGAAGCAGGTCTGATATACATATGTCAATCCAAAACACATCGGCCACATGCTGTGCTGATCAGCAATTGCGTAGGTGCTGGAGCAGTTTGAATAGTGCTAAAGTAGGGGCTGATTAGGAATGGCTTTCATATTACAATTAGTTTTTACTATCTTAAAGGAAAGATCTAAGTTTAAACTGGTAAAAACTTGTTAGCGTATCTCAAAAGTTAGTAAAAATACATTTGAATCAACTTTGACGTAGAGAACAAAATCTTAATTTTATCTTAATTTTATCATGTAAATGTGGTTGCCCTATCTTGAGGAATGGTGATAAGTAGAGGGTCAAATAGCAATATTCATGAGAGTAATAGATTGGGTAGATGCACAGAATCTCTTGCTCAGAGTAGGGGAATCTAGGACCAGAGGAAATAGGTTCAAGGTGAAGGGGAAAAGATTTAATAGGAATCTGAGTGGTAACGTTTTCACACAAAAGGTGGTGGGTGTATGGAACAAGCTTCCAGAGGCCTCCGGCCACAACCCCCATCCTTGCCGCATGTTCACCATCCCCCCGGACCTCCCCCTCTCCGACATCGAATGGTCTGTCCTCAGCAGAGGTCTCACCTTTGTCCCCCTCCGTCCCCACCTCAATGAGTTCCGCGCCCACCACGACTTGGAGCTCTTCTACCGTCGCCTCCGCCTAACAGCGTTCTTCCACGGGAAGAAGCCCTCGCCCCCCACTGATGATCCCTTTTCCTGTCTCCCACGTACCGCCTCCACTTGGACCCCCCCTCGTAGCCTTCCGACTATTTATCCAGAACTGCCGTCGGGACATCAACCGCCTCGACTTCTCCACCCCCCTGTCTCACTCCAATCTCTCCAGCCCTGAACGTACTGCCATCGACTCACTCCGTAACAACCCAGACTGGGTTATCAAACCCGCCGACAAGGGAGGTGCCGTGGTAGTCTGGCGCGTCGATCTCTACAAAGCGGAGGCCGCGCGCCAACTCTCGGACACCTCCTCCTACTACCCCTGGACCATGACCCCACTGACGAACACCAGGCCACCATCTCGAGCACCATAACCGACTTCATCAGCTCCGGCTCCCTACCCCCCCGAGCCTCCGACCTCATCGTTTCCCAGCCCCGCACGGCCCGATTTTACCTTTTCCCCAAAATCCACAAACCCGACTGCCCTGGCAGACCCATTGTCTCTGCCTGTTCGTGCCCCACCGAACACATTTCCACATACCTTGACGCCATCCTATCCCCCTTTGTTAAATCCCTCCCCACCTATGTTCAAGACACCTCAGACACTCTCCGTCGGCTCCGTGCATTCCATTCTCCAGGCCCCCATCCTCTCATCTTTACCATGGACGTCCAGTCACTCTACACCTCCATCCCCCACCAGAAAAAAAAAGGAAGAAGGGTCTCGACCCGAAACGTCGCCTATCTCCTTTGCTCCTTAGATGCTGCTGCACCCGCTGAGTTTCTCCAGCTTTTTGTGTACCCTCGATTCTCCAGCATCTGCAGTTCCTTCTTTAAAGCTTCCAGAGGAGGTAGTTGAGGCTGGGACTATCCTAACGTTTAAGAAACAGTTAGACAGGTACATGGATGGAACAAGATTGGAGAGATATGGACCAAGCACAGGCAGGTGGAACTAGTGTAGCTGGGACATGTTGGCCAATATGGGCAAGTTGGGCCGAAGGGCCGGTTTCCATACCGTTTAACTCTTTGACATAGCAATATTCCTTTATGATAATGTTTTTAGGTAGATTATCTTGATTGCCGCACCACCAAACTCATGAAGGAGGACAGTCTTTGTTTCGGATGCACCCTTTAATATTTATAAATATTAAATGTATAAATTTACAGTGCATTCAGAAAGTATTCAGACCCCTTCACTTTTTCCACATTTAGTTACGTTACAGCCTTATTTTAAAAATGCATTAATTTTTTTTTTTTAATCATTTACCTACACACAATACCCCAGAATTAAGAACCAAATCAGGTTTTCAGAAATGTTTGCAAAGTAATTAAAAGGAAATAACTGAAATATCACATTTACATAAGTATTCAGACCCTTTGCTACAACACTCAAAATTGAGCTTAGGTTCATCCATTGATTATCCTTGAGATGTTTCTACAACTTGATTGGAGTCCAACAGTGGTAAATTAAATTGACTGGACATGATTTGGTAAGGCACGCACCTGTCAGTGCATGTCAGAGCAAAAACCAAGCCATGAAGACGAAGGAATTGTCAGTAGACGTCTGAGACAGGATTGTGTCAAGACACAGATCTGGGGAAGGGTATAAAACAATATCTGCAGCATTGCAGGTCCCGAAGAGCACAGTGGCCTCCGTCATTCTTAAATGGAAGAACTTTGGAACCACCAGGACTCTTCATAGAGCTGGCCGCCCGGCCAAACTGAGCAATCGGGGGAGAAGAGTCTTGGTCAGGGAGGTGACCAAGAACCCGATGGTCACTCTGTCAGAGCTCCTCATTTCCTATGTGGAGATGGGAGTACCTTCTGGAAGTAAAACTATATCTCCGGCACTCCACCAATCAGGCCTTTATGGTAGAGTGGCCAGACGGAAGCCACTCCTCAGTTAAAGGCACACGACAGCCCACTTGGAGTTTGCCAAAAGGCTTGAGAAACAAGATTCTCTGGTCTGATGAAACCAAGATTGAACTCTTTGGCCTGAATGGCAAGCCTCACATCTGGAGCAAACCAGGCACCGCTCATCACCTGGCCAATGCCATACCTACGGTGAAGCATGGTGGAGGCAGCATCATGCTGTGGGGATGTTTTTTCAGCGGCAGGAACTGGGAGACTAGTCAGGATCGAGGGAAAGATGAACGGAGCAAAGTACAGAGATCCTTGATGAAAACCTGCTCCAGAGCGTTCTGGACCTCAGACTGGGGCGGAGGTTCACCTTCCAACAGGACAACGACACTAAGCACACAGCCAAGACAATTCAAGTGTGGCTTTGTGACAAGTCTGTGAATGTCATTGAGTGGCCCAGCCAGAGCCCGGACTCGCACCCGATCGAACATCTCTGGAGGGACCTGAAAATAGCTGTGCATCGATGCTCCCCATCCAACCTGACAGAGCTTGGGAGGATCTGTAGAGAAGAATGGGAGAAATTACCCAAATACAGGTGTGCCAAGCTTGTAGCGTCATACCCAAGAAGACTTGAGACTGTAATCGCTGCCAAAGGTGCCTCAACAAAGTATTGAGTATAGGGTCTTAATACTTATGTAAATGTGATATTTCAGTTATTTATTTTTAATTACTTTGCAAAAATTTCTAAACAACTGTTTTAGCTTTTTTATTATGCGGTATTGTGCGTAGGTTGATGATTTAAAAAAGAATTTAACCCATTGTAGAATAAGGCTGTAACGTAACAAAATGTGGAAAAAGTGAAGGGGTCTGAATACTTTCTGAATGCACTGTGTAAACATTATAATCTTTAGTAAATAATTTATTGGACGGTTTAATGATGAAGTGACAAACCACTGGATTAAATTGAAATAAGTAAAATTGGTAATTCAAGGACCGGACCCATTACCTTGTCCTTCCGATCATCTTAACTCACATACAGCACAGTGACAGAATAGACTACAACTTCAGTCATTTTTTTTTTTAGATGTTTAGCTACTATTCTCTGGAATGAAAGAGTTTGCAAATTGAGGTACTATATGGGTGGGTTGTTAAGGGGAATTTGCTCTGGGGATTGGGCAGGAAACATTTACTACGGATCGAGACTAGGAAATGGTGTCAGTGGGCTTATTGAGATGGACTGAACAATGCAAGGGCATAAGACACTGTGGGGATTGGGCAGGGTGAAGGTGCAGTGGAAATTGGGCAGGGTCAAGGTACAGTGGGAATTGAGCAAGGTGAAGGCATAGTAGGGACCGGGCAAGGTGAAGATTCTGTCGGGACTGGACTGGGTGCAAGTTCACTAGAAACTGGCAGGGTGAAGGTGCAGTGTTGTCTGTACAGACTGATACACTAAATGGGTAACTGGTTATCAAGTACCAATTTCATAATTGATGAACGTAATTGAGAATATTTTTACTTGAGTCAGCCTCCTCAATCAGGTTGGAGGAGGCATGTTGTACTTTCAAACATAGATTTGCAATACATGGATTTCAGTTAGGCATTCAACAAGGTTCTGCACGGGTAGGCTGCTCTGGAAGGTTAGATCATATGGGATCCAAGGAGAGTTAGCTGAATGGATATTAAATTGGCTTCATGGAAGGAAGCAGAGAGTGATGGTGGAAGGTTGCTTCTCGGACTGGAGGCCTGTAGCTAGTGGTATGCCTCAGGGTTCAGTGCCTGGCCCGTTACTGCTTTTCATCTACATTAATGATTTGGATGAGAACATACAGGGCAAGATTAGCAAGTTTGCTGATGATACAAAAGTGGGTGGTCTTGCAGATAGTGAAGATGGTTGTGAAAAATTGCAGCAGGATCTGGATCTGGATCGATTGGCCAGGTGGGAGGAGGAATGGTTGATGGAATTTGATACAGAGAAGTGTGAGGTGTTGCATTTTAGGACATCTATCAGGGGCAGGACCTACACAGTAAGTGTTAGGTCTCTGGGTAGTGTTGTAGAGCAGAGGCATCTAGGAGTGCAGGTGCATGGTTCCTTGAAGGTCGAGTCGCAGGTAGATAAGGTGGTCAAAAAGGCTTTTAGCACATTGGCCTTCATCAGTCAGAGTATTGAGTATAGAAGTTGGGAAGATGTTGCCAGGACTAGAGGATGTGAGCTATATGGAGAGGTTGAGTATGCTGGGTCTCCATTCCATGGAGCGCAGGAGGATGAGGAGAGATATTATAGAGGTGTACAAAATCATGAGAGGAATAGATCGGTTAGATGCATAGAATCTCTTGTCCAGAGTAGGGGAATCGAAGACCAGAGGACATAGGCTTAAGGTGAAGGGGAAAAGATTTAATAGGAATCTGAGGGATGCCTTTTTCACACAAAGGGTGTTGGGTGTATGGGACAAGCTGCCAGAGGAGGTAGTTGAGGCTGGGACTATCCCATCATTTAAGAAACAGTTAGACAGGTACATGGATAAGACAAGTTTGGAGGGATATGGACCAATCGCAGGCAGATGGGACTAGTGTAGCTGGGACATGTTGGCCGGTGTGGGCAAGTTGGGGCGAAGGGCCTGTTTCCACACTGTATCGCTCTATGACTCAACAGAGGCAGTTTCTACATTTAACTTGCATGCATATTACTCGAGGACGTCTACAGGGCAGGGCCCATACGGTGAATGGCAGGGCTCTGGGGAGTGTTGGAGAGCATAGACATCTAGGAACGCAGGTGCATAATTCTTTGAAAGTGGCATCGCAGGTAGATAGGGTGTTCAAGAAAGCTTTCAATATATCTCAGGTTAGGAAATTATGTTGCAGTTGTACAGGACATTGCTCAGGACACATTTGGAGTATTATTGGTTGCCCTGATATGTTGTTGAGCTGGAAAGATGTTGTTGAGCTGGAAAGGGAGCAGGGAAAAGTTACAAGGTTGTTGCTAGGATTTGAGGACCTGCGCTATAGGGAGAGGTTGAGCAGGCTATGACTATTCCTTCGAGCGTAAGAGAATGAGGCGTGATCTTATAGGTGCATAAAGTCATGGGAGGTTTAGACAGGGTAAATGAACAGTCTTTTTCCCAGAGTTGGGGAACCAAGAACTAGAGCAGATAGATTTAAGATGAGAGGGGAAAGATTTAATAGTAACCTGAGGGGCAACATTTTAACACAAAAGGTGATAGGTATATGGAACAAGCAGCCAGAAGAGGTAAGTAATATCACAACTTTTAAAGAAACATTTGGACAGATGCATGAGTAGGATATGTTTAGAAGGATATGGGCCTAACATAGGCAGATGGTGCTCATTGGTTGGTGTGTGGAAGTTGGGCCGGAGGGCCCAAATTCCACACTCGATGACTCTGGGACTAATGTTATGCCACATGCATGAAGAATCACAATATTGAAACAATTAGGTACTATGTTCCTGCCTATAACCAACTCTAGTTGATAAACTAAATGCTCAGTTCAAACCACTAAAGATTCAATCACAGCCATTGGTTAATCTGTGCAATTACAGCCACAATGTAATCTCATGTCAGATTTTTAAAATATTGAGATTTTGTTAAAGACAGCACTTAAAGCCCCACCTGGCCACACATGCAAACAGTCTAATCAGAGCACACAAGCAACTGTTCATTAACTCTCTCCAAGTGGGGCCAGCACATGAGAAGTGCTTCTTGGCATTCTGGGCAATCATTCAATGTTCTTGAAGATAGACACAAAATGCTGGATAGAAGGAATGGGTGACGTTTCAGATCGAGACCCTTCTTCAGACTGAGTCGTGGGAGAGTTGGGGTGGGAGATTGCAACCTTCACGTGGTCCGCCCTGTTTCGACAAATACAATCAACCTGGCGTGCACAATCAAATAAGATCAAATAGAACAGGGTGTCCTACAACTTTAGACTGTGCACGCCATATGCAAGGAGGAGGGGAGAGTTACAGAGATATGGAAGGCCATTCCAACAGGCCCTGGCAAAAGCAGCTTTATTGTTAACCCCATGCACAGACCTGTGCCAAATAAATTAGAATACTGTTATCACATTATGTAAGACCAATATTGAAAAGAATCCCTGATATTTAATGCAATCCTGAAGAAGTAGTTGTTAGATTTGTTCTTCACCGTTTGTATGTTCCCCTTCCCCCACACAATGGAAAAAAGTAAGGTAATCTATAACTTGTGTGCAATATCCTCTCCTTCGCTACTCTGATATGTTAGTTCAACTTCACTGTGTCATAAGCACTTCTGTGGCCCCCCTGATGTAACATTGAGGATTGAAGTTTTAACTCTGAAGACTAGGGCAGATGAGCATGCAGGATGCCAAAAATGCATCTCTGCTGCAAAACCAATCTTTGGCTTTCCTACACAGCATGTGTCGTTCTTGCAACTAATGTAGGTGCATCGCCTTGGGTTGGATTTAATGTTTGCGCACTTTTTTATTCGCCTTGAATGGAAAAAGCATTGGTAGACAAAAGTGCTGGAGAAACTCAGCGGGTGCGGCTGCATCTATAGGAGCGAAGGAAATAGGCAACGTTTCGGACCGAAACCCTTCTTAAGACATTCTTCTTCAAAGCATTGAAGGGATAAAAGAACGAGCAAATGCAGATGCTGGAATCTTGAGTCAAGCATTGAATGCTGAAGTTTCTCAGGGGGTCAGGCAGCGTCTGTGGAGGGAATGGATAGGCGACGTTTCAGGGCAGACCCTTGTTCAGAAGGAGGAAATAAACCGCTCATTCTCATCTGAAATAAACCCAACAAATATAGCAAAAAGTGTCGCAGCCTCTGCAAAGCGACACGATGTGCTTTCCTCCTCCCATGTAAATCTGTTTCCTAGCCCTGTTAAACAAAAAGACGGCAAAGCTCTGGAGTAACTCCGCGGGGCAAGCAGCATCTCTGGAGAACATGGATAGGCGACGTTTTGCGTCGGGACCCTTCTTCAGAACCATGTTCTCCAGGGATGCTGCTTGACCCGTTAAGTTACTCCAGCACTCTGCATCCTTTTTATGTGAACCAGCAGCTGCAGTTCCTTGTATCGACACCCTCTTCCCGCAATCTTGGGATTCACCTTTGTTACAAAATGCACATAAAACGGTTAATGAATTATGGACAGCATGTCAAGGAGTGGAGGCAAACGTTTAATGATACGTGTGCGAGCGCTCCACGTTCATACATTAGTATTCGCAGATTCTGTTGGAATTTTGTAAATAATATCTGGCCGCCCGTCCATTTTCAGGTTTGCTGCCGTAGGACATCGCTTTTGGTCATTTATCCCACTTCATCTGGGATAAATAGCTTTAAATCACAGCAGCCGTTTGAAAACACGTTGATTGGAATTGACCAGATTAGCTCATCTCTCTGATTCAAATTTCAAGTCTGAATTCCTGCACCAATAAAGCATTATAAGTTGCGGGAGGCTGTTTTCAAACCTGGTTGAATACCAGTGGTTTTGCATTAATTTACTACTAAGCTAATAAGTAGGTTTCGTTTTGTTATGCTAAGCTTTATTGCTTTCTTTTATCGGAATAGTGTTTTCACCAAAGCGCAGACAAGGCGTTCTTTGATGAGGGAATTAGTGTTCTATTATTCCCCTATTATTCATAGCACACTAGAATATGTAAGTACCTGAGGGTGTAAAAGGAGAACAGAGTCCGTTGCAAAGTGTTCGGCTTGTTTCTTTGTACAGCTGAGTATGAGATGATAAACCGCTTAATACGCTGCACTAATTGGATGAGAGCAAAGAGATGGGAATTAGCGAACCCAAAGAAGACCGTGCTACCAGTTTGCAATGCTGCTTTCTTCCGCCTTTCTTTCACAACTTCAGCAACTCCAAAGACGGCAGAGCCTTAGCCCCCCTCCCCCCCTCTCAATCCCATTTTACCCAACCCCCCAGACATCCTCCTAAAGGACTTTGGTTCTGGTACAGGCTTTAAAAAGGACTGGGAATGAAGGGGACTCGCATTCCATTTGGTTGGCGTTTGATATGTTACTACTAGAAAATTAACCTGCGACTTAAAAGCTATTTTGTGTTTTATCTGTAGGAAAGAGGGAAAAAATGCAGCAAAACAAGACGATAGTTTCAACTGGATGTACAATATTCATCCATATGTTCATCTGTACACAAAGTTTATTCCCCATATGGTATATTTTAATATTTTGGTTTAAGAGATGTGGTTTAAGAAAGGTTTAAAATAAACTATTCGCATCCGAGTCGCATATTCTCCAGCACATAAACCAACACAATTTTCCAGGGGTGAACAAATACACAACGATGCTTTCTTCCTAAGGACACGCTGGAAAATGTACACACATTTATATACACTACTTATCACGCAACTTGAAATACCTCCAAATCTGAAAGCTGTTTTTTGGGAACAGATGGCGGAAAGCGTATGGGGCGGGGGGGTGGATCGGTGTGGTGGTGCTGAAAACGAGCTCCCGTGCGATGCCGCCATAACGACTTACTGGATGCTGAAGGCGGCACAGAAACGCCGGGGAGGTTTGCTTAAGGTTGGGAGGTCACCGTCATCATGTTTTGTATCAAGAATTCCCAGATATTAGGGCCAAATTGGGTTGCTATTCATTAATAACGTTCACAATGAGATTAAATCGTTCTGGAAAATCTCGTAAAACCCTCTAAATACGCTTCACTGCTTCTTTCAAACGAACCCATTCAACACTTGGGGTGGTTTGGATGAGGAGAAATTGGTTTCTTTGCTAATGCCTTTTTTTTTCCTAAACACACTCAGAGTTTATCATGCGTGACATGTCGAATGTTTAATATAGACTTGATGGGAGTCATCGGCTGTTAACGTGTGATATTTATGGTGAATATTTAGCAAAGAATGGTTGCTTTACCAGCTGCGAAACTTGAAAGAATAGTCTCAGATCTTCGTGTTTGCACCACGACTGTGTGGTGGGATTAATTGTGAAGCGAAGCCAGTGAGAGGGATGTGCTTTCATTCGACTAGGAGAACTTTAATCGGGCAGGTAATTTCACTCAATTTCATTTACTACCATGGAGTGGATCAAATCGGAGAGGAATAGATGACTTAAACAAAAAAAAGCGTCCATTAACGAAATAATGAGAGGAATGTAGAAGGGATTTTATCTGAAACCATCTCACACGAAGTAGACATGTTCTCGCGTTAACCGATACCTGATTAGGAAGGTTATTAATGAATTGGTTGTAATTTCACTAGAATAGGGCATCCACTCTCCAGAATGTATGTATCTGTCTATGATGTTTGGAATCGGAGCACAGCAAATGATATTCAGTGTGCTCTCGAGCTAGTCCACAACTGAACAACGTTTTCTACTTTAACAAAAAATTATGCCCATCCCTCTTCGACCGATCATTTCTCCTTTATTTTGTTTGATGTAATCTTTATATCCAGAGAGGAGTCATTCAAAATAAAATACTGGGCAGTATGCAGCATTTACACCCAATGTTATTAAAGAAAACAAAAACACGAATAGGTTGAAATAATGCTGGGAATTGGGCGGATACTTTCGTTAGTTTGCTTTGAACAAGAATGAAGTGGCTATTACTGGGTTAACATGGAGCACAGAGCCAGTTCCTCGTTGTAATCCGAGGGTTCAGTCTGTTTTTATTTAAACATAAATTGCAAATTCGTTTATTTCACTTTGGAACTGAGTACTTGCAATTCACCCGCTTTCGGGTGCATTTGTGTTTATGTTTACAATCAACATTTGGTATATTGTCTAGACAGTGATGGTATTTGTAAGGTGATTTGCTTCCGCGTGTCATATTCTGCAAGGTCTGTACTGCAGGAAACGTGTAAACGGAACCCATCTGAAGCAGTTTATGGTGAACAGATCTTTCGGCAAAGCTCGCTTTAAACCAGGGTGGATTAATTGGACGAGGCGGCGCCGATTGGAAAACAACTCTGACGATCGCCACCAATTACCCTTAATGGGGAAATTGCTAACTAAAAGCGTGCAGTGGTGGGTGTTTTGAGAAGCATATTGAAGCAACCTCCAAACACTAACGGCTGCTTATGGGATAGAAAGTGCAGAGGGGATGGGTGGCTTTTTTTGGAACTGGAAAGAGATTTGGAGCGAATAACCAAACGTCCCCTCGAATGTTCAAACGGATGAACACAAATACATCTTTTTCACTCCAAAGTCCATGGAATGACAACGCATGGTTGTGCCAGCCTGTAAAACATGTTCCATTCTTGACAGCATTCAGCCATCATGTGTTGATAACACAGTTAGAAGACTGCGCTGAAAGTTTCATGTAAATCTTGTTCCCGTTCATAATTATCTATCATGCTTATTAACAGGCCAAACTGGATTCAGGGTCATAAGGGTATTGTGATGCTGTTAAGCACCCCCTTATGTTATTGTACTTTTTAACGTCTAAATTAACAAGATATTTTAATTCTGTTGTAAAATTTTGTAGAGTAGTAGTTAAACTGACCTCTTGAATTGACCAGCACATGCGCACATACAGCCCCAGTTTGTGAATGAACGAAGCCCGAACCTGAAATTGAACCGTAGTTGCCTGTGAGAATCTATGTGTGATTGTACCTGTAAGAAGGCGGGCGCGTTGTAAGCCATGGACCCGACAAACACATGGACCCCACAACCCATTATGTCACGACTTCTGCAAACTAAACCGGGGCACGGTAAAGTCTGGTTTCCAGTTCTGATGTTGAGAAGGTGACACACAACTGGTTAATAGTGAATTTATTGGTTGATAGGAATCTTTTCTGTTAAAAAAAAATACTCGAGTGTTGAGAATAAGCGTTTTCTTCAATTAGCTTGTTAGGCAGAACATTTTATTTCGGAGCGTTCCCGCTCTTCTAGCCCATAGCAAGAAGTTACAACAATACACTTAATGTAGCCACTTGTTTTTTTTATAAGGTTTTCGAAACCTCCATAGTTAATAAGTTAAATAAAATGTTTGTCCATAAATAATTATTCTACGAAACTAATGCATCCACAACACTGTAATAAGATCTGCTCGATAATTCTAGAGAATAAACTTTCACAACACACGGAGTGCAATTTTTCGTTTTTTTAAAAAAAAATGTACAATTATTTTCCTTGGAAATTCTGAAGAGCGACCATTATGTACAGAAATCGATCACAGTTTAGTGACATTAGCAGTCCACTCGGATTGGCAGTATTTTGTCCCTTTGGTTTAGTAGCGAACCTCTAGTTGGCTACACTGGCGTATAATAGTTTCTTTGAAAAAAAAATCTCAGGCGTTACCGAAGCGTTTCTGCACATGTCCGCCGCCACCCAAAGTCAAACATGTCTCAATCGGGGACAGCATCCCTTATAACGGCCCCGACAAGACTAGAAACAGGAAAGCTATCATTTGTCAAATCTACATGCGCGTGTGCTGAATACATGTCTTTCTCTTTGCAAAACGGGCCCGATTACATCCACCCCTGCAGTTTGAAAGCAAGTGTGAGTGATAGGATCAGCTATACCCCTAAATAGACTCCACAACCTCTCGTTCCTCTTCCAGAGGATGGATACACGAATGGTAGGAACGTCACAAATCTATATTACGAGAAGAATGTCAAAGTGTGTTGATTTTAAATGTGGCCTGTTGATGCGATGAGAGAGATACTGACTCTAGGAACATGCACAGTCTGGTAACTCAATCCAACGCGGAATAAATGGTCCAGTTTGTCAATTTGGTCTTGGATCAACAAACAAGCAGTGTGGAGCTCCGCGGTTGGGTGGGTGTTCAGCACACTTCCTTGCCGGTGGAAGGCGCGGGGAGGATGTTGAGCTGCGTGAGTTGGGCGGCATGCTCCTTGGCTTTGAGTCTGAGTGCTGCGATACTGGACGCTCGTCTGTCCGCTGCCGCCACCGCGGGGTCGGACAGGGCGCCGGCTTGTACTGCCCCATCCACACCCGGGGCCGCCTGTCTCAGCAGTGCGGGGCCAGAGGAACCTGTCAGCGGGCCTACTGTCGAGAAGAGCCTGCAACAGACAAGGGTTTTCGACATTACAAAACGGGAAAGCGTTTAAAATCAAATATGTAGGAAGGAACTGCGGATGCTGGTTTATTACCGAAGCTAGACACAAAGTGCTGGAGTAACTCAGCAGGTCAGGCAGCATCTCTGGAGAAAAGGGATGGGTGATGTTTCGCGTTGCAACTTTTCTTCAGTTTTTATAGGGGGGGGGGGGTGGGGTGGGATCTGGTATGATCTGCTAATTTAGTCATTGGTGGGTTACTGCTGAATATGGTAGCTGTATCAATCAGGAGGGCGGAGGAGGTTGTACGCGACACAATGCGTCAGGTAGCACAGGACTCAGCTAGCCAGACCTGCCATGGACATGTCCGATTGCAAACTCCATTACAGTCTAGGAGCAAGTACACCTGTTTTGAAACGTGGAAATAATTTGCCTGAGATATGATTCTAACACCTGAATCTCCCAATATGTTTTGCGTGTCGATCGCTTTGCTGTGAACTTTGCAAAGACCTTGGTGAATCACAAGTAACAAGGGCAACTGCAGCCGAGGGACATCTTTACTCCAGGAGTAAGAGTTGATAAATGTCACAAAGCCAAATGTTACATTTGCGTTACCGTTCTTTAAAAACGAAAGTTTTTTACTGGAATATAGCAACCGTGAGCTGCCGCGTAATTTGCAGCAGGCCTCACTACAGCCCAGGTAATATCGCTGCCAGAGTCGGTGGATCAATTACACCGTCCGGCATAGAGTGCAAGGCGCACCCCGCCCAGCCATCTCTCAACGCAAAGTCCTGAAACGCTCTACCTCTTCGCATTAGTGATCTGTCACAATTCTAGACCACACACTACAGTTTCTTAATTGAGCACACTGACATTGATTCCTGGTGTCTGTGAGTGTTAAATCATCCACTTCGTGTTCGCCCCTCCCGACAGTATACCACCCAGTTTCACCCTTCCCCTTGCTCGATAAATGGCACTCGTGCAACTTTCAGCAGGCACGACTGTTTTCACTTTAATTGATATGTTTAGTGTTTTATACTTCGTAGTCCATATTCGGATAAACCACATTATTAACCACAGTCTTTTTTTTAAAGAATCAAGATAAGGGATAATTTCCATAATTGGATGAATAATTTCCACCCCCTTCCCGATTCTTACACACTTTGCATTAGCTATAACTTCCCTCAATTAGTGCAAAGCATTGATCTGAAGAAGGATCCCGACTCGATGAGTCGTCCATTCCCTCCCCCCAGACGCTGCCTGGTCCAGCATTTTGTGTTTTGCTCAAGATTCCAGCAACTGCGGTCGCTTGTGGCTCCATTGATCTGAATGCCTACAAGGCTTGAAATTCACCCATTGTTGCAGCTAATGTGGGCGAAAGTGTGAAACAGAAATGTGAACGTGTGACCGGTTGTCTGGCCGCACTTCTCCAGGTTGGTGGAACTCTTGGATCGCCTGGTCTCCGCGCCATAGTTTATTAGCTATCAGAAACACCAGGTTGGGAGGTTGCGGAGAGGATGTTTCCACTTGTGGGAGAGTAGGACCAGAGGCCATTAGCCTCGGAATAAAAGGACGTACCTTTAGAAAGGAGATGAGGAGGAATCTCTTTAGTGAGAGGGTGGTGAATCTGTGGAACGCATTGCAACAGACGGCTGTGGAGGCCAAGTCCATGGATATTTTTTAAGGTTGGGTGGCAGATTCTTGATTAGCAATGGTGTCAGGGGTTATGGGGAGAATAGGGTTGCGAGAGAAAGATAGATCAGCCATGATTAAAAGGCGCTGTAGACTTGATGGGCCGAATGGCTTAATTCTGCTCCTGTAACGTGAACTGATGAATCAATGAGAGGTGCGCTCCCCATACAGCTGGCCAAGAGATGACCCCAGCCTAATAGAATCTTAAAACGACTGCTTGGCCAAATTTTTTTTAAAATCAGGGAACGGAAGAAAACGGGGCCAACTGTAATGGAGGTTGCTTCCATCTAGTAAATGTAGAGAGGCAACTGCCTGTACCGGGCGCGGTTATCGAGATGAGCCAGTATTGGTGGTAATGATGCGGTATGGGCAGCTTCACGTCCACAGACAATGGATTGGCATTGACTTCGCTGGGTTAATGGGTCTGCCGCTCCACTCCAAGACGACGGTCAGTCAAGAATGACTTTCCGCTCAGGCACCTAAACGTTGGCCCTTACCCCGAAAGGTTTTCGGTTTATTTCGTTTACCTTAATTTAGAGATACAGCTGGAAACAGGCCCTCCGGCCCGAGTATACGCCGACCAGCGATCACCCCGCACACTAGTTTTATCCTACACACCAAGGACAATTTACAGAAGCCAATTAACCTACAACCATGCACGTCTTTGCGATGTGGTAGGAAACCGGAGCACCCGGGGGGGAAACCCACGCGGTCACAGGGAGAACATGCACACTACACACTGACTGCACTCGTAGTCAAGATCTAACCCGGGTCTCCGGCGCTGCAAGGCAGCAACTCTACCGCTGCGCCACTGTGCCGCCTAGATAAGTGAGACGAGAGAACAAGTGTAGAATATATACACATATAAACACGATGATGGGTTCTGCACATGACAGGTCCTTAACTGATCAAAGGGAACGTTTCACAAAGTGCGGTGCGACTGCACGGGAGTAAAATGTTTTGGAAGAAGCGTGCCCTGCAATGTCAAACCGAGCATATACCTGAAATGAAAAGTAGTAGGAGCTCCCAATCAGTGGCCCTATGCTTTGCTACAGAATCAATTTCCCATCCATGCTAAAATACGTCCCGCACGAGCTGCAAAAGATTAGAGCATTTTCAATACAGCATAGATGTCGGGCAGCCACGATTATAAATGTTGACAAGTTGAACAGGATGGAGCGAGGTATTTCCTTCGCCACTATCCCCACCCCCCCCCCCCCCCCCCCCCCCCCCCCCCCCCCCCCCCCCCCACACACACACACACACACACACACACACACCTGCTCCACCCCGTTTCGGTAGCGGTCTGTACCGTTCACAATCTCTTTGTCACACCGAAGACTGACACAAACTGCTGGAGTAACTCAGCGGGTCAGGCAGCAACCCTTCCTTTTCTCCACAGATGCTGCCTGACCCGCTGAATTATTCCAGCACTTTATAATGTCTTCGGTGTAAACCAGTATCTGCAGTTCTTTCCTGCACCTTCTCTGTCACACCTCGGCAGTTCATGGATACAAGACAGCCTTCAGGTCAAATCAATGCAAGCCGATAAGCAATAAATATTTTCAGATTTTCTTTTCCATTTACCAAAGGCAACTAAACTATTCATTTTCCAAGTTAATAACTCATTCCGAATGTGTTCGTGTTTGTGCTAAAGCATGAATAAATCCCTTGAAATAATCAGCCATATAATACCATTTACTGTAGAAACTACAGTAGAATACTCTAACCTACATCTCGGATGAAATAAATGGGGATATTTTGCACCTTTTTAGTGATGGCCAGTGTTGTGTTCCGCTTCCAATCTTAATGCAACCTGGCGCATTAATTTCAGAATAACATTGGAGTAGAACCGAGTTTGTATGGGAAAAAAAAAATTTTTTGGAAATGGACGAAATGAACCTAGTTCAGCTCCCCCTGTAAGCCCGGAGTTGTATCACGCCCTAAATCCAGTGCTCCTCTCTGTAAGCTGGGCCCAATCCCGGCTTCTTTCACTGAACAGCGCAAGTCACCGAGAGCTCTGAAAATATTTAATCACGGCAACTGGAAGATGCGCTTCGCCCAAATACACCAATACGTGGAATGTTGCAAACGCTGTTAGTGTGGTTTGTTACAAAATATTATCACCCTCGGCAATGATGTGCTTGGTCTTGTGAACTTTTGGTCCCTGGGCGATTGTTTTAAGTTTGTCCCTCTTGTTCTGAACACTGCTGCCATTTATAATTGCGTGCGGGTGATTTGTAAGAATAGTCGCCTGTTGCAAAAAACGCCCCATTTCCAGTGAATGTGTGTGTTTTTTAGGCACAATGATTCTATTTCGCTGACTTCTAATACTGCAGGTGTGTCACTGTTGCTATTTTTGTTTAAAATACCTATGCACCTGCTCTGACTCACGTGGAGACTGGCTTTTCCCGTTTGATAAGGGTATAGATTGCTGCTTTACTTCCCCTGGCGATGGGGAATGGACTAACTACCCCCAGAATCGCTGCGCCTGAGCGTTTGGGGATTGGTTACTGCTTGTTGCCCGCGGAGAGGCGAACGGGGAGGGCCCCCGCTCCGAGCTCTTACCTGCCGAAGTGCGGGGCGATGAAAGGATGCCTGAACATCGCCGCTCCCAGGAAGGTGCCGAGGCCCAACGGGGCTCCGCCGGGAGAGAGAGCCGCCGAGCCAGGTGGGGGTGGGAGGCCGGGGAAGGCGGCGGCGGCGGCGGCTGCAGCAGCGGCGGCTGACCAGGCGGACTCGAGGCTCGGGTGGTGTCCGAAGGGACTACTGTCAAGGTAAGGTCCCAACGGGTGGCCGGCTCCCAGGGGACTGGGGAACTGCAGGCCTCCGGGATGGTTCTGTGCTCCCGCTTTCTCTCGCTTTCGCCATTTGGCTCTGCGGTTCTGAAACCAAACCTGGAAAGAAAGGAGAAACTCTTCGATGTGGACAAAATATCCCGATGTATTGTCGGAAAAAATATGCTAACATTCAATTATTACAGTAAACAAGGTGTAAAAACTCACATCGCAATGATTATTTATTAGCGGCGTTAACAAGAATAAGACGTAAGCTGACAGGAGGGATCGTGTTATAGCATTATTGGAATCATAGCACAAACCTCACCGCGCACATGCCTAATACACATCGCCCGAATCGGGCATAACATCAAAATACATGTATATTGTATTCGCCCTCCCCAAAAAAATCAGCACACGACAAATCGAAAATACCCTAAAATGCGACCAAATAATAGATTTTAGTGATGTGATTATACGAAACATCTCTCTGAAATCGCGAGGGCTGTATCAGTAATACGTTATATATATTGTATATTATATATATATTACTGTATTAAATATATATAGCATGTATTACTGATATATATATTTAATACAGTAATATATATATAATCGGCTTGTTAATAATACTGGACCTGACATTCCTTATTTGCAACCTGTAAACTGCCTGCAATCCTCGCTAAATTATCCTTAATTAATTTGGATAAATCGACCTTGAAACGACGCACAGGAAAGATAAAGAATGGTGTCGTAATGAATTTATACTAGAAGATTTCGCAAGATTTATTGAGTTCAAACCGGCTTTTGAAAATTAAGTTTGAAGGGTGCTGGGCAGGGGGGGGGGTGGGGGGGGTGGGGGGGGGGAAACATTATTTAACTTTCCCACGATTGCCTGAGCGGAAAATAATCATTCTTGGCTGTCTGTCACGTTGGGTATTTGACAATAGACCAACGTGTCAACAAAACGAGGGAGAATGTCATCATTAGCAACAAGCTCGTTGTGTAGTAAATGAGCCATATGGAATTTATTAGGTCTTATCAGCGCTAGGTTGTAACTGTAAAGTGATTTCCCCGACCTTTACCTCGTAACATATGTTTTATGTCCCTCGCGTTCGCAATAAGGCACCGCTTCTAATGTTTATCGTCGCTTTGGTTATGGGACTCGGAGAGAAAATGCACCGTGGTATGAGGCCTATCGACTTTAACAGCACTTCACTGGCGCTCCCATACTCCTGTTCACTAATAGCCAAGGGATTCAAATCCTCCGTTTTAATGCACTCGGTTGCCGAGGCAAGAAGGTATTCCCATTATTCGCACTCGCATCTGCAGAAAGTGGGACGGTCTGAAATCACCACCTCCGTCGATGCACGCTTCCATCAAATGGAATAGAGAGGCCTGCAATTTTATAAGGCAGCGGCTAAATAAATAAACGGAACTCCGAGAGAAGATCTGGGGTATTAGACACAGACATACTGATTGCGACTTACCTGCACTCGAGCTTCCGTTAAATCGAGCCGCATTGCCAGTTCCTCCCTGCACAAAACATAGAAATAAGTTTAAATACACCTTAGACACTGCGATGTCTCGCTGCACCTTTTGAGGCAACACAAGCTAAACGTGCGAAAAGGAGAGGAGCAGGCATAACCTAGCAACCATTTACAGGGGCTCTCCAATCCTTCCTGTTGACTTGAAAAAAGCGGCCGCAAAAGAGTGTGCAAACAAGGAACAAATCAAGCGGGTCATACCCGACATTATCAAAATGTAGGATTCAGCCCAGTCGCCAGATGATTCAGGAGAATGCATAATGCAATGTAAAACAAATTATAAATCCGTCAGCTCCACAGAGTGCAAAATTATTGAAAGTGATTAAAACTTAATTACTTTATAACAAGATAAATCTTATTTTAATCTTTCCCTTCATAAACATAGCCAATAACAATTTGTTTATCGCTCAAATCGTACAATTACACCTGCACAGCAGCCAGAGATGGCTTCAAACCAAAACAATTCCATCAGCATGCGTATACTCTCGCACACGGATGGGATGTCACCAGAATTTGTCAGGTCTCTATAACGTACATCGAGAAATGCGACCAAAATGTAAAGACATCGCACGAGTTTCACCCATTCCAAGTTGGAGCTGTCGTGTGAATGATGTCTTCAAATTTCAAGGGTGAAATGAAACCTTTTAGCCTCGAATAAACGGGACGGGAAAGTTATCGCTTTCCTACAGCGTTACCAATTATTTGCCCGTTTATTTTTTTTTTTAGGAATCTGTTCATCAGTGAGTTTGAATCGATCGGAAACAAACACAGACTAGGGAGTGTGTCAGCTTGCATTTCAGACTCTTGTGTGTGTGAGTTATGTGTGAGTTTTGATGTGGGGTGCGCGGATACCTGGTGAAGACATCAGGGTAGTGCGTTTTCTGAAAAGCCCGCTCTAGTTCCTCCAGCTGGATAAGCTGGTGAATGTAGTCCTATACCGCCGCTGCTTTCTCTTTAGCATTCCTTCCTCAGAGTCACTGCCGGCCGACAAACACAAGCTGTCCTCGCAGTCCTTCGCGTCCACGTCTGTCTGTGCTTCCTCCACTAGCTTCGGGGACAGGTCACCTTCCACCGCGTCCTCCTTCGCGGCGCCCTCGGCCCCTTCCGCCGACTCCAACCCCGGCGAGTCGGGCAGGTTGGGCGCGCTGTCCCCTTGAGCTTTGGCCAAACTGAAGTTCACCTTGTAGGACTTGCTGCGACTGATGCTGACTTGTGGAGCCTGGCTAATCTTCAGGTCGGTGTTCCGGAATGGTTCCGAGGGCCGCTCTCTCTCCAGTTTCTCGTTACCAATCTCGTTAAATCCTCGGGAGTCCAGGATTTTTCCTCCGTGGCCGTACAGTCTTCGGAATTTCGGAGGGAGATGGAGCTCGGCTTCAAACGACATGTTTTCCTTGGGCGAGCCTGGATGTATACAACAAACACATGGATTCACACATTTGGTTAAATTACGGACATTTCCTCACATCAAGCTAATTACCAATTGGTCCACGTTTTACGTCCTTTGCCGACATTCCCATTACTTTATTCGCGTCTCGGTTACAACGTGTTGAGACATACGACCAGCGCTCGTTTTACCCGGGACGCGAAGCCACAATTGAGAGTGAAAAATGTTGGCAAAGGTTTTGGTTAACATTTGGCAAGCTCCCCGCTTCATGAAGATTGGGAATCTGGGAGAGAGCAACTAGTTAACGTGCTACAATGAATGCAAATTGCGCTCACCCCCTCAGTGTGCTGTAATTAATAAGAAAGGCAAGACCAGCAGGGAAGGCCAGAATCTGGACATCACCGCGCATCCACCGAAACGGTTTATTAAAAATAATTCAGCGCCTTATCCCGTGAGCAAGATTCTTTAAATACATGGCTAAATTTGGGGGATTGTCGGTTTTTGTTTTGGGGAGTTTGGTCCACGAAGGCCCCCCCATAATACGAAGCATAAGAGAAAATACTCGGCAAACTCTGCAGAGGGTCGATTGACAGTGATGTGGGACGAGAGCGGTCATATCAGAAAACTCTTTAGCTAAACAACGAGTTGCAAGGGCCATTAGTGTCCACAAATTTTACACCATTCTTTCTCAATTTTAACTAATATAGCACATTCTTTTATATGCCCTGATTTAATTGGGGTTGTAGAATGGGAACTGGAAATACCCCTACTCTCACATTTGTAAGAGGAACACTAATCCATCTTGCTGAAGTCGTCTCCTTACCGCCCTTCTCGTGACTAACTAAATAAGACCAACTAATACTGAATGTCACAATGCCATTTATATTTTAAATCAAACTGGATTTTGGAAATCCAGAATAAATTCCCTAAATGTCTCCTGCAATCCCAATCCGTTGATGTCTAAAATGCACATCAGACGAAATATCGGCGATAAGGAATAAATATATTAAAGTTTAGGGATTGAGATTCGTTTAACAGCGAACGGCGAAATTCGATATCCTAAGACTATTTTGTGAAATAACCCAATCGCAAGCACTCGACTATTTTCAAATGCAATAATAACTTTAAACACATGTCCGCGGTTTTACATAAATGTAAAATAAACCATTGTACCTAATTCTGTAATTTAATCTTCAACATTCCTTGTAATAGATATCCCTAGACCGAGCCGGTGTTTGGACTGTGGGAAACTACACCGCGTTTTAAGGTTTTGTTTTACTATACGCGTCCGGCAACTTTTAGTGCAAGAACGCACGCAAGGTGTGGAGTTGGCGGGCCAACGCTTTCATCTCTGCGGCAGAAATATGCTGTTTTTAAAGGTGGGAAACTGCAGACTGGATCTGCGGTCCTGTCATCGATTGATAGTTACCATCCCCCCCCCCCCCCCCCCCCCCGCTGGACTAACCACCCTTACCTCCACTCGCTGGGTCCGGATCATTTCTGGCTGTGACAAGCGGCAATGCTTGCGCTCCGATACACCTAATCTTGCAGGGGCTTCTCCTGCCCAGTATACTGTCGATGCAGTAAGAAGAAAGCAAAGTTGGGGATTTACTTTTGCACTCGGGTCTCTCGCAGATCTGCTCCTTGTACTGAGTTGTCATGGTTCGAGCCTGGCTCCGGGCTTGCCGCAGGCTGCGGTTCTCCCACTTTGTGCAGTGATCGCTCTTGATCTGATCGAGCTACTAATGACATTTGTATTGGGGTGTAATTGCCTTCCTCTCCATTCTCCAATGCACGTGCTAAATCCCCTGCGATTGGCTCGCCGAGGTCTGCGGAGACTTTTTTTTTTACTTTCCACCAACTCGAAGTTTGGGCGAAGGAGAAAACCGGAGCTGGAGCTGAGCAGGACTGAACCTTGTGAGAGCGGCCGATTGCCTCTCGGATCAGCAGCGCAGAGCGGCTGCCGACAGTTCTGACCAGGAGTGGACAGGGGGCAGATTGATATTCGCCGACCACAGGGGCGGAGAAGGGAGGGGGAGGGGGGAGGGGGGAGGGGGTGGGATAGATTACACTGGCCAGCTTCGCCAGAGAAAGTGAATCATCTACTTTTTTCACTGCGGTTCCAAAACGCTCTCAGGATCACGAGTAAAACACAAAGTGCCGGAGTATCGCTGAATCTTGTAACTTGGGGTACGTTTCACGTGTACTCTGCTTTCCGTGTCTGCTATTTGTAGATGACAACCCGAGCCGGCGCGCTAACCTCGTAACGTTTGCAACAAAAAGTACTGCGTAAAATTAAATCTATTCACTTTGTAAAGTATTGTTTCCCGAATCCAACGACCCGTCACAACTTCAAGCCAGCCCCTTGTAACTAACGGTAGCTACTGCAGACGAAAGAGTCACGATTAAATACATGTAACTTTGTGATGTTTGCTCGATTCCACTGTTCAATTCCCTGTTTGTTGTCAGGAGGCGAATAACATAAAACTCCCCCGGGATGTTTGGAACTGTTTTGGAAACAGTTTCAGCCCACATACTTCCAATGTCTGTGTAAACCTGGCGCCCGCGTTACATACTCCATAACAGGACTTCGCAACCACCTCCTCTTCACCCATCAAATTAAAGGATAGATTAACTTGTAATGTGATATATTAAACGCTCGCATTCGTAGCTGAATGTGTTTTCCAATAATACCGGTGGCCGTGATTTTTTTTAGATACGGATCTCGTCAATGAAGATTCATGTCTACACACTCCAATGTACTCGGTCACATAGTTCATCTATGTCGAGGATATTCCAACCAATTCATCAACTGACTGTATAACAAACACCCTTATAAAGAGACGATTTGTTCAAGTAGACCAATGTAAATTGCTCAAACATAACACTATATTAGGCGTGAGAATTAACTTGATTAGCCTGTACTTATTCCCAGAAAAAAAACCCCGTGCAAATGGCGTAGTGCAGATATTTCTCGGGAATGAATTTATCTCTGATAACACTTCACGACCAAAAAAAGGCGCAGTGCGTGACATCCTGGGGGGAGTCTGAAACGTTATTTTGTTGTTTCTCTAGCTCAGATCTCAATGTAATTACTTAGCGGAAACAACTAGCTCATCCCCATATCAACACTGTAATGTCAAACAACACGCGTTCACTACACAAGCTACATAAGGGGTCGTCCCTTTAAAGAGGCGAGCATATAAGAACATTTTCAACTTTTGGAAAGTAACATTGTAGAATATGAAATATCCGAATTAAAAAAACACCCTAGAATTCCTATCAAGAGTTTAGCTCGGTGCTATTTAAGATCGACAGTACAAGAGAGAGGGATGAGGGAAAGACTCATTAATCACCCAGAGAGTGGAGTTTGACTGCGAAGATCTCTCTCTGCCATCCACACATGTCCATATGTAAAACAGTGGCAACATCTCGTTAATATTTAACTCCTGCGTGGAATACATTCACTTTAACAGGTACACTTTTGCAACGCCGTTCCGTCTATATCTCGAAAAGGAAAATTACATTATCAAGGCAAGCATCGGGAATCGGTAAGCAATATATATTTCATATAAAATACACTTTTAATTAACGGCAAACAGATGGCTGGCTTATTTCGCCGTACCTGTCTTAAAATATAGCGATTAGAAATGAAATAATAAATAATTGCTTTAATCGACAGGATTGCTGAATTCCTGTTGCGATTTATAAAAAAAATATGTACATGTTGTTAGTTCGGATTCTGAACAAGAACAGCGACCCCGTCATAATAAACAGGTTGGTTTGGATGTACGGAGAGACTGTTCGTTCTGTCTGTCCTGGGAGGGTGTCTGTAAACTGAACTCAAGCAGGAGGTCTGTTAGGGTGAAGATAGACACAAAAAGCCGGAGTGGGATGGGCAGCATCTTAGGGTTGCGGCACAAGCACCGAGAAGGCCTGGTTTCACCTGACGAGTGGGTGCCGGCAGCGCGGCAGTGAGTCTAGTCTAACACACAATGCGGCTTTTTATTCGTTTATTAACAGGGACGAGAGTGCCTGGATGTGCGTGCGCTTCTGCCCGGGAAAGAATTGGGAACACGATGCTCGGATTGCTCTCTCTCAGAACGAATGAAATTGACGCAATGACATCGTCTGGGCGATTAAAAGTGCCAGCTATGTTAATGCAAAGTGCACTATTAACACTCATAATTAACTCGTCGCTTCTAATCGAATTTGTCCGTCGTACCCAACGCAGACAGACAGATACAAGCTAATGACGTTGGAGCCAATGGATGCTGATCGTTTGAATTTATGCCATTTTTAAAATAATTTGTTTAGCAAAAGAAAAAAAAGCAAATTCCTTCGAGGATAAGCGCCAGGAGCATATGCTGGGACTGACAAACATTGCCGTGAAACATTTGGCTTGCCTTTCATTGCCACTGCTGCTCGGCGGTTGGATCGCAAATGAGCCGCATCATGTCTGCAGTACGAAACAAACACCGGCTTCCCTATTTACTAACATGGGACTGTATCAACCCCCATTCACCAGATCACCAATAATAAAATCACACCGACACACGGCTCCAAATATTATTCTTTGCTCGGTCTATGTAGAAACAAGTTGAAAGGGACAGCGGAATGCCAACCGCAGCGAAATATATATATATATATATATATATATATATGTGTGTGTGTGTGTGTGTGTGTGTGTGTGTGTGTGTGATTATATATATATATATCTTTGTATTATATTATATATAATATAATGAATTGTTTAATATATATATTAATACTATGTATTATATATATTTAAATATTTTATATTCGTGTTGATATATATATATCAGTGCTAGTGATATATATATATATATATATATACAGTATCTCTGTGAAGCCAATGGCACAAAAAAAGTGAGATTAACATATCTTAACAGTGTCAGTGGAACTGATACCAATTGGAACTGATTCCAATTTGCCAAGAATGCAGCCCTCGACGAGGGCGTGTTGAGGAAAGATTATTACCTGCAGGGAACTACAAAAAAAACCCCAGAACCCTGCAATCTATGCCGCGACAATTATTGAGCATATAACCGTGCAGGTGAACTTCCAGCCCAATATCAATGGCATTGCAACAGTCTGGACGAAAATGTCACCGAACTACACCAGACCGATTTCACATTAGCGCCACTAGTTTTTACCCAATTGACGCCGCATCAACCGATGCAGGGCAGAAAAAAGAAACCCAGGAGATAGATCATTCTACAAGGTTAGTTGCCGACCTTTTCATAAATCGCACAAATGCACAGGTCTCAATCTGTGTGCATCACGTGAATATTTATTTGTAAATCGTTTTGCTTTTTACAAACTATTACATCTGAATCAAAGTACGTGAAAGTTGCATCAGCAAGGCGCGCATCATGCGCTGGTGTGATATTAAGCAGCGCCCTCTGTACAGGGACAGTGTGACAGGTGGGAAGGCGGTGTATAAAGTGCCTGTCCCACTTACGCGACCTTTACAGGCGACTGCCGGCCCCCGTGATAGGTCGACAAAATTTTCGACATGTTGAAAATTCAGCGGCGACCAGAAAGATGCTTCGACTCTTTGGAGACCTCTCACGGCCATAGGATACCTCTCACGACCATACAGGCTGTGAGAGGTCACCTGTGACATGTCGCCAGGGGTCGCCTGTATGGTTGTGAGAGGTCGCAAGAGGTCTCCAATGAGTCGTAGCGTCTTTCTGGTTGCCGCTGAATTTTCAACATGTTGAAAATGTCAGCGACCTATCACGGGTGCCAGCAGTCGCCTGTAAAGGTTGCGTAAGTAGGACAGGCCCTTTACTGTTGATCCCTCTGCTTTGTGCTTCCTCTAGGAAATTTTTCTCCCACTTCTGGGTAACCCAATTCACCGGTCCCCCTAAAACTATCGTTGACAATTGACTAAACACACGAAAGCTCGGGCATTTCAATGCCGAGCATGAATTACATCAATATTTATTGCACTTTATCATTTAACACGGGAGACTCTCTGGAGCTTAAGGTCCAGGTTTCAGTGGTTTGATTGCTATGACCTTAAATTACATTTACATTTCATTGATTTCTGATGGGCGCCTTTAAATGTTGACACAGTTAACATTTATTATTATGATCGGTTTCATGCGTTGAAAATACAGTACTGAGTTTATTGGCAGGATTTTTTTAAAACCTTCAAGTAAACACTTCATATGCCGCACACAATAATTCCTGGGACGGTTACCGTTAGCGACGCCTTTGTGCAATTCTGCTCTCCGATCCAAAGAACTTCGCTCATCAATTATGGATGGGGGAATACGAATCGCTCATCAATTAACTCCATGGTGAAATTCTCCAATGATAGAACACAGCACAGGAATAGACCCTTCAGCCGGTATTGCCAGTGTTGAACATGATGCCAAGATAAACTCATCCCCTCTGCCTGCACATGATTCATTTCCCTTCGTTCACTGTACATCCATGTGCTAATCTAAACGATTATTAAATGTTCCTATTTATCTGCCTCAACCACCACCCCTAACACTGTATCCCAGCCACCACTGAGTAAAATAACTTGCTCAGTGTGCCTCCTTTAAACGTTGTCCCTCTCACCTCAAAGCTATGCCCCTTAGTCTTTGACATTTCCACCCCGGGGGAAAAAAGGTTCTGACTGTCTACCCTATCTATGCTTCTCATAATTTTATACACTTTTATCAGGTCTCCCCTCAATCTCTGACGTTCCAGAGATGATAATCCAACCTCCCCTTGTAGCTAAATAGTCTCTAATCCAGGCATAATTTTGGCAAACTTGTTACAGTTGCAAGACTGAACCCCGGTACAGTCAGTGGGTGGAATTTGCATGTGTTCTTTGTGACCGAGGGTCATCCAGTTTCCTCCCACAATTCAAAGATCTGTGGGTTTGAAGATTAATTGGCCTTCTGTAAATTACCCCTTGTGTGCAGGGAGTGGGTGAGAAAGTGGGATAACCTAGAACTAGTGCGAATGGGACAGCATGGATCGAAGGGCCTGTTTCCATGCTGTATCTTCTGGTGGTTGCATTAGTATATACTATACTATATGGGATTATTTCATTCCTGGAAGGACAATCAAAAGCTTGCGCTTCATCCAAAATTTGTTTCGGACCAAAACACGTTGGGTGACACGGTGGCGTAGCAATAGAGTTGCTGCCTTACAACGCTTGCAGCGCCGGAGATCCGGGTTCAGTCCCGACTATGGGTGCTGCCTATATGGAGTTTGTATGTTCTCCCTGTGACCTGCGTGGATTTTCTCCGGCATCTTTGGTTTCCTCCCACAGTTCAAAGACGCACAGTTATGTAGGTAATTTGGCTTGGCAAATGTAAAAATTGTCCCCAGTGCGTGTAGGATAGTGTTAATATGCAGGGATCGCTGGTTGGCACGGACCTGGTGGGCCGAAGGGCATGCTCCCACTCTGTTTCTCTAAACTAAACTAAAGTCTGGAGTATCAAGAGAGATGGTGGAGAGAGTCAAAAACCTCAAATTCCTGGGCGTGCATATTTCCGAAAATCTTTCCTGAACCCAGTACACTGATGCAATTATAAAGAGTCGGTATAGCAAGGAGGATTCTCTTGAACCTCTACAGGTGCACAGTAGAGAGTATACTGACTGGTTGCATCGTGGCCTGGTTCGGCAACTTGAACGCCCAGGACCGGAAACCACTGGAAAAAGTTGTGACCACAGCCCAGTCCATCACCCGCTCTGTCCTCCCCACCATCGAAGGGATCTAACGAAGTCACTGCCTCAAAAAGGCAGCCAACATCATCAAAGACTCACAGCATCCTGGCCACACACTCATTTCACCGTTGCCATCGGGAAGAAGGTACAGGAGCCTGAAAATTGTAACGTCCAGGTTCAGGAACAGCTTCTTCCCTACAGCCATCAGACTATTAAACATGACAGACAACAAATAAGCTCTGAACTACAACAGACTATTATTATTATTATTGCACTATATTTGGTTATTTATTGAGTATGTCTGCATGTGTATATATACACACTGAACGTTTCTATGTTTACATATTCTGTTGTGCCGCAGCAAGTAACAATTTAATTGTCCTATCTGGGACACATGACAATAAAAACACTCTTGACTCATGAATTCAACGGGCCAGGCAGCATCTGGGGAGGGAAATGGACAGGCGATGTACAAGTTTGTGAACCTTTTTGAGTTACAAGTTTTGGACCAGTTCAGAACCGGTGCAGAAAGGTGTAGTTGAAGCTAAACTACCTTTAAACATTGAACAGATTGCGAGATGGGAACTGTGGGGAAACGCCACGGTTAAGGACTGAAGGGATCTGCTCACTCATAACATGCAAACAGGAGTTAAAGTAACAAAATTAGCCATTCGCAACTAATGTATCTGAATACATTGATCTACTTAAAACAAAAGGAGGATGTTTTTCAACATTGCATCATCCCCACGCCAACAATCACTGCTCTTTCCCACAAGCTAGCGAGTTGGATTGCTGTGCTTTCTGTGTTTTATGTCGTTGTACTGATTTTTGAAGAGTCAAAAGCCAAGTGTTTTATTGTCATATGTCCCAAACAGAACAATGACATTCTTACTTGTAGCAGCGGAACAGTAAACATAATAATCTGTAAACAATTTAATTAATGAAAGTTCAGTATATATATGTGTATATATGTGTGTGTGTGTGTATGTATGTATGTAGGTGTACATATTGTGTACGTATATATATATGTGCATATGCGTGCATGTGTGTATGTATGTATGTGTGCATATATATTATATATATGTGTCTGTGTGTATGTACGCACATAGGCACACACACACACACACACACACACACACACACACATATATATATGTGTGTATATGCACGTGTGTGTATGTATACATGTGTGTGTGTGTGTGTGTGTGTGTGTGTATATATATATATATATATATGCGTGTATATATGTATACATGTGTGTGTATGTATATATATATATATATATATATATGTGTGTGTGTGTGTACGTGTGTGTGTGTTTGATAGCTTGATGGCTGTAGGGATGAATAAGCTCTTTATCAATCATATATAAAATGCTTTGGAAATTTGTTGTCAGTTTTTGATTGATTTATTGACTGGAAGTACTAACCGCTGGTCCCAGTTTGCAGGACACCTCCACGACATCGCCTACAGGTGGTCTGGTAGAGGCACAATCCTTTTCCTCCCATGCCAAGATGCAGCAGAAAGCCAACAGTGGACTGTTCCCTTGATCATCATTACTTTTTTGCATATCTTTCAATCAATTGTTCTTTATTTCTCCATATCACCATCTATATCTATTGTTTGCCATCCCCTTGAGTCTCAGTCTGAAGAAGAGACTCGACCCGAAACGTCACCTATTCCTTTTCTCCAGAGGTGCTGTCTGGCTCGCTAAGTTACTCCAGCATTTTGTGTCTATTTTTGGTTTAAACGAGCAACTGCAGTTCCTTTCTACCAAACGCTTTGAGAGAGTTGGAATCAGAAGATTACCAATGAGATGTCTCCCTCTGGTGGCGGGAACACTGGCGGACAATTTTTTGTCCGGCTCTTCCTGCTGCATGGCACGGTGCACTTCATCTATTATTGTCTTTATTTCATTGTCAGACTGAACCAAACCGAGAATGAATGCAGAGTCGGCCGCCGTTGTATCTTGATACATGCTCATGTTTATGTTCACAAGTCATAGGAGCAGAATTAGGCCATTTGGCTACTCCGCCATTCAACCATGGTATGAATGAATGAATTATACTTTATTATCCCATGTGACACGTCACAGTGACATTCTTTGTTTTGCATATCTTACACAAAGTATGTAAAGCGTCGCCAAGTATAGAGCACCGACAGAGTTAAAAAGTGTTCAATGTAGTCCCAGTCGTACCTCCTCATTCTCAGAGGCCCCCCATGCTGGGTCCCTCTTTGTTTTTGATGTCCCCCCCCCCCCCCCCCCCACGTCGGGTCCCTCGTCATTCTCGGCAGCCCCCAATGCTAGGCCCCTCTTTTTTCGTGAGAATGGTTCAAGGTCTTTAAAATCTGAAACGACGAGCAGGAACTAAAGTTGATTCCATCAGAGAACAGAAAAGTAAATTTCCTCTCAATGCTCCTCCAAAATATTCTTCGGAAATGGAATAACTGAATTGATTTTGGAATTATATATATTTATTTTCTATACAATTTTTGGAGTTTTGTTAAACCTGGTCCAGGCTACACCATGTGGTTCTCAAAACAGTATAAACCTTGATAACATAGCATAAAGCACAAATGCTTCAGGCGACAGAGGCTTTGAGATGCTATAACCTAGAATACTCTTTGTTGCATTACCCAGATACATGAAAGGGCATTTGCAAATATGATCATGAAACAAAACTATGTAAAATGGTGAATGGTTACTTGTGGGTCCTGAACCCTGATCCACATTACAATACAACGTAATAGCTGATTCCAAACATAATGGTAGCATGAAGTATAATCACTGTGTACATAGTGTGTAGTTGAAATTCAAGAGTGAAAGCAGTAGGGCTTTCCAACACTGATAATCAGCCATGGCCCAGCTATTGTGACTCTTATGATAGCAGTCAATTTCAGCATCTCTCAGTTCACTGCCTTCCATTGTAACAGAAAGCATGATTTACGTAGCCAGGTGTAATTGAACATTTCTGGCAGACCTCTTTGAGACTCTTTCAGTATTAACATAGCTTACAGTGATTGAATCGAAATGAAATTGAACTGAGCAGAGTAGTCATATTATCTTCTGATAGTAAGTATGTTTTCATACTTCATAAATAAATATGACTGGATGAAGTGTTAAAGAAGGAACTGCAGATGCTGGAGAATCGAGGGTACACAAAAGGCTGGAGAAACTCAGCAGGTGCAGCAGCATCTAAGGAGCGAAGGAGATAGGCGACGTTTCGGGTCGAGACCCTTCTTCAGACTGGTCAGGGATCAGGGAAAAATCGTTTATCCATGACTGTCTGAATCTGTTTTATATTCTCAGTCGCGCTTGTTTCATCTGAAGCGTATGTGGGAAAGACTAGCTCATTTGTGTTCTGTTATTTTCCTTTTAACAGGAATATTACTGATTATTTCTCCTTTTTTGTCCTGGAGACATGGTTTGAAATATGTGATTTTTTTCTGTTGTAAGTCGCCCTCTACTGGGCATTTTGAAGACTGGTAGGAATATTTTTGTGTAATTGCTTTGATCCAAAAGCATCACGGAACATAGCATAAGATAGTACAGTACAGGGCAGGCCCTCTGGCCCACAATGTCCACTGTGAACATGATGCCAAGTTAAACTACTGTCCCTCTCAAGGGTATTGAAATTAGAGTTCTCGAATATTTTTAAGGCGAGGGGTAAACTTAACTTTACCACAGAACATTTCCTATTTGAATGGAATTGCGGGTCAGTTAAATTTAGTTACATGAACACTGCTTTTAAAAGTATAACAAATATCAGAGATGGATAGGATAGGTTTAGCAGGATATGGGTCAAACGCAGGCAGGTGGGACAAGTGTAGATGTGGCACATTTGTTAGCATGGGCATGTTGGGCCAAATGGCATGCTTCCATGTTGTACGACTATGATTCAAAATGCTTTGAAATATCCATATCCATCTCACTATTAAAAGTCTGATCTTGTATGTGGATGTGTGTGTGTGTGTGTTTATTTTTTTGTTTGTGATCACATCTTCTCGAAAAAATGACGCCCTAACGGTAACAGTTTTACATATTCCGGTAGAGACTCTTCCCCTGAAGTCCAAAATCGCCTTATCTGAAAATTTCATGCTTTACTTCTCCAGTTATTAATGAAAATGTTCAAAAGTCTTTTTTACCTAATTCAGTATTACTCTCCTTTGCTATTATTTGCAACATTTTCTTCGATGTATTCAAGAGGGTGTTAGATTTAGCTCTTAGGGCTAACGGAATCAAGGGATTATGGGGAGAAAGCAGGAAAGGGGTACTGATTTTGGATGATCAGCCATGATCATATTGAATGGCGGTGCTGGCTCGAAGGGCCAAATGGCCTACTCCTGCACCTATTTTCAATGTTTCTATTTCTATGTTACTTCTACGGTGAACTAGTCTTTTAGTGTCCATGTGGATATCTTTTAATTTCCTCAAAAAAAGTTCTTAAGCTTTCAATCTATTTCACTCTTCATTTAACTTTCTTTATTTGTATATTTTAGAAACATAGAAACATGGAAAATAGGTGCAGGAGGAGGCCATTCGGCCCTTCGAGCCAGCACCGCCAATCATTGTGTTCATGGCTGATCGTCCCCAATCAATAACCCATGCCTGCCTTCTCCACAAATCCCTTGATTCCACTAGCCCCTAGAGCTCTAACTCTCTCTTAAATCCGTGCAGTTATTTGGCCTCCACTGCCCTCTGTGCCAGGGAATTCCACAAATTCACAACTCTCTGGGTGAAAAAGTTTTCTCTCACCTCAGTCTTAAATGGCCTCCCCTTTATTCTACGGCCGTGACCCCTGGTTCTGGACTCGCCCAACATTGGGAAACATTTTCCTGCATCTAGCTTGTCCAACCCTTTGTTTAGTTTTGTTTAGAGATACAATGTGGAAACGGGCCCTTTGGCTCACCGAGTCCACGCCGACCAGAAACCACTCCGTACACTAGCTCAATCCTACACACTAGGGCTATTACTAAGGAGAAGGCGCTTGGGAAGCTGAAAGCTGAAATGTCTGTAGGTGGATAAATCACCTGGACCACACACCAGGATTCTGGAAGAATAGTTTTAGAGATTGTGGAGGCATTAGCATCCTTCAAGAATCTCTTGAGTCAGGAATGGTACCAGAGGACTGGAAAATTGCAGATGTTATAAGGTCTTAAGGTCATAAGGAAAAGGAGCATAATTAGAGTAGGCCATTCAGCCCATCAAGTCTACTCTGTCATTCAATCAGGGCTGATCTCTCTCTCTCTCTCTCTCTTAACCCCATGTTACTCCACTGTTCAAGAAGGGAGCAAAGCAAAAGAGGGGAAACTATAAGCTGACTTCAGTGGTTGGTAAATTTTAGAGCCCATTACAAAGGATGAGGTTTCCGAGTACTTAGAAACACATGGCAAAATAGACCAAAGTCAGTGTGGTTTTGTGAAGGGCAGGTCTTGTCTTGCAGGGAAGATACCAGCATGGACAGTAGGTTGAAATCTCTGAAAGGCAGAAGACAGGAGAATCGGGCTGTAGCCCAGCTAATGGAATAACCATTCAGATGCCTGATAACAGAGGGGAAGAAGGCTGTTTCTGAGCCTGGTGGTGCACACTTTCAAGCTCTAGTATCTTCTGCCCAACAGGAGCAAGGAGAGGAAGACTCAAAATAGGAGGATGAGAGATAATATAAACAGGATTATTATTTATAATGATTGACTAGATCAAACTATATTTTAATTGAGAAGCATTTAGAGATTTATTAGATAAATTGCAGGGTTTTGTTTCCAGTAATGTAAAAAATCACAATGAGTTCAAGTTCAAGTTCGCATTTATTGCCACTTAACCAACTAAGGTACAGTGAAATATGAATTATCATACAGCCATACTAAGTGAAAAGAACACAATACACACATAAAGTAAATTTAACATAAACATCCACCACAGTGGGATCAACATTCCTCACTGTGATGGAAGGCAATAAATTTCAGTCATCTTCCTCTTTGTTCACACGTGGTCGGGGCCTTGAACCCTCCACAATTTTATAATTGTTGCCAACGGTCCGATGTCCAAGCCCTCTCGTCGGGATGATCGAAACCCCGGCGTCGGGACAGATTGGAACACTCCGTGGCATGGAGCTGCTTTTTACCGGAGACTGCGGGCTTCACGTGTTAAACGTCCACAGGCCCCGCAGTTGGAGCTCTTCTTCTGGCGATCCTTGGCAAAGGATCCCCGGCTTCGCGATGGTAACAACCAACCTGTAATAAGAATCCGTTTCAGTGGATACATTGCCTGGTGTCAGTGTGGTATATTTGAAACAATCCTATACTAAGAACAAGGGGTTGATTACCAGGGCATGCGGAAAAATATGGAGGTTGATTGTTTTGGAATCAAAACCATCTAAAACATCAAAGTATTATCTTGGAAAATGTTTCTCCTCCACTGTTGGCAGCAGTATATTACAAATGTAAGCTCATGCATCAGAGAGATTTATTGCAAATTGTGATTGAAAAAATGTTTGCAGCAGTAATCTTGCCTCATCTTATCAATGAGTAGAGAAAGCCACAAAGTGGGAATATCCTGTATTTCTATTAAACCTTTCTTGAAAGCTTGCCGGCACAGTCAATATCTTATTTGAAATAAGTTAATGCAGTTCTATAGCTGGGGCTTTAAAGCTTTCTGTGATCTGCCAACAGAAATTGGAAATTCCACAATTTTGACTGATATTTTTTAATCGAATCTCTTGAAGGTTAGGGAAAATGCAGATGTGAGAAAAATACGTTGAAATGTTTAATGCTGATTTACAGTTGTATTTAACTGCTTTTTTTTTAGAAGAGTGAGATTAATGGTTCAATTGCACTTTATTGTCACGTGTAGCTAAGGAGAGTGAAAGTCGACTTTTGCATTCAGTTCAGCGGCAATCTTACAATGCATTAGGCACAATCATACTAAATGTAAGAGTGCAAGATAATAGACCACACTGAGTCAGTACACAAGAGTCGCCACAATTTAGGTGCCATCTTGTATCCTTCAAGTCCAAATTTAAAAAAAAAACATTTGAGTCTTATCTTGGCCATAAAGGCCAGTTGTCCTGGCAGCGGCACTGGGTCGGTGTTGCAGGGGTCGCCCTGGCCGGACGATGTGTTGGTGTCCTCCACCACTACTCCACTGCTGCAGGCCGCTGCAGGCCGCTGCAGGCCGTACCGTTCCGCTTGCTTTGGCCACTTGGAGAGGTAGCGGACCTAATTGGGTCCCAGGCTTCCCCAGGGCCGCCAGCGGCCCACTCCGCAGACTCGACTCACTCCGATACCTCCTCAACATTGACCAGTGAACGCACCGTCCCTCACCTCCGATGGCCATCGCTCGACCTACGTGCCCCAGGGCACCTCCTGCAGCCCACCCAGAGCAACACCAAGGGCACGGGAGCTAAGACCCCAGCATCCGCTCGCCAGCATCCATCTTTCCTTCCATTCGCCACCGCTGCTTATTATCTCAACATTAAAGTAATAAAATTACACCAGAGTGGTGTGGCTGTTGTACTGTTAGTATATCTCATAGCACCTGTGTGTGTACCTTAGCTGAAGTCTATAAAAAAGTTGTTTCATGGAACAAAGAATTCCAACCATCTTCTACCAATAAAAGTGGGACAAATCAGTCATAGTTAATGTGGGGAGGGGGGGAGGGTGCTGTCTTGTGGAGTTTGCACGTTCTCCCTGTGACCGCGTGGGTTTCCCCCGGGTGCTCCATTTTTCTCCCACATTCCAAAGACATGCAAGTTTGTAGGTTAATTGGCTTCTGTAAATTGTCCCTAGTGTGTTGGATAGCCCTAGTGTACGGGGTGACCGATAGTTGGTGTTGGTTCGGTGGGTCACCAAACTAAGCTAAGCTATTGATAACAATTCAAAATATTTCAATCTAGAGAATGCGTTCATTTGTTATTCTCTAAAATGAAAGTGGTCGATGGCTTCAGTTCCTCAGCTGGGTGCTCAGTTTAGAGATACAGCGTGGAAACAGGCTGTTCGGCCCACCAAATCCGCACCAACCAGCTATCCCCACACACGTACACTATCCTACACACACTAGGGACAATTTACAATTATGCTAAACCAATTGACCTACAAACCTGTACATCTTTGGAGTGTGGGAGGAAACCGGAGATGTCGGAGAAAACCCACGCGGTCATGGGGAGAACATACAAACTTAGTACAGGCAGCACCCGTAGTCGGGATCGAACCCGGGTCTCTGGCACTGAAAGCGCTGTAAGGCAGCAACTCTATCATCACCATACCACCCTGATCTCTTGCAATTTAAGGATGACACAAACTGGATAGTATAATTTAACAAAACTGAATATACCAGCAATGTGGACTTCCTTCACCCAGTTCAAGAAAACTGGGATAGTCCAAAGAATTAATGTTAGAGATGTGGGAATAGACTTCCGGTGGCGCTATGGAGGGCTAAGGAGTAACGCCAGCCAGCTCCGTGAAAAAACGCTGATAAATCGGGGAGAAAACGACCAACCTGCTGCCTGCTGCTTCTGTACCAACTGCCGTGAGTGACGTCATCAGGCGCGCGACTTATCATGTCTATGCAGCGCAGCCTCCTCCCGGAGAAACCGACAACTCGTACTGTTGCTAGGCAGAAAACGGTGGAACGAGAAAAAGGCCCGACTGAAGCCTCGGGCTCAGGTAGGACATTATCCCAAGAAGATGTGACGACAAAAACGACGAAAAAATCGGAAGGTGAAGAACTCAAAACTTTTATTGCAGGTGAAATTGCTGCTTTAAGGGAAGAAATAAAGCTGATGAATATTGGTGAAGAAATAAACAAAATCAAGGAAGAAATTATGGACTTAAAGTTTGAAATTAATACCAACATTAATACCACAACTAAGAATACATCGGATGAGTTGAAGAAAGAAATCGCAGAAATAATGATTGGAATGGCAAAGGAGACGAATGATAAAATCAAAAATGTGAAAACTGACTTTGAAGAAAGGCTGAATCCTGTGGAACAGGCACTGAACCAGCAGACGACTGTTATAAAAGACCTTGAACAACTAGCCGAAACAAGCGCTCAGACTACAGCAAAGCTTATTACTGAAAATCAACGCCTAATTGAATTACTGGGCAAAATAACCGAGAAATGTACTGAATTGGAAGGTCGCCAGAGAAGACAGAACCTAAGAATTGCAGGTATTCCAGAAGTGGAAGAGAAAGATCAAGATCCCTGAAAATTCACTGCAAATTTACTGCAAAAGGTTTTATCTCTGGATCAAAAGCCTTTACTAGCCCGAGCACATAGAGCGATGAGACGCCAGACAAGACAAAATGCTCCCCCAAGACAAATGATAATAAAAGTACAGTACGACCACGTCTTGGAGGAAATAATGCAAAAAACATCAAGAAACAGAAATCTTGTATTTGAAGGACACAGGATCAGTATTTATCGAGATTACCCAGCAGTGGTCTCCAGGAAACGAAAAGCATTTAATGAGACCAAAAGTATCCTGAGGGAAGTGGAGAATTTGAAATATGGTCTGAGCTATCCAGCCACCCTAAGAGTCACGTACAACAAGAAGGAACATTTTTTTTCACGATTCCTGTGGAAGCATTGGACTTTGCTGAGAAGATGAAGGCTTGAGAGGATGCTTGATCCCTCACCATTGAATAAACTGACTTTGCAGGACTGGATGGAATTGAAGTGATGACTAAGGCAGCTGGAGAAAGATGTGGATTGGAATCTCTCCCATGGATACTAATAATTAGTATAAATGCACTACTAATACAATTAACTAATAAATATTAAAATTATACCGTGATATCTTTACTAATCAAAATTAATAATTATCACTAATTACCAATGTTTACTTATAATGGAATGATTAGAGTCAAATATAGAGTTTGATTTCATTTGTCCTCTTTGGAAACCTTCTTTCTCTTTTACTAGTAATTTTCATTTTTATTTTCTTTCTTCCTTTCTTTTTGTTTTTTTTTTATTTTTATTTTTTAATTAGATTTTCAAACAAGTTTTAAATATTTGTATCCTCACATTTCCGACTATTGGAATCCGAATATTTTAAAATTTAATATCCTCGGTAAAATATTACTATGGAATAAAAATTCCAAGAAATAAAGGGGCTGGTTAAGTTCGCAACATCAACTACGGAAGTCGGTAGATGGTTAGCCATGCTAGTATGGCTAGCACTAACTACACTAATACTAGATGTAGTTTTTTCCTTCTTTGTGCACAAAACTAATTTCTTAATCTATCCTCTTTTCTTTTCTATTATAAACTATCATTATTATTTTCAGTTTGAATGGAGTTACAAATTGGATCAAAGGAGATATACACGTGAGAGACAGTTAAGGGGCTTAAAATTCGTCTATTCAGAGTTCGGGTGTAAGGTTGGGTCTGTCGAACTGAACCATTGGCTCTATTATAGACCCCCATAGACAAAAGATGCAAGATTTAAAAATGAATATGGGGAATGAAGGAATAACGTTTTGTAGCTGGAACGTTAAAGGTATTAATGAACCAATCAAGAGAGGTAAAGTATTAGTGCATTTAAAAGCAATTAAAGCTGATGTGATTTTCATTCAAGAAACACATTTAAAAAAAGATGCCGAGCATAGGCTGAAAGCTAAATGGATAGATAAAATGTATTATTCTTCTTTTACACACAAATCAAGAGGCGTAGCAATATTATTTTGTAAAGGCACTTTATTCAAACATACATCAACTATAACTGATAATGATGGCAGATACATTATTGTAAAAGGAGAATTAAATGCACAAAAAGTGATTCTTGTCAATGTATATGGACCAAACTTTGATAGTCCACTGTTTTTTAAGAAAATATTTGACAACATCCCGGAAATAGCACAACATAACTTAATAATTGGAGGAGATTTAAATTGTACATTAGATTCCTATTTAGACAGATCCACAAGACAAAGGAAAACCAAATCCCATTCCAGTGACCTATTAAATGCATATATGGATACTAGCAATATTAAAGATGTTTGGAGAGTAGAAAACCCAACTGGACGAGAATATTCATTTTATTCACCTGTACATAAAACCTATTCAAGAATAGATTATTTTTTGGTTGATGCTAAACTTATCTCACTTGCTTACAATTCAAAATATCATAATATTATAATCTCAGATCACGCACCTTTAACATTTATGATTAAAATAAATGGTAAAACGGAAAAACAGGGACAATGGAGATTTAATCCACAAATTTTAAAAAACAAAGCAACAGGAATATATTATAGAACAGATCAAGATTTTCTTTGAAATAAATGATAAACCGGAAATATCCTCTTCCCTATTATGGGAAACTTTTAAAGCATATGCCCGTGGAATTATGATCTCTTCTCAAGCATTTTATAATAAAAGGAATCGGAGGGAACGACAGGAATTGGAAAAGGAGATTAAACAATTAGACACAGAGAACGCTGCTAATCCATCCATAACAACACATAATAAAATTGCTGCACTGAAATATAAATTAAATAAAATATACACAGATCAAATTGTAAAACTCTACCAATACACTAAACAATTACAATTTGAATTTGGAGATAAACCTCAAAAATGATTGGCTCGTCAATTAAGAAAGATGGAGGGAGAAAAAATAATCCATAGGATTAAATCATATAATGGCGAACCATTAGTACAACCTAAAGATATTAATGAGAGATTTTTGCAATATTATAAAAATCTATATTCAGCTAAAACGACAGAAAACAAGATAGGAATAGAAGCATTTAAAAAAAAAATGTAATTTGAATGGGTTGGATTCACAAAATAGAGAATCATTAAATGCTGAAATTTCAGTAAAAGAAATGGAAGAATCTATCAGATCATTAAAAAAACGGTAAAACACCGGGACCAGATGGTATAGGCCCGGAATTTTATAAAACATTTTATGATCTGATTGCACCACGTCTGAAGATACTCTATGAATACATTTATACTCACCAGAAACTACCAGAAACGTTAAATGAATCTATTATAACACTTATACCTAAAATAGACAAAGACCTGGATGACCCAGGGTCATATAGAGCTATAGCTCTTTTAAATACTGATCAAAAGATACTAACCAAAATATTAGCACAAAGACTAAGTACAGTTATTAATAAATTAATTCACCCCGATCAAACAGGATTTATACCAAAATGATATTCCTCATATAACTTGAGACGATTATACAATATTATATATTCAAAAAGAGATATTAATAAAGACCTAGTAATTATTTCGTTAGATGCGGAGAAAGCCTTTGACCAGGTGGAATGGACTTATTTGTTTTCGGTTATGGAAACTTTTAAGCTGGGAGAGAAGTTTATTACTTGGGTTAAATTATTATACACTAATCCAACAGCCAGAATAATAACAAATCAAATGCTACCAACTAAATTTAATCTATTCCGAGGCTGCAGACAAGGTTGTCCTCTATCCCCATTACTGTTTGCACTTGCAATAGAACCTTTAGCTCAACAGGTGAGATTACATCCTGAAATATATGGATATGACACCAGAGATACTGAAAATAAAATCTCTTTATATGCGGATGATGTATTACTTTATATTACAAAGCCGGAAATTAGTATCCCAAATTTACTAAAATTAATATCTGAATTTGGATTATTTTCAGGATATAGTATTAATTGGAATAAAAGTGAACTTATGCCAATAATGGTAAATAACTTACATATACTACAACAATTACCTTTTAAGATAGCAAACTAAAAAATCAAATATCTTGGAATTCATGTAACAAAAAGATTTGACTCTTTATTTAAATCCAATTTTCCACTTTTATTGAATAAATTAAATAAGAACATTTTATATTGGAAAACATTACCTATCTCAATGCTAGGTAGAATTAATGCAATAAAAATTTGATTCCGATATATCTTCCTAATTTTTTTTTAAGAAGGTTGATTCTATACTATATAAAGTCACCAACTTTATCTGGGATTATAAGAGCCATAGAATAAATAAAAAACATTTATGTAAACCAAAAATAAATGGAGGTTTAGCACTACCAAACTTTATGTTTTATTACTGGGCAGTTAATATTAAAAATATGAATTTTTGGTTATTAGAGACAGATAAACAACCAACCTGGTTAAAAATGGAAAAAGAAGATTGTTCGCCTTTTGAAATTAGTTCGATTTTATTCACTAATATTAAAATAGGTAAGAAAACCTATAGTGAAAACCTTATAATAGAAAGTGGAATACGTATCTGGAAACAAATAAAGAAAACAATAAAATTGGAATGTGTACCACTAGCCCTTACCATCGTAAATAATGTTACATTTAAACCCTCAATGATGGACAAAGGTTTTTTACAATGGAAAAACTATGGAATTAATAAGATGGGAGATCTCTACAGAGAAAATTCTTTCCTTTCTTTTCAAGAATTACAACAAATTTATGGATTACATTCAAAAGATTACTTTAGATATCTACAAATTAGAGACTATGTAAAAACAAATACACAGGAAATTAGAAATAGAAAGACAGAAATTTTAATTGAATGCCTAAATAAACACCCGGACACAGAAAAATTGATATCATATATTTATAATATTTTACTGGAAAACGATGCCCCAATGACAGAAATATATAGGCAATCATGGGAAAACGAATTAGGTCAAATCATTAGACCTGAAATATGGGATGAAAATCTACAACATATACACCACTGCTCGTTAAATGCTAGACACTCTCTTATACAATTTAAAATATTACATAGACTACATTATTCAAAATCCAAACTACATAGTATTTTTTCAAATGTATCTGCCATATGTGATCAATGTCAACACTTAGAAGCTAACTTAACACACTCATTTACAAATTGTGTAAAAATTACTAAATTTTGGACAGAGATATTTAAGATAATTTTGAATGTTGTTAACATGAATCTGACCCCTGACTCAAAGTTAATAATACTGGGAATATTAGAAACAGATCAATTAATAACAACAAATCAAATAATTTTTATTGATTATAGTTTAATAATTGGGAAAAAAATATTATTGAAATTCTGGAAAGGTCCTACATCCCCCACAATCAAAATGTGGATTACAGGAATGTCGGAGACACTTCATCTAGAAAGATTAAGGCTTGTCCTATTGGACAAGTTGGATCTTTTCAGAGGAATATGGTCTCCATTTATTGAATATTTAAAGGGTCAAAATGGCTCGGTATGAGAGCCTGACTGAAGCCTGAATAATGGAATAGATGAAGAATCACGTATAACAAATCATGGATATATCTTCAATGATGGATAACTTTTTTATTACTCCATTCATTCCTACTCTTACTTTATTTTTCTCTATCTTTTCTTACCTGTAAAAAAAAAGTATAGAAATATATAAGACATAATTGTTAATATTAATAAAATTACGAATGTATGTGAGAAATATACTCTATTAATATGTACTTACGTCTAATAAAAATATTTAACAACAAAAAAAAAAGAGATGTGGGAATAGTTCCAAAAGTTGCTAAGAGCAAAAGGCAATCAAAATGTTCTTAAAATGGACAGCTTTTTCAAATAGTTGCTGGAAGAAAATTAACCCAGGTTTGCCAATGTTATTTAACCAACGCATAATTTAGCTGAGATGTGCGATTGGGTATCGTTGTCAAGAAATTTGATGGTGGGTCTTGTAATGGACTTGGAATTAAAATAGTGTGAAGTGTGGGCTTCAGAAGCTTCAGGCAACTTGAATCCATTGACTTCTGCATTTAATTCTGAGCATGTCAGGCTATAACCTATAATATGAACAGAAGAGATGTGAAGGTGGCAATCGAAACATGTTAGATGTTGTCACATAATTGATTAGGTGGATGCGGCACAGTGGCGCAGCAGTAGAGTTGCCACCTTACAGTGGCAGAAACCTGGGTTCAATCCTGACCATGGGTGTTGTCTGTACGGAGTTTGCACATTCTCCCTGTGACTGCGTGGGTTTTCTCCGGGTGCTCAGGTTTCCTCCCATACCGCAAAGATGCACAGCTTTGTAGTTAATTTGACTTTGGTAAAAATTGTAAATTGTCCCTAGTGTGTAGGATAGTGTTAATGTATGGAGATCACTGGTTGGCATTGACTCACTGGGCTGGAGGGTCTGTTTCTGAGCTGTATCTCTTGTCTAAAGACTAAAGGCGGTTTGCAACCACAAGGTGCATGGAAGATTGCTGTAAAGCTGCCATAATGTTGCTGTCTTCCTTCATTGCCTTCAAAGCTCCGAGTAGACAAGGAATAGTTGCCTGAGATAAACCCACTAAAACACCCATTGAACTCTCCAATTTCAGGTCACCTCTAAGAAACAACCCTTCCTTCCTCCCTACTCTTTCTCCTCCATGCCACCTCCTTCTCCCCTGGCCACCACCTGGACTCACACCTATTTCTCCCTCACCCCCTTTTGTCAAGGTTCATGCCAAACAACTGTTTAAATGCATAATTCTGCACCATAGGCTTGTTGGAAGGTTATCAGTTTGGTGAAGGGCACACTGTGGTTTGTCCAGAACGTGCTGGTCTTCTCAAACATGGAGCTGTCCACACCTAATGTGTGTATGGGCACATTCTAAGGCCCATGAGAGAACTGATGAAGCTTTGTGAACCTGGCACAAATATTTCTCGGGTAACGGGACAGTCTAAAGCCCTCTCACTATTGTACACTGAGTAGCTGGAACAGTGCCAGAGAACTGGGTTCGATTCTAAAATGTTTGGTTTTTAACCATGCCAATCAGCGATCCGGGTGCACTATCCTACACACACTAGGGACAATTTACAATTTTTTTTACCAAAGCCAATTAACCTACAAACCTGTACATCTTTGGGAATGTGGACGGAAACTGGAGCACCCGGAGAAAACCCACGTGGTCTCAGGGAGAACGTGCAAAATCCGTACAGACAGCACTGTAGTCAGGATCGAACCTGGGTCTCTGGCGCTGTAATGGCCCTGTCTCACTGTGCGAGTTGCCGAGGTACCCCGAGTGACAGACTCGTGGCTGTGCACGAGACTTCAAGTTTATGATCAAGTGTGTAACCGAGTTCCCACCATTGCTGCGAGTTACCAAGTTCCTCTGTTACTCTTGAGCCAACCGTGAATGAAGGTATGTAAAGCAACAATGTTAAAATACATCTCCATCCTGTGGTTTTGAGTTATTTCAGCGCGGCGGCATCTATTGATATGACCTACAATGGGAAAATGCGCATCCTCCAGTAACAAGCATTTCTTGTTGTTTTATGTTTTTAAATACTTTTTTGCAATGGATCTCTATTTTAAATAATTTTAAAAAAGGAAGCAGCTCGGGTGACTGACATTGAGGCCCACACACAGAGAGAGAGATACACACACACACACACACACACACACACACACACACACACACACACAGAGAGAGAGAGATACACACAGACAGCAGGACTGGCCGCCACTTCAGAGGAAGGAAGCAGCTCGGGTGACTTTGAGCGGCCGCCGGGACCCGACAGCAGACACACACACAGATACACACAAACACACACACAACACACACACACACAGCCACACACACAGCCACACACACACACACACACACACACACACACACACACACACACACACACACACACACACACACACACACACACACACACACACACATATGTGGCGTTTCTGCTCGGGACCCTTCTTCAGACAATCCAATGTCCCATAATATATTCTTTAAATATTAAGTTTTCTGTTGAAAGTGTGGTGCCGTGGTTACGGGTTGTCGGAAGGAAGATGATGAGGTCTGGTACAAGTTGACTTTGTTTTCAGTAATCAGGCCTCCGTGTTGGCCGATGTCTGGTTGATCGAGCGTTCATACAGTTGCGAGCGAGCGAGGTCCAAATATAGGAGCAAGGAACGCGAAGCCTCTGAGGGTTCATTGTTCCCCTGGTTTGGATTGCTCCCAGGAGAGCGGGCACAAAGAAAAATTTAGGCATTTTTCTGTGGAAGGGGGAGGGGAAGCATTGTACAGCAGCACTCTCCCCAACACGAAACACAGCGCAGCGTAAACAATTAAACAACCATATTATACAATTGCTTTGGTTCAGTCCCTTTCAGATTATAAAAAAGTTCCCACGATAGACTCACGAGACACTATGGTAAACGCACGGGCCATTACGTTACTGCAACGAGTTTAAATGTTTCCATTTTTAACTTGAACAGTTAATTTGACTCGTGGAAAAAATCAAACATGTTTGATTTTTTTCCACGAGTTAACAAGTTTCCCGAGTACCTGCCGTTAGCGCCACGAGTGGACAAGTTGAACGCGCGAGTTCCGACGTTCCCGCTACGTGATCACCATGAGTGAAAACTCGGGGTCACTCGTGGGCCAACTCGCACAGTGAGACAGGGGTTTAAGGCAGCAACTCCATCGCTGTGCCACCGTGCTGCCTTGGTGCTCTGGTCACCTCTCACATTCCAAAGGCATCCAGGTCTGTGGGTTAATTGGCTTCAGTAAATTGTTCCGCGAGTGTAGGATAGAACTGGTGTACGGGTGATCGTTGGTCGGCGCAGACTCAGTGGGCCGAAGGGCCTGTTCCCACGTTGTATCTCTAAGGTAAACTAAATAAACTAAACTAAAGAAAACATACAATGCTTTGATCTCATGCCGAGGTAATGCAAATGTTGCAAGAATGATATGATTGTGCTGTGAGCTATAACATTTGGATGCAATTAATTATATATTTGCAAATTTTATGAATACTGTATTTTAATGCAAATGAAATTTCTGTCTGAGACCTGGAGATAATTGAGGTTCATTGTTTTTTCTTCCCTTTGTCCAGTCACGAACCATTGGTTGTGGTGGTGAGGGCCTTTGTTGCCAACTATTCATGTAAAGCTGGAGGCTTAGTGCCAGTACACGCTGCCACACATACAGCTGCAATGGGGAGAAGACTGTCATTCATTTCGTACCACTCTGTGTGTCAAGATCTGGAAAGTCATTCAGTGTTTTCAACATAATAGTCATACAGCACGGAAACAGGCCCTTTGGCCCAACCTGTCCATGCCAACCAAAACGCCCCATCTAAGCAATTCTCATTTGATCGCATTTGGCCCATATCAGTCTAAAACTTTTCTATTGATGTACCAGTCCAAATGTCTTTTAAATATTGTTGTCGTACATATCTCAATAGCTTCCACATTTTATATACCCCCAACACTGTGTTAAAATATTTCCCCTCAGGTTCCTATTAAATCTTTTCCCTCCCACCTTAAACCTGTGGCCACTGATTTTTGATTCCCACATCCTGGGAAAAAAGACTTTATGCATTCACCCTATCTATTTCCCTCATGATGTTGAACACCTCTATCAGACCTGCCCTCAGTCTCCTGCACTCCTAGCCTACTCAATCTTTCCGTATAACTTGGTCCTTTGGGTCCCGGCAACATCCTTGTAAATCTGCTCTGTAAGATTTCCAGCTTAATAGGATTTTTCCTAGAGCAGGGTAATCAATTCTGAGCAATTACTCCGTGCAACCTCACTGACGCCTCGCACAACATCACCCTAACGTCTGCACTCCACTTCATGACTTATGAAGGCCTGCTTGCCAGAAGCCTTCTTCATTACCCTGTCTACAGGCAATGCCACTTTCAGGGCATTGAAACTTGTACTTTTTAAATCCCGACGATACCTCCCAGGGCCCTGTCATTCACTGTGAAGGTCATGTGCCGTGGTTTGAGTTTCCATAATGTGGAACTAATCTACTGTGGGACGGTGGCATGGTGGTAGAGTTGCTGTCTTACAGCGCCAGAGACCCGGGTTCGATCCTGACTACGGGTGCTGTCTGTACGGAGTTTGCACGTTCTTTCCGTGACTTGCGTGGGTTTTCTATGAGATCTTCGGTTTCCTCCCAGACTCCAAAGACGTACCGGTTTGTAGGCTAATTGGCAAATAAATGTAAAATGTCCCTAATGTGTGCAGGATTGGGTTAGTGTGTTGGGGTTATTAGTGTTAGTGTGCGCTAGTTGGTACGGACTCGGTGGGCTGAAGAGCTTGTTTCCATGCTGTATCTTTAAACTAAACTAAACCTCACATCCGTCTGAATTAAACTCCATTTGCCATTCCTTGGTGCACTTGCCCATCTGACCTCAACCAATGAGAGGAAAAGCATCCCTGACCTTTTCAAGCTCTTCTGCCCCAGTTGCTCCTTAACAGGCTGCTGTGGAGAGTATGAAAGCATTGGAAGGAATTAGTTTGTTGCTTATCTGATGATCTAATTAAGCACATTACTGGTAAACCAAGAATAATTTAAAGTATTAGTGATTAGATGGTAATCAGGAAGAAAGGTTAACATTTTAATTTTCACAGGAGTTGCAGGCATCCAATATCGTAAAATAATGATAATAATTTGTCAAGCCTAATAGATCATTTTCCATTTGATTACTTTCCATAGGAGCATATTATATTGCAATCCAGTCACTTACTATTCTATGAGAAAAGAGTAGCTTTGTTGTGAACAAAGACAATTAAAAAAAATATTGCTCTCCTTTTATTATAAAATGTTTAAAAATGATAAAAATGGTTGTGAATGTATCAATTCAGTTTGAATTTGCTTCACCGGACTGATTGTATGCATCGTTGTCACCTTCCCCTCAGCTAACAATGAACCATTCTACATTCCCTTGATCAACGTCTAGTTTGATGTCTTTTCCACACCTTACCCATCCATATCTCTAGTCTCTCTCGTGCCTGACTCTCAGTCTAAAGGAGGGTCTCAACTGGAAACATCATCCATTCCTTCTCTCCAGAGATGCTGCCTGACCCGATGAGCTACTCCAGCATTTTGTGTTTATCTTGTCTATTAGAAGGATCAGAGAAAATTTCCAGGTTTGCTTCCCATTATTAACTTTGTTTATTTTGTTTCCTTGCCCTCTCCAATGTATTCTCTGAGTTTTGGAAAGGTTAGGGAGGGTTTAAGAGATGGACAAAGCACCAGAGTTGCATGTGGGACAGGCTGGATGGGCTGAGCTGTTCTGCTGCTATTGTTCATTTGCCCAAATGATTCATATTTTTTCTTCTGGCAGTGAGGGTGTACAGAAAGGATTTGGAAATGGCTCGATCCAATATAAAGAGGAATAATGAGAAACTATTGAGGACGAAGTCCAGCAAGCATTAGCTCACTGAGAGATGAAAGTATTAACTAGGCGGATCAGGCAGTATCCCTGGAGCACATGGACAGGTGATGTTTCAGATCGGGACCCTTCTGACCAGATAATGTCTGACCCGTTGAGTTACTCCAGCACTTTGCATCTTTTTTCTTGTAAACCATCATCTGCAGTTCCTTGTTTCTACCTCTAAACTAAATACTCAACAAGTCAGGCCACATCTGTGGGAAGAGAGACAATGTTAATATTTTGGTTTAGAGACCCTTTGTCAGAACTGGGAAAGGGACAAAAGAAGCTAGTTAAGTTGAATGGAGGGGATGGCTCTGAAGTAAAATTGGTGTAGGGACAAGCTGTAAACAAGGTTATCTGGTCAATGTGTAAATAGTAAATCAGCTCATCCCTAAACCTCTGGACTTTGTCCCAGGGCTTCCAACTGGGCTCCAGGTATGCGCTATGGAGCTGAATATAGACGGACCCAGGGGGGCGTTCGTGAGCAAAGACCGGGGTGGCTGCGACAGGCCTGGCTCGCCAATGCGAAGAAGGACCCGACGGGCTACTGCCCAAAGATCACAGAGCTCCGCCCTATGATCTTTGCTCGGAGGCCGCCGAGCTTGACCTCGAAGACCGGGGAGTCGAGGAGGAGGGAGTTGCTGGCGATGACGGACATGTGGAGTGGGCCGGTAGGAGAGGGAGTGGGGTAGCGCCTCCAGCGGCCGCAAGGACGGCTGCAGGAGGCGACCCAGGGACACAGAGGTGATCGGGCAAGGAGAGGGACATCGGTTCGTGGGCTGAGCCGGTCAAGGGCCAGGGAGGAGTTACCTGGATCGGGGGCGCTCCAGTCCATCCAGCATGTGGACCGGACTTTGGACTTTTGTTTTGAAAATGGTGCCAAAATAAGGCCACTTGTGCACCGTATGGTGACAATAAAGATCCATTGAACCATTAAACCATTGTCCTCCAGACCAGCAGGCCCCAGTCAGTTAGAATTGGTCATAAGATTTCACTCTAATGCTCAATACTGGTGCTCCTCAGGGCCGTGTGCTCAGTTCCCATCTCTCCTCCCGGTACTCCATGACTCCTTCAGCTGTTGAGTGAAAACTAGATCTTTGACGCACTTTTTTGATTGAAATGGAGGAGGTAGATGACTGAAAGTGATGAATAATTGGACTGCTTGGAAGACTACCTTTCTAGTGTACATTTCCCAGCACCATTGCACCCTGACGTTGTGATATAACTTCTAGACCAGGTAGTTAAAGGTTTCAAAGGTATCAAACGTCTTTTATTGTCACGTACCAATTAAGGTGCCGTGATATGCAAATTAACATACACCCATACGAAAAATAGGCAACAAAACACACAACTACATAAAAGTTGCATAAACATCCACCACAGTGGATTCTCCACATTCCTCACTATGATAGAAGGCAAAAAAGTCCAATCTTCTTCCTCTTTAGTTAGAATGGAGAAGACATTTTGATGTGTTAATCCAACTGATAAGCAGCCTTCAACTCACGTCCATAGCCTTAGTAAATCACAACTCAGGTAAATTTAACGTGCTAATTGTGTACAATAGCATGGTGCCGCAGTGGTAGAGTTGCTACCTTACAGTGCTTGCAGTGCTGGAGACCCGGGTTCGATCCTGACTACGGTTGCTGTCTGTACGGAGTTTGTACGTTCTCCCCGTGACCGCGTGGGTTTACTCCGAGACCTTCAGTTTCCTCCCACACTCCAAAGACGTACAGGTATGTAGGTTAATTGGCTTGGTGTATGTGTAAATTGTCCCTAGTGGGTGTTGGATAGGGTTAATGTGCGGGGATCGCTGGTCGGCACGGACGGTGAGCCGTAGGGCTTGTCTCCGCGTTGTATCTCTAAACTAAACTAAACTCAATAAAGACTTACATCGATAAGACTAGCAATTGTGAAATATTGGGGCAGGAATAATTAGGATAAGAAGTATTTTACAAACAGCAGGAGTTTACAATCTTGATGAATGTGCTCTGAGGTTTTTAGATAGAAAACAGTACATCATAAATGCATAATTACATTAAGGTCAAATGCTAATTTACAATCTCATTCAATCAGTCTTCATCAGTATGTAAAAATTCCAAACTATCGGTTAGATGTCATAGCTCTCAACTCCCCCGCCAATTAATATTTGACGGAAGAGGTTGCCACCAAAGGTGTAACTTACTGTTGTTAAAATACAAGTTCTCTTTGAATCCTTTAAAGATATGGTTTACAGATCTATTTATAGCCTCCTGAATCAGATTCTGGAAACAGATTCCTTGCCACAGTGCCACTGTGCTGCTTAAAATGAAATAGCCCATGCTCTTGGAAAGCAAACTGACATACTCCTTATAATAGACCTATTGTCATTCATGACTTGGTCTGTGTATGTGAAGGAAACATGGGCGGCACGGTGGTGCAGTGGTAGAGTTGCTGCCTTACAACGCCAAAGACCTGGTTTGATTCTGACTGCGGGTGCTGTGTGTACGGAATTTGTGCGTTTTCCCTGTGACCACGTGGGTTTTCTCCGGGTGCTCCGGTTTCCTCCCACACTCCAAGGACGTACAGGTGTGTCGGTTAATTGGATGCTGTAAATTGAGAATTGTCCCTAATGTGTCGGATAGTGGTAGTATACAGGGTGATCGCTGGTAGGCGTGAACTCGACGGGTCAAAGGGCCTGTTTCCGTGCTGTATCTCTAAAGTAGTCTCAGCAGTATTCTCCTTTTCTGACAACTAAAGGGCCAGTCCCACTTGGGCGCCATTTGCGTGTCACACAGATGGCGCGCAAAGATTTTGTACATCCCAAAATCCCGGGGCGCCGCACTCGACTGCGCGTCACTGCCTACGACATCACGTGCGCGGCACGACACATGCGTCGTTTTTGTGGCGCATTAAATGATGTCGCGTAAATTACGCGCAAATGACGCCCAAGTGGGACAGGCCGTTAAGTGTCTTTAGCTAGTCAGGTATCATCTCTAGAGAAATGGGGTCTGAAGAAGGGTTCCGACTCAAAATGTCACCCATCCTTTTTCTCCAGAGGTGTTGCCTGACCCGCTGAGTTACTCCAGCATTTTGTGTCGATCTTCGGTATAAACAAGCATCTGCATTTCCTTGCTACTCAACAACGTGTCATTGGTTATTTCATGTCAAAAAGATGCATTCGCACCGTCATTATGGAATATCTCGGGGACATGACTGCGGTGTGATCTCGTGGTGTTTCTGCATGGCAATTGATATTGTGACTAACGGAACACCACTGACCATTCCCCTCGTGGCCTTTCCCACGTATGCCAGAGTCTGTGACCAGTGATTGATTGTGAACGGAACACTGAATCTGCCTTCATTTAGAATGATTAGATTTAATGAGGCAACATGTTCATTATTGCAGTCTTTTATCTTTGCGTTGATTCAAAGAAAATGTCATGATTTTGCAAACACCGGATCAGTGACTGTGTAATCTGCTTCAATTCTCGTCTTCAAGATGCTGCAACTTATCAAGTAGTACGAGGCGCAGTAAGCAGTGAAAAGGTTATGTGTAGCTCACAAATAACTGCCCTAGAACATTTCAGACATTCTCCGAGCAAAACAATTTGCATTTCATCAATCCTCTGGCTTCACAATTCGTAACTCTCTAATTCTTTTGTCTCACACCTTGTGTGTGTTCATCTCTGGCCTTTGATCCAACCATCTGCCTATCCACCCCCCCCCTCCCCCCCCTCCCCCCCCCCCCCCCCCCCTCCCCCCCCTCCCCCCCCTTCCCCCCCCTCCTGTGTTCACCTATGACCTGCCACGCTTTGTCCTGCCGCCCCTCTTCGGGTGCCACTGTCTCCGGGGAGGAAGCGGCCGCTCCAGACATTTCCAAGCCGCTGAGGAGTGTTCACCCGACGCCGGAGTTCCATCTTCCCGGCAAGAGGGCCTGAAAACATCGGACTGGCTGCGGAGGCCACAAATAGGCCCCGACCTTGGGTGATCACAGAGGAAGAGGACTGAACTTTCTGATCCCTTTCCCCACAGTGGAAATGTTTCATTCTGCTGTGGGGGGACGTTCATGTTGAATTCTACAATGTGTTGTGTCATTTTTCTTTTTTTTAACATTTTTCTATGGATGTACGGAAACTTAATTATTCCTTCTATGTAAAGCACTTTGGTTTCAACGCGAGTTGATTTAAACGTGCTATATAAATAAAATTTACTTACTTACTTACTCTCTTCTAGCTTTCTTTCTCCTCTATACCTGCAATCAATCTGAAGAAGGGTCCAGACTCAAAGTTCTCCAGGGATGTACTCCAGGAATGTTACCTGACCCGCTGAGTTACTCCAACATCTTGTGTTTATCATCAATAGGTTCTTGATTAGTAAGGGAGTCAAAGGTTACGGGGAGAAGGCAGGAGAATGGGGTTGATAGTGAAAAATAGATCAGCCATGATCGAATGGTGGAGCAGACTCATGGGCCGAATGGCCTAATTCTGCTCCTATCTCATGAATTTATGAACACATCATTGGGTCACTGGGATTGACCAGTGGATCGTTATCAAGCAACTTGCCATGCCGCTAAAATAAAATGCATTGGGGAAGACGATTCTGGATGAGAGGAAGTGTATGTTTAGAGTTTAAAGATACAGCAAGGAAACTGGCATTTTGGCCCTAGTCCATGCCGACCACTGATCGAACTATTGAAGCATAAAATGGTGTGCATCCTGACTATTCAGTGGGTGATGCAAAAATAATTGGACAAGAATCCCTTAATTCTAAATCCATGTAAAATGCGTTTATATTAATTTCTGACTGGTACTTGGTATTTTTTTTTAGCATAGACTGGGAGATTTGTGGATCATGAATACGTCCAATTAATAGCTGCAATTGCTGAATTGGGTGGCCCCCACATGTTCTGAAAGCAATGTGTATACGCTGTGTTAACTGGCTTGAGAAAGCCCATCTCTTCGTTTAACCAGACTTGGCTCGATGGCACAATAGTTAGCTCTGCTGCCTCACCATTCCAAAGACCAGGTTTTGATCCTGATATTGGATGCTGTCTTTGTGGAATTTGCATGTTCTCCCTGTGGGTTTTCTCCGGGTGCTTTGTTCTCCTGCCTAATCCCAAAGATGTGCCGTGAGCTATTTGGCAACTGCAGTGAAGATCAGTGGCAACAGAACCAAGAAGGGAGCTGATGGGCATATGAGAGGGAATAGTTTGCCAAGACCGAGGGAAATAAGCAGAGAAGAAATTGTACTGAGGATCTGATGGGCTGATTGGCCTCCTATGTTGTAATAAGTATTGCAGCAAATAGACAAGGAACAAGGATATTCACTGAACATTTTGGAAAATGCAAACATGGGCATTCAATGAATGAATGAATGAATGATACTCTAATCACAGTGAAATTCTTTGTTTTGCATTCCATACAAAAGTATGTAAAGAGTCGCCACGTATATGGGCAACATCAAAGTTACAAAGTGTCCAATGTGGTCCCAGTGATCCATCTTTGTTCTTGTTGGCCCCCTCACGTCGGGTCCCTTTTCGTTCTTGGCGTTCCTCCATGCCAGATCCCTCTTTGTTCTCAGTGGCCTCCTTGTGACGAGTTCCTCTTCATTCTCGGCAGCCCCCCACGCTGGGTCCTTCTTCGTTCTCTTGGCGGTGCATCCCCGACCGGTCTCCGGCGCCCACCACAGGTCATTCCAACCTCCGACACACATTTGCTCCCAGAGCATCTCAAAGTCCTAAACACAGAATTAGGGTAACACAGCTTTGAAGCCATAAGGAATAACAGCGATACTGTTTGGGCACTCGAAAGAAAGGTGCAGTTAGGTTGCATAGATTGTATTAGAAACAAATAATAATAATAATAATAATAATAATAATAATAATAATAATAATAATAACTTTATTACGGACTCAAGGTCCAGACAAGGGGCAACATTACATTAAAAATGCATTGCATATCAAATATCATAAATATATATAAAATCATGGTAAATCACATAAAAACATCATAATTTATATATTTAAAAAAACCCACAATACTTAAGTTAAAAATCCAGAGTAAAAGATGATCAATGTCATACAACGAGACAACGATACCAGTGTCTCCACAGCTGGGATTCGTAGCGTGTAGTGCTAACCCTTATGTTTGTCAAGGCCACAATAAGCACATTTTTAGAGTCATTTATCCTGCAAATGAATTTATACATGTGGTGTCTTAGGATAGCTTCTAAAGTACTGACTCCTGCAGCCACAAACATATTACTGGCACTACACCATCTTGGTTGCCTTAGCAGTGTTCTCATGGCATTGTTATATGCCACCTTTAGTCTCTGCATACTTGTCTTTAAATAGTTCGACCACAGGTGCGCAGTGTAGAGGGGTGTGCAGTATGCTCTAAATAGCGACATCTTCACCACATCTGCACACGCACCAAATTTACGCAAGAGGATATTCGCCTGTATATACAGCATGCGTTGTTGCCTATAAATATCCTCATCATCTGTCATTTGTTCTGTAATAATATGCCCTAGATATTTTATCTTATTACAGACACTAAGATTGTTGTCAGACAATTTGAAATCAGGATATTTTAGGCTTTTATCCTCTTTGGTTCTACAGACCATAACAGCACTCTTACTAGTATTATATTTAATGTCATGTTCCAAACCATACACGGAACATGCAGTAAGGAGCTGCTGGAGACCAGCGCTAGATGGACTAAAGACTACAAGATCATCTGCATACATAATATGGTTCATATTACCAATAAAATATTACCAATCACGCACCCAGTGTTACAGGCTTTCAATTGTTTAGTCAGATCATCAATATATAGATTAAAAAGGACTGGGGACAAAATTCCCCCTTGTCTAACACCATTGCTAACCCCAAATGGGGCTGAGACCCTATTGCCCCGTTTTATTTGTATAGTCTGGTGGGCATACCAGTAGGCCAGAATTTTAACAATGTATTTAGGCACCCCTCTTTGACCAAACAGCTTTCTGTGATTAACACGGTCAAAGGCTTTGGAAGCATCAACAGAGCACATAAGGATTGAAGGGTTTTTGCCTCTATATTTGTTTACAATCTCCTTTAGGGCATGTATGCATAAGTCAGTGCCATGTTTAGCTTTAAAGCCAAACTGGTTATCTGTGGAGTTAACAAACTCATTTATTCTATCCAGCAGAACTCTAAGACTTTTGACAATATGCTGGCTAAAGCTATGGGCCTGTAATTATTTAGACTGTATACTTTACCAGCTTTGTCCTTAATAACCGGCACTAACAGGACAGACAACATTGAGTCTGGTAACAAGCCATGAATCATAAAGCCAGTAAAACAAATAGCTAGGAGAGGAGCTATCCTCATACTCGCATACTTAAGATGTTCAGCAGAGATATGATCCAAGCCACTTGCTTTGTTGTTGGACAGCTTGTTCATGGCATGATACACCTCATGTGACATAATCACCATCGAGTCATTACTCTCAATATTGTCCACCCTATACAAGTCACCTTGGACACAGTTGAATAAAGTGCTATAATGTTGTCGCCATAACTCCACGATATTAGCTGTTCCGGAGATTCCATCTACAGTACATGGTAGAGATGTTTTGCAACTGCTAAGAGCTCTCACTTCCTTCCAAAAATCTGTAGCATTGTTACTTAGCAGCTTCTTAAGGGCCTGTCACACCAGCATGCGACTCCATGCGGTGAGCGCGATCAAACTAGAAGCGGGGGCCGCACGTAGGTCGGGTGATCCCTGTACAGGGCCGTTCCCAACAGCATGCGCCTGCATGCGAAGAGCGCGACCAAACCGGCAGCGGGGGCCGCGCGGAGGTCGGGTGAGTGGCGCGACACGGCGCGAAGTGAGGCGTACTTGGAGCGAAGTCTGAAAGGTAAGTTCGCTAGGACAGAGAGGGACACACAGAGAGGGGCACAGAGGCACACACAGAGAGGGCCACGGAGCCACACACAGAGAGGGTCACGGAGGCACCTACAGAGAGGGTCACGGAGGCACGACATTGAGGCGGTGTGTAATGCGTCGAGGCGACTGCGAGCCGACAAGGCGTTGCTGCGCGGAATTTTTGAACATGGTCAGTTTTTCGGAGCCCCGCGCGATGTCGGGACGAACTCCGCACAACTCCACACGGCTCCGGCGATCGAAGTTGGACCGGCCCCGCGACGCCGGACGGCTCAAGCGACCACGTTAGGTCGCGCTCATCGCATGGAGTCGCATGCTGGTGGGACAGGCCCTTTAGCCATGGAATCAGCCCTCATAGCTTGCTCATTTTTACTGATGAAGCGAACAGCATACTTATACCTTGCATTAGTGAGCTTCTTGTGCTCAAACACAGGCCCCTGTCTGGGTCTACCTGCCATAGCCCATGCTTTGGTGGCTTCACGGGCTTCAGTATGATACTCAGCTACATACTTATTCCAGCCAGGCCTGATGTTATGTGTCTTATTTTTATGCTTGCAGTAGGGCTTACTGCCTACATATAAGGCGCTTACTATATCATTATACATGGAGCAGATATCTCTCCTATGCTTCAAATCTTTACAATTAACATTACTACATATTATTGCATCTTTAGGTAGATGAATATTGCTTAAGGATTTATCTGTATGGGCATAATAGGCTGTGATGTCTTCCTTTGTAAGCGTTGGCCAGTCCAGTTTTTCTGTTTTAAAGCTATTTCTATCTCTGGATACCACAGGTATGTGTTCAACATTTATTGTCATAGCAACAGGTATATGATCAGTCATTGCTGCCCCGTACAGAATGCTCATACACCCCAATGAGGCATGTGCATCAGCTGTACTAATACAGTGGTCCAGCCATGATGTGGTGTGCCAGGCCTCACTAATATAAGTATAGCTATCTGTAGGTAAAAGCACTTTGCTTGACAATGTTAAATTATTATCTTGACAGAACTGAGCCATATGATTGGCAAATAATGAGTTCCTATCTGAGATATCTGCATTCATATCCCCAATGACATATACACTACAATAATTATTGTTTTGAATGAAAGAATAGCAAGTCTATTCAAATATTCATCCTCATTCTGATGGCATTCATAAGGTGTATATACATTCAGGATAACAAATTCCTTATTGTTGTTAGTAAAGTGTACGGCAATGCACCAGTCAACATCAAGCCGAATCACATTTACTGATGAGTCAAGCTTCTTGATCCATAGAATGGCCACACCACTTGGTATCCTACCTCTGACTATTCCCATGCCAAGGTCAGTTGTAGACTCCCCAGCCCCATGAAAGTTGTCATTGAGAGAATTGAGTTTGTCCATGTCTTGCTTCGCTAGGAATGTCTCTTGCGTACAAAGTATGTCACAGTTCTCCAGGAGGTTGTCAACAACTGAGCGGCGAGCTTTATCCCCTGCGCTCTGGCCCAAACGCAGGCCACGACAATTGTACGATAGTACTCTAATGTTCATTTAGTAAGACTAGTGAGTGCCCCTAGCACCAGCAAATAGAACATCTTCCCACGATTTTCTTTTAAAATAAATATTTTGCAAGTTTCAACTATTCAGAAACTCTAAATGACCTAACATTGGTATATTCTGTGAGTAACGGGGCCCTTGTGGAGTTCAAATGATTCTTTTTTTCTACTTAATGGTTGATGGAATTAGGCCACTGAAAAATGAGGTTGGAGACATTTCCTCTATCTCATTTATCAAAGTTTCACTATTCCTTAAAATGACGTGTCAGGCGGAATAAATTGTCCTCAAAGTCAGAGGGAATACATTTGAAATACAGTGGAGTAAAGTGGGTTGCTTTGTTTCATTAAGCAATGGGGATTAATTAACTTATTCTTCTGAAAATGACTTTTAAAGAGATAGTGGGAATCCATGAACTGTGTGACCCGGTGCAACAAGGCAGATATGTTTGTAGAGCAGCTTAAAATGGTTTCACGAAGGGAAGGAATATAAACAAGTTTGCAATTATTTGTTAAAATATTTCTACAACTAGATGATATGAAAGCGAAGGAGAAGAAAGATAAATATTTGAATGTATCCTATGGAATATTAGGAAATGGCACCCTAAATAAGGCCCACTATTTTCAAATATTTCCTTGCAACGTGGAAGGAGACCATTCAGCCCATTAATTCTGCTCTTCCAATTTCTCTGCGAGACAAATATTGGATAAATCCTTATTTATTTGAAATAAAAACAGAAAATGCTAGAAATGCTCAGCATGTCAGACAGCGAGTGTAGAAAGAAGACTGCTTTTCTTTCCGCGAACAGCCACTCAACCTGTTGAGGGTTAGCAGCATCTTCTGTTTTTGTTTTAGATTTCCAGAATGTGCGGTTCTGTTTTTGATCTTTATTCCCCCAAACCTTTGCTCAAACCTATTCTCTCACAGATGCTATTCGTCACCGATGCCAAGTGTACTTTATGGGAGGTAATTAACCTATTAGCCAGCACATCTTTGGGATATGGGAGGAACCTGGAGCATCCAGGGGACGCTCACGTGCTCACAGGGAGAACATGCAAACTCCACACAGACAGCAGCATGGTCATGTTTATTACATGCAAAAGATAAATTTAAGGCACAGAAGTATGCCTTTGTGACCCTCAGTTGCATACATCCTTCAGGCCATGGTGCTTCAACTACATATTAATATATTTAAATAGTCTCGATGACTTTGTGGTAGAAAATGCTTTTAATTAACTGAAAATGCATCAACCCTCTGCCTGCATGCGATCAATATCCCTCCATTCCCTGCATATCCATGTGCCTTTCCAGAAGCCTGTTAAATGTAACTATCATATCTGCCTCCATCACCACCCCTGGCATTGTGGGCTGAAGGGCCTTTTTCTGGCAGCCCGTTCCAGGCACCCAACACTATCCATGTAAAAAAAACTTTATTTGCATATCTCCTTTAAATTTTGCCCCTCTCACCTTAAAGGAGCGCTCTCTAAACTTTTGTGTAGGAAGGAACTGCAGGTATTGGTTTTGCTTGGGCAGCTTACAGCCCAGTGGCATGAATATTGGTTTATCTATCTCCAAATAACCCCGGCATTCCCTTTCTCTCTCTATCCCTCCCCCAGCTTCTCATTTTCACCCAACAAACAGCTAACAACGGCCTGTTTCCTTTATAATCATTACTTTTTTTGCATATCCTTCATTCATTGTTCTATATCTCTCTACATCATCGTCTATATCTCTTGTTTCCCTTATCCCTAACTAGTCTGAAGAAAGGTCTCAACCCGTAACGTTACCCATTCCATCTCTCCAGAAATGCTGCCTGTTCCACTGAGTTACTCCAGCTTTTTGTGGCTCTCTTACCTTTTCCATTTTAAACCAGCACCTGCATTTCATGTTTTAAAAGTTCAGTCATGTTACGGAACTGACTATGTCCTATGGGAGGTCTATAAGCCTCGATTAGGGCTAAGCTCAGAATCCACTGATCCATTCTGTGCAGCAGACAGCCAGGAATTATTATTCTTTTTGTCTGTCATGAGCCTGGATTTGCATCTTATTTTGATGGAGGATTTTATCCAGTAGAAAATTTGCTTCTGTAAATGATTTGAAGGAAGGAAAAAAGTGATGAGTTTTAGAATGGAATACTTATTCACGCCATTCATAACGACCTGTTCTGTTGGAAGTACCTGTCAAATGTGGTAAACCCCCAGGTTGTTGAGAGGCTGAAGATTCCACGTGACACTTAACCGGCCTCTCCACTCGCCTTTGCTGCAGTTATTCTTCAGTGGGTTTATTGATCGAGGTTTATTGTTGCAGTTTATTTTGGTGTCCTGTGCCAACGTGTTTGATTGTTCGATGGGGCCTCAGCTTCAGAGCTCACGTTCTACTGAAAAACAGCACCTTTCTAAGGCCAGATCTTTCTCCATCCATAAACAAGAACTCCTCATGATTTAGACTTCAGACGTTGGAGATACAGTGCTGAAACAGGTCCCACAACCCACCGAGTCCGTGCCAACCAGCGGGCATCCCATACACTAGCACTATCCTACACACCGGGGACAATTTTTACAATTTTACTGAAGCCGAATAAGCTACAAACTTGTACTTTATTGAAGCATGGGAGAAAACCTACGTGGTCACAGAGAGAACGTACAAATTCCGCACAGGCAGCATCCGTAGACAGGATCGAAACCCGGGTCTCTGGGTAAGGCGGCAACTCTATCTCTGTGCCTTTGTGCTGCTGTTTCCCGTGACAACTGTTTGGCAAGTCATAAACACAACCTGAAATGTTAAGATCATATGAAGTAGGTGCAGAAACAGGCCTCACTCATTGCTTCTCAAGTCTCCTCTAAGAGAGGATAAAATCAAGACTACTTCTAGGCCTCAAGCCTACATAGCTACCCAGTTCCCATATCCCTCAATTTCCATTGTGGCCAAGTATCTATTGATCCCAACTTGAATTTATTCAATGTCTGAGCACCGCAGACTTGTATTATTGAAACATCCAACATTTTATTAGTCTCAGTTCTCTTTTGCAGTGGATGAGCCTAGGTCTAGATTCACCAGCCTTAGGAAAGATAACACCCATCTGTCATCCCCTCTCAATGTCTTGAGAATCCCAGTGTGATCACCTGTCTTGTTCTGTTTACATAAAATGTAAACTTTTTTCCATTCGGAATCTGCCCATTCCCCGGTTTATTTCAGAGTGTGAAACGTATTGTGTTCTTATAGGGTACCACACTGGGGGCTTGTGTGAAGTAATATAGTTCTGATTACTCCATGTTTAACAAAACTGTCAGTTAGATTAAAGTCAAACCAAAGCAGTTGGAAATAATAAAACAAATTGTTTTATTACTGTGAAATTTTTAAGTCGAAAGTTGTATTTTATTTCAAAGTGGGAATTTGAAGATAGGGACAGAGATGCTACACAGAGATTTTGATGGGAAGGACACGTTACAGCAGCTGAGTAAAAGATTGGTCAAATGGTAGGTTCAATGAAGATCAGGCGAGGGGGATTGGGGGTGGGGGAAAAGTATCTATAGCTTGGGACTTGCCTAAATGAGTACTGAGATGGATTATCATTCCACACCAAATTTCTTAGACAATAATACCTTTTATGCAATTATCACAACATTATGCTGGATATGGATCAACGGACTATTTATGGTACATGCTTGTAAATTAGTAAAACAAATGTTCTTCTTTAAGTACTGTTGTTTCTGGGTTGGAGTGACTGATTTCAAATAACCTACATTCTATATTTGTCATAATTTGGCTGAAACAATGGCATATTTTGTGATATTTATGGAGATAGAAAGATACAACTGAGTTTGGGCAAAATATTACCTTGCAACATTCTGTATGTCTGATAGATATTGTGAAATGGAACCCAGAAATTATGGGAGGATGACATAAAACTACAATTCAAATGTAATGAATATACTGAGTATTCTATTTCCATCATGAACATACAATAGTGATATAGGACACCAGGTCTTACTACGGTAAACTCACCAGCTACTACGGTATGACTAGGTGTTAAAAAGTATCACATTAAGAGACGTCCCGAGCTCCGACGTACCCGCTACGTTCATTCTATGTGCTTACCACGAATTTTGATTTTTTTTTAACTGGGGAGAGCTCTTGGGTGAACTCGCACAGTGGGATGGGGCTTTGAGGCAGCATCTATGGAGCGAAGGAAATAGCCAACATTTCGGGCCGGGTCTGAAGAAGGGATTCGACCCAAAACTTTACCTATTTCCTTCGCTTCATAGATGCTGCCTCACCCGCTGAGTTTCTCCAGCATTTTTGTCTACCGCAAAACGTCAATGATTCCGGGAATGCCGAGAGAGCTGGAGAGAGAGACGAGATGGGGAGCGGGAGAGAGAGAGCGTGCGAGGGAGAGAGGGAAGGAGAGAGCGAAAGACAGAGACACAACATGGGTCGGTAAGTAAATTGAATGACTAACCTGCACACCAAGATGAAGCTCGCCAAGAAGAAGCCCTCAATCATGATGGTATGTTTTAAGAAATTCTCAATGTGTCATCAATGTATCGATCTGCATTCCTCACTAAATGTAATTGTGTTTTGAACAGGTTTTAATGACGGTGCGTGAATTGTATTCAAAGGAACGCAGCGTCATTAATACTTGTTCAAAACACAATTACATTTACTGAGGAATGTGGATCGATGCATTGATGACACATTGTATAACTACTTGTTAACTACTGGCTGTTAACACGTGCTAACAGTAGTAGTTAACAAATCATTAGTGTCTGATGACCGTGCAGCGTTTGTTATCCTTGTTCGTTATGTAAAAAAATCCGTATGTTTAAAAAAAAATCTTTATTTAACAAAGTGAATTTGTATTTCCGTACGAAATATGGAATATTAACTTTAGGCGTGGGGCCCAATTGGGAGAAATCGGTCCAATCGGCATAAGGCTGGCCCTGAGCTCACACATGCATGAGTCATCATATTTTGGCGGCATATGCAAAAAGTCCAAAGTCCGGACCACGCACTCGATGTACTGGAGCAACTCCAGATCCAGGTAAGCCCCAGACTGATGTCGTGGGGGCTCCTGCAGCCGACCATGAAGGCACTGGAGGCAATACCCCGCTCCCTCTCCTACGGGTCCACTCCTGGTGATCAGTGGCGGCCTCCTCCTTGGCTCTCCGGACTTCGTGGCCGAGCTCAGCAGCTTCTGAGCTTCCCCAAGAAGGCCACGGCCCGCCGGGTCTATCTTCGTCGTGGCGAGCCAGACCTGCCACCATGCATGGCCACAGGGTGCTCAGCAGCCTCCCCCTACAGGCCGTGGCCCACCGGGTCCTCTTGCATCTGGCCACCGAGTCCCCTGGTTGGAGCCTTCTGCTGCTGTGCTGCACATCCCTGGAGCCTTCTGCCCTGGAGGAGATGGCGGGAGGTGAACGCTGGGAAGGACACGAGGGGAAGGGGTGAGACAAGAACTAACAGGCAATGGGCACATTCAGGTGAGGATGCATGATCAGCAGATGGGTGGAGATAGTAACCAAGGTTGGAGGTGGTGAAGCCAAAAGAGTGCAGGCGTTGAAACTGATAGTAGAGTTGCTGTCTTGCAGCGCCAGACACCTGGGTTCAATCCTGACTATGGTTGCTGTATGTGCTGAGTTTACATGTTGTCCCCGTGACCTGCGTGGGTTTTCTCCAAGAGCTCTAGTTTCCTCCCACACTCCAATGATATACAGGTTTGAGGGAGATAAAATTGATGCCCCGAATTGGATAAGTGTTAGTGAGTGGGGTTCGCTGGTCGGCGTGGATTTGGTGGGCCAAAGGGCCTGCTTCCATGCTGTAACTTTAAACTAAACTAACAGCTTTTCACTGTATATATGTGACAATAAAATAAACTCAAACTGAAACTCAAAGTTTAGAGATACAGTGTGGAAACAGGCCTTTCAGCCCACCACGTCTATGCTTAACAACGATCGCCCCCACACCAGTTCTATGTTATTCTAGTTTCACATCCTGCACACTAGTGACAATTTACCGAGGCTTAATTAACTTACAAGCCAGCACATGTTTGGATTGTGGGAATAAACTAGAGCACCTGGAGAAAACCTTAACGGTCACAGGGAGAACATACAAACTCTGCACGGCCAGGATCGAACTTGGGTCTCTGGTGCTGTGAAGTAGCAGTTCTACTGCTCGCCACTATGCCGCCCCTATGTTAATAAAACGGTTGCACCTGTGCCAGATCTTACTTTCATGCAGTTTTCATTGGTCCAGTTGCTGTGGACTCAGCCATGAACGTGAGTTGATGTAGAGGATGAGTCACTGCAAAAGCTTCTATTCAATCTGCTTTCTCTTCAAACTTGACCATGGATATGCCTCCCTCTGTCTTATGGCACCCAATATATGTCGGTATCTCTGCTCTGTGTCACCGCCACATTCTCTGAGTTGTCATTCTGATTAACTCTGCCCTGGCTGTTTCTTAGATGACCAGATACATTTGTAAACTTGCAGCTTTGAATGCTTGCTGCATCATTGGTGTTGGCATTTTGGGAAAATCTCAATGAATAAGATCAGAGAACGTTCATAAATTCTAGGAGCAGAATTAGGCCATTAGGCCCATCATGTCTACTCCGCCAATCAATTGTGGCTGATCTATCGTTCCCTCTTAATCCCATTCTCCTGCCTTCGCCCCATAACCACTGACACCTGTACTAATCAAAATCTGTCAATCTCCGCCTTAAAAATATCCATTGACGGCCTGGCCTCCACAGCCTTCTGTGGCAGTGAATTCCACAGATTCACCGTCCTCTGACTAAAGAAATTCATCCTCATCTCCTTTCTAAAGTTTTGTCCTTTTATTCTGAAGCTATGGTCTCTGGTCAGACTCTCTCCAGTTTCACTATCCAGACCTTTCACTATTCGGTAAGTTTCAATGAGGTCCCCCCTCATCCTTCATATGTTAACCAGACCTTTCCTGGGATCATTCTCTTAAACCTCCTCTGGACCCTCTCCAAAGCCAACACATCCTTTCTCAGATCTGCGCCCCAAAGCCGCTCACAATACGCCAAATGCGGCCTGACCATTACCTTATAAAGCCTCAGCATTACATCCCTGTTTTTATATTCTAGTCCTCTCGAAATGAATGCTAGAAAGAAAGCCTCTGGATTTGAGAAGGATTCTTTTATATAGAGGGATATCAAAGTACATCATGAGCCTACCACAGTAAACTTGGTATAACATTTTTTTTGTTTAGTGTGCTGGAAATAAAATTCTCTCCGAGCTTTCAAGTTGAACTGTCAATCCTTGCGTTTATGCTTCATGCAAGCGGAATTACATTGGTAAGGAAATGGTGCCATACTGATAAGTTATAATCTGGCTCAGCTTCAATGTTTGAAGCATCTTACCTTTTTGCTTTTTCCACTGCCATATGGAAGAATCAATGTGATGCTGTGCACTGGTTCCTTTAACAGCCCCTGACTGCTGTTCCATGTTTATGTGTGAAAACAAAAATGGGATCTGGCTGCCAACTTTTTAATTAATGGATCGTGCGTGCCAAATGCCAAGTGTCTTCCTTATATTAAGAGACGGACAGATTTGAGACGTGTTGACAGCTCAAAAGAGAAACAGTGGAGGCGGTGGATAAGATTAGACAAAACCTGGGAGTTGATGATCAATTTGCTTCCCTAGCCCAAAGATCGGCGTGGCTGCCATGGTGGAAGTCTCCCAATGTTCATTTCAAAGAAATCAGCAACAAAGAAACTGCCCGGGAAATGGTTCTGGTAAGGAGCTGGAGGCAGCACAGTGGTGCAGTGGTAGAGTTGCTGCCTTACACCGCCAGAGGCCCCAGTTTGATCCTGACTACGGCTGCTGTCTGTACGGAGTTTGTAGGTTCTTCCTGTGACCGCGTGGGTTTTCTCCGAGTGCTCTGGTTTCTACCCGCACTCGAAAAATGTGCAGGTGTATGGGTTAATTGGTTTCTGTAAGATTGATTCCAGTGTGTAAGATAATGCTAGTGCACGGGGTGATCATTGGTCGGCGCAAACTCGATGGCCTGTTTCCGCGCTGTATCTTTTAAAGTCTAAAAGTAAAAAAAGAATAAACTAAGCTCGAGTGGCGTATTTATCTCCTTTAATTTTCTGTTCCTCTTTCAGTTCATGCGGGGATTCATGAGGAGCACTTGGACAATACCTCGTGACCAGATGCTCTTGTGCGTCCGTTTCCTTCCCTGTTGGACCCCAGGCCCTGCAGCTGGTGTACAATCCTACCCGGAATGTGACCCTTGGGATCTTGCGTCAAGTTGAACAAATCTCGTTATGTGGTGCTCTTGCGAAGGAGGGGAGAAAGCGACCATGCCACTCATTGACCAGCTCACCCGCCCAAACTCTCTCTAAATATTCTTGCTTCAATTTACACCTCTCTTCCTCACCCTTCTCCAAATCTTTCCCACCTGATATTGAATGGTGATAAAGCAGAAATCATCTAGAGGGCGGCACAGTGGCACAGACTTGCTGCCTCACAGCGCCCGAGACCCAAGTTCGATCCTGATCTGGGGCGCTGTTTGTGTGGAGTTTGCACGTTTCTCCCTGTGGCCACGTGGGTTTCCTCTGGGTTGTAGGTGGTCGACCTATGGGTGTAGGTTGACTGGCCTCTGTGAATTGCACATAATGTGTATGGCGTGGATATGAAAGTGGGATAACATGGAACTAATGTGAACATGTGATGGATTGTCAGTGTGGACTCGGTGGGCCAAAGGGCCGGTTTTCATGCTGTAAGTTTCAATCAATCAATCAGAATTCTGGAACAGGATAGAGGTGGCACGGTGGCGCAGTGGTAGAGTTGCTGCCTTACAGCGCCAGAGACCCGGGTTCGATCCTGACTATGGCCGCTGTCTGTATGGAGTTTGTACATTCTCCCCGTGACTGCATGGGTTTTCTTCGGGTGCTCGGGTTTTTTCTGCCACAGAAGGCAGTGGAGGCCAATTCACTGGATGGTTTCAAGAGAGAGTTAGATTTAGCTCTTAGGGCTAAGGGAATCAAGGGATATGGGGAAAAAGCAGGAATGGGGTCCTGATTTTAGATGTTCAGCCATGATCATATTCAATGGCGGTGCTGGGTTGAAGGGCCGAATGGCCTACTCCTGCACCTATTTTCTATATTTCTAAGTCTATGTTTCCTCCCACATTTCAAAGACGTACTGGTTTGTACATTAATTGGCTTCCATAAAATTGTAAATTGTCCCTAGTGTGTAGGATAGTGCTAATGTATATCGTAGTAGTAAGTAGATAGTAAATTTTCTCTCATGTGTAGGAAAGTGCTCGTGTAGGCGGTAATCATTGGCCGGCACGGACTCGGTGGGCCGAAGGGACTGTTTCCGCGCTGTATCTCGAAAGTCGAAATTATGGTCTAAATTCTTTGACTGTGCATATCCCTTTTAATTTAGATTTGAAAGCGGGAATTTTAGTTTTTATTGAGCTGGCACTCTGCCTATAGAGCTTTGCAGATCATTCTCCTGAGCAGCTGCATGGTTCTGGAGCAGCCCACGTGCTCTTGCCCCGGGGCAGATAGCGATGGCAGCGAGACAAATACTTCCCAGCAGCAGCAAAGCAAACTTTAGCTCCGTCCACTTGCAATGACTGGTGTGCAGTGATGGGCCACACATCGCTGCCCTTATCAATATCACTGAACGAGGAGGATGATGTTGATCGCTGCAGACAAACTAATTACAGTGACTGAAGAATTAAGCTCACTATTAAGACAGCTCGGCAGATGGGGAGAGTGAGGGACTGAAGTCTTGATGGCTTGTAACCTTTATAGAAGTCCATGGAAGAGCTTGGTTGCCAAAGGTAGAAAACAGGTGTTAAATATTTGTGGTGATAATAAGATGTGGCTGCTTTAGCGTCCTGATTTAGACTGCAATTTTCAAATAAATTGGTGATTATCAAGGTTGATGGTGATCTCAGGTGCTCACTGGAACCCTGCAGGTCCAGCACCCAAGTGTTGATTAGTTTAGTTATTTGTAATATAGCGATACAGCACGGAAACAGGCCCTTCGGCTCAATGGGTCCGTGCCTACCAGCGATCCCCGCACACTGGCACTCTCCTACACATTGGGAACAATTTATAATTTACGATTCATACTGAAGCCAATTGACCTACAAACCTGTGCATCTTCGGTGTGTGGGAGATTACAAAGGCACGGGGCAGGTGCGGTGGCCAGGTATAGGATCAAGGGATGTACAGATCAGCTGGATACTGGGTCACGTGCAGGCCGGGTCACTAAGAGCAGGGTCAGAGGGCAGCTGTGGTCACCAATTACAGTCAGTGTCTGGCAATAGGCAGAGTCGCTGGGTTCAGGGTCAGATGTGGTTGCCTTATGCAGGGTAGGGGAGCTGCCGGGTGCAAGTTCAGAGGGCAGGTGGGGTCACTGAGTACAGGGTCAGACATCAGGCGAGGGGAGGGACATCAGTTCGCCAGTCGATCCACACGTCCAAGGAAGGAGATGACTGGAGGCCCAGCAGCAACCTGGGGCTTGACTGGAATGGACACCGCTCATAACAACTAGAGCGTGGACTGGACTTTGAAAACAATGCCAAAACATGGCGCCTCTTGGATGCAGGATCAGTGGACTACTTCTATATTCATTCATTCATTCATTCATTCATTCATTCATTCATAACTCAGCGGGACAGGCAGCATCTCTGGAATGTCACCCATTTGTTCTCTCCAGAGATGTTGCCTGTCCCTATATATACATACTGTACACATGGGTGTTTCCGTAAATAAGGGTACCAACCTGTGACATGGGTGGCCAAATTTGAAAGTTATTAAATTATAATGAAATACCAACCATAGCATTAAAAATGGGCTCCCCTATGATCCTTTTGTGCTAATTTGTGATCAAAAATCGACCAACACGTGACCAAAATTTAATACTTTAAAAATTTGAAAAAAAAACCAAGAAGAAACAAATTATAATTTATTTTAAATTTTTAATATACTTAAATTAGAAAGAATATAGTACTCAAAATTTGCCCGGAACCAAAAGCATTTGTCTACCTTCGATCACAAATATGTTACTAGAAACTGAGGGTTTGAACTATGAGGAGAGACTGGTTGGGCTGGGGCATTTACTAGAAAGTGTCGGAGGCTGAGAGGTGACCTTAGGGAGATTTCCAAAATCATGAGGAGCATAGATAAGTTGAATGGTCAGTCTTTTTTCAAAAAAATTTTAAACATTGAGAAGTCAATGTTCATACCACTGGGTGTAAACGACATGGTCTTCTCCAATTTCAGGTAGTCCTTGCTTTCTCCCTCCTTCCCCTCCCCTTCCCAGCTCACTCACAGCCTACTGTCTCCGCCTCTTCCTTTATTCTTCCACCCCCTCCCCCCCACATCAGTCTGAAGAAGGGTATCAAACCGAAATGTCACCTATTCCTTCGCTCCATAGATGCTGCCGTCACCCTTTGATTTTTTCTCCAACATTTTTGTCTACCTTCGATTTTTCCAGCATCTGCACTTCTTTCTTAATGGGGGGACTAGCTCAGATTATATCAAGTTGGTCGAAATAAACAAGTTGCATTTTGTGTTGTATATCTCAGTGACTCCAGACTCTCAGTCTGAGAAAGGGTCTTGACCTGAAACGTCACCTATTCCTTTTCTCTAGAGATGCTGCCTGACCCGCTGAGTTACTCCAGCATTTTGTGTCTATCATCAGTGTAAATCAGTGTCTGCAGTTCCTTCCTACACATTATGTCTGCTCCACAGCAAAATCTCCTCAATGTATGTCTACTTTGAAGACATTCTCTTCCTCTCCCCGACAGGAATTCTGCAACATCCTCTCTCACTGCTCCCCCTCTGTGTTGTCTCGGATCGTTTTGTATCTGTATCTTTCATACCTCTCATCTTCCCTCTCCCCTGAGTCTGAAGAAGGGTCTCGTCCGGAAACGTCACCTATTCCTTCTCTCCAAGATGCTCTGACCCGCTGAGTTACCCCAGCATTTTATGTCTGTGATTCTCCATGCCTAAAATTTCCAAGCATCATCCATTGTGAAAGAAACTCTCAGCTGAGAAACTCATGAACCCATCCTTTGCCCATCAATTTACAGTAGAGAAATATCTAAGAAGCACAATCGGAATGACACATCTCGATCGGCAGAACCACTCGAAAACCTTTTGGTGTTGAATTTTTAATTCAGACTCTTTGTTATTTCTTTCCCAATGTGTCCCTGCATTAAATCATTGTTGAAAGCTAGCAACAAGAACTAAATTATCAGGAGGCAGTAATAATTTCAAATGGCTGCCACAGATTCCATTGTACATTGATGTAATCCATTGTTTCATAGCTCTTTGGTAAAATGTGTTCAGTGCCTTTGATGAAAAATACACCAAAATGTATCAAACAGTTTTCATCTATAATTTGAAGAAGGGTCCATGTTCTCCAGATACCGTGTGCTTTAGACCAGTGCTTCTTAAAATATTTCCGTGTCATTCACCCTTGAGTCATTATCACAAAACTTCATTCACCCTCAACTAAATTTTCTTTTTTTTTGGTAATTTTCATCTTATTCTCCCTTGTGTATAATTTTATATATAATTAATTTTGTCACATGGGCAAAAAACATAAATTAACTCATTCACCCCAAAATAATTCCATTCACCCTTGGGTGACCCATTCACCAGTTTAAGAAGCACTGCTTTAGACTAGTCTTTAATTTAGACTTTGGAGATACAGCACGGAAACGATCACCTCATACACTCACACTATCCTACACACTAGGGAAAATGTACACTATACAGAAGCTAATTAGCCTACAAAACCTGTACGTCTTTGAGTGTGGGAGGAAACCGGAGCACCTGGAGAAAACCCACGTGGTCACAGGGAGAACGTGCAAACTCAGTACAGACAGCACTCGTCGTCATGATCGAACCGGGGTCTCTGCCGCTGGACTCTACCGCTGCACCACTGTAACCGTCACTATGTTGTCTGAGCCGTTGAGTTACTCTGGAACAATGCATCTATAATTCCGATTTGTTGTTTCCTTATTTCTTGTTTACTGAGGCTGAATATGGGGTTTTGAATCTACCTGAGGATTCTGACATCTAATCCAAATCCCTTAAACAAATTTATTTGGCTGCAAGATGGCTCTCACGAAATTATAGTATATATAATGTAGAAAAATAATTTGCTGATATTTTTCATTTTAGATGTCAAATAAAATGAAAATGTAACCTTTAATTAAGTACATAATTTCACAGATTTGAGGCAGCAAAAATTTAATTTATTAGCTTCCTTGGTAAATTATGAGCATGTAAAAAAACACAAGGCATCTTCCATGACACTTGCTAATCTATGGTAATTACAGTCATTAAATGTATGTGTTAGGAAGATTAATAGAAGTGTGAACTAGATAATTACACCATTGTTCCGTCTCTTGTGTTCATTAAGGACCGTGGCAAAGGATTTAAATTACTCTGCTTTTAATATCAGAAGTAATTAACAGAATCAAATGAATTATTAATGCCTACAAGGACAAGGTTTGTCAAAATTTTATTTAATGATATTTGATTAGAATGGAATGCATATCTTTGCCAGCATGATGCAAAGTTATATAAATTATATGCATAAATTCGGTAAACAGAATAGTTTGTTTGTGACTTTACAGCGTGGCCTTATGCTAATTCTGACCTCGTTAAAGACATGGGTAAACCAAATGAGGCGTTTGTGTTATTAGTTTGCGGTAAAATGTTTCTGGCAGTGCTTAAAGTGCATCTTCCGAATCCCAGTGACTGCTACGACTAACATCCATATTCTCTCTGCACTGTGGATGCGGGGCCATTGAGCTTCCCAACCCTTGCATTGGTGAGTGACTTCCACTAGAGTCATAGTCACAGAATGGAAACGGGCCCTTCGGCCCAACTTGCCCACGCCGACCAACATGCCCCATCTACTCAAGTGCCACCTATCCGCATTTGTCCCATAAACCTAAGGTAGACACAAAAAGCTGGAGTAATTCAGCGGGGACTGGCAGCATCTCTGGAGAGAAGGAATGGGTGACGTTTTGGGTCGAGACCCTTCTTCAGACTAAACCACTTCCCTCTAAACCTATCAATCCACCTGTTCAAATGTTTTTAAATTTAGAGATACAGCTGGGAAACAGGCCCTTCGGCCCACTGTGTCTGTACCGACCAGCGATCCTCGCACACTAACACTATCCTACACACATTAGGGACAATTTACATTTATAACAAGCCAATTAGCCTACAAATCTGTTCGTCTCTGGAATGTGGGAGGAAAACAGAGAAAATCCATGTAGCCACGGGGAGAACGTACAGATTCCGAATATACAAGAACCCGTAGTCAGGATCAAACCAGGGTGTCTGGCGCTGTAACTCCACCGCTGCGCCACCATTCTGTTCTTGCGCATCCAAAACTCTGGTCTTATTTTCCTCCTCTTCTGCCCTGCCCTGCCCTCAACCCTCCACCCACAGCTTGGCAGCCCTCTTGATCTAAAACCTCCTCCTCTCTTGCAACATCCCGCCTTCCCTGAGCAACATCTAGCCCTTTTGCCTTCTCTTCCTCCTTATTCTCCAGACACTGTGAAAGTAACAGGTAGATTTGTGGGTCTGTGATCTGGCCTGAACATTATGCCAAGGAGCATGGTGGACAAACCAGCATGCTGCGAATGGCATACAACCGATGAGCTCAGGCTCCAGACAACCATTGGAAGGTCTGGGTTGAAACTAGCCTTATGTTACGAGTTGGAAATTGCTAGCATTCAAACACTCAGTTTTGCCCGTACCTGTGTAGCAATGGGACTTCCTTGCTGCTTGCTGGCAGTGTCCTGATCACGAATTGGCGATCAGAAGGCAAACAGGAACACACAGAAAAATAACATTCTCCAGCTTAGCGGAGCCATTTTTTTAACACTCTGTCACTTCAATGCTGTGTAACTGTTCTATCATATAAACAGGGTGGATTTTACAGAGCTGGGTTCTCCTGCCAATGTTGCAGAATGCCTTGTGAAGTGAAGAAAGAAGAAAGACAGGAAGCAGATAAATAGCACAAAGACAGAGGGAGGAAGGTGACTGAAGGAGATTGATGCAAATACAGTTGAGAAACCACACACCCAGTGCAAAGCCATTGTATGAATTAATGTATGAATTAATTTGTTTATTGGCCAAGTATTCACATAAACTAATTCATTCATTCATTCATTCATAGGGTCATGAAACCCTAGAAGAGCACAGTGGTGCAGTGGTAGAGTTGCTGCCTAATGGCCCTGTCTCACTGTGCGAGTTGACCCACGAGGTACCCCGAGTGACAGACTCGTGGCTGTGCACGAGACTTCAAGTTTATGATCAAGTGTGTAACCGAGTTCCCACGGGTATGTCATTGCTGCGATGTTCCAAGTTCCTCTCCCGAGTTACCAAGTTCCTCTCCCGTTACTCTTGAGCCAACCGTGAATGAAGGTATGTTTTAATAAAGCAACAATGTTAAAATACATCTCCATCCTGTGGTTTTGAGTTATTTCAGCGCGGCGGCATCTATTGATATGACCTACAATGGGAAAATGCGCATCCTCCAGTAACCAAGCATTTCTTGTTGTTTTATGTTTTTAAATACTTTTTTGCAATGGATCTCTATTTTAAATAATTTTAAAAAAGGAAGCAGCCCGGGTGACTGACATTGAGCGGCCGCCGGGACCCCACAGCAGACACACACACACACACACACACACACACACACACACACACACACACACACACACACACACACACACACACACACACACACACACACACACACACACACACACACACACACACACACACACACACACACACACACACACACACACACACACACACACACACACACACACACACACACACACACACACACACACACACACACACACACACACACACACACACACACACACACACACACACACACACAGACAGAGAGAGAGATACACACAGACAGCAGGACTGGCCGCCACTTCAGAGGAAGGAAGCAGCTCGGGTGACTTTGAGCGGCCGCCGGGACCCGACAGCAGACACACACACAGATACAAACAGATAGACAGAGAGGGAGAGAGAGACACACACACACACACACATAGAGAGAGAGATACACACAGACAGCAGCTGGCCACCACTTCAGAGGAAGGAAGCAGCTCGGGTGACTTTGAGCGGCCGCCGGGACCCGACAGCAGACACACACACAGATAGACAGAGAGGGAGAGACACAACACACACACACACACACACACACACACACACACACACACACACACAGATACACACAGACAGCAGGACTGGCCACCACTTCAGAGGAAGGAAGCAGCTCGGGGTGACTTTAAGCGGCCGCCGGGACCCGACAGCAGACACACACACAGATACACACAGATAGACAGAGAGGGAGAGAGACACACACACACACACACACACACACACACACACACACAGATACACACAGACAGACAGAGACACACACACACACACACACACACACACACACACACACACACAGATACACACAGACAGCAGGACTGGCCGCCACTTCAGAGGAAGGAAGCAGCTCGGGAGACACACACACACACACACACACAGATACACACAGACAGCAGGACTGGCCACCACTTCAGAGGAAGGAAGCAGCTCGGGTGACTTTGAGCGGCCGCCGGGACCCGACAGCAGACACACACACAGATACACACAGATACACACACACAAACACACAGACACACACACAAACACACACACACACACACAGACACACACACAGACACACACACAGACACACACACAGACACACACACAGACACACACACACAGACACACACACAGCCACACACACACACACACACACACACATATGTGGCGTTTCTGCTCGGGACCCTTCTTCAGACAATCCAATGTCCCATAATATATTCTTTAAATATTAAGTTTTCTGTTGAAAGTGTGGTGCCGTGGTTACGGGTTGTCGAAGGAAGATGATGAGGTCTGGTACAAGTTGACTTTGTTTTCAGTAATCAGGCCTCCGTGTTGGCCGATGTCTGGTTGATCGAGCGTTCATACAGTTGCGAGCGAGCGAGGTCCATATATAGGAGCAAGGAACGCGAAGCCTCTGAGGGTTCATTGTTCCCCTGGTTTGGATTGCTCCCAGGAGAGCGGGGCACAAAGAAAAATTTAGGCATTTTTTCTGTGGAAGGGAGGGCATATAAAATCGAAAGCATTGTACAGCAGCACTCTCCCCAACACGAAACACAGCGCAGCGTAAACAATTAAACAGCTTCACTTTTAAAAGCAAAGACACACGTTAAATTACACGGCCCCAAGAAATCGCCTCTCAATTGCTTCGGGTTGGAATTGAAATATATATAATATATATAATATGTATATACATATTATACTACTTTGGTTCAGTCCCTTTCAGATTATAAAAAAGTTCCCACGATAGACTCACGAGACACTATGGTAAACGCACGGGCCATTACGTTACTGCAACGAGTTTAAATGTTTCCATTTTTAACTTGAACAGTTAATTTGACTCGTGGAAAAAATCAAACATGTTTGATTTTTTTCACGAGTTAACAAGTTTCCCGAGTACCTGCCGTTAGCGCCACGAGTGGACAAGTTGAACGCGCGAGTTCCGACGTTCCCGCTACGTGATCACCACGAGTGAAAACTCGGGGTCACTCGTGGGCCAACTCGCACAGTGAGACAGGGGTTTTACAATGCCAGAGACTAGGGTTCAATCCTAGTGTTGTCAGTAGAGCCAGGATTTTGCCATAATGCCATGTGCCTTTTTATGCCTTTTTTTGATGATTTCACAGGATAATGCCTTTTTCACGAACGAGTGCCTAAATCAGCCTTTTTTTGCCGTTTTGCTAATAGGTCGGGCTATTTTATCTAGTTGTACTGTGATTAAAATGATGTTTTTTATGTTAACACATTAATATTAATGTTATTTTTTCATGTGTTAACATAGTATAACATAAGAAAACGTCCACCACTGGGACAAAAACAGGGGCGCCACCGTTGGTCGTTCATTCGTTTGTGCCGCTGCCCGCTGGTTCAGTCTTTTCAAAGATCTATTTAAGAAAGAACTGCAGATGCTGGAAAAATCGAAAGTAGATGAAAAATGCTGGAGAAACAGCGGGTGAGGAAGAATCTATGGAGAGAAGGAATAGGTGACGTTTGGGTCGAGACACTTCTTCAGACTGATGTGGGGGGTGGGGGGGGGGGGAGGAAAGAAAGGAAGAGGCGGAGACAGTGGGACTAGAAGGAGAGCTGGGAAGAGGTGGTGGAGGAAGGAGAAGACAAGGGCTCCGAGGAACAAATACACAGAGGAACATATACCGAGCGAGTCATTATTATGGAAAAATTATGTTGACAGCAACTTCAACATTGTTGTGCAGAAAATTAGAGATGAAGTTGCATGCAACAAAATATGGATCCCAATAGGCAAGACAACCAATGCTGTGGCGAGATATGTTGCCAATGTGGTCATCTGTACACTGGAGGCATGTCAACCATCAAAGGAGTATTTGTTGACATCAGAAGTATTGGAGAAGTCAAACAGCTCAACTATTGCTCAGTTGTTTACATCTTCACTTGCTGTACTTTGGCCAGAAGGTATAAAACACGATAATGTACTTCTGTTTGTGACTTAAAATTTCATTTGGGATTATAAAACCCAGAGAATACATAAACCACATTTATGTAAATCTAAAGAAAATGGTGGATTAGCATTCCCCAATTTCCTTTTTTATTACTGGGCGACTAATATTAAAAACTTAATCTCTGGATGGATGATACATGTCAACAGGTAAACTGGTTAAAAATGGAGCGGGAAGATTGATTGCCTTTTAATATAGGCGCGATTCTTCTCTCTCCTACACATCTGAATAAATCAACGTATGGGCAAAATCCGATAAATACGTAGCACCCTACGAATTTGGAAACAGTTGAAATCAAGCCTCAAACTGAGAAACTTCTCTCTCCTTTTACCAATCGCTAACAATCGTTCATTTAAACTGTCTACTTTAGATAAGGCGTTTGCACAATGGAAAAACTCAGGAATTAAAACGCTGGGAGATCTCTACGAGAAGGGGATTTTCCTCTCGTTTCAAGAATTACAGGAGAAATATCATTTGAAAGCAAGTAATTATTTTAGATATTTCCAAATCTGAGACTATGTGAAAATATATACACAAGACTGTCATTTTATGGACCCAGATATATTTGGCGAATGCATGAATAGACAGGCGGATACAAGTAAGTTAAATTTGAAAATCTAGTTTTTAACTGTTTAGAGATGTCGGTGCATTATACCGGCGCCTGCCATCACAGAAAACAACACTGAATATAGATAAGTACAATGGCCGACATGGGCATGGTGGGCTGAAGATCTGTTTCTTTGCTGTAAATCTCTCAGTATACACAAAATGGTGGAGTAACTCAGTAGGATAGGTATCATATCTGGAGAGAAGGAATGGGTGATGTTTTAGATCGGGATCCTTCTTCAGACTTGATCTGAAAAGTCATCTATTCTTTCTCTCCAGAGATGCTGCCTGCCCTGCTGAGTTACTCCAGCATTTTGTGTCTATCTTTGGTGCAAACCAGCATCTGCAGTTCCATCCTACACTCTGACTAAGTTCTACCAGCAAACAGAATGAAATATTTGCTCTGGCATTCTCAAGAAATCTCCTGAAAAACCTCTGGTTAGATGTTTCATCGCCTGGTACAAAGCTTGGCTTTGCACTCATTTGTATCTGAGAATTGCATCAGGTATCTTGTGGTGTTGATATTTCACATCAAGTACCCTTCATCAGACAGTCCCACTGTTCTCTACACCCCTCCTCCTCTCTGCAGCCTAAAACACGAGACAAAAGTGGCATTTAAGAGGCTTTTAGATAGTCACATGGATATGCAGGGAATGGAGGGATATGGATTACCTGCAAGCATAGGGGACTAGTTCATCTTGGCATCATGTTCCACACAGACATTGTGGGTCAAAGGGCCTGTTCCTGTCCTGTACTTTCCAATATGTTCTATGAACATTGTATCACATGTTCATGAAGGGTCCATGAACTGAAATGTCAACTCTGTTTCTTTGCCTACTAATGCTGCTTGTTCTGCTCAGTGCTTTATTTTAGCAATTTTTGTTTTTATTTTCGATTTCTAGCATTTGCAGGTTTTTGCTCCGATTACTGTTCTTGCAATTCCCGGAGGGCACATCTCTGTGCCTGACATAATTTCAACCAGAGAGTGGACATCATCTGCGGTGAAAAGATTGGATTGATTTGCACTGCTACCGGGGTGCTCCTCCATCTTGCTTGTGCAGCTACGTGCCAATAAGAACTAGTGCTCTCTGAAGAAGGGTCTCGGCCCGAAACGTCGCCTATCTCCTTCGCTCCTTAGATGCTGCTGCACCCGCTGAGTTTCTCCAGCTTTTTGTGTACCCTCTCTGAATGCTGTGTTTAGAAAAATCCAGCAGTCGAAAAGCTGTGTGGAAAGGAACTGCAGATGATGGTTAATACCGAAGATAGACACAAAATGCTGGAGTAGCTCAACGGGTCAGGTAGAATCTCTGGAGAAAATGGGTGACGTTTTTTGGTCAGGACCCTTCTTCATACTGTTTAAAGAAGGTATCCTACCCGAAACGTCACCCAGCCTTTTTCCCCAGAGATGCTGCCTGATCCATTGAGTTACTCCAGCACTTTGTGTCTACCTTCAGTCGAGAATCTGACTGGATGCCTCAGCCAGCACAGAAAAAAATCATCCTTCTCTGTTAAAACCTATAAGACATACAGATAAGAAAAATAACTTTTTTTTTTGGTGATACTAGTTGCAGAAAACATATTGACGAGAAAATTACTTACTCTTTTTCAAATACTTCTTTGGAATATTTAATATCTAACTGAACTAGAGCAACATTGGGATCTGTTCTCGGTTAAATATCAAACCTAAATATCTTTTAAACATTGTGCAAGTGTAAACATTTTGAGTCATAGGTTTATGCAGCATGAAAACCGGCCCTTTGGCCCAACTTGCCCACACTGACCACCATGTCTCTTCTACACTAGTACCACCTGCCTGCATTTGGCCCATATCCCTCCAAACCTGTCCTAACCATGCACCTGTCTAATTGTTTCTTAAACGTTGCAATAGTCCCTGCATCAACTACCTCCTCTGGCAGATCGTTCCATTCACCCACCACCCTTTGTGTGAAAAAGTTACCCCCTCAGATTACTATTAAATCTTTCCCCCTTCACCTTAAGCCAACATCCTCTGATTCTCTATTCCCCTACTCTGGGCAAGAGACTCTGCCGTCTACCAGATCTAGTCCTCTCGTGATTTTATGCACCTCCAGAAGATCAAAATGTACTCGAATATTATTTTCTTGGTACATTTTGTGAGACCCTGTGCTGGCCACATGAATGAGTGTGGAATTCTCCAAGTATCTAGGCCGTCATTCTTCGGTCAATAAATGCCTCTTAATTCAAATTGAGGGCTCACTAAATATAATCTCCCCCCCGCTCTAATCAGTGGGTGGGACAAAACAGTAGGGAGTGTGACCTTATCATTAAATATGTGGTAATTATTTTACATATTGCTCTGTGTGTCGCTCTGCTATTAGTAAATAGATAGAAAATGATGAGAGGTATAGATAGGATGGACAGTCGGAACCTTTCCCCCAGGGTGAAAATGTCAAAGACTAGGGAACATAGTTTTACTGTAGACACAAGAAACTGCAGATGTTGGTTTACCAAAAAAGACACAAAGTGCTGGAGTAACTCAGCGGGTCAGGCCGCATCTCTAGAGAATATGGATAGGTGACGTTTTGAGACCGTTCTTCAGACTGACTGAAGTGGGGGTGGGGTGAAAGAGGGGCAAAGTTTAAATGAGACGTGTGCGGCAAATAGTTTTCACACAGAGAGTGGTGGGTTCCTGGATCGTGCTGCCAGGGATGGTGATAGAGCCTGATACGAGGCTTTTGGATAGGAATATGGGTATGCAGGGAATGGGATGATCTATGGCTGCTGTGCAGGCAAAGGAGGTCAATTTAACTTGGCAACATGTTTGGCATAGACATTGTGGGCCGAAGGCCGAAGAACTGCTGCACTGTTCTATGTTCCAAATGGTTCACCATGTGTATTCTTGCCTGCCTACTTTACCACACGTGGGAGAATATCCTCCTGCGAATGCCATTTTTAAGTGATTTTAGTTTAATTTAGTTTAGAGATACAGCACGGAAACAGGCCCTTCGGCCCACCGGGTCTGCACAAACCAGCGATCCCTGCACATTAACACCTTCCACTAGGGATCATTTTTACATTTACCAAGCCAATTAATCTACAAACCTGTACCTCTTTGGAGTGTGGGAGGAAACCGAAGATATTGGTGAATACCCACGCAGGTCATGGGGAGAACGTACATACTCCGTGCAGACAAGCACCCGTAGTCGGGATCAAACCGGTGTTTCCGGCGCTGCATTCGCTGTAAGGCAGCAACTCTACCGCTGCGCCACCGTGACCAGCGGTAAGGGTTTCAGACAGTCTAACTGTCCCGTCAGACATTTAGCGACACCTGAATACGTATAGGTACGAGTAAAGGGCGAAGCGTTACATTGAATTAAACATATAGTTTACAGCCGCAGGCCTTATTTCATTCCAAGAAATTGATGTTGGCCTGCTTGGTAAATTACTATTATGACACTTATATCGGACCTATTCAGAACTGAACTAGAAGGGGATCTGACAGCCAATTATGGAAAACTGATATAAAGTGATTGAAGCCCAGGAGTCATGATGTACCATGTGTACAATTGCACCGAGGACAGGAATTTTATTCCTTGGAACAGTCAAACTAAGGAATGCTTTCATAACCTGGTCTTCCACCAGCATCGTAACAAAAGGAGATATCTTAACATTATAATAAGAATCACAATTAAATCAAGTTCAATAACAAAAATATAAAATTGATTAAGGTTTGCAGCTAGTCATATTAAATTTTATTTAAAAAAATTATCACTTTGGTTTTAGTTTTAGTTTAGTGTTAGAGATACAGAATGAAATCAAGTCCTTCGGCTTAGTCTGTGTTGACCAGCTACGAGCATGTGCTACTGCTACCCTACATGCTCGGGACAATTTACAGAAGCCAACTAACCGTCAAACCTGCACGTCTTTGGAGTGAGAGAGGAAACTGAAGCACCTGGAGTCATGGGGAGAACGTACAAACTCCATACAGACAGCACCCATAGATGGGATTGAACCTGGGTCTCTACCGCCACCCCACATCCTCACCTTTGCTGATAGGATGGATACATTTAAAGTTTCGCTTGACTGTGTTTTTCAATTGCAGTAAAAAGTTTAGCATAGTAATTAAAATTGAGGGGTGAAAGAGGTTTTCAGTAACAAATAATTATCCTTAATCATGGAACTCACAAATAAATAAAAGAAGCACACATGTGGCGTTTTATCTCCATTAAATGGTCTCATGCTCACAGTTTCACAATGTAGCTTTTCCATGGTTAGACAACCCAGAAATTCAACACCTGTCTTCAATTTTGAATGCCAGTCTCCAATTCTGTCTGCACTGTGATGCTCTTGAATGCATTGAAGAAAACATTCTTATCATAGAACAAGTACAATTCAAACAAGCGTAATCATAGATTCATAGAGTAACAGGCCCTTTGCCCAACTCATCCACCCCAACCAAAATGCCTATTTACAGTGTACATCAATCTCATTTGCCTGTGTTTGGCCCTTATTACTTAATATCTGTCTTATCCATCGACCTGCCCAAAACGTGGTTTAATCATTGTGAATGTACCTACCTCTCCCACCTCATCTGGCAACTCGTTCCATTTTCCTATCAACCTCTGTGTGTAAAATATGCCCTTCAGTTCCACTTTAAATCTGTCTCCCCTTGCCTTAAAACTCCAGTTCTGGACTCTCCTACTATGGAAAAAACAGACTGTGACTATCTACTCTCGCTATGTCCCTCAGAATTTTATATATTTTAGTTAGGCTACCCTTCAGCTTCCTTCACTCTGGGAAAAAAATATCCCAGCCTAGCCAGGCTCTCCTTTTAATTCAAGACCTTAAGTCCAGGCACAGTACTGTGAATCTTTTTCTGCACCCTCTTTAATTTAGTTTAGTTTAATTTAGTTTAGAGATACAGTGTGGTAACAGGCCCTTCGGCCCACTGCATCCACGTTGACCAACAATCACTCCATACACTTATTCTATCCTGCACTCTAAGGACAATTTACAGAAACCAATTAATGCTACAAACTCCATACAGACAGCACCCGAGGTCTGGATTGAACCCGGGACTCTGGCGCTGTAAGGCAGCAACTCTACCGCTGCACCAGGTGCCACTCTATAGCTTTGTTTTCCCCAGATATAGAACTGTGTTCATTAAATGGAGTCTTGATATAGGTTTTCAGGGACATGAACTGCAGATGCTGGTTTACAAAAAACAGTCACAAAATGCCGGAGTAACTCTGGACAGGTTAGTTTTTAGACCCAAAACCTCACCTATGTACGTATGTCCTCCAGTGATGCTGCCTGACCCGCTGAGTTACTCCAGCACGTTGTGTCCTGCTTATCCAGTCTCTTCTCACTATTGACATGCCACTCTGAACTGAAACGCTCCATCCCCCACCCCATCTTGATGAATCCCCTCTGCCTCATGTCCCACGAAATCATGTCAATATTGTATAGTATAGTACTGTTTATTATTGTATATTGTATAGCTTTATCAGCATGCTGGTATACCATACTGGTATTGGAAAAGCTACACAGCTGGGAGCTTCAAGCAAGAAATATGTGTATGCAATACTCCACGCTTAGAAACATTGGCATTTTTGTTGCGTGTGCAAAATAGGAGAGGATATCGATCAGATTTCTGATGGTGATATTCTGCCATTGCATATATTCAATGATTTCCCCCATGGATAAAAATCCCACCAGAAAACGTACATCTTTTTTGCTGTCTCCATCTATCTACATAAGATCAATATTCTCATTGTGACGAATTGCTGTATCAACTTCCTCACTATCTATTCGTGCATAGAGGCTGGTTTACAAAAAGGACACAAAATGCTGGAGTAACTGAGTAGGTCAGGTAGCATCTCCGGAGGACATGGATAGGAGACGTTTCAAGTTCCTGGCTTCTGGCACCTATCCATAATCTCCAGAGACTCTGCCTGACCCAGTGAGTTACTCCAGCACTTTGTGTCTTATATATTTTACAAGCTTAGATATATTTCTTGCCATTTTTACCAACATTACCAGAGTTTAAATTCAAAAGGCCCTCTCCTTAAATCGCCAATAGGACATAACTAATTTTAGTTTCCCATTTTTTTAAAGAGTGATTAGTGCATGTTGTCTGTGCCAGTCCTGTGACTATTTTAAAAGCATCTATTTATAAACTGATCCATTGTCATTGGCTCCTTTACTTGCAGTTTCCAGAAATCTGATTTACATCTGAGGTAATGTTCCCCCTTCCTCGATAATGGTGGTTTCTGGGAATGATGTGAAATCTCTGCTATTTTTGATCTCCCGCTATCAGCCCGCCATTAGCATTTAATAAGCTATCATTACTTCCTTTCATTTGTTGTTTATTGTCCATAAATTTGAATATATATTTTCAGCAAAGTATTAAAGCATGTTTCTTTATAAGCTAGCTTTAATAGTATTTTAACCCAGCATTACTTATCTTTATACAGTAATTGATCATATTTTACTGCCTGATGCATATTTTTATACTTTAGCAGTTCATGGCTCACATTTACTCTTTACTCGCACAGTTATTCAATCACAAGCTTTAATCGCTGCTTATTTAGCTGAAATAGGTGTTGATTGTAGCACAGTCAATATTTTAAAAAACAATATTGTTAAGGCCCAACTTAAATTGTGATAATTGTAGATTCTGCTTCATGAGACACGACAGCTACCTTCTGGTTTGTGCTCTCAATGCTAAGAGTAGCCCTACCCACTCACTCACACATTAACTCTCTCCCTCTCCCACACACGTACTTAACCTCTGTTCCATTATGACTGCTCTCTGAAAGAAAGGGGGATGATGGCTGAGGGGACAAAAACTGGTCCTCACTAGCAGCTATGAGCAATGGCCATTTTAACTGATATAAATGTTTTGAAAAGGCAGAAGAGGCATTTATGTAGTTAAGCTGCTTCTTCTTCTGGGAAGCATTTAAAAAAAAAAATTCCCTCAACCATTATTGTTTTCCAATTAAAAAATAGATTATGAATTTTCACAGTGTCATGGTTTTCATCATTCCTCTTTTAATGTTGGCTGCAATAGAATGCTAACACTATATCAATTAAAATGCCACAGGTTCTTTGATTCTTGCTATTTTCACCTCATTTAATTCAGATGTACGTAATCAAGAGTAGCTTCTGTCTATATTGACTGTCAAAAAGGTTAATACGATGGTATAATAAAATAAAGACGGAAAGTTGAAGGAGGCTCAGTGGCCTGGAATTCTTTTATCAAGAACCATGATATGCATTACAATTTCCATGAAAAAAAAAGTTTCATAAAGCCTGCAAATTTCCTTCAATCTTATCATGTGGTTGGTACTTCCAAATAAGAATAGTAAGATTAAACGAGAACTTACCAGTTTGAAGTTTGATCTTTATTTTATGAGGAGTCGAGTTGAGGGACTACGTGAATAGAAGCCCGTACAGCCGTTGGTGCGTCAATCTTCAAAGCAGCGGAATGAATTCACAGCTAACAATGACCGAAGTATAACGGTAAGATGATAAAACTAGAACTACCAGAATGAGATCTATGAGGGTGGGAGCGGAGGGCACGTAGTCCCTCAACTCGACTCCTCATAAAATAAAGATCAAACTTCAAACTGGTAAGTTCTCGTTTAATCTTACTATTTTACTTCGGAGTCACGTGAGTGACTACGTGAAGACTTCAAAGCACTGTGAATTCACGCCGCAGACTCAAATCCGACGTTCACACTGCCTGGATTGACTCAAAAGTCGTTAACAATCAATCATGCATCAGTAATACATTTGTTAAATGGAATAACAGTTTATTTACAAACAGATCATAACAAACCCCTCTAACTCAGGGGAAAAATGTAACAGTACTGACACCAGAATCAGCAAACACCCCGAGCCTTGAAATCGGCTTGTGACAAAACCTCTGAAAATTAGCTCACTGGACCATCCTGCGGCCGCGAGGACCTTGCAATCGTTTGCACCGACACCTTACTGTGTGGTTTTTTGTGACTAATAAACAAAGCCAACTCTGTTCCTCTCAGAGGTTTAGTAATCTCAATGTAAAGAGATAAATGTGAGACTATACAGAAGCGATCATCTGCGGGGTATGCTGAAAACACCATCTTACATCCTGTCATGCCTCTTTTATTATGTTTAAGCAAATCATAGATATAAAATATAATGGCATCAGCCGACACATGCATTCTATCTAGCCGTAGCTTTTGCAATGTTTGTACACGTTGGGCTGAAACCAACACCAGAAGCATGACCACCTTCATAGTTTGAATATAGATAGGCTTGTAACCGGAGCCCACTGGCGAAGAAGCATAAAAACCTCACTCACATTGCAAATACCGGCATACCTGAGTTTAGGAGGATTAGAATTGAAACTCCCTTCATGAATCGTGAACTAACGGATGTGTCCCTACTGTATGCAATTCTGCATTCATAGGTAAATAAGAAGACAGAGCACTTCTGGCTGAATTAATTGCACTGTAACTTAATTTTTTGGTCAAAATAAAGAGTTGACAAACTCCAATACATCCGTGATCCCTGACGTGTGGTATACAATATCCTGCTGTAGGCAGAATTGCTCCCACTTCCTTATATAGGTGATATATTGCTGCTGTGTACTATCCCTGCAGGCCGACGTGAGAACATCCACCGTCCGATGAGACAGTCCTCTCCCCAGGTATGGCCTCCTTATAATCTGCAAATTAACAGATCAATACGATCCTATAAAGGATGTTGATCCCCAGTGACTGGATTTACCAGTAGATTTTTATTCTTGGGCATAAGCATGTAAGGCTCCCTAGCCATTTGTAATACAACGGGAAACCATGCTCGTGTAGGCCAATCTGGCACTACCAATACCCCTGAAGCGGAGTCCTCCTTGATCTTTTGCAAACATCTGCTGATGAGACAGAATGAAGGAAATACATACACAAACATTCCTCCCCCAATGCAGCGAAAATGCATCCACTGCTACTGCCCCAGTATCTGGTTACCATGAAACATATCTAGGTAACTGATGATTTAATCGAGATGCAAACAAGTCAATATCTGGCAATGCATACTGATCAATCATTTGGTTAAACACATCCTGATTTAACATCCTTTCAATGTTGTCATTAACTGACATGACCTCTTCCTGGCAAATAAAGTGCTGAAAGCCAGATATTTTGGTCAATACACCAGCTCCAAATCTGGTTAGCCAGTCTATCACAAGACTGTGACTTAACTCCACCCATGTGGTTTACATATGCCACTGCTGTGGTGTTGTGAATCTGAGCTGCACATGCAGATCCCTCCTTGTAGAACAATAAGCTTTGAGCCCATACCAGGTGCCCAACAACTCTAAATAATCAGTCCCTCTTAATTGAGGAAGCGATGTCTCATCCACATTCCATCTGCCTCCACAACTAGAAGACATATCTGTTGCACCCCAACCCAGTGCACTCACATCAGTCTGTAATATCAGTGATGGTGATTCCACGAAACCTTCCTTAAATTTTTTGAAACATGTACTATCCACCATTGTATGTCAGCAATCGCCCCAGCTGACAACTGCATAGGCCTATCAAAAATAGCCCCTTTGTATTCTCAGTGCCTGTTCCTTTGATGGTTGTAATTGTTGATAATGCAGAGGACAATACTGCACAGCTGGAAAAGCTGCAACAACTTCCCAATAAAACTGGCTACTTGTCTAATCAAAGGCCGTTGTTCTCCAACGAGATTAACACAGTCCTCAATTAACTGATTCAATTTATCCCTGGGCAAAGTTACCAACATGTGATTGGAATTAATGGTAAATCCCAGATAATCAATAATTTGGACTGGTGATAATTTAGATTTACCTGGGTGAATAACAAATCCCATTTGTTCAAAAATGATTTTAACAACTGAAACTGATAATTGAGTTTCAGCATGAGTCTTTCCAACAATCAGAAATTATCTAAATAGGCCATTACCACATGCCCCTGAGCTCTAAGCAATGCTAACACAGGTTTTACCAATTTAGTAAATAATCTAGGAGCTGAAGTTAATCCATTCGGCAATGTCCTGAATTGCCACAGCTCAGTCATCCAAATAAATTCCAAATATCTTCTATCATCACCATGAATAGACACTGCGTAATATGCATTCTTTAAATCAATGGTTGCCATATAATACCCTTTGGACACTAGATGTTTGCCCGTGGTAAAGTTCTCCATTTTGAAATGCCTATAACAAACAAATTTGGTCAAATTCGATAAATCCAGAATAATTCTACATCCCCCAGTCTTTTTAGATCTGGGAAATATACTTGACAGAAATTGTTGACTTTGACAGACAGAAGGCTCAATTACCCCTTCTCATGTAACGACTGAATCTCTGCTTGAATAAGCACATTTTCCTCATCTGAAAATAAGTTTACTACTAGGAAAATGTTGACTAGGTAGACTGTCCCCAATTTGAACAGGAACATCAGTTAATTCATTGTCTGTCAATGGTATATTCCTTACCAGCATCTTTCCTTGCGGCCTTGTTGTCCTCGACTTCTTGTAGAGAACCTTTTTTGCCTTGCTTCTAGCTGGCTTAATGAGAGCCATGGTTATAACAACCTCATAACAGTCTTTGACCCTTTTTGCAAAATTACCACCAAACAACAGATTTCGTGGTGGTACACTGGTTTCAAAATGCATTACAAAGGAGTTCCAGTTCATCCTGCTGTGCTTCAACCATATCATTTGTATCAATAACTTTCACCACAGCTGTAATAACTGCTGACAACAGTTTAAGCATTTTTTAAAACTTCATCTCCTGGGCCCTAGCAGGTAAACCCATCTATGACCAAATTTGGTGACTAACCACCGGTAACTTCAGGAGATCTCAATTAACAGGAGCTTTATAGTTTTTTGCTACTTCATCCATAGCTAGCTCCTGTAACTGGTGGGAGAGCATATACTGAATGGCTTCAGCCAATTCTACATCAATCGCCTTTCGTGCCTCTCTACACTCAGCAAACTTCCCAGCAATGTTCGGAATTACCTCCCACCGAACACCTTTACTGCTCTCCCCCAGCAAACTGCCCTGATAGAACATCCTCCTCACAGGCAGGATAGTTCTGCAGCCCTGAAACAGGTGCTGCTAGCACAAGCTCTCCATCAGCCTGGCTTGGGCATCACTCCTCCTCACGGAGCTGGAACATCCTCCTCACAGGCAGGATAGTTCTGCAGCCCTGAAACAGGTGCTGCTAGCACAAGCTCTCCATCAGCCTGGCTTGGGCATCACTCCTCCTCACGGAGCTGGAACATCCTCCTCACAGGCAGGATAGTTCTGCAGCCCTGAAACAGGTGCTGCTAGCACAAGCTCTCCATCAGCCTGGCTTGGGCACCACTCCTCCCACGGAGCTGGTCCCTGTCGAGCATTCTTTTGAAATAGAATCTCGACGTGGGAGAGCCGTGAGCAAACGGACTCTCCTATGGAGGGTATAACCTCCAGGCCCGACTCATTTACGGGCCACAGAGACTTGCCAGCGGCCCCCTACTGACAAGCCTCCACTGCCCCCCGGCAGTGGGTCCGCAACCACTGGCTGTGTAGCCAGCACGGACCAGGTGTACCAGACGGGCCTCCATCCTCAACACTCTCCTGCCACTTTACCTTTCTACCCCCGGAGCGCCTCGCCGACACCTTCTTCCCTTTCTGCAACATATCTACAAAAACTCCCAACCGTTGCAGAAAAAGACCTGTGGTAAAGTATTTCAACAACCTTACCTCGTTTCAACTTGTTAACGAAAACTGCTGGAGAATGGAGGGTGAAGTCTGAAGAAGGGTCTCGACCCGAAACGTCGCCCATCTCCTTCGCTCCTTAGATGCCGCTGCACCCGCTGAATTCTCCAGCTTTCCATGTAACCCGCGGTTTAAACTTACCGCTCGGAGGAGCGCTGCTGCTCCCCCCGCCCGACTGCACCAGCGTCTGACGTCATGACGCACCAACGGCTGTACGGGCTTCTATTCACGTAGTCACTCACGTGACTCCGAAGTAAAATTCAGCAGAATTCGGGACAATAAGACAATCTTTAAAGTGTAGGAAGGAATGGCAGATGCTGGTTTACACTGAAGATAGTCACAAAATGCTGAAATAACTGTGCAGGCAGCATCTCTGCAGAGAAGGAATAGGCGACGTTTCAGATCAAGTCTGAAGAAAGGTCTCGATCTAAAAAGTCACTCATTCCTTCTCTCCAGATATGCTACCTATCCCACAGAGTTACTCCAGCACTTTGTGTCTACAGAGAGATTTACAGCAAATACACGGAATGTACAGCAAATAAACAGTAAATAAACAAATAAATAGAATTTGGGACAACTAGACAATCTTTAAAGTGTAGGAAGGAACTGCAGATGCTGGTATACACTGAAGCTAGACACAAAATGCTGGAGTAACTCAGCGGGACAGGTCAGACAGCATTTCTAGAGCATCTCAGGCTCGAAGGGCCAAATGGCCTACTCTTGCACCTATTGTCTATTGTCTATTGTCTATTGTCTAACATGGATTAGGTAATGTTACGGGTCGGCACCCTTTTTGGACTGATTGTGGGGTGGGGGAAGAAACCTGGAAGTGAGGAGGGATTGGACAAAGCCTGGCAGGAAATAGGTTAATACAGGTGAGGGAGGGGTGTGATAGGCACGGGGGAGAGTTGGGGATAGGAGGGCAGCAGTTGTAAGATGTGGAAAATGTTGGATAGTGCTAATATAAGGGAATCGCTGGTCAGCATGGACCCGGTGGGCTGAAGGGCTTGTTTCCACGCTGTATCTCTGAACTCAACTGAACTTGGCCATGAAGATAACAACAGGTCACAAAGGTAATTCACTCTTTCAATGCTCAATCACATCAGTGAAATGGTTTATGCTCCCTGGGCAGTACAGTTATATACTGTACAATGGTTTTACAGGAACAATTTCTGCTGCTTCATCTTTTCCTGTGCACAAGGATAATTGGAAGGAGCAATTACTTTATTGGAGTGGAATCAGATCAGGGAGATCTTGAGAATCCTCATATCAAGAGTAATAATTCCACTTTCAACTCACATGGTGTAGGCATCAGATTTATTAAGTTAAATGTTCATCACAAACACTGAAATAAATATAGAACGAGCAATGGCAAACCTTAGATCAAGGGTTCCCAACCTGGGGTAAACTTTGCCTACCCAGGGGGTAAATTTGTTGATTCTGGATTTGTACATATATTTTTTCTCATTGACTGACTGTGTTTGGTTCTGGTATCCCGTTATCTGTACATGTAGTGGCCATTTGGCCTGTTTTGCATGTCATCGTGGATGGCATGTGCCTTTAAATTTTAAACTGCCCGTTATAATGTGGGTGGGATTTATGACGTGTTTTTGGGCGTGTTTGCAGCTTAACTGCTTACGCAGAAGTTTCGTTTTTAGATTAGTTTGGACAGATGATGGAGAAGCTCTGAAGGTCTCTGAGGCAGCTTGCATGCGTATCGAAGATATTCCCCTTATCCATTCTCATCCAATTAGAGGCTAGGGTGCTAATTACCTGAAAGATATGAAAAATCTGCTGCTACACTAAGTCGAAGGATACCTCCGGCAGGGGGGTTAAATACCAGTCCCAGAGAGTGGGACAGAAGATTTAATCGAAGCGAAGATTGGCTAAGATTCTCTGAGAGGTTTTAGCCAAAGAAGATTGGTTCCAGTCGTGGAACTGAAGATAAAGATCTCGGCCAGGAAAAGCCTTGAGGTCTATCAACAGCATCGGGATGTATCTGAAGACGTATCACTGGATTTGTGAGTACGAATCGATTATCACTCTTTGAATTAAAATCACGGCTTTAATTAAAAGACTTCTGTAACAGAACTCAGAAGGTGTTCTCTCCAGCTTGTCTGGGGAAAGACCGACCTTGGATTGTTTTGAGTCGCTCCTGATAAGCGCATTCCATTGAATTAGAGCTACATAGGCACCTGGTGTTAGAGAGATGTTCTCTACATTATCAGTATGTTTTAGTTTTGGAAGAAATTGTTGACAAAACAAAGCTACAGCTACCGGCAGAGGCTCTTGTTCAATTAATTTAAAGACTTGGCGATCTACCAAGACCTCGTTAAAAAACTATGAGCGAAGGAGCCAGAAGCTTGATGCTTGAAGGGACACACGGTGGAGCCACAAGACCAGCCAGACAAGTTAAACTCACTGAGAAAGGTCGAATTCATGTTCTCAAGGAGACTGAATTGGATAGGAACAAGTTGTGGAAGAGGATTAGAAGGCTATTTGAAAGTGTGAAGATATTCACGGAATCAGAAGCTAACCAGGAGAAGGTGGAGGATAAATTATGCCTGATACGTAGCCTTAGCCAGGAGCTGAAAGAGAAGCAGAACACACTGCTGGATGCAGAACGTTCTCAAGAGGAACGTGAAAGACATTATAAGTGGGATTTAGAAAATACGGAGTATTATGATGAATCCATGGATGTTGCAGAAGCATGGTTAGCGCAAGTTGACCAAAGTAAATGTAGCAGAATAGAGGATACTAATCATGAAGAAGAAGAAGGTGATGATATAGCACCGGGAGATTGTATCCCAAATGTATCTTCACGAAGATCAGGCCGTAGATCTGGTTGCTCAGCCAGTTCGGTTTCGAGGACTTCTGCTCAATTGGGAACAAAAGCTGATTTAGCTGCACTCTCAATAGAAGTGGATGCCATGAAGAAAAAACATGAGATCGAGCGGGATCAAGAAGTCATAGAGAGACAAAAGGAACAGATGACACGATAACAAGATGAGATGAGGCGATGTAAGGAACAACTGGAATTAGACACAAAGATGGTGGTGGCCAAAGCCAGGAAGGACATACTGGAACCAGAGGGGTCAAGATGCAGCTCTAGATCATTAAAGACGATGAGCTCTAGGCAGAGGGAGAAAACTGCTCAGAGTGAATTGGCAGTTGGATCGATTCCACGGTCAAGGTCCACCGGATACCTTGGATTGGAAAACCTAAATAGGTTGAGTGAACCTTCATCTCAGCAAGTGGGTGCTAGACCGAAACTAGCTACTATGGGAGCACCCGTACAAACTCGAGATGGACCAATGAATCACGCTTTTCCAAGGCCTAGGGCATGGGCTCGAACAAGTCTGTTTGAGCCAAGACCTGTTTATGAACAGGTGGACCAAGGAGAAGGGAATCAGGTTGGTTTATTGGCACTGTTGAATAGGCAATCTGAATTCAATGAGATTATAGCAAGACGAAATACCTCTCTCATTCTACCACCAGTAGAAATTCCTACGTATGGTGGAGATCCTTTGGAGTATGAAACTTTCGTAAGGGCACTAGAGGAGGTATTAGAGATGAAAGTTAAGGATGAAAAAGAGCGCTTACGATTTCTGGTGAAGTACACAAAAGGAAGTGTGAAGGTGCTTGTAGAAAGTTGTCAGATGGAGCCAGGCAACCAGGGCTATAGAAAGGCGAGAAGATTACTAAAGGAACGTTTTGGTGATGAACAGAGGATTACGAACGCATACATTGAGAAGGCCCATGCTTGGAAAGAAATTAAGCCAGAAGACGTGGAAAGATTTAGTGATTATGCAATCTGAGAAGATGTTGCAGCTCGATGAAAAATCTTGGCTACATGGAAGAAATGAATCTTGCAAGTAATATGAGAATCATTATTAACAAGTTGCTCAGATGAATGAGAGAAAAGTGGAGAGATAGGGCAGGTGAAATACGAGATAAGAGCAAACAAGTAGCCAGGCTGTCAGACCTGGTGGAATTTTTAGAAAGAGAAGTACGGTACATGTCAAACTCATGCAACGGGATTATTGAAGAAGCCAAACCACTTGCAATTTATAAAGGTTCTACCTATGCCAAAACTAAACAAAAGACAGGGCCTAAGAAATGCAATTTTGCTACCACTATAATACCTGAGAAGGCTTTGGGTGGTGCCATAGAGGATGCACCGACCATTAAGAAAGGATTTTGTCCGTTTTGTGATGACGTAGGTCACACCATAAGATGGTGTCGTAAATTTAAAGACAAGAAATATGAAGAAAAGATGGACTTTTTAAAAGGGAGTGGAATCTGCTATGGATGTTTAAAGAAGGGACACATGGTAAAAGACTGTAAGTGCCCAATAATCTGTGACAAATGTAAGCAGAATCATCCTGATGTGCTTCATACTGTAAAGAAAGAGCCAGATCTTACTGAGCGGAAAAAGGAGTCAACGGCTACTAATGCTATCACCTCGCCTCGAGTAACTGCTCATATTGGGGCCGGGGAGGAAGCATGCATTTTCTCTATTTTACCAGTACAAGTGAGAAGTAGGCAAACTAATGTAGTGTTGCAAACATATGCATTTCAGGATCACGGAAGTTCAGCTACTTTTTGTAAAGAGAATTTGATGAGAAGGCTGGACATTACTGGGGAGAAAGTTAAAATTCAAATGAGTACCAAGAATAAAGAGAAAGAGTACCCGTTATTGTATTACAAATATGGAGATAGCCAGTTTGAATGAAGATAATTTTATTCCAATTTCAGAAGTTTTTACACATGAAACAATGCCTGTTGGTCGTCATAATGTGCCCAAAATGTACCCAGACTTACAGCAATGGTCGTACCTGAAGGAGGTCAAAATATCAAAGATAAATTCTGATATTGACTTACTTATTGGAACAATTCATTTTCCTTGATTATTAGGAGCCAAGGGGATGGACCGTATGCTGTGAAGACCCTACTAGGATGGGTTATCTATGGCTCCTTGTGTAAGAATAAGAGAAGCACCAGGAAAATGAATTGCCGTGCTGTTGCTGTTAACCAAATATCTACAGGTAAATTGGAAAAGCTGTAAATGAAGCAATATAATTATGACTTCAATGAAAGTACCAGCCATGAATCTGAAGAAATGTCTCTAGAAGAATTAAAATTCTTAGATATTATGAACCATTCAGTTAAGATGAAAAATGGACATTATTGTTTGAACTTACCTTTCAAGCAAGAAAGTGTTAATTTACCGAATAATCGTCATATGGCTGAACAGCGTATTCAGAATTTGAAACGTAAGTTTGTTAAGAACACGAAATTTCAAGAGGAATATACATCCTTCTTACAGAATATGATTAATAATGATTATGCCGAAAAGATACCAACGAATCAATTATATCGAGATGATGGAGAGCTCTGGTACATTCCGCACCATGGGATGTATCACTCGAAGAAAGGGACATTGAGGGTGGTCTTTGACTGCGCTGCAGTTTTTAAAGGGACATCGCTTAACAGTGAACTACTGCAAGGTCCAGACCTTGCCAACTCACTCATTGGAGTTCTCATCAAATTTAGGCAAGAACCGATTGCTTTGATGGCTGATATCAGATCAATGTTTCATCAAGTGAAAGTCGCCAGTAAACATATTGATTATCTGCGATTCTTATGGTGGCCTGAAGGGGATGTGCAGCAAGATCTTGTTGATTACCGAATGAAAGTACATCTCGTCGGAGCAGTGTCATCTCCAAGTTGTGCGAATTTCGCTTTAAGGAAAACCGCAGAGGATAATAAAGACTATTTCCCAGAGGAGGTAATTTCCACTTTGATAAATAATTTTTACGTGGACGATTGCCTAAAATCCACATCTACTGAGTTGGAGGCAATTCAAATGGTGAAACACCTGACCTCTCTCTGCAATAAAGGAGGATTTGTACTAACCAAGTGGATCAGCAACAATTGTGCTGTTTTGGAAAGCAGTCCACCAGATGACAGAGCGGAAAAAAACAAGGAGTTGGATTTAGATAAAGACAACTTGCCAATGGAAAGGGCACAGGGACTGCACTGGTGCGTGGAAACGGATGTGTTTAAATTTAAATTGTCAATTCAGGAACGACCATGCACAAGAAGGGGTATCCTATCTGTGATTGGCTCAGTATACGACCCGTTGGGATTTCTCGCACCATTTACACTGCCAGTCAAGTTAATTTTACAAAATCTGTGTAGGGAAAACTTGGTTGGAATGAGAGTATAACTCAAACATCCTTGCACAGTTGGACAGAATTGTTAACTGACCTCCATAAAATTTCAAAGTTTAACGTAGATTGGTGCATAAAACCTAAAATATTTGGTAAGATCGGAAATTCAGTAAAAGATATTGAAGAATCAATTGGATCATTAAATAACGGAAAAGCGGCAGGCCCTGATGGCTTAGGTGTTGAATTTTATAAGAAGTTTCATGATCTGATCTCTCCACGTTTACATACAATATATAAATATGCTTATGAACAAGGAAAGTTACCAGAATCATTAAACGAGTCTACAATTACACTTATCCCTAAAGCTGATAAAGATTTGGAGGACCCTGGATCATATAGAGCAATAGCTCTTTTAAATACAGATCAAAAAATACTAACTAAGATTTTATCTCGGAGGCTAAGTTTTAGTGATTAATAAATTAATACATCATGACCAAACAGGTTTTATTCCAAAACGCTATTTATCCTATAATCTGAGACGTCTATTCAATGTCATGTACTCAAAAAGAGTGAATGATGCTGAACTAGCTGTCATATCCTTAGATGCTGAAAAAGCATTTGACCAGGTTGAATGGCCATATTTATTTAAAATAATGCAGAAATTTCAACTGGGGGGATATATTCTCCAAATGGGTAAAAATCATATACTCGAATCCAACTGCAAGAATATTAACAAATCAAATGCTTATCAGCAAAATTTAAAACTCTTTAGGGGTTGTAGACAAGGATGCCCGTTATCACCATTATTATTTGCTCTGGTAATAGAACCATTAGCCGAAAGGATTAGATCAGAACCAGAAATATATGATATAATACCAAAACTACAACGAATAAAATATCTCTATACGCAGACGACATCTTAATTTATATTACAAAACCGGAGATTAGTATTCCTAATCTATTTAATGTTATAACTAAGTTTAGTACATTTTCTGGGTATAGAATTAATTGGAATAAAAGTGAAATTATGCCTATAACTGGAATAAAATTAAATATATTAGAACAATTCCACTTAAAATAGTTACGGACAAACTCAAATATTTAGGAATTAATGTATCTAAATCGTATAACTGTCTATTTAAATATAATTACCTGCAATTATTAAATAAACTAAAGAATATATTTTATATTGAAAACACTACTATATCAATGATCGGTAGAATAAATGCTATTAAAATGATTTTTTTACCACAATTGTTATATTTATTTCAAGCAATCCCCTTATATCTCCCTAAATGTTTTTTTAAAATATAGAATACTTTGTTAAAGTTTTATTTGGGGACTATAAAAACCATCGAATAAGTAAAAAACATCTATGTAAATCTAAAATAAATGGTGGACTAGCACTACCAATTTCCTATATTATTTCTGGGCAGTTCAGATTAAGAATATGAATTTTTGGTTGGTAAATTTAGATCATGAACCAAGTGGCTAAAGATGGAAAAGGAAGACTGTTTGCCTTTTGATGTAGGTTCGATTCTTTTTGCACCAAGGGAAGTACAAAAAAAAATGTATGGTAACAACCCTATAATTCATAGCTATAGACGTATTTGGAAACAAAATAGTTAAGACCCTACATATGGATAATTTGTCACTGTTTGCCAATTATGAATAATCCTTTGTTTAAGCCCTCTGTATTGGACAAGGGGTTTAAACATTGGAATGATTTAGGAATTAAAAGGATAGAACACCTTTATAAGGAAGGAAAAATTTCTCTAATTTCAAGAGTTACAGGATATCTATGATTGCAGTCAAATAACATATTTAGGTATTACAAATTAGAAATTATATTAAGTCAAATATGCAAGACTATAAAAATAGAAAACCAGGATTATTAGATGAATTGTTTAATAAACACCCAAATACAGAAAAATTAATAGCGTATATATATAATACTATTTTGGATAAGGAAAATCCCAACTTCGGAAATATATCGACAAAACATGGGAAAATGAAATGGGATTATCTATAACGAAGGAAATTTGGGAAGAAGTCTACAATGTATACATCGTTGCTCATTAAATGCTAGAAATATATTGATACAATTTAAGGTATTACACAGATTACATTACTCAAAAACGAAATTAAATAGAATTTATTCTAACATTTCTCCTATTTGTGATAAATGTCAGAACTTGGAAGCTAATTTAACGCATAGTTTTGTAACATGTATAAAACTTAATTATTATTGATAGAAATCTTTAGAGTTATTTCTGAAGTTCTTAAAATTAAACTAGACCCAGATCCAAAATTAATAATATTAGGAGTTCCGGATTCAAATCTAACATTAACAGTAAACCAAAGAAATTTCTTGGATTACTGTTTGATAAATAGGGAAAAAAAATAATATTGAAATTTTGGAAGGGAACATTATCCCCCACAATTAAAATTGTGGACAGTGGAAATGTTGGAGACGTTGCATTTGGAAAGAATCAGATTTGTCCTAATGGACAAACACGAATCTTTGAACAGATTGGTCTCCATATACAGAATATTTGAAGGGGTAGCTGTTCTTGGCATCACAACTCAATGGGTACCCGGCAGGATTAGATGAAAATAACTCTTTGTTTCTCTTTTTGATTTGTATAATGTCTCCATTAATATTGTATTTGAAATAGTTATTCACTATTTAAGATGTATAGTATAATCTCTCTCTTTTTCTATATAATACTTTATTTTAATTAAATATAAATAACAAGATATACATATACATATATATTTTTTCTCCTCTTTTTTCTTTTCCACTTTTTTTATAATCAAAATTATTATTTATCACCACTCTTATTGATTAAAATCTATTCTTTTCTTTTTCTACTTTAAAAAAAAAATAGAAGTTTATAAGTACTATTCGTAACATTCGTATACTTATTGAAAATAAGTTGGTTGTGTATTGTAAAAGTTGTAATACCGTTGTTATCATGGATTCCTTTTAATAAAAATATTATTACGAAAAAAAAAAAGATCGGAAATTCACAACTGCATCATTTTTCGGATGCCAGTGAAAGTGGTTATGGGACTGTTTCATACTTAAGACTGCAAAATGTAAACAAAAGAGTGCATGTTGCATTCTTAATGGGAAAAGCCAGAGTAGCACCACAGAAGCAAATGACGATTCCCAGAATGGAACTTACAGCAGCAGTCCTCGCTGTTAAAATTGACATAAAACTGCAAACGGAACTACAATCCCAACTGGACGAATCTATCTTCTGGACCGATAGGACTACGGTTCTGAAATACATTGACAATGAAAACAAACGTTTTATGACATTTGTTGCAAATAGAGTTTCCTTATTACGGGGAGCTACTAATGTTTCTCAATGGAGATATGATAATACAAAGGAAAATCTGGCGGACGAAGCCTCTAGGGGACTAACTGCAAATTGCTTTCTTAATAACAAGAGATGGATCAATGGGCCAAAGTTTCTTTGTGAACCCAGCAGAGAATGGCCAAAGCTTGAACTCGGATTTGAAATCTCTACAAATGATCTGGAAATCAAACAAAACATTTTGGTGAATGTGATTGCTAAAAACTCATATGCACCGTGAATAATTACCCACTTTTCATCTTGGAATAAATTGAGAACATCGGTAGCCTGGGTTCTTAAAATAAAAACAAGATTGTTGCTAACGATTCGGAAAAGGAGACAAATAACAGAAAGTATCCTGGAGGAGAATCCCGATGAACGGGAAAGGGAGATAAAGGCCAGATGCACGTTTTCGAAGCTTCATATAGCCAATGTCTTGATGATCTCCTCAAGGCAGAAAATGCGATTATATCTTTCTGTCAAAGACAGAACTATGGAGAAGAAATATTAACATTGGAAGCTGGAGGACAGGGGGTAAAAAGAAGTAGTCAATTGTACAAGCTTGACCCAATCTGGGAAGGAGATCTTCTGCGGATGGGTGGACGCCTAAACAGATTGGCAATGCCCGAAATAATGAAACGTCCTATCATTCTCGCTAAGGACTTTTACATAACGACATTATTATCACGGCATATTCATGAACAAATTGGACATGGACCAAGAAATTATATACTATCCCAACTTCGTAAAAAATATTGGGTCACCAAGGCTAATTCGGCAGGAAGAAAGTTAATAAAAAATTGTATCATATGCAAGTGAGAGCGTGGAAAACTTGGTATCCAGAAGATGGCAGACTTGCCTTTGGAGAGGATCACTCCAGACAAACCTCCATTCACAGATGTGGGGGTGGATTATTTTGGTCCTATGGAGGTTAAGAGAGGACGTAGCCTTGTGAAAATATATGGTGTGATCTTCACTTGTATGGCAAGTGGAGCAGTACATCTTGAAATTGCATCTACACTTGACACGGACTCATGTATTTAAGCATTAAGGAGATTTTATTTGTCGACGGGGTCAAGTTATTTGTTAAGATCGGATAATGGTTCAAATTTTGTTGGAGCGGGTAGGGAATTAAAAAAGGCACTCAAAGACTTAAATTAGGATAAAAATCCAAAATACTATGCTTCAGCAAGGCATAAAATGGAGCTTTAATCCTCCGATGGGTTCTCATCATGGCGGTATTTGGAACGATTAATTCATATAATACGAAATGTGCTGCGCTCCGTTCTTAGACAACAAATTTTGGATGATGAAATTGAGGCGATTTTAAACGATCGACCTATTACGAAAAGTTCTGATGACTCAAATGACCTGGAAGTACTTACAACCAAATCATATTCATCTGCTGAAAATCAATCCAACACTACCACCTGGGCTTTATGCAAGAAGAGGATTTGTATATGAAACGTAGATGGATACAAGTACAATATATGGCCAATCTTTTTTGGAGGAGATGGATACAAGAGTATTTGCCTTTAATCCAAGAACGACAACGATGGCTAAGGATTAAAAGGAACTTTGCTCCAGGTGACATAGTGTTGGTAGCTGACTCTACAGCATCTCGAGGTTCTTGGTTGATGGGAAGAATACTAGAAATCATGCCTGATGTTCGGGGTTTGGTGCATATGGTGCGGCTGAAAACAAAAAATAATGTTTTAATAAGACCAATAACCAAGTTGTGCTTGCTTCTAGAAGGCGGAAGTGAAGATGGAGGAGTCAAGAATTGTGATTGCAGATTTATAGTGCATGCTATTTTTTCCTCGTTAGTATAGTGGTTAGTATGCCTACCTGTCACGCAGAGTCCGAGGTTTGATTTCTGAGGAGCTACAGGGTTTATTCCCTAACCTTTTGCTTTTGATATATGTGGCGGTGCTGCCTTGTAGCTGCGGCTCGCCTGCAGTCCGTTTGTCTTTTCTTTTTTTGTTTTATTTTGTCCCCGCTGTTACAGTTTTTTTTCGGTTTATTTTAGTTGTGTATGTTTGGGGGGGGGTGGTGTGATCTGACTTGTTTGTGACTCTTCCTTCGGGGCGATGCAACCTTTCTTGCCGTATCCCCGTCTCCGTCTGCGCTGAGGCCTATCGTGGAGCTGACGGCCTCCAACAGGGACCGACCTCGAGGGCTCCGGAGGCAGGACTTACCAACTGGTCAACTTCGGGGCTGTGGTGGCATTGTGACCCGACTTCCGACCGGACTTCGGAGACTAGGAGGCTCGGCCGCGGGCCAGTGGTCTCGACCGTGGGCCAGTGGACGGCATCATCGGGAGCTCGCAGGTCACAGGGTTGGCGACCTGTTTTTTCCGGAGCTCCCGCAACAACAGCTGCGTCCGCTGGACTTGGAGCCCGTTCGCGGAGCTCGGAATGCGGCCGCTGGACTTACCATCACCCGGCTGGGTCACAACATCGGAGGCCTGGATCGGCTCAGTGCAGAGGGAGAGCAAGGAGGGAAGAGACATGGACTTTGGAATTTTTGCCTTCCATCACAGTGAGGAGGTTGCCTGATGGACTCACTGTGGTGGATGTAAAATCTGTGTTGAGTGTGTGTTTTGTTATTTATTCTATGTATGACTGCAGGCTAAACCATTTTGTTGTACTGAAAAGTGCATTGACAATAAATTGAATCTGAATCTGAATGTTAAGCCTTTATGGCCACTTTTTTTGATTTTGTTTCTTAGTAATTGCCTCATTTTGTATTCGGAACAATTAGGGGCCGGTATGTAGTGGCCATTTGGCCTGTTTTGCGTGTCATTGTGGATGGCATGTGCCTTTAAATTTTAAACTGCCCGTTATAATGCGGGTGGGATTTATGACGTGTTTTTTGGGCGTGTTTGCAGCTTACTGCTTGCGCAGATGTTTAGTTTTTAGATTAATTTGGGACAGACGATGGAGAAGGTCAATCCTTCGACCATGTCATTGTTACGGAGACACGAGGAGCTTTCTAATATCTAAAGTAATAAGCTGGAGTTCGAAGAAGATTGCCGTAACAAGTCGGAAAAACCTTGGATGTCTTACTGTTTTCTACTAACAATAAAGCTAATATTCATCAAAGACTGTGTGGTGAAGCTTTATCGATGGAGAAGCTCTGGAAAGTCTCTGAGGCAGCTTTGCATGCGCATCGAAGATATTCCCCTTATCCATTCTCATCCAATTAGCGGTTAGGGTGCTAATTACCCGAAAGATATGAAAAATCTGCGCTACAGTACATCATTAGTTGTTCATAAATAAGTGAAATAACATTGTTATGTGCATTAAAAGTTCTTCGGGGTAAACGGGGTCGAAAATAGGTTTGGAACCTCTGCCTTAGATAGATACAAAAAGCTGAACAATCGGGGGAGAAAGGCTTTGGTCAGGGAGTGACCAAAGAACTGATGGTCACTCTGACGGAGCTCCAGAGTTCCTCTGTGAGAGTGGGAGAACCTCCAGCAGGAACAACTATATCTGCAACACTCCATCAATTAGGCCTTTATGGTAGAGTGGCCAGAATGAAGCCACTCCTCAGTAAAAGGCACATGACAAGCCCACACGGAGTTTGCCAAAAGGCAATGAGAGACAAGATTCTCTGGTCTGATGAAACCAAGTTTGAACTCGTTGGACTGAATGCCAAGCCTCACATCTGGAGGAAACCAGACACCCGCGCAATCACTCGGGCCAATACCATACCTACAGTGAAGCATGGTGGTGGCGGCATCGTGCTGTGGGGATGTTGTTTTTCAGCGGCAGGAACTGGGAGACTAGTCAGGATCGAGGGAAAGATGAACGGAGCAAAGTACAGAGATCCTTGATGAAAACCTGCTCCAGAGCGTTCTGGACCTCAGACTGGGGCAGAGGTGTACACCTTCCGACAGGACAACGACCCTAAGCACACAGCCAAGACAACTCAGAAGGGCTTTGTGACAAGTCTGTGAATGTGCATGAGTGGCCCAGCCAGAGCCCGGACTTGAACCCGATCGAACATCTTGGAGGGATCTGAAATAGCTGTGCATCAACGCTCCCTATCCAACCTGACAGAGCTTGAGAGGAGCTGCAGCAAGAAGAATGGTGAGGAAATTACCCAAATACAGGTGTGGCCAAGCTTGTTGTGTCATACCCAAGAAGGCTTGAGGCTGTAATAGCTGCCAAAGGTGCCTCAACAAAGTACTGAGTAAAGGGTCTGTATACGTATGTGATATTTCAGTTATTTCTTTTTAATTACTTTGCAAACATTTCCTAAACACCTGTTTTTTGTTTTTTTATTGTGGAGTATTGTGTGTGTAGATTGATGATAAAAAAAAATAATTTAATCCATTTTTAGAATAAGGCTGTAACATGACAACATGTGGAAACAAAAAAAAAAAAAAGTGAAGGGGTCTGAATACTTTCTGAATGCACTGTATGAAGGCTCAAACATAACATTTATGCCTTCTTCACCAATCATTCTTCTAGAGTTGGTGTAAAGAGAAGGAGTGGAGATGAAGAAGGTATGAAGGTATGTGCATGGAAACGGAAGAGATTAGGGCTGTCCTACTTTGGCGATTTTTTTTTGGCGACTGCCGGCGTTGTTGACTGACGTATCAGGGTCGCCGAAAGATTTTGAACATTTCAAAATCCAGCTGCAACAAAAAAATGTGGCAAACAATTGAAGAAACACCACGCGTCTATACGTCATCATGGCTACATCACCGCCGCATCACGCCCCAACTTGTTCGGTGACCTGATTACGTCAGTCCATGATACCGGCAGTTGCCGAAAAAATCGGCAAGTGGGACAGCCTCCGCTATCTCTATCTATACGTAGCCACACAAGCGAAACTGAGATTGCGATAGGAAATTGGCTTACTGTCAGAAAGCATAAAAGTGTGATGTGATTGGATTCAGAGTGCAGCAAGGCATCCCTCACAGTTTGTAGCCAGGGCCAGTGCTTTTCATGATGTACATGAATAATTTATACAAAGGTCTGCAGAGTAAAAATTTCCAGTTTTGCAGATGACACAAAGATTGACGTTGTAGGCGGATGCTGGCCTGGACAATCCTAGAGAGCAATAAGAATAGATCTGGAAACAAGAAGATGCAGTTGCTGGTTTACCGAGGAAAGGACACAAAATGCTGGTGTAAACTCAGCAGGTCAGGCAGCATCTCTGGAGAACATGGACAGGAGAATGATTCCTGTCGGCATCCTACTTCAGTCTCAAGAAAGGGCCCCGACTCGAAATGTCACCTATCCATGTTCTCCAGGGATGCTGCCTGATCCGCTGAGTTACTCCAGCATTTTGTGTCTTTCCAAGGAAAATAGATTGCCTGGCCTCTTTGTTTTGAAAAGAAAACTCTGTTGATTTTGAGCATCAGCAGCAGCCCCCAGCTTCATTCACTAAATCATCCCACCCACAGTGCTGCAAATGAGTCTGCCTCTATGGGTCTTGTTTCGGTCTCAAACAGAACAGATAGGACAAAGCCAGCAACAATTATGCAGCTGGCGTATGTTCATTGAGAATGCTTCTATTGAAGCAGCATTCATGGAAGACACATGGAATAGGAAGAATCTGTTTCTTGAGCAGAATAAAGGAATTAGAATGCTACAGCAAGCAGCTTCATATTTCTTCACACTGTCATATACTAAATGTGACCGATAGAAATGAGCTTTGCCACAGGTTCACCCATCGGACCAGCCTGTGATGCTATTGGGAAATACTATCTCATCTATTTGACATAACAATCGCACAAATTATCTCTCAGTTTCTGGGAGCTAAGTGCACGTATGTGTAATAATTGTGATGAGGACACTGAGGCATAAACACTAATATTCTAATAGTTTACAATTATCAAGATTAATTAATTTATGAATATCAAAGGCCTTTATGCAACGAATCCTTGTTATACTAATCAAATGTCACATTTTTGTGAAATCTGGGATGTCCATTATCAAACAGTTTATTTTTAATCATTGCTAATTACATACAACTATGCAAATCAATGTTGATTACAGATAATTTAAAGGCTTGATTGTTACCTGACCATGCCTACATTTCATGTAAATATGTTTTTAAGTCTATCCTTTTCCTAATGTGGCAAACATATTACAAGACCAAGATTCATACTGCTTTAGTATTATTTATATTAAAATAAATTGAAAATGATTTGTAACCAAATTGTACTGAATTGGAATCCAGGGGCTTGGTTAAAAATTCTTCTAATTTGTGTAGTGGCTGTAAAATTAATTGGCGTTTTTGGAGCATAGATCAAATTAGCCGCAAATTATAAAAACCATGGACTATTTATTCCCATATTTGTGCCTCTGGATTTTATAATGTGAACACTACTTATAATATAGTAATTCATATATCATTCACAGGACAAGACATATCATTCCAGTTGCTGGAAAAAAGTTACGTTACAGCACTATGGCGTGAGTTATTTTTCTACATACATCCAAGGAACAATAAATCGGAGAGGTTTTTGTACAGGTTCCAGTCTCTCATGGTGCAGTGCACGAAGGAACTGCAGTTGCCAGTTTAAATTGAAGATAGATACAAAAAGCAGGGGCAACTCAGCGGGTCACGCAGCATCTCTGGAGAAAAGGAATAGGTGACAGAGTCTGAAGAGGGTCTTGATCTGAAAAGTCACCTTTTTCTTTTCTCCAGAGATGCTGTCTGACCCGCTGAGTTACTCCAGCTTTTTATGTCTCTCATCGTGCAGTGGCAGGATGGTCTTATGCTGTGCATTTACCTTATCGATTCGCTGTGGTAGTTTAATTTATAGTTTAGTGATGCAGCATAGTAACAGGCCCTTTGTCCGGCTGAGTCCAGGTTGACTATAGGTCGCCTGTACACACTAGTTCTGTGTTATCCCACTTTCACATCCACTCTCTACATTCTAGGGGCAATTTACAGAATGCCAATTAATCTACAAACTCGCAAGTGTTTTGGATGTGGGAGGATGCAGTAACAGCAGGCAGTGAAGAAAGCGAATTGCATGTTGGCCTTTATAACAAGAGGAGTTAAGTATAGGAGCAAAGAGGTCCTTCTGCAGTTGTATAGGGCCCTAGTGAGACCACACCTGGAGTATTGCGTGCAGTTTTGGTCCCCTAATTTGAGGAAGGACATTCTTGCTATTGAGGGAGTGCAGCGTAGGTTCACAAAGTTAATTCCCGGGATGGCGGGATTGTCACATGCTGAGAGAATGGAGCAGCTGGGCTTGTATACTTTGGAGTTTAGAAGGATGAGAGGGGGTCTTATTGAAACATATAAAATTATTAAGGGTTTGGACATGCTAGAGGCAGGGAACATGTTCCCGATGTTGGGGCAGTGTAGAACTAGGGGCCACAGTTTAAGAATAAGGGGTAAGCCATTTAGAACGGAGATGAGGAAACTTTTTCTCACAGAGTTGTGAGTCTGTGGAATTCTCTGCCTCAGAGGGCGATGGAGGCCGGCTCTCTGGATACATTCAAGAGAGGGCTAGATGGGCTCTTAAAGATAGCAGAGTCAGGGTATATGGGGAGAAGGCAGGAACGGGGTACTGATTGGGGATGATCAGCCATGATCACATTGAATGGCGGTGCTGGCCCGAAGGGCCGAATGGCCTACTCCTGCACCTATTATCTATTGTCTATTGAAACTGGAGCACCCGGGGGGGGGGGTCACAGGGAGAACATGCTAATTGCACACAGACAACACCAGAGTCAGGATTGAATCCGGGTCTCTGGCACCGTGAAACAGCAGCTCTACCAGCTGTGCCATTGTACCGTCCGGATCGGGATTGTTTCAGCGTGTCCCTCAGCATATCTTCCTGGAACTTGCAACATTTGGAAGCCTCTTTCACTGACTCAATCATCTTCCAGCAGGAGTAGGCATTGATCACAGTGTGCTTACTGGGTACAGCGCATATACAGTCCCATGTGATCCAGCTTCATGGGACCAAGCTCAACAAATATCACTGCATTTTTCACCCAACCTTCTTAGTAGGGTGGAACAGTGGTGCAGCTGGTAGAGTTGCATGCCTCACAGTGCCACAGATCTGGGTTTGATCCTGACCTTGGATTCTGTGCATGTGGAGTTTGCATGTTCACCCTTCTATGACCGTGTGGGTTTCCTCCCACATGCCAAACGGCGTGTGGGTTTGTAAGTTAATTGGCCTCTGTAAATTGCCCTGATTGTGTAGGGAGTTGATGAGAAAGTGGGATAACGAAGAATGGGTGATCGATGGTCAGCGTGGACTAGGTGGGCCAAAGGGTCTGTTTCTATGCTGTATCTCTAAACTAAACTAGATGCCCAATTCAGGAGGGGATGGAAAGCAGTCTCATTATATTGACATTAAGTGTTGAGTCCAACCTGGAGGGTCCCAACCTGAAATGTCACCCATCCTTTTTTCCCAGAGATGCTGTTTGACCCGCCGTTACTCCAGCATTTTGTGTCTATCTTCAATGTAAACCAGCATCTGCAGTTCCTTCCTACACTTTAAAGTTTGTCTCGTTGTCCCAAATTCTGGTGAATCCTTATTTGGAGATACCATCCACATGATAATTTGTACAGGGAACCCAGAAGGAAATTTGCAGGTTTTATGAAGCAATTTTTTTTTCATGGAAATTGTAAGGCACTTAATAAACATTCCAGGTCACTGATCTTCCTGCAGCTTTCCGCCTTTATTTTATTATACGGTTGTATTCAGCTCCAGAACTTCGAAACCGGGAACTTCCTACCCAACAGCCTAAAGCCCCAGTCCCACTTACGTGTCCTTGACACGCTAATTACGCGACCTCGTGGTCGCGTTGAGGCGCGACAGTCCCGCGAAGGTCGCGCGCGACTTCATGCGTCCGCACAGCTGTCTGGAGCGCGTGACGTCATTTGAAGATGGACGCAAAATGCAGGAGTAACTCAGCGGGACCGGCAGCATCTTTGGAGAGAAGCAATGGGTGATGTTTTGGGTCAAGACCCTTCTTCAGTCTGAAAGAATGGTCTTGACCCGAAACGTTATCCATTCCTTCTCTCCATTCTCCAAATGCTGCCGGTCCCGCTGAGTTACTCCAGCATTTTGTGTCTATCTTCAATTTTCTTGGCCCCGCTCTTTTTTTTTTTTTTTTTACAAATGCTTTTATTTAAACCAACAAGTACAAAACAGTAAAACGATCAGAGAATGCCTATATTGGCATTTTACAAACAAAGTTCTCAAATTAAAATATTGTCATTTTTATCAATAATGCCTTCGACCTCCAGCGGTGACCAGCGTTCACGGAAAGCCTCCACAGTCCCCGTGGACACCGCGTGTTCCCTCTCTAGGGACACGCGGGCACGGACGTAACCCCGGAAGACGGCCGTCGACTGCCCGCTGCCTGGACCCGCGAATGGCCATCTTGGCCAGGCCCAGGAGCAGACCGACAGGGAGACCCCCTCCTCCCTCCCGACCCTCCCCCCTCTGCACCGGGTGCCCAAATATAAATAGTGTCGGACTAAATGGAGCCAAAACTTGAGGAGCAGCCCCTTCAGATACTCGAACAAGGGCTGCAACCTCTCACACTCCATGTAGACATGGAACACGGTCTCCTCCTCGCCGCAAAAGTGACAGGCGGCGGACGAGTCCGTGAACCGGCTCAAGTACCTGTTACAGGCCACGGCTTTGTGCAACACTCTCCACCCCAGGTCCCCGATGTAGGGGGGAGGACTCCCTTATAGAGAGACCTCCACTGAGGACCTCTCCCCTCGTCAGGTGGTAACACGGACTGCCAGGGCGTGTCTGGACGGAAGACGAGGGCGAGGAAGTGGAGAGTGTGCAAGAGCAACCTGTACAACACGCGCCTCTCCGCATCACGGAACGGCACGCTGGGCATCTCGGAAAGGCGGCTGATGTTGCGTAGGGCCGGCTCTCGGGGAGGGAGCCGGGCCATGGGTCCCATGAACAATTCCGATGGAGCGGGGGTAAGCTCATCCGGAATCGCTCCACGCACACGCCTCTCCTCAACACCCCCCATCACAGCCACAACACCCCCCTCCCCCTGAGGAGCAGTGCCCTGGCTGAAGGTGACCAAATTCCTGGCCTTCAGGAGGTCACGGTAAAAGCCAGGCAACTCCCGCCGAGCGCGTCGACTCATACCCGCTACTGGGAGCTTTGAGCCCTCCTGAAGGCAGCGCCCTGGCGGAAAAAGTACGTCGCCAGCACGTGCCATTTAGGAGGGTAGTCTGAGTAGACGTATCTCCGCAGGGTCCTCAGTCGGAGAGCCGCCACCTGGGTACGAACACAGACCAGCGCCTGACCACCCTCCTCCAATGGGAGACTCAGAACCCCCGCAGAGACCCAGTGGTTCCTCTCACCCCAGAAGAAGTTGACCAATCTCCTCTGTATCCTGATTATAAATAAAGAGGACGGGACCATAGTGGCCAACCGATACCACAGCATAGAGGCCACCAGCTGGTTTATAACTACAGCCCTGCCCCGGTAAGAGAGCACACCAAGGAGGCCTGACCAACGTCCCAGCCGAGCGACCACTTTCGCCTCCAGCTCCTGCCAGTTCGCCGGCCACGCCCCCTCAGTGGGACTCAGGTAGACCCCCAGATAGAGGAGGTGCGTGGTGCTCCACGCAAAACCTGCCATCTCCTCCGGCAGGGAGTCCACCTCCCACTGACCCACCAAGAGACCAGAACATTTCCCCCAGTTGATCTTGGCGGAGGATGCAGCTGAGAAAACCTGCTGGCACTCACGCATCCTCCGCAGGTCAACAGGGTCGGTGAACATCAAAATGACATCATCGGCGTAGGCCGAGAGAACCACCTCCATCTCCGGCCCCGGCACAACCAGGCCCGTCAACCGCCTCCGGAGAAGGCACAGGAAAGGCTCTACACAGATGGAATACAGCTGACCGGACATGGGACATCCCTGACGAACCCCCCTCCCAAAGGGAATGGGGGCCAATAAAGAGCCGTTGACCTTAACAAGGCACTCTGCAGCAGTTGTATAAAAGTCGGACCCAGGACACAAAATGCGGTCCAAATCCGAACGCCTGCAGAGTCCCGAGAAGGTATTCGTGCTCCACCCTGTCGAACGCCTTCTCCTGGTCGAGGGAGAGATAGGCGACTGACTGTCCAGCCCCCTGGGACAGATGGATCAGGTCCCGGAGCAGATGGATATTGTCCTGGATGGACCGGCCCGGGACGGTGTAAGACTGGTCAGGGTGGATCACCTGAGACAGCACGGGACCCAGGCGATTCGCCAATGCCCGTGCAAAAACTTTATAGTCCGCGCTGAGGAGAGAGACTGGGCGCCAGTTCTTCAAAAGGCGGAGATCGCCCTTCTTAGGCAACAGGACAACTACTGCCCTGCGCCATGAGAAGGGCATCTCCCCGGTCGCCAGGCTCTCCCCCAGGACCTTCATATAGTCACCCCCCAGGACATCCCAGAAGGCTCTAAGGTACTCCACAGTCAGTCCATCCAGCCCTGGAGACTTGCCCCCCCTGAGCTGGTGCAAGGCACCCGTCAACTCCTCCAGAGTTAGGGGATCATCCAGGTGTTCAGCCACATCATTGCACACAGCGGTTAAGCCCTCCCACAGGACCGTCTTGCGCCTCCGCATTCGATGTGCCTGCCGAGAACAGAGTCCTGTAGAAAGACCGAACCGAGGCACCAATGCTCTCTGGATCCGTGACAGAGGAGCCATCATCCGCAAGGCAACTCTACAAGCTGCCTACGGGCTCCTCGCCCCTTCTCCAGAGAAAAGAAAAAGGGGGAGGCTCGTCCAGATCGTGCAACATCTGGACTCGCGACCTCACATACGCGCCCCGGGACCTCCTAAGCTGCAAGTCCCTCAGTGCTCCCTTCTTCTCCTGGTACTCCTCCCACTCACACGAAGCCCCACCAGTCTGATCCAGACGAGCCTCTGAGTCGAGCAACTCCCTCTCAAGCCGTCCGATCTCGGAGTCCCGCCCCTTTGTCGACCCCCTCGCATAGTCCTGACAAAACAGACGGACGTAGGCCTTCCCCACGTCCCACCACTGCCTTAGGGAAAGGAAACGCCCCTGCCTCTCTCTCCACCTCGCCCAGAACTGCCTGAAGGAATCCTGGATCCTCCAGCAGCTGGCTATTAAAATGCCAGTACGCGGACCCAGCCCGTGTGCGCGTCGGGATAAAATCCACTCGCACCAGGCAATGGTCCGAGCATGGCGCCGGCCGCATGGAGGCCGCCGAAACACAGGAGACATAGGCCTTGGACACGTATAAACGGTCAATACGGGAACCACCACCCTCAAACCTGTACGAGAAGGCGTTAGAGTCAGGATGGAAATTCCGCCAAGCATCTACCAGCTCAAAAGAATCCACCATCTCCCTTAAAGACTTTACTCCAGCCGGTCACGCTGAACGCCAGAGCGATCTCTCACCTCGAGGGTACAATTAAAATCTCCCCCAAGGAAAACACACTCCCCACGGTCGATAGTGTTCAACAACGTGGTCACTTCCCTTGTTAAGCGCGTCTGCATTGCGCCGATCTTGGGAGCGTACACATTAATGAAATGTAATGCACGCCATCCAAACGCACGGCCAGATACAGCAACCGACCTGGTACAATGTCCTGCACTCTGAGGATCTCCGGTTGGAAAGACGGGGCCAACAGGAATGCCACTCCACTCGAATTGGAGCTGAGATGGCTCATGTAGACCCCCCCTTCCCACTCCAGGAGCCAGGTGGGTTCATCACTAGCCACAGTGTGTGTTTCCTGCAGGAAGCTCACCGCGTACCCCCCGTCCCTGAGCACTGAGAGATGGTGATACCTACGGAGAGACCCCCTGCCCCCATTGATATTAAGGCTGGCTATAGTGAGCTTCATTTTTGAGTGTACACTGGATCTTTTACCAGCCCCCAGTGAAGGAGTGGAGCCTCCCCTAGCCTTATGCCCTCTCTTTAGGGCCTTAAAAAGCTCTTGGAACTGGCGCCGCTCATTCCGTATTAGCCCCGCCTCATTCCCCTTCTTCTGAAGGATGGCATGAATGGACCGCATGGGCACCCTCAGGTCCGACCAGCGGTCGACAGCCAAATCCACCTTGTTCCTACTCCCTCTCGTATCCTTTAAGAACTTCCGAAGTTCCCAGACTTCGACAAGTCGTGACACAGGGCCGCGGGTGGGGCAGTCCGTCAACGCACTGTCGACGGACTCCGCGTACCCCTCCTCCTCGCACTCAATGTCCGAGCCCGAGTCCGGAAGGTTGCTACTCTCAGCCACCTCGCTCACCTCTCCTTGTGAGGTGGGCGTTCCAGCCACATCACACGGTCCCTGCTCTCTCTGTCACATTCCCACCCCCAGGATCAGTGACAGGGGCAGGTACCGGTGCCTCTGACTGCGGCAAGCTATCTGCTAATTGGCCAGTCTCCTGCACTCTCCCACCGCCCTCTGTAACCGGATTGGGAACAGTGAAGTCGGAGCAAGTCTCCGGGCCTTGCTGTAAGCGGGCCTGCCTAGAGTCCGACCGAAGGACACGATCCGAAACGACCTTGCCCTCCTCCTCACCCAGGCTACCCACCCCAGCACCGTCACCCAGAGAGTCCCCTACCCCCACCACCAGGTGAATCACCTCACTGTGACCCTCAGGGGCCGATGTTATTGAAGTCCCCCCTGCTCCCTCGACCAGTGGGACATCACACCCCTCATCTGGGCTTACAGCCTCAACGAGGAGCTCAGACTGGGGACCCTCCCCCTCACCCAAGTCCCCCTCTTCAGGCCGCCCCTGGTCATCCTCTAAGCTAGCAGACGCACTCTCTGGGGGAACAATGTGGGTAATGTATCGCCACTCTCAGGTGTTCCCTGCACTACAGAGGCATCCTCCCCCTCAGAGGAAGAGTGTCCTGGGTCCCCCACCTCAACAGGAGGGGAAGGCCCCCCTTCAGGTTGCTCCTGAACTTCAGGGCCCTTCTCTATTTCGGAGGACCCATGTCTCCTCCTCTTTGAACCACTGGCGTGCGGTGGCACAGTGATCTCCATTGCGGAAGCCTCTACCTCCACACTACCGTCTACCTTGTAAACCTCTCCAGCCCCCGTTGGACCCTAGGCCCCTTATGCTTCCCTGGGCCTGGGTTCAGAGGCGAGCACAATTTTATACGCTGCCAGAGGTCCCACTTGGAGGTGGTCTTCTTCCTGGGGCCCGCCCTTCTTCTTTTTCTTGACTTTCCTCCCACCTGAAGCTCCCAACCCTCCCACGTCCTCCCACGCACTTCACCCGCAACCACCGCCGCAGGTAGGGGACATGAGGGTGGTGGGGGGATGGGGGGTGGAGGTAGGGGAATAAAGCCTTCACGGGCTACAGTGGTAGAACCAGCTCAGCCCAGATGGGCCAGCAGTGCTCTCCCGGGCCACCGTGGTGTGACAGTGGCAGCCCGGGTCTGGGACAATTCCTGCGAAAATGCCCCACCTTTTTACAAAGCGTGACAACGCACTTGGCCCGCGTTCCAAAAACACGCGATAGGACTATAAAAAATCATCCTACCTCACATCAAAAAACTCCCCTCCGTTTGTCCGTCCCCTGTGCCATCTGCATATACACACGACGTTTTAAACGTATATATGCTGCATCTCAGGATCATCAAACCTATACAACAATTTGGTGAGCCCCGACCGCACCTCTCCCAGCTTCTTACATGTGGGAGCAGGAGCGCATCCGGAAACAAAAGGGGAACGTTGGACAGAATGACCGGCAGCACGGGAGCCCCCCATGGGTCCACCGCCGCAAAAATTCCCACCCGCTGTTATGCCCCTTTCCAGAGCCAGAGCCACCGCCTGTTGAGTCTTCAGTAGAACAACCACCTTCCACTGACCACCGCGCCCGAGACTATGGCTTCTTGCCAACAGTCTCACCCAGCGCATCTAGAAAGGCCTTGAAGGGCAGGTTGCTCTGCATGTACATTTTTACCCATGTGTGCGCCCCATCAACTCATGGCCTCAGTCTCGGGGACTGCCGACCTGTGGCGACAGCTGCATAACTCTGAGGGTCGCCGATCTTTAGGGGCGGCACAACACACAGTATCGTCCTTTTTAAATCAAAGCAGTCTTTCTGCTGTTTGCTGCCACCTCCACTCTTTTGCAACAGTTAATGAGTCTTGTGAAGGCTTTTTGGCAAAGCAACAGAAAACAGTCGCCTCCTGATAAGATAGAATGTCCGTGTCAATCCTCCCGCCGTCAAAAAACGGAGCTTCCAGAGGCTTCTCCCCAGGTCTCCGTCGCCTCCCCGCTTCAACGAAATCCAAGCACTGTTGCCGCACTTACCCAGCACACCTGGACCGGGCAAGTCGGTGTAGGAGGGAGCTTTTCCGATGTTATTAACTTCAAACACCGTTCCAGACTCAGCTCCCACCAGTTCAAGTGAATCTTGGGCCTTCCGCAGCCACTGCAGCTCCCTACGACTTTCCAGATACACACAGACAAACCTTCTAATTAGAGTGACTTTTGAACAAAAAAGCCTCTGCAGTCTGACAGAGCTCTGAACTGCAAAGTCTGACTGCTTTTGTTCCTCCCCACCTTCCGAAAAGTTCATCAAATCCGCCGGCCAGCAAGCACAGCTCGCTCCTGGCCCCGCTCTGGGAGTAGAGGTGGGGGCGGATCCGGACCGCAGCGGCCGTGAGCTCCAGGCCGAGCTCGGCGATCGTTTCCCTTCTTCTGCTGCTGTTGGAGGTGAGACGTTGCGTTGCGCCAGGGTCTTGGGCCTGTCCCACTTTGGCTGTCAGTTACGCGACAGGCCGGTGGTGTGCAAAGATTTCGTTTGCTACAAAAGTTCGAAGCTCCGCGCGATATCGCACACAACTACATACCCCTCTGCACTTCACATTGGGACCGGCCCCGCGCGGCCATACGTTGCTCGTGCGGCTCATCGCAACGACGAGGTCGAGTAAATTGCGTGCCAAGGACACGTAGATGGGACAGGCCCTTAAGCTACGCTCCTGTCGAACTTAGTATTGGTGACGTGAAATTACTATTGCAGATGGAGGAGGGAAATAGGATGGAGGGGCTGGAGAGAGAAGGATAGCTGGAGAGTTGGACAAAGAGATGGATTGCAGGAAAGAGAATGGAGGGCATGAGTGAAGATTGAGGAAGGCAGAGGAGTAGTAGCAGGGGCAGCAACAACAAAGAACACCTCCCTTCATTTCACTTCAAAATACATTTTTGGCAAGGCGGCATTCATTAGCATACCTAAGATTGTTTAATAACCGTACCATAGAAAGCTGATTAGGGTGGATGATTTGAATTTTGCTTTGGCTGCGTCGTTTCATATTGTCAGGTTGTTTTTAAATAAGATTTTTAAAAAATTAATAAAGGAAGGAAGAGTAGAGGTTTGTATATGATAGGAACAAGGGCTCTTTTTTGGTAGAATAGATACAGTAATAAACACTGTACTACTAGGATGAAGTCTTGGATGTAAGGCAGTAGCTCTACTGCTTTGCCACTTTGCCGCCCACTAAATTGAGTCTGGCTTGAATGTATTTATGTATAGTGTATCTGATCTGTTTGGATATCATGCAAGGCAAAGCTTTACACTGTACCTCAGTACATGTGACATTAATACAAATAAACATAAACCTAAACCCAAACCAAGACCTATTCTGGTGCAAGGGGGAGGGATTCAAATTTCTCGGGCATTGGAACCAGTTCTGGGGGAGGTGGGACCAGTACAAACAGGACAGTCTGCACCTGGGCTTGAAGGGAACCAATGTCCTTGGGGGAGTGTTTGCTAGTGCTGTCAGGGAGGATTTAAACTAATGTGGCAGGGGGATGGGAGCATGAGCAGAGAGACAGAGGGATATAAAATGAGGGTAGAAGCAATAGGTAGCAAGGTGAAAAGTAAAAGTGGCAGGCAGAAAGATCCAGGGCAAAAATCAAAAAGGGCCACTTTTCAACATAATTGTATAAGGGGTAAGAAGTGTTGTTAAAAACAAGCTGAAGGCTTTGTGTCTCAATGCAAGGCGCTTGCATAATAAGGTGGATGATTGAATGTGCAGATAGTTATTAATGAATGTGATATAGTTGGGATCACGGAGACATGGCTCCAGGGTGACCAAGGCTTGGTGCTGAACATCCAGGGATATTCAATATTCAGGAGGGATAGACAGACAGAATAGAAAAAGGAGGTGGAGTAGCGTTGCTGGTTAGAGAGGAGATTAACGCAATAGAAAGGAAGGACATTAGCTGGGAGGATGTGGAATCGATATGGGTAGAGCTGCGAAACACTAAGGGGCAGAAAACGCTAGTGGGAGTTGTGTACAGGCCACTAACAGTAGTAGTGGAGTTGGGGATGGCATCAAAACAGGAAATTTAGGAATGCGTTGCAACAAAGGAAAAAAACAGGTTATAATGGGTGACTTCAATCTACATATAGATTGGGTGACTCAAATTGGCAGGGTGCTGAGAAGAGGTTTTCTTGGAATGTATGCGGGATAGTTTTCTAAACCAACATGTAGAGGAACCAATGAGAGAGCAGGCTATTCTAGACTGGGTACTGAGTAATGAGGAAGGGTTAGTTAGCAGTCTTGTTGTGCGTGGCCCCTTGGGCAAGTGACCATAATATGGTTGAGTTCCTTCATTAGGATGGAGAGATGACATTGTTAATTCAGAAACAAAGGGTTTCTGAACTTAAAGAAAGGTAACTTTGAGGATATGAGACGTGAATTGGCCAAGATAGAATGGCAAGTGATTCTTAAAGGGTTGACGGTGGATATTGCAATGGAAGGCAATTTAAAGACTGATGGATGAACTACAACAATTGTTCATCCCAGTTTGGCAAAATAATAAATCAGGGAAGGTAGTGCACATGGATAACAAGGGAAAATCAGGGATACGTGAAGATGAAGCATACAAATTAGCCAGAAAAAGCAGCCTACCAAAGGATTGGGAGAAAGTCAGAGTCCAGCAGAGGAGGACAAAGTGCTTTTAATTAGGAAAGGGAAAATAGATTATGAAAAGAAAACTGGCACGGAACATAAGAACAGACTGCCAAAAGTGTTTATAGATATGTGAAGAGAAAAAGATTAGTTAAAACAAATGTAGGTCCCATTGCAGTCAGAAACTGGTGAATTGATCATGGGGAACAAGGATATGGCAGGACCAATTTCAATAACTACTTTGGTTCAGTCTTCACAAAGGAAGACATAAATAATAATCCGGAAATAGCAGGGGACCGGGGGTCAAATGAGATGGAGGTACTGAGTGAAATCCGGTTATCCGGGAAGTGGTGTTTGGGTAAATTGAATGGAATTAAAGGCCAATAAATCCCCAGGGCCAGATAAGCTGCATCCCCAGAGTACTTAAGGAAATAGCCCCAGAAATAGTGGATGCATTACTGATAATTTTACTTCGGAGTCACGTAGGCTGAGTGACTACGTGAAGACCCCGTCCAGCACGCATGCGCGACATCCAGATAAATCCAATATTACACCGTCCACTACCATTCAACGGAATGCCAGTGCTTTGGGCTGGGGAGCAACTAAACATGCAATCCAGCACAGGGGGCAGATGGACTAATTTTGAATAATCTTGCCTACAGACACGGGGTATCAACTACTTAGAAATGTGGGTGCGTTTTATGGTTTTAAAAGCATATTATCTAATACGCATCATGCAATGTCCGGTTGCAATTAGATAATACCACGGTGGTGGCTTATATCAACCACATGGGTGTGTAAAGTCGATATCGTGTGACAATTTGGTCAACCTAATCTGGCAATGGTGTGTCGAAAAGAATATTTGGTTATCAGCAACTTACTACAGGTAAGCAAAATACAGATGGCAGACACCAGGTCACGCAAATTCAATGATAAATCGACATGGATTTTAATCCAAAATATTTGCTGAAATTACAAAGCGATATGGCACACCAGATATCGATCTATTTGCATCCAGGCTGAATCACAGGTACCAACGTATGTCGCTTGGGAACATGACCCTGAGGCAGCAGCAGTTGACGCATTCTCGCTGCATTGGGGGGGAAAATGTTCTTTTATGCTTTTCCTCCCTTCTGCCTCATCAGTCGGGTATTACGCAAGATTCAATTGGATTCGCTTCAGGAATCTTGATAATACCTGACTGGCCTACACAGCCATGGTTCCCAGTGGCCCTCGACATGGCTGTTGAAACACCGTTGGAATTCCCAGCAGTCGAGAATTATTAATCCACCCAGTGTCAGGCATTATTAGTCACCCGTGCCATGACAGAGTCAATTCTCCTGGCTTGCAGATTCTAAAAAGACCTCTGCAGGGCCTGGACTGTCTGAGGACGCCATCAACATGATGACGCGCATGCCACCGGGAGTCCACCAGGAGACAATACCTGACAACATAAGAAAATGGGAACGGTATTGCTCCAAAACAGGAACCTACCTACATACAGCTACAGCCACAGTGTAGTGGAGTTTCTGGTTGGATTACATCGGGAAGGGACTCAGCTACAGCGCCATTAATACAGCCAGGAGTGCGTTATCAGCTTATTTGGTTCCTGCAGCAGGACAACTGGCTTTGGGGTCCCATCCACTATGGTGGTCAAAATCATGAGGGGCATTTTTAACACCAATTCCCCCAGACCATGGTACACTCAGATCTGGGATGTCAGCATTGTACTGACGTACCTTAGGGGATGGCCACCACCCAGGTCACTCACGCTGGAACAACTTACTCTGAAATCGCGTCATGCTCATGGCACTAGTGTCAGCTCAAATGGTACAGTCCCTCCACCTTCTGAGGCTGGACAGCATGGCAGAGTCATTGGACTGGTTTCACATTTCACATTCAGGGACTGGCATCAAACAAACTAGACCAGGTACCACAACCTCCAGTCATGGAGTTCCGGGCATATTCATCTGACCACGGCTGTGTGCCAAGACCCATCTCGCCAATTACATAGACACAACATACAACTTAAGAGGGAGAGAAAAAGCCTTATGGATAAGCCACAAGAAGTTCACATGGTCAGGTGACGAGCCAAACCATTTCAAGGGTGGCTCAAGCAGGTGCTTAAGTCCGCGGGAGTCAATACTAATGTTTACAAATCTCACTCCACCAGGGCTGCATCTACGTCGGCGGCTAGGCGAATGGAGTGCCTATGGACCATATTCTGGCAGAGCAGGATGGTTCCTCGGAAAGAACTTTCCAAAGGTTTTATAATAAGTCCCGCTGGCGGAACCTGCTACATTTGAGACAGAATTTTAGGAGTCTGCAGCTAATTTACTTTAAGCCGGGGAGCTCTCTGTTTTTTGTTTGTCATTAATAAACCTTTGATTGTTCACAAACAGGTTATTGTTGATTGTAATAACATACTTCCTCCCTCTAGGTCTTCAGACAGTGAGTGAAGCATGAGCTGGTACACGGTTCGGATTCACAGAGCTTTGAAGTCTTCACGTAGTCATTCACGTGATCCGAAGTAAAATAGTAAGATTAAATGAGAACTTTACCAGTTCGAAGTTTGATCTGTATTTTATGAGGAGTTACGATGAGGGATTACGTGCCCTCCGCTCCCACCCTCTATTATACAGATTCAACTGGTAATTAAGTTTCTTATTTTTTCTTTACTATATTTATTTCAATTTGTGTGTGGTTTTTTCTGTTGATTCCACACTGCTGCTTTGAAAAATGTCGCGCATGCGTGACTGGACGGGTCTTCACGTAAGTCTCATCGTACTCCTCCTAAAATACAGATCAAACTTCAAACTGGTAGTTCTCATTTAATCTTACTATTTTTTCAAAAACTCTTGAGATTCTGGAGTAGTTCAGAGGATTGGAGCTAATGTAACCCACTTTTAAAAAGGGGAGGGTGAGAGAAAACGGGGAATTACAGGACCAGTTAGTCTAAACATCGGTAGTGGGGATAATGCTAGAGTCGGTTATATTACATTATGGGGATAGCAGACATTTGGAAGCGGGGTTGAAATCATTGGACAAATCAGCATGGATTTATGAAAGGTAATCATGTCTGAAGAATCTTATAGAATTTTTTGAGGATGTTAATAGTTAGAGTGGATAAGAGAGAACTCGTGGATGTGTTATATCTGACTTTCAGAAGGCTTTCGCAAGGTCCAATAGGTCTAGATACAAACTAAAGCACACAGTATTGGGGGGTTCAGTATTGATGTGGATAGAACTGGCTGGGCAGACAGAAGCAAAGAATAGGAGTAAAACGGGTCATATTCAGAATGCAGGCAGTTGACTAGTGGGGTACTGCAAGGTTCAGTGCTGGACCCCAGCTTTTACAATATATATTAATGATTGGATGAGGAATTGAATGCAACATCTCCAAGTTTGCGGCATGAACATGAAGCTGGGGGGCAGTGTTCTCGCTGTGAGGATGCTGCTAGGGGCTGCAAGGTGACTTGGATAGTTGGGTGATGGCAAATGCATGCTAGGTGCATATAGATGTGGATAAATGTGAGGTTATCCACTTTGGCGGCAAAAACAGGAGTAGATTTATATCTGAAAGGTGCCGATGAGAAAAGGGAGATGCAACGAGACCTGGGGTGTCATTGGTACACCATCAATTGAAAGATAGGCAATGCAGGTGCAAGCAGGCAGTGTAAGAAAGCGAATGGTATGTTGGCATTTCATACAAAAGGTTATTGAGTACAAGAGCAGGGAGGTTTTTACTGCCGATCTGTACAGGCGTCTTGGTGAAGCACATCTGGAGTATTGCTTACGTTTCTGGTCTCCTAATCTGTGGAAAGACATTCGCTTGCATAGAGAGAGTACTGAGAGTTCCACAGATGATATCCTGGGATGGAGGACTTCCATTATGAAGATAAAGGACGGATAGCACTCGGCTTGTACTCGCTGGAATTTAGAGAGATTGAGGGGGGTCTTATAGAGGCTTACAAAATTCTTAAGGGGTTTGGACAGGGCAAGATGTTTAAAATTTTCCTGGAAGATTGTTTCCAATGTTGGGGAATCTCCAGAACAAGGGGTCTCACGTTTAAGGATAAGGGGGAAATATTTTCGGATGAGAGTGAGGAAGATCTTTTTTCACACAGACGAGTGTGTGAGTCTGTGAGGGATTCTACTGCAAGAAGGTAGATGAGGCAGTTCATGGCTATATTTAAGCGGGGAGAGTTAGAACGTGGCCTTTGTGGCTAAGGGATCAGGGGGGTATGGAGTGAAGGCAGTTACAGGATCGAAGTTGGATGATCAGCCCATTGATCATATTGAATACGGCGGTGCAGGCCTCGAAGGCTGAATGGCCTTACTCCTGCACCTATTTTTCTATGAATCTATGATTCTAAATGTCGACTCAATTACCTGAAAAAAGGGTTGATCTGTCACTCTACAATGTCACTGCTCCCACATCCATTGGTGTTTTCACATCTTCACATTTATTGGTATGTACTTTTCAAAATTTATTTAATTAAATGCATCCAGCCCTTATGCTTTTTACCTTGTTGGTGTACCGCCAATTTGTTCTCTCGAATATCGATAACTTACCATGTTTAGTTTGGTTTAGTGATCCAAAACGGAAAACAGGCCTTTGCTCACTGAGACCGCGCTAGTCCTCCACACTATCCTACAAGCACGAGGGACAATTTTAAACAATTTTCTGAACCCAATTTAGTGTACACCCTGTACGTTTTGGAGTGGTTGGAGGAAAGAGGATAACCCGGAAAAAACCAAGCAGGTCACGAGGAGAACGTACAAACTCCGTACAGATAGCACCCGTTATTCAGGATCGAACCCAGGTTCTTGGCAATGTTAAGGTAGCAAAATCTTAGCAATCTTACCACTGGCAAGGTGCTGCAGCTCGTTTTGAAATGTGATTAATGAATAATCTTCAGGTATTCTTAAAATGATAGTCATCCTCGCATGTTAATGGATTAGTCATCATGCATTTTTCACCTGGATTATGAAACTGTTTCAGTTTTGAAGTGTTTTAAAGTATAAAGTATACTTTATTGTTCCATTCAAATTGTATAGTTTGAACGAAATTAAATCCTTGCAGTCACTAACAGGAGATTAAACATAACAGGGACACACAATGAACCTAGTTTACATCCACCACAGTGAGTTCTACCAGGCACTCCATCAACTGTGTTCGGAAGGCAAAAGTCTTAAACCTGTCTTTCCTTCCCTGTTCTCCCTTCAGCGATGAGGTGATCAGGCTTACGATGTTGAGGCCCCCCGCCGGTGAGATGGTAAGACCCGCGGCCGAATCCGAAGCTCCGCGGAAACGGGCCGGTTCAAACTCGCCGTGCGGGGCGGACGAAGCTGCACCCCTCAGTCCAAGTGGAAGAAGTGTTGTTGGGGAGCTACGGAGAATTCGTCACACGCTGGGATCTGTGAGTCTCGATGTTGTGTTCATGGGCAGACGGACTGCAGGCGATCCCGCAGTGTTGGGGCAGCGCGCCACTTCCGGAGTGATTTCATGATTGACATGGACTATGGATATATGATTGACTACGACAAGTGCAGACCCATTGGGTCTGTTCCCCCAACGTGCGTGTTGTGTGGGGGAGGGCGGATGCTGGTGTCACCACACACTAAACCATCCCACACATACGCCTAACAACCCCCCCGATATTATATTAATATTATTAACTTGCTCTTTTACCATAACCACCTATCTACTGACGCGTTGCCCCCAACTAGCAGGGCGTCTAGAGGAGGGGCGGGGGTGAGAGTGCGGGCAGAAGAGCGAAGGGGCAGCAGATAGAAGAGAGAGGGCGAGGACACAGAGAGGGGCAAGAGGGGCAATGAGGACAGAGGGTGGAGGTGAGGAGGAGGGTGGGGAGGGGGGACAGGAGGTGGGGAGGAGGAGAGACGGAGGGGAGGTGAGAGAACGAGGGAGGAGGAGCGAGGAGGGGAGAGAGAGGGGGGGTGGGAGAGGGGTTGTGAGTGGAAGCGGAAAGATGTGGTGTAAGGGAGGGGGCACGAAGGGAGGGGGGTGGAGGGAAATGGGTAGGGGGAGGAGTGTGGAGAGGGGGTTTGTGGGAGGAGAGGGTGGGGGGAGGGGGGAGAGAGAGAGAGAGGGGGAGAGAGCAAGGGTGGAGAGGCGAGGGTGATGAGAGCGAAAGGGGGAGAGAGGGGGAGGGATGACGAGGGACAGAGGGGTGAGGGGAGAGGTAGAGGAGAGAGAGGGTGGAGAGGGAGAGAGAGGGTGGGGAGAGAGGGGGAGCAGGCGATGTGTAGTAGTGGGCTTGGCTGAACAACGGACGGAGAGTACAGAACCGGCTTGAATCTTTGGAAACCGCAAGCAGAGTGAAGCAGGCTGGGGATGGGGGGCGGGGCTCTCACGATGTGCGCCGACAAGAGAGGAGAAGAAGCTTCTTCGGTGTGTGAGCAATTGCAGAACCAAGAACTAAAACAGAGCTGAGCTCCTAGGATCTTATGCTGCAGAATTTCTCGATCTTTCTGCGCCTTTTGAAGAACGTAGGGGTGGGTGGGCTAACGTAACTCGTGGAAAACCTGTGAAACATGCTCGACAGCTGAGGAGGGGGTTGGGCCACGATCCAAGGGTTTTGTGGAGGGTCAGCAGCTGGGACCTTAATACTTTTTTTTAAACTTGTCAGTTGGTTACAATTTCCAGTAAAATATCGTCGGGCAATATTGACCAAAATTTATAGAGGGATTTGGATTTTGAAATCATAGAAAAAAATTCTACCAGAAGATGTAAAAATTCCAATGTTATTGTAACGGCAGCAGCTGGGTGCAGTCTGGATTTTAAAAAAAGGTAGATTGTCAACAATTTTAATAAAAAAAGTCGGGAAATAATGTTAGAAATGTACTTAAAGAAATCTCTACTGAACTATGTAAAATTACCCCGTTTCGGTTGTTTATCGTCTGTTTTTGAGGTGATACATTTCAAAGGCAAAAATCACACAACACACACACACACACAACACACACATTAAATAGATACTGACCATGGATAAGATGCAGACCCGTCGGGTTTGTTCCCTCAAACATGCGGTTGCGGGGTGGAGGGCGCAAGGGGTCGCACAAGAACCCACCACCCACACCTCTACTCCCCCGCACACACTAACTATCCCCCTTGATATTATATTATTTATTAATAAGCTCCTTTTACCCCATAACGCTATCTAGACGCATAGCCCCAACTAGCAGGGATGTCTAGAGGGGGGCGGGATGCGGGTAGAGAGTGAGGGCGAGAGCGAAGTGACCGGACCGAGAGAGGGGGCAGAGAAAGAGAGGGGCAAAAAAGAAGATGGACTGAGGGGGTGGCAGGGGGCGGATGGAGGAGGGAGGGATGTTTGTTTGAGGGGGGTTAAGGTGGGGAGGAGGAGAGGAGAGAAGGGAAGGAGGGAGAGGAGAGAGGGGGATGAGAGAGAGAGGGCGGGTGGGTGAGGGGGGGGGAGGAGGGGAAGAGAGACGAGAGGGGGGGAGAGAGAGGGGGGGGGTTAGGGGATGGGGGAAAGGGACGTGGGGAGGTAATGGGGGTGGTGCACAGGGGGAGAGAAGGGGAGGGATGGAGATGGGGGGGGAGGAGAGGGGGGGGACTGAGAGAGGGGGGGGAGGAGGGGGAGAGAGGGGGGGGGCGTTTTAGAGCGGCGGGGGGATGAGGGGGGTGAGAGGGGGGGGGGAGGGGGAGAGAGGTGGAGAGAGATGGGGGGGGGGGGGGGGGGATAGAGAGGGGAGGGGGGGGGTCTGCAAGGTCTTTTTCAAAGCTCGCTTGCACGTTCGCAAGGTTTTCTTTCAACAGGACCTGCGAGCGGCACGACTGGCAGTGCGTTCGGTTTGCAGTGCGGAGGGAGATTTCGAAAAAGAGGGGTAATTGGCCGTCTGGAGGGCTACCTTCTATCAGTGCCCCGCACATCTTGATAAACGGTGTGCCCGCCACATGTCTTACATTTTTTTATTATTTTTTTCCGGGTGGGGGAGACAGGGCAAAGGATTCAGAAACAAGCCGGTGGCCTCGGTGACTGGACTGTGACTGCTGTGACCTAAAGATCTGCTGAACGCTCGTTCTTTTGCCATTATGAAGACAACAGTAGGGGGGGGGGGGGAGGGGAGGAGCGTGGTTATGTACCTCGTGGAAATTGTGCATGTTGCGTCCGATAGCAACTGGCCAGGAGGAGGGGGCGGTGGCACGTGAGCAGGGCATTGTGGGGGTGGAGGTGTGGGATGGCATGCGGCTTGCACACACTACCCCCCACACACATCACAATACCCCCAATGATATTCATATTAAGATTATTAATTTGTTCCATTTACCCTAAACCATTATCCACTGACGCATAGACCCCCAACTCGCAGGCGAGTCTAGAGAGGGTGGGGGGGGGGGGTAGGGGGAGGGGGGTTAGAGTGAGGGCAGAGAGAATGGGGTGAGATAGAAGAGCAGAGACAGAGGGAGGTGGGGGGTGGAGGGAGGAGGAAGAGAGAGGGTGGGTGAGGGAGGAGGAGGGGAGCGAGAGATGGGAGGTGTGAGGGGGGCTGAGGGGGGGGCGGAAGGGAAAGGTGGTGGGAACGGGAGGGGAGAGGTGGGGAGAAGAGAGGGGGAGGGGGGAACGCGGGAACGGGGCTGGAAGGAAGGGTGTGGAGGGGCGGGGGATAAAGGGGGAGGGGAAGGGGGATTATGGAGGGCGGGTTGGGGGTGTGCAGGGGGGGTGGGTGAGAGGAAGGGTGGAGAGAGAGGGAGGGGGGGAGAGAGAGAGAGGGGACGGGAGGAGAGAGAGAGAGGGAGGAGAGAGGGGGGAGAGAGGAGGATTGAGAGAGAGGCGGGGGAGCGAGAGGGAGGGTGGGGGAGTGTGGGGGAGAGAGAGAGGGGGCGGGGCGAGAGGGGGGAAGAGGGAGACAGAGACGACCAGAGACAGAGGGGAGACGAGTGGGGAGAGGGGAGAGGCGGGGCCGCCAGCTCATGGGAAGCCCGATTTGAGGATTGGTGTGAAAAGAAGTAGGGGGACCAGCAATCCTTGCCTTCCGTAAGGAGCGCCACCCACCAGCGTGACAGAGCCGGGCGGGCCCAGGCTGGGTGGGAGGTGGGGGGTGGGGACAGACGAGTTGCGACGTCCCGAAGAGGATGTCATCTCCTGTGATGGGTACAGAGCGAGAGGGGAGAGAGGGAGGGAGGAGAGGGGGAGGACGTGAAGAAGAGGAGGGTGGGGAGGGGGGGGGGGGCGGAGGGGAGCGGGCAACTGAGTGAGCTGCAAAAATGCGGAGAGGAGAGAGAGAAGCGGCTCTTCTTACTCTCTGGAAACCCACAGCTGGTTGAGCAGGCGGTTTGGGCAGGGAAGGTTGAGGGGCTTGGGCTTTATGAGGTGCAGGCGTAGCGTGGGAGAAGTTTCAGGCGTGAGACATCGTTGACCCCGGATCTGCAGAACAAAGATCTATCAGCTGAGCTGCAGAATCTTTGTTCTGCAAATTTTCTGATCTTTCTGTGCCTTTTGGAGTACCGGAGGAGGGTGGTGGGAGAAGTACCTTGTGGAAAATGTGCAGGTGGTATACAGCCGCCTGAATTAATCACATTGGTGGTGAGGGCTGAGGCAGGAGGAAGAGTGGGCCTCGAATGGTGGGAATGTGGGGTATTGTGTCATCAGCAGTGGCAAGCGGCTATTATTTTTTAAAACCGTTTTAGTTTTTGTGAACAACTTTATTCCTCAAATCGGGGAAATAAATTAACCAAAATTTAGATAGAAGTGGATTTTTCTGAAATCCATAAAGTAACATCTTACTGAAATATGTAAAAATTCTGGTTATTCAAGGACTATACGTTTCAAAAGCATAAATCACACACACACACACACACACAGGGACCGCACACGAAACACAAACTTTTACATAGAAATACAGACAGACGCATGCAAGACATAGACAGAACACACACATCACTACATACTTTGGACTCATTGACCAGGAGACCAGAAGCAGTGTTCCAATGTGAATCACTGGCCAGGCAGCTAAGAGTTTCCATGACCTTCACCTTCACAGGATGAGCAGCCCCAACACAAGAGCATGGCTAGTGTTCACCCTACAGAAAGTTTCATATCTTCCCATATCTTAGAGGGTGATGTGTGCCTGCAACCTGCTGTCAGGGCAGGAGGCAGATACAAAAGTGGCATTTATGAGACTACTAGACCAAGTGGGACCTGTTGGGTCCCAATTCACAATGGGGAGGCGCTCGGTCACCCAATGAATATTCACTCTCCACAATTCTAATATGTGGCAGTGGGGAGGAGGGGGGGGGGCCTTTCTGGAGCACTAGTATGTATGTGTGTGTTGGGTTCAAAGGGGACTGGTTTCCAGAGGGCTAGTATGGAACAATTGTGGGCGAATCGGATTCTTGGGCGGGCAGCTAAGGTCACTCTGGCCCCCGCTCGTCACTCTGGCAGGCAGCATTTTAGAACCATTAGAGAAATTTTCAATTTTAGCAGCATTTTAGAACCAAAAAGAGACACGCTTCAGCGGACTTTCTGCTATTAGAACCCATTTAGATCACTTTCTGCAAATAGAGAACACTTTTCAGCAAGCAATTTTTAGACCCAATAGGCTGCAACATTTTAGACCCAAATAGGACACTTTCTGTAACCATTTAGGACGCAATAGAACACATTCTGCAACATTTAGACTCAATAGACACTTTCTGCAACATTTCAGACTCAATTACACTTTCGCAATAAATAGAGCAATAGGACATTTCTAGACACATTTCGAACCAATAGACACCAAATTCTGCAAAACCTTTTAGAACAAATTGACACTTTTTGTGCAACCATTTGAATCCAATTTAACTTTTTTGCACGCATTTTGAACCAATAGACAATTTTGTAAGCTTTTTAGACACTTTCTGCAAGCATTGTTAGAAACAATGGAGACATTATTTTGCAACATTTGAACCAATAGGAACACTTTTAACAGCTTTCAGTACCATAGACACTTTCATGCAAAGCATTTGAGAGCAAAATTAGGCCACACTTTTTGCAAGCATTTTAGAAAAACAATAGAGAGACACTTTTGCAAGCATTTTAGAACAATAGAAGAACTTTTTGCAAGCATTTTAGAACCAAAGTACATTTTTGCAAGTATTTTAGAACCAATAGAGGCATCATTTCTGCAACCATTAACAACCCAATTAGACACTTTTTGGCAAGCAATTTTAGATCCATCAGAGGCACTTTTTGCAAGCATTTTAGAACCAATAGAACCCTTTTTGTTGGTAGCTGCAACCATTTTAGAACAAAAATACACTTTTTGCAAACCAGTTTAGAACCATAGGACATTTTTTGCTCCCTTTTTAGAACCACATTAAGGGCCCTCACAGTTTAGAGTAGACATGCGTTCAGTGCTAGTCAGAGATTCAGACGATTGACTGAGTTGGGACCACCACGGGCTTTCCTCCATCTTGCAGAGAGAGAGACTGGGAGTGAGGCACACCACTTCTGGTTATGTCCCTCCCCCTCCTCAGCAGGTGGCAGCAGAGAGAGATGGGAATATTTTTTTTAATAACAGTAATATCTCTCTGAATTTTTCATGATGATGGGAAAAATCTTTGGTCTGGAAGGCAGAGGAGGGCCTCTGAGCGAGGTGGCCCAAAATGACAGCCCGTAGGTGCAGGCGATCTCTCGGAAAATCACAGCCAGGAGTGAGCCAAAAGTGGTCAAGATCAGACTTTTAGTAACACAGATAGATATAGATTGTACAGGCACATGGATATGCAGGGAATAGAGGGATACTGGGATTATGTGCAGGCAGAACAGAGTTGATCATTGCATCATGTTTCTCAGATATTGTGGGCTGAAGGGCTTGCTCCTGTGCTGCAGTCTTCTACATTCTGTTATATGTTCTTTGTTCTATGTTTAGTTTAGTTTAGAGATAGAGTATTGAGGTCAGCCCACTGAGTCGATGTCAACCATGTATATCTTTATTAACTTGTTATATAAATAAACTAAAAATTTCTTATTTTCCCTTCTTTATGATTGCTCCTAACTTGGGGCAATATTACAAATTTAATCGGGAAGGTTCCCGGAGTTTTGTACTGTCTTCCATTAAATGCGTCGAAAGTGGTTTCTGCTTCTTCTATGTTCCGACGATTATTTCAAACAAGGTTCTGTTCAGGTTTCCTAAGTGGGACAGGGGCATACGCCTCCATGTGTCACTTGCAGCCCTGGTAATGTCATACACATTCAATCGGTTCCTCAGTGATAGTGGCACTATCACTGAGGAACCCATTGAATGTGTACGACCAGCAGATCAATGTTGCAACAAGCATTGCCAGGTAGCTTTAGCAGACTCTCTAGACCTTGGGAGATGTTTGAACAGGAAGCCTCTGTTCTGAGACTTCTCTGCAATGTTGGCAAAGTCTCTCTTTAAATCATGAACAAAGTAAGAACGTGGCATGCTATGCTCCTTGATCTGAGTCTGTTCCATGACAATCATTCTTCTACATTCTATGATATATGTAGATTATGTCTGAAGAAGGGTCTTGACCCGAAACGTCACCCATTCCTTCTTTCCGGAGATGCTGCCTGTCCAGCTGAGTTACTCCAGCATTTCGTGTCTATCTTCGGTTTAAACCAGCATCTGCAGTTCCTTCCTACACCATGATAATCATTGTCTGGAGCTTTGACCCAGGTCATTACAGGATTGGCCACTACATAGAATGCGTTGCCTGACAAATTTATTATCATCTGTGTTAGTCTGATGCTAGGAAAATGTAAGGTATGCTAATGTGGATAGTGGCCAGAAATTTGATTAGTAGGGGTGTCAGGGGTTATGGGGAGAAGGCAGAAGGATGGGGTTGAGAGGGAAAGATTGATCAGCCATGATTGAATGGTGGAGTAGAATTGATGGGTCAAATGGCCTAATTCTGCTCCTATAACTTATGAACGTACAAAGTGCCTGCTCCTAATTTGTGAATAGAACATTTTTATCTTGAATGATCGGCTAACACAATTTACTCCAGGTAAAATCAATTATGCATTGAATAAAATAATGCTACCCAATCCATCTGCCAGGTATTATTTTTTTTAATATGTTTTCAACATAGGAGTTTTCACTGTATTAGAAAGAAAAGTGGGATTACTGTTTTCACTATATTTAAGGCGACTGAGTTGGAAATTAATTGTGTACACAACTTTCCCACTTTAATTCATTGTGTCACACATATTTACTTTAGTTTAGTTCAGGGATACAGTGTGGAAAAAAGCCCTTCGGCCCACTGATTCCACGCCAACCAATGATCACATACTAGCACACTAGTTCAATGCTACACAATAGGGCCAAATTACAGAAGCCAATTAACCTACATACCTGCATGGCTTTGGAATGTGGGAGGAAACTGGAGCACCGGAGGAAAACACACGCGGTCACAGGGAGAGCGTACAAACTCTGTACAGACAGCACCCGCAGTCAGGATCGAACCCAGGTCGTTGCCGCTGTATGGCAGCAACTTTAACGCTGCACTGCCGTGCCGCCCACGGTTTGGTGATTCAGGAAAGAAGGAAGAAAAATTCTTCACCTGTACAACAACATGCCTTTAACTACTGTACAGGACTGTGGTATAATCATGAAGTGTATTCAAGACAAAGACTGATTAGATTTTTGGTTGCAAATGGAAAATGATACTCAGTAACATACAAATACTGAGGTAGATAGACACAAAAAGCTGGAGTAACTCAGCGGGACAGGCAGCATCTCTGGAGAGAAAGAATGGGTGATGTTTCAGGTCGAGACCCTTTCTCAGTTGTGTCTATCTTTGGTTTAAGCCAACATCTTCAGTTCCTTCTTACACATTACTGAGGCAGATGATCAGCCGTGATCTTATTGTATGATGGAGCAGATGCCAGAAGGCAGATGGCCTACTGTTTCTCTTTTTTTTGTTTATGTTGTTAGGTCAAGGACATGATTTCCTTTTGACAAATTCATTTGCCCCAAGGCGATAAGCTGTGTGAGCTGATCTTTTTCCAGCGATTCGTTGATCTGCTTTATGTGTACATTGGCATTACCTGTACACAGCAGAAGTATCATGTTTAGAGATTGGAACAAGGCAATGCAGCTATCTAAAATGTCTAGTTTGGAAGATGACATTCAGTTTAGTTTTTTGCCATGTGTGCCGAGGTACAGTGAAAAGCTTTTGTTGCGTGCTAACCTGTCAGCAGAAAGATTATTCCTGTAGTATTAAATTCCCAAATATTAAATTCCTGCCTGGGAAAGCAACAGCTAAATACGGGTCCGCCACCAATTTTCAGGCACCCTTGGTTCCAGAGCCTCTCCGTATTATCCATCTGGTTTGGCCAACAGAGGTTCGGCTTGTGGGGCTGAAATAACGTCCCACAAGGTCGGCCTCGGAAGTCTGACATGGGAACGGATCTGCTGGCTCTGGCTGGGCCGGAGTTCCACAACCCCGGTCACAGGAGGCAAATTTGACCCGACAATCGGCCGTAGAAGTCCTGATGAAATCAAGATCGGCCGCCTCATCTGGTATAGGCGCCACATGTTCGGGGGGACTTCCCGGGGGGGGGGGGATTTCAAGTGCACTCATAATTTTGTCCGGTTTCAAGGAGGTGCTGGATCACCAATTGCCAGAAAATCGATGGTGGACCTGTAATACAACAAAATGAAAGTGAGCTATTTCTCAAATAGCTGCTATGAGGTTCATGAGGTTTAGTGGTACCCCAAAAGGACGCTGTATCTGTATGTGCACAAAGTATGCGTGGGATTGGCAAAACTCAGGCTGAATTTTAGAGATGAGTGGAACAGCCAACCCTAAAGATGTGTTATTGGTCTTTTTGTTTGATATGTTAAAGGGTGCTTGATCTTAACACTCCTTAAAGAAAAGACCATCATGCACAGCAACCTCCCTTCTATTGACTCCATTTACAATTCACGCTGCCTCAGCAAGGCCACCAGCATGATCAAGGGCAGGGTGAACCCTGGTCACTCCCTCCTCTCCCCTCTTCCATCGGGCAAAAGGTGTCGAAGTGTGAAAATGCGCACCTCTCGATTCAGGGATAGTTTCTTCCCAGCTGTTGTCGGGCAACTGAACTATCCAACCAACAACAAAAGAGCAGGCCTGAACTACCATCCACCTCATTGGAGACCCACGGACTATTTTTGAGCAGACTTTACCAGCTTTATCTTGTACTAAACTCCATTCTTGTTATTCCCTTCATCCTGTATCTGTACACTGTGGATGGCTCGATTGTAATCATGTATTGTCTTTCCGCTGACTGGTTAACACGCAACAAAAGCTTTTCACTGTACACCACTGTATCATGTGACAATAAACTAAACTCAACTCTTGAACTCGGAGGTCACGGTTCACAGGCTCCAATATCTTCTCCCCAATGACAGCAGTGAGAAGGGAAGGTTGCCAGATGTCACAGGGTTGCGAAAGAAGTTACATCCCTGCTAGTTATTCTTGCCACTTTTTCCTGTGGGCAAGAGTAGAATTGCTTCTGATTACTTGAGTTTTCTTTTTAAGTGAGCACTTCATTTTGTATTATTTATTTATGGAGATTATCATCACACAAGAGAGCATGCACTTCGATTGGGTTCACTTAATCATTGCCATTTATTGTGGTTATGTAAGCCTGAGCAATCTGACGTGATGATTAAGGATAGGTATGCTTTTGAAGCAGTTTACATGAGAATGGGGACGAAAAAGTGGAAGCAATAATAATAGAAATGGCTGAAATGGTTGGCTGCACTCTGAAGGCTCCTTGAAGCCATTCCTGAGATCTTGTCTGAGTAATTATTATCCTTTAACCCAATGCATGGTCTTTTGCCTACAAGGCAGCTGGACTCTATTTGGAGACAGACTGTTCGGCTCACTGAGTACACGCATCCATCGAATACCCCTACGCTAGTTCTATGTTATCCCAGTTATGCATCCGACACACTGGGGCAATTTGCAGAAGCCAGTTAACCTAAAGACCTGTATGTCTTTGCGAGGAAACTGGAGTACCTGGAGAAAACCCATGTGGTCACAGGGAGAATGTACAAACTGTGCACAGCCGTAGTCAGGATTGAACCTGGGTCTCTGGCGCAGTGAGGCAGCAGCTCGACCACTGCATCACTGTACTGTCTTTATGGAAACAGGCCCTTCTTTGAACTTGCACAGGGCATGACATTGCCAAGGTGCAGGATTTCTGTTTTGAATGAAATGCGGATCTGCTAATACACATATCTAGGCACAAAAAAGTACCTTAATATGCTTTATTGTACACCTACCACTGCAACTCAACTGCTGTGCCACCCTTAACAACTTCTACGGATGCACGGTAGAAAGCATACAATCGGGTTGTATCACAGCTTGGTTTGGGAACAGCTCTTTTCAAGATTGCAAAGAATTGCAGCGAGTTGTGTATGTAGCCTAGTCCATCATTCAGACCAGACTCCCCACCAGCGACTCAATTTGCACTTTGTGATGCCTTGGGAAAGCAGCCAACATATTCAAAGGCCTTTCTGAACCTGATCATTGCATCTTCTCCTCTCTGCTGTCGGGCAGTAGATTCAAAAGCTTGAAAGCATGTGTCACCAGACTCAGGAGAAGCTTCTTCACTTCTGTTATCAAACTACTGAACGGTCCTCCTACAGGTCCAATCTACCTTCATTGCGGATTATGGAATTTTCTCTGTAACTGCAATGTTACAAAGCTGCAAAACTATATTCTGCACTCATGTTTTCTCTTTGCACTACCTGTTGTACTTATGTATACCTTGATTGTACTCATGTAAGGCATGATCTGATTTAATTGGATAGCAAAAGGTAAACAAAAAGCTTTTCACTGTACCTCGGTACACTTGACATTAATAAACTAATACTAATACAAGTGTCATTCCTTCACATTGTACTTGTTTTGGAAACACCTACGAATATCACCTGGCATTTTATAATACTTTTCTGAATTCCATTCACGATTTTCTACTGAGTATCATAAATGGGATGTGATCAATGACAAACACCTGTAACCAAATCCTATCATGAGACAAGCAGATATTGCACTTCTTGATTTGGTAAGAACTGACATTGTGATTTGATAAACAAGAATGTTGTAACATGTGTTTTTAAAACTTTGACATTGTGATAAATGTTTTGACATTTATTTCTATGTTCCAGGCCAGTGTACTGCTGGAGTGAATGAAGAATCACAGTTTTCTCTGTAACCTACAGGAATCTTGGATCCGTAAATGGTAGTGAGGTTGTTAGCTGTACGCTGTTCCACTGGGTTACGGTAGTTTTAGCAATAGACAAAAATCACCTCTGCCTGTAATCCGCTACCTCTGTATCAGGCCATTAACATATTCATTCATGTTATACCATTAACAATCCGGGTGGCATGGTGGCACAGCAGTAGATTGCTGCCGAACAGCGCCAGAGACACGGGTTCGATCCTGACGACGGGTTCTGTCAGTACGAAGTTTGTACATTCTCCCTGTGACCGCATGGATTTTTCCCGGGTGCTCTGGTTTCATTCCACGCTTTGGTAAAATTGTAAACTGCCCTAGTGTATAGGATAGTGCTAGTGTACAGGGTGATCGCTGGTCAGCACAGACTTAGTGGGCTGAAGGGCCTGTTTTCACGCTGTATCTATAAAACAAATTAAACTCAACTAAACTAAACTGAACATACAGGTTTGGTTTGTAGGTTAATTGGCTTCGATAGAATTGTAAATTGTCCCTAGTGTGTAGGATAGTGCTAGTGTACGGGGGTCGATGGTTGGCGTGGACTCGATGGGCAGAAAGGCCTGCTTCTGTTCTGTATATCTAAACTAAACTAAACTAAACTAAATTAAACTAAACTAAACTAACATAGAATGTGAAGAAGGGTCTCGACCGGAAACATCACCTATTCTTTTTCTCCAGAGATGCTGTCTGACCCGTTGAGTTACTCCAGCATGTTGTGAATAAATGCATCAGGCATTAGGCCACCTTTTCTAGATTTTAATTGGAAACATTAAACTAAAGTGAAATAATTAGAAAAATATCACTTTTGCCACAATCACAGTTCTGGAATCCATATTGAGATAAATACATCTTAGAAAAGACTCCACGTCAATCTAGAATGACGTCTTACATCTAGTGTTGATTTACCTACTATAATACCAGAGAATTCAAGCTGGACCCAGTTCATATGGAATTTGTATGTAATTGGCCAATGTGGTCAGTGTGGAGCAATCTGTCACTTTGTCTGGGATATCCACATATTACATATTCACAAAGGCAGCATGGTGGCACAACAGTGGAGTTTCTGCCTTCCAGCGCTTCCAGCGCCAGAGACCCGGGTTTGATCACAACTACGGGTGCTCTCTGTATGGAGTTTGTGCGTTCTCCCCGTGACCGTGTGGGTTTTTGCCAAGATCTTCCATTTCCTCCCACATTCCTAAGACATGCAGGTTTGCAGGTTAATTGGCTTGGTATAAATGTAAATTGCCCCTAGTGTGTGGAGTATAGTGATAATGTGTGGGGATCGCTGGTCGTTGCGAACTCGGTGGGTCGAAGGATCTGCTTCAGCTGTGTATCTCTAAATTAAAACTAAACTAAACAAGGGCTTATCCACATATAAGCTCCGGTACTTATATACAATACAAATCCAGGAGCAGAAAGGCTTAATATGTGCCACTCTGATCACAACTACTGACAGTGGTAACTTTCAGTGTATATATGTTTTAACATCTTATCTTGATTAGAAGGTGAGATAATTTAACTTGCAAGCCTAGTATTTGGTGAACAATTTAATATTTTTGTTAATGAATAACATAATTTAAAAAAAAGCAATTCTGATGAGACTAAAAATGTTGTGGCTTAAAAAAAAAATCATCATTATTTCTATCATAGAATATATTGACGATGGTTCGAAGGTCATAGTGCTTAATGATTCAATTGCAGGTTACAGCCACGGGATTGCAATTTATACAACTTCTTCATTTTGATTAATTGCTTATTGTTAACTTGATCCTTTTGTTGCCCTTTAGGGCGTTTAAAATGGTGGTGAAGACTTGAAATTGGCTTCACTCAAATTCCTTCCCTAAATTCAAGAACAAGAGTCGGGTTTACCGGTGCAGCAAAATAAACATCCTATTATAGGTACGATTAAAAGACAAGATCGATGCAAAATGTATTCTGTTTAGCAGCAGCACCACAACATCCCCTGCCTCTGATTTTCCATTGAATTCATTTGAATGTCTTTGGGGAGAGTACAAGTACTGATCTGATTACAGAAACTGTTTAACCACCATCATCATCGGTGGTCACTCGGAACGAGTATGACTGTCCTCTCCTCTCCATAGGGTCGTCTACCTGTGGGTCTGCAGATGTCTGTAGAGGCCGATCCGCGATCCACACACCTTGGTGAAATGTGGGCAGTGGAGACTGACGGTGGTTGGTAGTCATCGAGCCCCCTTCTCTCTCTCCTTTCGGTGCTGTTGCTTTGTCTCTGCGACACGGCGTAGCTCTATTTCGTGACATGCAGCTCCTTCCTACATGGAATTCCTCCAGGAGCGCCTGTCCAGTGTAACGTGCTCCCAGTTGCTCGATATGATTATGGAATTTCTTTAGACTGTTCTTGATGTTGTCCTTGAAGCGTTTCTTTGGCCCGCCGGGGGCTCGCCACCCTTCCTTCAATAGAGAAAACAGGATTTGTTTAGGGAGACGTGTGTTGGAGTTGCAGATGACATGGCCATCGAAGTTGATGCCGCATAATTGTGGTGGTGATGCTGGTCATGTTGGCTTCCTCCAAAACGCTGATGTTGGTGCGTTTGTCCTCCCAGCTGATATTCAGAATCATTCGTAAGGATCTTTGATGGCATTGTTCCAGGACTCTCAGGTGCCTGCTGTTGGTGGTACACGACTCGGCTCCATACAACAGGGTGGGGAGGACAACTGCTCCGTAGACCAGCAGTTTTGTTTGAGCCTTTAGGTCTCGGGAACACTGTCAAATGGCACAGTATTTTGAGGTAATTTTTGCCACTTCCCCACAATCATTTCTTCAATACTATTACTATAATGCCCCTTGACTTTTCAATTTTAATCCCATAACATTAATTTAGTAAATGTAGTGAATGTTCCACTGAAAATCCCATAGTCCTGTAAGAGGTAATGGAAGTCACACATGCAAAATTAAGTTCTAGATGATTGTGCAGTCTATGTGTTCTTACAAATCACTTACAATGCCTGCAGAATTCTACATATTTTTTACTAAAAATAAAATCTCTAACTAGATGAAAAAGTAGCATCTTAGGTCATAAATAATAGGAACAGAATTAGGCCATTCGGCCCATCAAGTCTACTCTGCTATTCAATCATGGCTGATATATATCTCCCTCCTAACCCCATTCTCCTGCCTTCTCCCCATAATCTCTCACACCCGTACTAATCAAGAATCTATCTATCTCTGCTTTAAATATATCCATTGAAAGTTTAAGTGAAACTACAGTAGTGAAACTGGCAACTACAATGATTTTTGAATCACTTTACCTGATTGTCCCACCTTCATTAGAATTCATCCAGTAGTTGGTGTCAGCTTGTGGAAGGGACATGGAGTAACTCAGCGGGTCAGGCAGCATCTCTGCAAAACATGGTTAAGTTATGTTTCGGGTCAGGAACCTTCTTCAGAAATGGAAGGGACATTAGTTGGTTGAGGCGTGGACTTTAGACTTTAGAGACACAGTGTGGAAACAGGTCCTTCAGCCCACCGAGTCTGTGCCAACCAGCGATCACCCCATACACTGACACGATTCTACACACTAGGGACAATTTACAATTTTACTGAAGTCAATTAATCTAGAGACCTATACATATTTGGAATGTGGGAAGAAACCGGAAGACTTAAGAGAAAACTCACGCTGTCACAGCGAGAACGTACAAATTCCGTACAGACAGTACCCATAGTCAGGATCGAACCTGGGTCTCTGGCGATGTAAGCAGCAACTCTACCTCTGTGCCACTTTGCCATCCCAATGGTTGGAGGTCACCATAAACCATTAATTCAGTGAACGCTTATTATTTCCTGCTCTGAGGGTACCCTGTAGTATTCTGTAAGAAAGGCCTACACTATACCTAAAATATTTAGGAAGTTGCCAGAATTTGCATTGCTGTCTACAGTGCGATTTGTTTTGGACAATTTTCCATCAATATTCCTAACATAGTGGACACTTTAACTTGTTATATGATGACTGAACTTTAAGTCTAAACAAATAAACGTTTCAATTAATTTACTTTAGCCGGAGGGCGGTGAATCTGTGGAATTCTTTGCCACAGACGGCTGCGGAGGCCAAGTCATTGGGTACGTTTAAAGCGGAGATTGACAGATTCTTGATTAGTAAGAGCATTAAAGGCTACGGGGAGAAGTCAGGAGAATGGGGTTGACAGTGAAAAATAGACCAGCCGTAGTCGGGTGGTGGAGCAGACTCGATGGGCCGAATGGCCTCATTCTGCTCCTATGTCTTATGGTCTTAGGATCTCATAAGGTCATAAGTGATAGGAGCAGAATTAGGCCATCAAGTCTACTCCACCATTCAATCATAGCTGATCTATCTCCCTTCTAACCCCGTTCTCTTGCCTTTGCTCCATAATCCTGACTCCCTATTAGCTAAGCACGATGAATAAACATAGGTGTCATGTTAGAGGTGCCGCTCCGCTGTACTACCACAAGTAAAGCATTGGCTATACATCATATCAATGTGCTGCAGGATGCCATCTGATGCTGTTTAATATCCAGCTGCTGGTGAACACAAATGATATACCTTCAACTAGTGCTCCATTCCCCCCACAACTCCCAGTTGACTGATCACCATAAGGAGTGGTGTTAGGTCAAACACCTGTGGTCAACTAAAGAACGATTGCTCCCAGTGGAGTAACGTGTAGCCTCACCATAACTTGCTTAATAGTACACATCGCTGGCTTGCCTGGTCTTTCTGTTTGATTACCAATAATGCAAAGCGCTCAGGAGCACTGGGTCAGGAGAGTGATAATGGTGTACTAATGGTCTATCACTGCCAACACACTAAATCAATATACATTTAAGTGGAATCTGTGTAGGAATTGGCTAACACAAACTGAGAAACTGCATCTCCATGAGTCTTAAGCAGAAATGTTATGTTTAAAGTGTACGTTGGAACTGCAGATGCTGGTTTAAACCAAAGAGCTGGAGTAACTCCGTGGGTCAGGCAGCATCTCTAGAGAAAAGGAATAGGTGACTTTTTGGGTCGAGATCCGGCATTAGAAGAAGGGGTTCAACCCGAAACGTCTCCTGTACCTTTTCTCCTCAGATGCTGCCTGACCCGCTGAGTTACTCCAGCATTTTCTGTCTATGTTATGTTTATAGCTTGCCTCTGAAACTGCAGATGAACATTTTGTTTTGGGTCAAAGGAAGCTTCGACTTGATCGGTGGGAGTGACGTTAGCATTGCTTGTGATGAAATGGTGTGCACAGAGACCTGCAGAAGGAATAAGCACACTGGCTCTGTGACTCTATTTGGACAGGTTTCACAGCCAGCTCAGTCAGGTGGCTCCTAGGCAGTTCATCATGACCATTCCCTACCACACCCTCTTGCCATGTGATGGTATGTACACTTACATGAGCCTGCTGTCACGCCAGTCCTACTTAGCTACTTAGGATTGGGATCTATTTTGAAGCACAAATGGATAACTGCAGTTTGCAAAGACATGTTTCTACATGTTACATGTAGCATAGTTATCTTGTGTTTTGGTTTATTGTTATCACGTGTACCAAGATACAGTGAAAAACGTTGTTATGCATGCTCTCCAAACTGATCAGATATATCATACTGTACGTAAACATTCAAGTATAATAGGTAGAGCAAAGAGGAAGATACTGGGTGAGGAATATGTGTTGAAGGTGTCAGTGGTGGGAACTATGGTCTGTATGATGGACTGGGCTACATCTACAATTCTGCAATTTCCTTCAGTCTTGTACAGAGCTGTTCCCAAACCAAGTTGTGATGCAACCTGACAGCACGCTTTCAATGATGCATCTGTAGAAATTTGCATGTCGTTGGAGACGGGTGCTGTCTGTAGGGAGTTTGTACGCCCTCCCAGTGACCACGTGGGTTTTTTCTCTGGGTCCTCCGGTTTCCTCCCACACTCCAAAAGACGTACAGGTTTGCAGGTTAATTGGCTTCGGTAAATTTGTAAATTGTCCCTAGCGTGTAGGATAGTGCCAGTGTATGGGGCATCGCTGGTAGGTGCGGATGCAGTGGGCTGAAGGCCTGTTTCTGTATTGTATTTCTAAAGACTAAAGTCCAAAGTAAAGTCCAAGGAACTTGAAGCTCTATTATTGCCAGGAAATTCTGGGCCAAGATTTATTCCGGGTTACTCCCGTTTCTCCCAGGGAATTTCTCTTAAACCTCAAACACAATCTGTTTGTGCCCGTCTTAATGGTGGCCTTCCAAGTTTGGCTTCGGCCTGGAACATGGGTGACTTGCTCATCTGATTCACGCGGAGAGCTCTCAGAGGTTTGGCCCATAAATCTGGCACCACACTTTGTGCTTTGCCATTATCTTTCACAGAATTGCACACTTAGCAGTTACTTTTGACCAGAGCGCGCTATTTATACCATCTAAGTGGTCATTAACCGGGTTTGCTGTCATCTTTGAAAGTCCGTTCCAACTGGATCCTCAGTTATGTATTTATTCAAAATGCATCACAAGGTAATAGATCACAAGAAATTGCACAAAATAGAGATACTATTGCTATGAGGGTCTTTGAAAGATGCTGAAAATAGTTTTTTTAATGTTAAATGTTAACGTCATGGCATAATAAGTATCCATGAAGATTAGATTATATCTGAACGTTATACCATCTTACTCTTTGTCCATTATATATACGTAGCCTGGGCTGGTCTATTAAAGTAAAATGGGCAGAAAGTAACACCATTAGAGGGAAAATGATTCTTGAAAGGACCAACCTGAATCTTTGCAGAAAAATAACATACTGCAATCACAATCATATTTTCAGAATAAAGATTAAAAAGCCCCTTGCTACAATGTTTTGTTTTTTTCAGCCTGAGCCAAATATAGTGCAAAAGATGTGGGCAAAAATTGGTTGAAGATACTGAAAATGCAGGGTTGTTTGCGGAGAGAACTTGTTCTGCTTATTTCCATACAATCTGAATCAATCTCTGATAATATTGTCTAAAAATATATAAATTAATTTTACTGAGTTATTTTCATTTAATTAGAGGCAGTTATTGAGCTATACACTATAGGAACAGGCTCTTCAACCCAACTTTCTCTGGAACGTCAGGAATTGAGAGGAGACTTGATATACAGGTAAGTGTATAAAATTATGAGAGGCATTGATTGAGTAGAGAGTCAGAACCTTTTTCTCAGAGTGGAAACGTCCAACACTAGAGGGCACAACCAATGGACAATAGGTGCAGGAGTAGGCCATTCTGCCCTTCAAGACAGCACCGCCATTCAATGTGATCATGGATGATCATCCACAATCAGTACCCCGTTCCTGCTTTCTCCCCATATCCCCTGACTCCGCTATCTTCAAGAGCCCTATCTAGCACTTTCTTGAACGTATCCAGAGAACCGGCCTCCACCGCCCTCTGAGTGAGACTCACTACCCTCTGTGTGAAAAAGCATTTCCTCATCTCCGTTCTAAATGGCCTACCCCTTATTTTTAAACTGTGGCCTCTGGTCCGGACTCCCCCAACATCGGGAACATGTTTCCTGCCTCTAGTGTGTCCAAACCCTTAATAATCTTATATGTTTCAATCGGACTGCCTCTCATCCTTCTAAATTCCAGAGGATACAAGCCCAGACGCTCCATTCTCTCAGCAAATGACAGTCCCGCCATCCCGGGAATTAACCTTGTGAACCTATGCTGCACTCCCTCAATACGAAGAATTAACCTTGTAAATCAAAACTGCACACAATACTCCAGGTGTGGTCTCACTAGGGCCCTGTACAACCGCAGAAGGACCTCTTTGCTCCTATACTCAACTCCTCTTGTTATGAAGGCCAACATACCATTTGCTTTCTTCACTGCCTGCTGTACCTGCAGGGCCGGATTAAGATGAAGAGAGGCCCTAGGCTATTCCACTTGTGAGGCCTCTCCCAATCCCCCACCCCCATGATGAGAGGAAGACGGAAGAGTTCACCTTATTTACACCGATGTGCAGTCGAGCATGGCCAATGAGATAAAGGGCAGGAAAGATGCACTTTTTATTTATTTATTTATTGCCAGTGCTAGTGTTGAGTTATCAGCTTCAAACACTATTATTCTGAAATGGAGGGCAAAGAAAATTACTGAAGGGTTGTTTAGAGACTACAGTGCGTTGTGACAGCATATGTAAGAAAGGCCTATGAGAGTGTCAAAAATATTATCAGGGCTCTCACTTAACGTTTTTCTCTTTTTCCAGACGGGGAACCTAGGCAGCTTTTTAGGTTGCCAGTTTAGGTGGTCATTTAAGACGACTTGCATGAAGCGTGCAATAATGTGCTCGGACGAAGTGCGTAGCTATCAGTCGGAATTATGCTCAATGAAGCATTCACATTTCATTTCTGCTTCAAATAAAGTCACAAACTAAACATAGTCACCAATCAAGACATGATATATACCACAATGACAAGCAGCAAAATTATAATACAGTATATACAGTACATCAACTATTTTTACGCATAGAATGCAATTTCTATTATTTCTGCCCACTTCCAAACAAAAATGTGGTTGGATTATTCAGTGTATGATTAACATCGGTGAGACCAAGCGCAGGCTTGGCGATCGCTTTGCACAACACCTCCACTTTGTTCGCAATAACAAACCTGATCTCCCGGTGGGTCAGCACTTCAACTCCCCCTCCCATTCCGAATCTGACCTTTCTGTCCCGGGCCTCCTTCATGGCCAGAGAGAGGCCCACCGCAAATTGGAGGAACAGCACATCATATTTCGCTTGGGTAGTTTACATCCCAGTGGTATGAACATTGGCTTCTCCAATTTCAGGTAGTTCTTGCTTTCTCCCTCCTTCCCCTCCTATTCCCAGCTCTCCCATAACCTACTGTCTCCGCCTCTTCCTTTCTTTTTAGAGTCCCCCCCCCACCGACATCAATCTGAAGAAGGGTCTCGACCCTAAACGTCACCTAATCCTTCGTTCCATAGATGCTGCCTCACCCGCTCAATTTCCCCAGCTTTTTTTTCTACCAACGGAATCCCACCACTGGCCACATCTTCCCATCTCCTCCCCTGTTGGCTTTCCGTAGAGACTGCTCCCTCTGTAACTCCCTGGTCAATTCGTCCCTTCCACCAAAACCACCCCCTCTCCTGGCACTTTCCCTTGCAACCGCAGGAAATGCTACACTTGTCGCTTTACCTCCCCCCTTGACTCCATGCAAGGACCCAAGCAGTCTTTCCAGGTGCGGCAGAGGTTCACCTGCACCTCCTCCAACCTCATCTATTGCATCCACTGCTCTGGGTATCAGCTGCTCTACATCGGTGAGACCAAGCGTAGGCTTGGCGATCGCTTCGCCCAACACCTCCGCTCGGTTCACAATAACCAACTTGACCTCCCGGTGGCTCAGCACTTCAACTCCCTCTCCCATTCCGAATCCGGCCTTTCTCTCCTGGGCCTCCTCCATGGCCAGTGTGAGGCCCACCGTAATTTGGAGGAGAGGCACCTCATATTTCGCTTGGGCAATTTACACCGCAGCGGTATGAACAATGACTTCTCCAATTTCAGGTAGTCCTTGCTTTCTCCTCCCCTTCCCAGCTCTCCATCAGCCCCCTGTCTCCGCCTTTTCCTTTCTTCTTCCCGTCCCCACCCCCCCAGCCTCACATCAGTGTGAAGAAGGGTCTTGACCCGAAATGTTGCCTATTTCCGTCGCTCCATAGATGCTGCCTCACCCGCTGAGTTTCTCCAGCAATTTTGTCTACACATTCGCACAAGTTCTGTTATCCCACTTTCCTCACCCACTCCCTACACATTAGGGGCAATTTTACAGAAACAAGTTAACCTACAAAGCCAATGCGTCTTTGGGATGTGGGAGGAAACCCACACGCTTGCAGGGAGAATGTGCAAATTCAACACAGTCAGTGCCCGAGGACAGGATCGAACACAGATCTCTGGCGTGTGAGGCAGCAAGTCGACCAGCTGTGCCACTATATTTTGTTTTCCAACACACAAAAAATTATACGTTGATAACTTTGGTTACTAAAAAAAAGAAACTATCCATTTTCAGTCTTAAATCTCCAAGTGACGTTATGTCCCCCTTTACAGCTACTGTATGTTTTAATTCAGTTCAAGACTATGGGGCAGTACATTGGCCATAACGTTGCTGCCTAAAAGTGCCAGAGACCCGGAATTGATCCTGAATGTGGGTGCTGTTTGTATGGTTTGCTCCTTTTCCCTTTGATGGCATGGGTTTTCTCCGGGTGCCAACCAGTTGCCGTGGCAGTGCGCATTTGCGGCCGATGATATGCTGGTCATGGTTGTGCGTATGTGCAGGGGGGAGGATGTGCTGGTCATGGCAGTGCGCATGAGCAGGGGGGAGGATGTGCTGGCCGTGGCAGTGCGCATGTGCAAGGCGGCCGGCCATGCCGACGGATGAGGAGCAGGCGGGAAGCGGAGACCCGGCGGCCTGGAGATGGATACGGATGGCTGGCGGAAACGGAGAGTGACAGAGAGAGGAATATGGAGGGGGGCCCGCTCAGAGTTGAACAGCAGGTGTCCCGGGTGCTTGCCAAGCTGGGCAAAATGACAAGACTTTAATGTTACCCAGCGGGACATTAGGTGGCCATTGGCACCCGGGCAATCGTTAATATTGAGCCCTGCCTTGGCCGGAGGCCCCCTAGATTTTGAGGCCCTAGGCTTCAGCCTATAGGTAAATCTGGCTCTGTGTACCTGCATGCTTACTTTCATTGACTGAAGAACAAGGACCCCCAGATCCCATTGTACTCCCCTTTTCCCAATTTGACACCATTTAGATAATAATCTTCCTTCCTGTTTTTGCTACCAAAATGGATAACCTCACATTTCTCCACATTAAATTGCATCTGCCATGCATCTGCCCACTCACCCAACCTGTCCAAGTCACCCTGCATTCTCATAGCATCCTCCTCACAGTTCACACTGCTTTGGAGTGTCATCTGCAAATGTGCTAATGTTACTTGTAATCCCTTCATCTAAAGGTGTGAGGGGGAAAGGTCCCCCTTCTTCTATTAGGTGAGAGGGGGAAAGTTTAATGGAGACGTGCTGGGCAAATTTTATACACAGTGAGAGGTGTGGGCCCGGAATGCATTGCCGGGGTGATGGTGGAGGCAGATGTGATAATGGCGGTTAAAAGGCTTTTAGATAGGCAAATGGAAGTGCAGGGATTAGAGGGATATGGGCCATGTACAGGCAGATGAGATCAGCTTAGTTTGATATCATGTGTAAGAAAGAACTGCAGATGCTGGTTTAAACCGAAGATAGACACTAAAAGCTGGAGTAATTCAACGGGACAGGCAGCAGCTCTGGAGAGAAGAAATGGGTGATATTTCAGGTCTGAAGAAGGGTGTCGACCCTGAAATGTCACCCATTTATTCTCTCCAGAGATGCTGCCTGTCCTGCTGAGTTGCTCCAGCATTTTGTGTCTACTGTATCTTTAGTTTGACATCATGTTAAGTTCAGTTTAGCTTGGCATGTTCTGGCACAATCATTGTGGGCTGAAGTTGCTGTGCTGTACTGTTCTCTGTTTTTCATCCACGAAGACAAAATTGCATATCCGATCTCATCCCACCTGCCCGTGCTTGTCCTTTATTCCTCCAAACCTTTCCATGTGCCTGTCTAAATATCTTTAAATATCTTAAATGTCATAATTGTACCCACCTCTACCACTTCCTCTGGCGGTTCGTTCATGTATGCACCATCCTCTGCGTGGGAAAATCTTTTAAATATTTCCCGTCTTATCTTAAACCTATCTCTCGTTTTAAAATCCCAGACCTTGGGGAAAAAAAACCCCAGCTATTCACCTGGTCTATGCCCCTCGATTTTATAAAGCTTCTATGAGGTCGCTACTCAGCCTCCTAAGCTCCATGGTAAAAAAAACCCAACCTATTTTTATTGTATTATTTATAATTCAAACCGTTGAGACCCATAACATTCTTTTTAATCTCTTTTTGCACTCTTACCAGTTTAATGACATCCTTCCTATAGCAGGGTGACCAGATCTGTACATAATACTCCAAATGTGGCCTTAACAATATCTTATACTGATGTAATAATACACCCGTACTCAATACCCTGATGAAGGCAAGCGACCAAATGCCTTCTTCACCACTCTGTCTTCCTGAGTCACCATCTTCATGGAACTGCATGTATTTACTTGCACTGCCAAGTCTCTGTTCTACAGCACTTACCAAGGCCCTACCCTTTAATATATAAGCTTTGCCCTGGCCTGTCATTCCACAATGCAATATCTTGCATTTACCTGAATTGAATTCCATCGACATCCTGGGCCCTGTCATCGTTAAGCATCAGTATCTTCTTGGAGCCTTCCCTTTTAGTTATCTGTTAAACAGACTATCCCATTTTGCTGAATACCATTCAATACACTGGAGATGTCTTCATTATGAAGACAGCGCCCTTCAGTGGTCACTTGTAGGAATTACATGGATATTTTTATTTTCCATACTTTGGTGAGCATGTGGTGGAAGATTGCAAAGTTCACGTGGTCCGCCCTGGTTCGACTAATGCAATCAACTCGATGTGCACAAATGGAAGATCAAATAGAACAAGTTATCCTACAACTTTAGGCTGTGCACGCCACACGAAAGAAGAAGGTGAGCATGACAACACGTTGATTTATCCCTTTGGGATCCCATATGTTCATGGACTTCACATAGGCCATTTTTTAGTTTTTAATTTAGCTTAGAGATACTGCACAGAAACAGGCCCATTGGCCCACTGAGTCCATACTGACCATTGATCACCTAACCAATAGGGGCGGCACAGTAGTACAGCGGGAGTGTTGCTGCCTTGCAGCGCCAGAGACTCGGGTTCGATCCTGTCTACAGGTGATGTTTGTACGGAGTATGTATGTTCTCCCTGTGACCACGTTGGGTTTCTCTGGGTTCTCCGGTTTCCTCCCCCATTCCAAAGACATGCAGGTTTGTAGGTTCATAGAAGCACTTTGGAACATCCACAAGCTGTGAAATTGCCTACAATTTAGGTTCTGAATTCTGTAAATTGTCCCTAGTGCGTAGGGTCAAACTAGTGTATGAGGATCGCTGGTCGGCACGGGCTCGGTGGGCTGAAGGGCCTGTGTCCATGTGTAGCTCTGAAGTAAACTAAACTCGTTCATACTAGTTCCATGTTATTCAATTTGTGTATCTGTTCAGACGTCACCATGTCACTTCAATATTATGCTGGTTTCCAGAATATATTGTTGCATTAATTCTTGTGCAGGGAAATGCAGAAATATCTCTAGTTTGTAAAATAACCATCTTCCCTTTGATCTTGATTCAGAAATAGTGTTGCAGAGAAAGCGCCTAAGATTACAGCAGTAATGCTAGTCTAACATCAGGAGGAGCTGTGTGATTGTGCTATTAAACTATGAAAATACCTGCAATAATTATTCCGTCTTTCAGATGCATTTTGCTCATCTCCTTCCTCTGTTCTCCATGAATTTGCCAATACCTGTCATCTTTTATTATTTTTATTTCTTAATGTAATCAAGCTAAGTAGATTTTTCTTTTTTTTTGTATTTTGGTTTTATTCTCGTCATTTTCCATTCTCCACATCCTGCTTTTTACTTTGGGCTGAGAAATATTGTTAATGTTGGAATCTTTTTGGCATCAGCTGGGTGAGTTTTATCAGCTGTCCTTTGAATACAGCACGGCACCAGTTCACTCATCAAAAATCGAAAGCGGAGGCTCTGCCGTGAAGGACCCGTAAGCTTTGTTTAGAAGACAGCGTTTCCATGAAGCAAATCAAGGCTAACCTTGAAGACTGAAAGGGTTGCATGAACGCACTGCGCTCTAAAGGCTGTTTACACAGACTGAATGCACGAGACCGCTGGTGCCAGAACCTGGAGCAATAACACAATGCTTGAGGAATTCAGTGGGTCAGGCAGCGTCTGTGGAGGCAAAGTGCAAGTTGTCAAGAGGTTGAGGCTCTGCATCAGTTTAGTTTAGTTTAGTTTATTGTCACGTGTACAGAGACACAGTGAGAAAGCTTGTTGTTACGTGCTAACCTAGTCAGTGGAAGGACTGTACATGATTACAATTTTGCCAAATTGAATTTTGGTCCGTGATCCATCAATTGTTATCAGGCCAGCACCATTGTAAGATTAATGACAATTTGTGTCTTTTTTTTGTAAACCAGCATCTGTGGTTCCTTGTTTCGACAGCACCGTTGCTACTTTGACTGCACACAATATCATAGTGGTGATGTGTCTTTCTCTAAATGGTGGCTTCATTAATGGCAGGGGTTCCCCTGACACCATGGCCGCCCAATAAAACACAGGTAGAAACAATTTGGGATATTCTGAGGTTGCAAATGGTAACATATATCAGTTTTAGTATAAATTAGTATTTAATTTTAGTTTAGATTTACGGCATGGAATCAAGCCCTGCAGCCAGAGTCTACGCTGACCAGCAATCACTCCATACTCTATCCTACACACTAGGCATAGAGTATGTCCTAAGCCCGTTGGTTCAGTTGCCTGGTATCAGTTGGGAAGAAACTGATCCTGAATCTGGACGTGTGCGTTTCAAACATCCGTATCTCTTGCTTGATGGGAGAGAGGAGAACTTGATGGGAGAGAGGAGAAGATGGAGTGACTGGGGTGAGAATGGTCCTTTGATTATGCTGGTGGCCTTGCCGAGGCAGCGTGAAGTGTATATGGCGTCAATGGAAGAGAGGTTGGTTTGCATGATGGTCTGGGCTATATCTCTGCAATTTCTTGCGGTCTTGGATGGAGCTGTTCCCAAACCTTGCTGTGATGCATCCCGATAAAATGCTTCAGTTGGGGAGATTTATTGATATCTTGATGAGTATCCATCCTTCAACAAACACTGAAGGACCCATGCCAATGAGCTTTAATCAGAAACTAATGACCAGAAATTTTAATAGTTTCTTTTTCTACTGTTGCTATTTGGGCTACTGAGTTTTTTTTTCAGGGTTCTAGCATGCAGCTATCAGTACAACATGGCAGCGCTTGGAAGTAGGCATCATGGCAGGCTGCACAGTCTCACCCTTGGCCTTTACAATGGCCATGGAAGTCATCATCGGGGCCTCAAAATGGGTGGTGGGCGGTGAACGAACCAGTGCTGGGCTCCGTCTGCCACCCTTCAGGGCATACATGGACGACATGACAACAATAACCACTACTGCAGCATGCACCAAGCGGCTACTTGGAAAGCTGCAGGAGAACATCAAGTGGGCCCAAATGAAAATCAAACCAAGTAAATCTCGAAGCATCTCCCTAGTTAAGGGGGTGCTTAGAGACACAAGGTTCTGCAGCGGTGACGACCTAATACCAACAGTGTCTGAGCAGCCAGTAAAATGCCTGGGCAGACGGTACAACGCAAGTCTCAAGGACAAAGAGCAGGTGCAACAACTAAGGCAAGAAATTGGCCTGGAGAACATCAATCAGACCCTACTGCCTGGGAAACTGAACCTCTGGTGCCTACAGTTTGGACTCCTTCCTCGGACAATGTGGCCACTGACCGTTTATGAAGCCCCAATAACAACTGTGGAGAAGATGGAGCGAACCATAACTTCATACGCGAAGAAATGGCTCGGTGTCCCACGATGTCTAACTAACATCGGCCTCTATGGCAAAAGGGTCCGGGAACTACCTCTCACTAGTCTAACAGAGGAATACAAGTGTTCCAAAGTAAGACTCCAGATGACACTGAGGGACTCTAGAGACAAGACCATCAGTGCTGTTGCGCCACCCCTAGTAACCGGCCGGAAGTGGACACCATCTGATGCAGTACAGCAAGCTTCATCAGCCCTGAGGCACAAAGACGTCGTGGGGCAAGTGCAGCAGGGAAGAGGAGGCTTTGGCCTTACGACAAGTAAACCAACTTGGCGAAAGGCCACAACATCAGAGCGGAGGACATTGGTGGTTGAGGAGGTGCGGCGACAGGAGGAGGCCGCAAGAAGTGCAAAGGCGGTCTCTCTTGCCAAACAGGGGCAATGGATGCAGTGGGAAGGTATGGAGCGGAGGAAGATCAGCTGGAAAGAACTATGGGAAATAGAATAAAGCAAGATCAGCTTCATCATCAGAGCGACATACGACATGCTTCCATCACCAAAGAACCTCAATCCGTGGTACGGTGAGGATCCAACCTGTGCCCTCTGCCCAACTCCAGCGACCCTCAAACACATCATGGTAGGCTGCAAGACCAGCCTCACGCAAGGGAGATACACGTGGCGGCATAATCAGGTATTAAAAAGCCTGGCAACAGCCCTTGAGAACAGGCTGTGTGCGACCAACTCCTTGCCTCCGAGAGCAAGCAACCCCTCCCACTTAAGGGCGACAACCTTTGTCCGAGAAGGACAGAAAACACCTAAACATCCTTCCGCCAGATCAGAAGAAGGAAACCTATGCAGGGCCCGTGACTGGAGGATGCTGGCGGACATCGGCCGGACAACTAATCTTTCCACCTGAAATTGCTTCAACCAACCTCAGGCCAGATTTGGTGTTCTGGTCCCTTTCACAGAAGACTGCTTACATCATAGAGCTCACAGTTCCATGGGAGAACTCTGTTGTGGAGGCCTATGAGCGTAAGAAGCTGCGCTACACAGAGCTTGCAGCAGAGGCAAGGCAGCGTGGCTGGAACATCAACGTTTATCCAGTTGAAGTGGGATGCAGAGGATTTGTTGCGTCATCTACCATCAGACTGCTGAAGGAGCTTGGAATCCACGGTCAGGCTCTGCGGAAGACCATAAGATCACTCTCAGACGCGGCTGAAAGAAGCAGCCGTTGGATTTGGCTCAAGCGGAAAGACCCATGCTGGGCCCCAAGTACGTCATGGTGAATCTTTGAGGCAGTTTGACACGGGACACACGCTGGGGCTGATCATCCTGCAGCGGGCCGCCCTTGTGGAGGGTGTATAGTGTTAAAAGGCCGAAACACCCAGTGATGCAAGGGTACACTACTGATGATGTGTCCTGTGCCCAACTGTCCTGAAGGTTACCCAGGCCAAGATATACGTATACATATCCCCCAACCCCCCCCCCCCCCCCCCCCCGCCACCCCCGATGTTGAGCGTCGACCACTCTCAGCAATCAATGAATGTCGTGAAATGCTCCCCACCTACTGGCACAAGGGACTTCTTAACATCTTGTCCTGTGTATTTGATTCTGTGATGTCTTACAACAGAATTTTAGACTAAAGAGTTATAGTGTGAAAACAGGTCCTCCGGCCCACTGTGTCTGCGCCGACCAACGATCCCCGTACACTAGCACTATCCTACACACTAGGGACAATTTGAAATTTTACCAAAGCCAATTAACCTACAAAACTACGTCTTTGGAGTGTGGGAGGAAACCAGAGCACCCGGAGAAAACCCACGTGGTCACGGGGAGAATATAAAACTGTAGTCAGGATCGAACCCAGGTCTCTGGCGCTGTAAGGCAGCAACTCCACCACTGTGCCACCGCCGTCCTTAAAGGAAGATCCATTATTTTGTAAGATCTTGTTGTGTATTCATTTCGTGCCTCATGTAAAACCCAAAAAAGGATAAGCAAAAATGTGAGGGTCGATTTATGATGAGAGCTCAGGGAGAACAAGGATGTGAAAGTTGATGTAAGTCCTTCCTTTCTTCTGGATGCTCATTGTTGCCCTTGAAGAGAGAATTTGAATGCAAGCAGATGGATGCTTAGTGAGGGCAGGACAAATTCTACTGTCTACTGGCCAACGACTATTTGAAACAGCTGCTCTAGCTGCTGAAGGCAGTTGGCAGTTTGGTCCTTTGCCCTTGCCAGTTGCCATGTTCTACTGGTGAGATAGACTGTTTCCTGAAGCAAAAAGCACTCTCCTCAGAGAAACAAGTTTTAAAACAGCTCCTATCGATACTTTTTAATCTTCAGACTTTAGACATACAGCGTGGCAACAGGCCCTTTGGCCCACCGAGTCGACGCTAACCAGCAATCACTCCTTACGTACTAACACTATCCTATACAATAACGACAATTTACAATTTTCCACAAAGCCAATTAACGTACAAGCGTGTACGTCTTTGGACTGTGGGAGGAAACCGGAGCACCCGGAGAAAACCCACGTCATCACAGGCAGAACATACAAACTCCGTACAGACAACACCCGTAGTCAGGATTGAACCTGGGCCTCTGGTGCTGTAAGGCAGCAACTCTACCGCTGTGCTACTCTGCCCCAGAACTGCCCTAATAGTTAAGATGAGTTTAAGCGATACAGTATGGAAACAGGCCCTTCGGCGCACTGACCAGCGATCCCCGTACACTAGCACTGAGAATTTACAATTTTTTACCAAAGCCAATTAACATACAATCCTGTCTCTGCCTCTTCCTCTCTTCTTCCTGCACCCCCCCACCCCCACATCAGTCTGAAGAAGGGTAACCCGAAACGTCGCCTATTTCCTTCGCTCCATAGATGCTGCCCCACCCGCTGAGTTTCTCCAACATTTTTGTTTACGTTCGTTTTTCCAGCATCTGCAGTTCCTTCTTAAACACACAATCACATATGTCTTTTAAGCGTGGGAGGAACCCGGAGCACCTGGGGAAAGCCCACGCAGTCATGGGAAGAATGTACAAACTCCGTACAGACAGCACCCGTAGTCAGGATCGAACCCGGGCCTCTGGCTGCAAGTTTACCACTGAGCCACCATGCCGCCCTAACATTGCTACTCATTGGTAAAACGTTACTATTTCCACGCTCCTGGTGAATAAAGGGCCTGACCCACTTGGCCGTCATTTACGTGTCACGCAGATGGCGCGCAAAGATTTTGTACATCACAAAATCCTGTAATGCTGCGCGCGGCCGCGCGTCACTGCCTATGTCATCACGAACCATGCGCGCGTAATGGGCACCATGCGCACATCACGTGCATGTCACGACGTGCGTGTCGTGCGTCGTGACGCGTAAATTATGTCGCGTAAATTAAGCACAAATGATGACCAAGTGGGACAGACCCTTTAGATAGCAATTATCTTAAGTCCCATAGAAAATTAATATGAGTCTGGCTTTTTCAGAGCTTAGTTAATGAATGGTTCATTTAAGTATTCCTATCAAATTAAACACCATGCCTGTAGTTACCCATCAAAAACTTGAGGGTAGTTAGATCCAAATAATTAAATAATGGATTAGAATAAAGATCACATGAATATTCTCGTTTATAAATGAATCACATTCACTCTGTATTAAATATCGATATACATATTCTATTCTCTGTCAAGAGCTATTATATCAAATAGTTACTATGGTGATGCCATTTTTCAACTCTCTTCACAGTTTCTTCCCAGCTGTTATCAGGCAACTGAATCATCCTATCACCAACTAAAGCACGATCCTGACCTACCATCTAGCGCTTTGGAGACCCTCGGACTATCTTTAATCTGACTTTATAGACTTTTTTTTTGTAGTAAACTGTACTCCCTTCCTCCTGTATCAGTGCACGGTGGATGGCTCGATTGTAATCATGTATAGTCTTTCTGCTGACTGGGTAGCACACAGCAAAAAAGCTTTTCACTGCACCTCAGTACACGTGACAACAAACTAAACTAAACTAAACTCTGTCCAAGATAAATTTTTACACCGATTGTGTTCTGTTTCAATACATTACAATTCAGGTAAACGCCCATACAATTTAATTATGATTAATTTAAATTTGATTTACTGAGATCTAAAGTAAGAAAATGACTGCCACGCTTGCTTTCTCCAGTTAACTCTATTAATCAGCAAGTGCACAACAGACAACTTATTTGATATGGTCAAACGTAGACTCGCTCTGAAACTCACAGCGTAGATTTTGAGTTGGAGTGAAGAATTTAACACAGAGGAGAAGAGGGTGAGAGAGAGAGAGGTGTGGGAAGGAACTGCAGATGCTGGCAGATGCTGGTTTAAACTGAAGATAGACACAAAAAGCTGGAGTAACTCAGCAGGACAGGCAGCATCTCTGGAGAGAAGGAATGGGTGACGTTTCGGAAGGAGACCCTCTCCAGAGAGAGAATGTTGTTCAAGTGGTTGAGACGGTGAAGAGTTATCCTGGGGTGGGTGTTTGCAGAACTTGGTATGTCAAGATGAGATCAGAAAGGCCAGAAAAAATGAAAACAAATGAGATGTGAGGATAGAATTGAACTTGAAGGAGGAGATCGGACTCTGGTCATAGTCTTTTTGGTGTCAGCAGTCATTGGGAGAGTTGGTGATGGAAGCATGTCTTGGGGGATCACAAAGTTAAAACGATGTACAGTGATTCCTACTCTGGCCACAAGTAAAACTATAACTATAATTCACTATAACTGAGCGTTTGACAGCACTGGGCTTGTACTCGCTGGAGTATAGAAGGTTGATGGGGGACCTCATTGAAACTTACAGAATAATGAAAGGTGGAGATGGAGTGAATGTGGAAAGGATGTTCCCACTGCTGGGAGAGTCTAGGACCAGAGGCCATAGTCTCAGAATTAAAGGATGCTCTTTTAGAAAGGAGGTGAGGAGGAACTTCTTTAGTTAGAGGGTAGTTAATCTATGGAACTCATTGGCACAGAGTGCTGTGGAGGCCAAGTCAGTGGATATTTTTTAAGGCAGAGATAGACAAATTCTTGATTAGAACGGGTGTTTAGGGTTATGGGGAAAAGGGAGGAAAATGGGATTAAGAGGCACAGATCAGCTATGATTGAATGACGGAGTAGACTCAATGAGTCGAATGGCCTAATTCGACTCCGATAACGTGAACTTTTGAACTATATAATTGGTCAGCCATTTTGCATCCTTTCACCTGCCAACCTTCTCAAAGCTTGGAAAACAGTTGAAAATCAGATTCTTGTTAAAAGGAAAGGACAAACTATCCATAAAAGTACAATATACCTCCAATCCTGCCTCTGTGAAGTCTTGAAATGGGTGTGATCAAAGGGCATAGGCATTCTGCATTAGATTTATGAACTTTATTTGACCTTTCAATTTCAGCATTTCATTTATGCATTTGTCGAATTAATTCCTGGTATTATTCCAATGAATCGTTGCTACACTATCAATTGCCCTGAAATCCTTTTATTAAAGCAAAATATTGAATGGCTAACAATATTCCAATTATGACCTTTGTAATATCGTGCAGAAATTCAACACTTTTGCTCCTGTACCTTCCCAACAGGTTATGCCTTCAGTGCAAAATTTGTGCAATAATTGCCTTCATGAGCTGGAAATGATTTTTGTCAAGCCATTTTAAATTTTTGATTATGCTTATAACTTACAAATGATGTGCATTTGATGTTCATTTATCTAACGGATGTAAATATGAATTCATTAAATATAGCCATTGAAAATTCTGGAAATAAAAGTCCAGATTTTTCAATTAGCATTAATTTAACAGGAGCAATAAACATTTTGGATTACTGCTGGGTTTGAAATAATGGATGGCTTTAATATAATCGTATATATAATTATGAGAGGCATAGATGGGTTATACACTCTGAACCGTTTTCCCAGGGTGGAAATGTCGAAAAAATAGACGGTATAGAAATAAGGTGAGAGGGGGAAAGTTTAATGGAGATGTGTGGGGTAAGTTTTTCACACAGAAAGTGGTGGGGGGCTGGAGCACATTGCCAGCAGTGGTGGTGGAGGCAGGTATGATAGTGGTGTTTAAGATGCTTTCAGATAGGCACATGGAAGTGTAGGGAATGGAGGGGATTTGGCTCATGTACAGGCAGATGTGATCAGTTTAACTTGACATCACACTCAGTGTATACAAGGGCCTGTTCCTGTGCTATACTGTTCTATGTTCTATGTTACTATATTACTTACCAAAGTGAAAGGCTTGGTAGAGTGGATTTGAAGAGGATATTTCCACTAGTGGGAGAGTCTTGGACCAGAGGCCATAGCCTCAGAATTAAAGAATGTTCCTTTAGGAAGGAGATGAGGAGGAATTTCTTTAGTCAGAGAGTAGTGAATCTGTGGAATTCTTTGCCACAGAAGGCTGTGGAGGCCAAGTCAATGGATATTTTTAGGATAAATTCTTGATTGGTGTCAGGGGTTGTGGGGAGATGGCAGGAGAATGGGGTTAGGAGGGAGAGATACATCAACCATGATTGAATGGTGGAGTAGACTTGATGGGCTGAATGGCTTAATTCTGCTCCTATCACTTATGACATGATCTTATGTTCTATGATTGGCAAAGTCAAGTTCAAATGACTTGCTTATTTGCTGGGGAGAATACTAACAAGGATACTCAATTTGATTCTTTACAGATATCTGGGTGAGAATATGTGCGAAAGAATGATTTAAAGCATCAGATGTAATTTGGGCATGGGAACACACATGTGGCTGACAATGTTTGTGCTCAAATCAAGAATGCCTCAACCTTGAAGTGTAAGGAAAATTAAGGGTGAAGGACTTGCATATGCTGCTCTTATTATGGAAACGGAAGACTAAATGAAAGTTGTTTGGGTTTCTTCCCTTCCCAGTGTCTGTGTCTATCTGCCCATCACAGCATAGTTTGGGAACAGCTCCATCCAAGACTCCAAGGAATTGCAGAGAATTCTGAATGCAGCCCAGACCATCACACAAACCACCCTCCCTTCCATTGTCTCCATTTACACCTCATGCTGCCTCGGCAAGGCTACGAGCAGAATCAATGAAGTCACACCCGTGCCCCTCTCCCCTCTTCCCTCTCCAATCAGGCAAGTGGTATAGAAGTGTGAAAACACACACCTCCAGACAGGGCCGGCCTTAGGAGGTGCGGGGCCCAATTGGGAACAAGTTTGGTGAGTCCCAGGTTCCCAGCCAAGGTCTGTAGATTCATAGAAATATAATTAAAGTCTATTATAGACTTTATATCTCTATGGTAGAATGGAAAGTAATCAAAATGTGCGCTTAAAAAGTGCATGCGACTCAATGGACCAAACAGATCTAAGCTACATTTTAATATAAAATTGCATACATGTAAGCCTACAAGTAACAAACAAAATGTGTAGATCACCTCTGAAAAGTACATAGTTACAATATCACTTGTTTTAGTGACTGTGGTATGAAAATAAAAAGTAATGTAATTAAATAGATCCTAGAAAACCAATAACCATTGGTGAAAAACCAGTCCAGACAATACATTTTGGGCTTCAGCCCCATCCTACCCTTTGGGATCCTACCCCTACCTAACTGTGTGTTAGTTTATGCGTGATGTGTGTGTGGGAGGGAGGGAGAGAAGGGAGGGAGGGAGGGAGGGAGGGAGGGATGGAAGTAGAGAAAGGAGGGAGGGAAGGAGAGAAAGAAGGGATGGAGCGAATGAGAGAAGGGAAAAGAGAGAGGATGGAGGGTGGGAAGGAGAGAAGGGAGGGAGGGAAGAAGGGAAGGAGAGAAGGGAGGGAGAGGGTCGGCGGCAGGAGCGGATGCCGGGGTACGGGTGGACGGGTGTGAGCAGTGGCCGAGGTTTGTAAACGTTGCTCCAACCCCCGGCCTGGCCCGGCCTTCCGTGTATTGTTCACTGCGTCTCCCCGGGGAGAGAGAGGGGTGGAGCCGGGGCTGTGTGCGTGAAGCATGGTGACGGGATGGGCGGGAGCGCTGCCCCGGGACCGTGAGGGAATGACCAACCTCCCCCTCTCCCCCTTCTCCATTACTCCTCACACCCCCCTGCCCGTCTACCCCTTTAGTCCCCCTCCACCTCTCTACTCTCTCTCCGCTCCTCTCTCCCCCCCTCCACCCGGGATACATCTACCCAAGCCGAGAGTAGATTACTCTGGCGCGGGGCCTCCTTACTCGCGGGGCCCGATTGGGAGCAATTGGTCCAATCGTCCTAAGGGCGGCCCTGCCTCCAGATTCAGTGGCAGTTTCTTCCCAGCTGTTATCAGACAACTGAACCATCCTACCATAAAATAGAGAGCAGTCTTGAGCTACTATCTACCTCATTGGAGACCCTCAGACTATCTATCTTTCATCGTATCGTTCTGGACTTGAACTAAACATTATTCACATTTATCCCTTTATCATTTATCTGTATACTGAGAATGGCTTAATTGTAATCATGTGTTGTTTTTGTGCTGACTGGTTAGCACGCAACAAAAGCTTTTCACTGTATCTTGGTACACGTGATAATACAGTAAACCAAACCAAACTAAATTAAACTAAACTAAACAACAGGGGCCAACAGAGGAGGAGGACTGAACTTTGGTGCCTTCCCTCACAGTGGGGAACTTTGACACTGTTGTGTGGGGATGTTTATGTTAAAGCCTATCGTGTTCTGTGTTCTTTATTTTATTCGTATGGTTCTATGGTGACCACAACCTTCACTGTACCAATTGGTGCATGTGACAATAAATGTCTCTTGTCTTCTTCTTCTTGCGTAGTTGTCGGACTACTTGTTCTATTTGATCTTATTTGATTGTGCATGCCGGGTTGATTGCATTTGTCGAAACAGGGCGGACCACATGAAGGTTGCAATCTCCCACCCCATCTCTTGTCTCTTGTCTTGTAAATAAATCTAAATTAACCTCACCTGGTTCTCCCTATCACTTATCAATCTCTATGCCACTCCTCCGTTAACTCCCTTGTATTAGCTCTTCCTCTTCCCTCTACCTTCTCCGTCCTGATCTCAAGCTGGAACATTGACCATCCCTTGCCTTCATAGATGCTGCCTGACCCGTTAAGATCCTCCAGCAGTTTGCTTATTCCTTCAGATTCCTGCATTTGCTGACTTTTGCTCCTCTTGCTTAGATCAATATTTTGATGCAGAGAAAGTTAGCATGTTCTTTAATGATACCCTATCTAGCAGTTTCATTTCAATCATAGGAATCTTTCCAGAAAACTTTAGTGTCACATTGGGCCGATGACGTAATATCAGATTTATGGCTAGAATTTATGCTGAATAGATAATGATGTTACCGGCAAAGGGTTGTCATTAATTAAATAGCTTTTGATCACGGCATTAGTGAAGTTCTCGATGGTTCTTTAGGGACCATTGATGTTTATTACCTACATCAATAGTTGAATGAGGCCATTACTAGAACCAGTCATACATTTAAAAATAACATAAAAAAGTTCACAAATGTTAGAAATTTAAACCATATTGCCTGCAGGCTATGTTTAAACTTTAAAGGACACCATATTCCCACAATATGGAAAAGTAAAAGCTAACATGTTGGTTTTGAGATATATATGAATGGCGTTCTTTAAGACTTCCAGAGCAGGAGATGGATCAGAGCGATTAGACTTTAGACTTTAGAGATACAGTGCAGAGACAGGCCCTTAGGCCCACCGAGTCTGCTTCGACCAGCGATCATCACGCACACTGGCACTATCCTACACACACTAGGGACAATTAACATTTTTTTTTACCGAAGCCAATTAACCTACAAACCTGTACGTCTTTGGAGTGTGGGAGGAAACCGGAGCACCCGGAGAAAATCCACGAGGTCACAGGGTGAAAAAAATACAGACAGCACCCATAGTTAGGATCGAACCTGGGTCTCTGGCACTGTAAGGCAGCAACTCTACTGCTGTGCCACTGTGCCACCCATAATGGCTAGACTGTGTCATAAACCCCTAACAGGAGTAAATATATGTATTTCTGCCTGCACATATAAGTATAATATCACATAAAAAATGCTTCACATAAACTGCATCAAGCTTTAGTGCACCTACAGATGGGATAACATTTCCAGATTGTGACTCTATTTCCAGTGCAGATACTCTGGATTATTTTGGGATGGATGGGAGGTAATAATAGTCAAAATACTCACATATTTGTTTCAGATGGAGCTCAGGAGTATGTATCCTCTTTCTTTAAATGAGTGATATTGAGAAATTCGCCCACCCGACTCTAATGAATCTACAAACACAACTATCATTATTTGATAGTGACTAAGTGATTATTTGATAAGTTAATGCCTTCACATTTGTGGGAATGAATAATGGTAGCTTTGGACTGGAAAGCAACTCCATTTCATTCCTACTCCATTGGAGAAGTTGTATCAGAGCAATAGTGAGAGGTGCTTGTACCACTGATTCACTAATTTTGTTTTTAATTTTAGTTTTAGAGATACAGCGCGGAAACTGGCCCTAACCAAGGGCAATTTTTTTTTAGCAGAGCCCAATTAATCTAGAAACCTGCACGACTTTGGAATATGGGAGGAAATTCAGAGCACCCGGAGGAAAAACCACATGGTCACAGGGAGAATATGTATACTCCGTACAGACAGCACCCATAGTAAGGATCAAACCCGGGTCTCTGGTGCTAGAAGGCAGCAACTCTACAGCTGCACCACTGTACCTAATATAAATGAAGGATGCTTATTCTGGAGTCAAGATAATTTGCAGGATGGAGATTAATGCAGATGGCATTGCACTGATAATACAGTTTGGATATAGGTGTGACAGTTGTGATTACTACAAGTGTAAGCACAGTCAATGTAGCAATTACATTCAAAACTTGATAAGTAGAAGATTATAGACATTGCTAAAATGAGGGCAATGCCAAATGGAACTTGTCATAATTGAACTGCCTATTGAGCTATGAGACATGTTCAGATATTAAGAACAAGCAGCATAATTTTTGTAAACCGTAAATAACTAACTTTGCCAATCAGTTATTTTAATCTTGAAAGTTGAATGTCTTGAAGTTCTTTGTTAAATTAAAGGTAGATATAACAATCCATGTAATTCTGAATGATGTTTTCCTCTGTTAAAATGAACACGTTTGTCTTAGTATCGTATCTTAGTCAAGTTATTGTTTTCATGGTGATTTGGAAATCCTTCACAGCAGAAAAATATTTAGCAGCATGTTTATTGGTTATTGAGTCAATAGAGATTAATTTTGTTCAATCTTTGTTATTCAAAGTTAGGCAAAGAGCTACATGGGTTTTTAGAACTGACATGGGTTATTCAGGATAAAAATGAAAGTCTAGACATCAGGCAGTGAATCTGTTCATTATTTTTAAAGAGAGATATGGTCATAGTGCACCCAAACCTACGTGTAACATAGATCAACTTTTGCTCATGCGTTCACTTGGCATTTTTCTTTCTTGACTCTGTACAAGCTGGAAAGGGTGCAGAGAGGATTTACGAGGATGTTGCCAGGACTCGAGGGCCTGAGTTTATAGGGGGAGGTTGAGCAGGTTAGGATACTATTGCTTGGAGTGCAAGCCGATGAGGGGGTGATCTTATAGAGGTGTACACAATCATGAGAGGAATAGATCGGGTAAAGGCACAGAGTAGGTGAATCAAGAACCAGAGGACATGGGTTTAAGGTGAGGGGGGAAAGATTGAATAGGAACCTGAGGGGAAACAAAGGGTGGTGGATGTATGGAATGAGCAGCCAGAGAAGGTAGTTGAGACAGGAATGTTTAAGAAACAATTAGACAGGTGCATGGATTGGACAGGTTTAGAGCGATATGGACCAAATGCAGGCAGGAGGGACTAGTGTAGATGGGACATGTTGGTTGGTGTGGGCAAGTTGGGTCGAAGGGCCTGTTTCCACACTGTATGATTCTATGACTCTCTCCATGAATCTAGAGGGTAGAATTTACCAGTCATTGTTTGTCCTCTAAAATGATCATTATTAAAGTTGTTAACAGAAAAAGTTGGCAATGAACATAGAGTAACTAGGTTTAAAGGGAGGTAAATGGATGATCCTCTCTCTACCTTGTGCCTTAAGATAGGTCAGATGCAGGTCACTGCATTGCAGTCAGGAGACAGAACCCTAATTGATCTTGTCATCCTTTTTGCGGGGATTCTAACCATTTGCATCTTCTTAATTCAAAACCAAAGCGCTGGAGAAACTCAATGGATCAGGCAGCATCTGTTGAGGGAACGGACATTTGGGTCAGGACCCTTCTTGCAGTCTGAAGAATGAAAAGCCTTGCCATGCCAATTCATCTACAAAGCTGTACGGAGTGTGGGAGGAAACCCGAAGATCTTGGAGAAAACGCACGCGGTCACAGGGAGAACGTACATACAAATGTCCGTACAGAAAGCACCCGTAGTCAGGATTGAAACTGTGTCTCTGTTGTTGTAAGCGCTGTAAGGCAGCAACTCTACCGCTGCGCCACCGTGCTGCCCAGATCTTTGTGTTTCCTTCCTTTAAGTATGACCTTCAGTCTATTTATGGAATTCATTTCATTGTATCTTTTCAAACGCTGAGCAGCAGCATTTCCTTTGCAGGGGGATGTTTTCTAGCTGCCTTATCAGAAGAGAAGCATAAACTGTTCTATTCTCTGCTGAGATAATTGCCTGACACTGCCAAGGAAATGATAGGTACTTCATAACTCACCAAATCTGAATTAACATTTATTCACCAGTTTATATAATTTCAATCAAGGACTACTTATATAAATACAATGATGTATTCAATTTTGGTGGGGGGGGGGGCACAGGAGTGCAGCTGCTGGAGCTGCTGCCTCACAGTGCCAGAGACCCGGTCTTGGTGCTGTTAGTTTGGTGCTGTTTGTGTGGAGTTTGCACAATCTCCCTGTGTGAGTTTCCTTTGGGTGCTCCAGTTTTCTCCCACGTCATAGAGCCATAGATTAATACAGTGTGGAAACAGGCCCTTCGGCCCAACTCGCCCACACCGGCCAACAATGTCCCAGCTACCCTAGTCCCACCTGCCTGCGCTTGGTCCATAACCTTCCAAACCTGTCCTATCCATGTACCTGTCCAACTGTTTCTTAAATGATGTTTCTTAAATAAAGGTTTGTAGGTTACTTGGCTTCTGTAAATTGCACCTGTGTGTAAGGAATAGATGAGAAAATAGAATAACATAGAACTAGTGTAGAAGGGTCGGCATCAACTCAGTGGGCTGAAGGGCCTTATTCGTTGCAGTATCTCTAAACTAAATTGGTCCATAATGTGTACGAAAGAACTGCAGATGCTGGTTTAAATCGATCACAAAATGCTGGAGTAACATAATGGTCAGGTGATGAATGCTTCAAGGTTGGAGTTATAACCTGATCAACCTTAATAATTGAATGCAGCTAATAAATTCCTTATTTATTTTTTTGATCACCATTTCACACTAGTGATGTGTTATTTTAATGATATTGATCATTATTTTTTTGATTATCATCAAAATTATGATTATTATTATATTGATCATGAGATTCCGACAAGCTAGGGGCAATGTACAGAGACTAATTTACCAACACACCCTAACATTTTTGGGATGTGGAAGGAAACAGGATAACCCAGAGGAAACCCACGTGATCACAGGGAGAACGTGCAAACTCCACACAGACAGCACCCGACGTCAGCATCGAGCCAGGGTCTCTGCTGTTGTGAGGCAGCAGCTCTACCAGCTGTGCTACTGGACAGCCCTTTTGATGAAACAGTATACTCCCTTATTTATCTATCTATGTATTTATTTATTTATTTACTTAATTCTTTATTTCAAACAGAAAAGAATAAAAACGTGTGAAACAGCATACAAAAACCAAAAAAACCAAAACAAGAACAAGTGTCATAAACAATATTTATAAATAAATTAAATCATATGTCCGAAAAGGGGCAGGAAGAAGCCAAAGTGTATTAATTCCCACCCCTTATTCAACTACTTATAATTATCTTATACAAATTTATCAGCTATAAATATCTATTGCCATAAGTACACCTAATTATTTACATTCATACATTAATCCAATATTTACAAAGCCATACAAAAAAAGAGAGAAAAAAAGAAAAAAGAAAAACCTCATATACTATACAATATCTCATAGTCATATATACAACCCATCATCCCATGATCACCCTTCCCAATACAATCAGTATAACAAATATCCCACTCAAAATCACCTCTCATCCCAGTATCCATTTAAAAAAGTGTTTTTGTACATTTTTTAAAACTGAATTCTGTTTTATCTCCTGTTCCAAACCATTCGACAAATTCACCCCACAGATTGCTATGCACATACTTTTAAGAGTTTAAAAAAAAATTAAGTTCCCCATCTCAAATTATACCCACCCAGTCTTTCCATAAACAATTTTTGTATATTTTTCGGAAGTAAATTTTTTCTTGCTTTGTATATGATTTGTGCAGTCTTAAATTTAACCAGATCCGGTGAACTTCAGTGTATGCGACTTTAAGAATAATAAATTGGTATGTTCAAGATATCCAACATTATTGATAATTCTTATTGCTCTTTTTTGTAATGTACATAACGGCTGTAGGTTGGTTTTGTAGGCGTTTCCCCATATCTCCACACAGTAACTCAGATATGGCAATATGAGTGTATTATACAGAGTATGTAATGATTTGTGGTCTAGAATGTGTCTTGATTTTCCTAATATTGCTATAGCTTGCCAGTTTTGCTTTGATGTGGTTTATATGTGGTTTCCAGCAAATTTTGTGGTCTAAGATCACACCAAGAAATGTATTTTCATATACTCTTTCTATACTTATGTTATCTATTTTCAATTGTAATTGAGGTTATTTGATGAAGTGTGAATATCTGGGTACTTACTGAGCTATATGGATACAAACTCACTGATGCCCCAAGATTTTCTCGTGGGAGATTTGTTTTCAAAGTACATGAGAACATCATGTACTTTCTTCCCCTCTTCTGAACAAGCACGCAAACATGAATGGTACTCCAAAATGTTAAATGAGCTAAAAGAAAATCAGCAAATCATTCCTAGATCCTGTTTATTTGTAATTGGAAAGTAATGAAATTTTGTCCTGGTAAATTGTTAGAATAATGATGTGGCAGATTTCTACTGAAATGTGTTTATTGATTGATTGGTTGAGGCAATGTATTCCAGTCAAGCTATGCCATTAGGTTATGTGGTAGTTATGGGGTCTGTAATGCTGATGTCAATTCAAATATATGAATTGGAATGTGGCTTTGGTAATCAGTCTGAGATTTTGAGGTAACGACTATTTGATAGTAACAGGAATGAAGAATCCCCTGTGAGAAATCACGCACTTTGGTATTGGTTTAGTACTGTTATGTGTACGGAGAAACAGTGAAAATCTTTATTTATGTGCTATCCACTCAAATCATACGATATATGAATGTAATCAAGCCATACTTGGGGACAATAGGTGTTACAGCAAGAAAAATACTGGAGTGTGGGATATCATGTTTCAATTTTACATAATGTTACAGAAAAAGTGCAGATTAAAAGACGTGCAATTGCCACAATTAGGTAGGTTGGAAGATTGGGACTACACCCTATTTTATGGGAGGACTGCTCAGTAATCTGATAACAGCAGAAAAGAACCTGCTCTTTAAACTGGTGTTATGTATTTTCAAGCTTTTGTATCTTCTGCCTGGCAGGAGAGGATATAAGAGGGAATGACTGGGGTGAAAATGGTCCTTGATTATGTTGGCCGTCTTCCCGAGGCAGTGTGAAATATAGATGGACTCGACGGCCATTATTTTAACAGAAAGCACTTAATGGCTGATTATTATTTTGTGTCAAATGTCATTAATTCATACTGAAAAGAATAAAGTATTCCACTGAGGTATGGCTGGATTAAAACAACCTGTAAAAATAATAGTCAAAATATCACAGAAATAAAACTCGAGAAACTCAATGAGAGAACCAGTACTTCAACGGATGTTGGTTAAAATTAAGTCAGTGGTTTTAAATTGTGCTTGATATAGAATATACACAAATGTCAAAGAAACATACTTTGCAAAGGTGTTGAGCAGTGACTACAGACTTTCGATTAACCTTTCTGTCCACCAAGTCCATGCCGTCCATCGATCACCTGTTCACACTAGTTTCATGTTATCCCACTTTTGCATCTATTCCCTACATGTGGGGCAATTTACAGAGGCCAATGAACCTACCAATCCACACATCTTTGGGATGTGGGTGGAAACCGGAGCACCAGGAGGAAACCCACACGGTCACAGGGAAAACGTGCAAACTCCACACTGACAGCACCCAGAATCCGGATCAAACCCGCTCCTCTGAAACTATAAGGCCACAGCTCCACCAGCTACGCCAAATATTGAGAATTCGAGGCATCTGAGAGGATATGGAGTGGAAAATAAAACTTAAGGAACATCAAGTTTGAGGATAGTCAGTGGAAACAGGCAATCAACACAACCATAGAGTTATAGAAATATATTGAACAGTATGGATGGCAGCAAAGGAAGTGAAGGTAAATGAATAAGAAGCTGGAAATACTCAAGGTCAGGCAATGACGTAGCGAGAATAGTAAGATTAAATGAGAACTTACCAGTTTGAAGTTTGATCTTTATTTTATGAGGAGTTATGATGAGCGATTACGTGAAGAACCCCACCAGTCGGCATGTGCGTCAATCTTTAAAGCAGCGGTGTGAAATCACAGAAGAACAACAATTGAAGTAATATAGTAAGATTATAAACCTAGAACTACCAGATGAGCTTCGTGATATGAGGGTTGGGAGCGGTGGGCATGTAATCGCTCATCGTAACTCCTCATAAAATAAAGATCAAACTTCAAACTGGTAAGTTCTCGTTTAATCTTACTTCGGAGTCACGTGAGTGATTCCGTGAAGACTTCAAAGATTTGTGATTTCACGCCGATCCAAATCCAGGCGTATCACACTGCAAGCAGTTGACTCAGGAGGAGTGAATTAGTAACAACATTGATTCATGTTAACATTATTAACATGTCAATGCTTTAATTCACAAATAACAAAAAATAATACAATAGCGACTCCTCTCTCCCAGGGAGAAGCTATGATGCAAAATTTAACACAGAGTGGGTGAACACCCCGGATTCAACAAGCGGCTTGTTGTAGAACCTCAGAAAAGTCGATTAATTTGACCATCCTGCGGCCGCGAGGATATGGTTTAGAGGGACGTCCATTGCCCTCGCCGCTGACGTTGATGCAGACCTGGTGGAGTGAGATTTAAAAATTTCAGTATTAACTCCTGCACGCCCCAGGACTTGCTTCAGCCATCGTGAGATGGTCTGAGATGACACTTGCATATGTGACTTTTTGTGGCTTACAAATAGTGCTACCTCGGAGCCTCTGAGGCTCTTCGTGATGTCAATATAACACTTCAAATGCGCCATTACACACAGCCGGGAATCTGTGGGATAAGCTGACAATACAAGCTTGTATCCGGACACCCCTGGTCTGCTCTGTTTGAGTAAGTCATAGATGTGAAAGGTAATGTCATTCTGTGATGACACCATCCTGTCCAGATGCAGTTTGTGGAGAGTCTGAACCCTTTGCGCTGATGTAAGCGCCATGAGCATTACCAACTTGAGGGTGATCCTTGGTAAGGACAATGATGTGGCTGTTCCCCATTGACGGAGCACCGTGAGTACCATACTCACATCCCAGATTTCAGAGTACCTAGGCCTAGGAGGATTAGAATTAAACACACCCTTCATGAATCTTGATATTAACGGATGTGACCCTAGCGGCTGGTGTCCTCACCCCTGGCACAGGTACGATGACAGGGCACTCCTGGCACTGTTGATGGCACTGTAACTCAACCCTTCATTGAAATGTAAGTGGGATAGGAATTCTAGCACATCTGGGATGGAGGCTGTGTGGTAAGTAATGTTTGCATGTAAGCAAAATTCCTCCCATTTCCTGCTATGGGAGATGTACTGCCTTTTCGTGCTATCCCTCCAGGATGACGTGATGATATCCACAGTCTGATTGGAGAGTCCCAAACCCAGGTATGGCCTTCTTAAAATCTGCAAATCAACAAATTTACTCTGTCATTCAATGGGTGTGGATCCCCAGTCACAGGGTGCATCAATACATTTTTTCGTTTTGGAACCACCATAATAGGGTGCGTGATTATGCTCGAAATGAGCGGGAACCATGGCTGTGTAGGCCAGTCGGGTACCACCAAAACCCCTGTAGCAGAGTCCTGCTTGATCTTGGTCAGGCACCGACTGATGAGGCTGAAGGGGGGAAAGATATATACAAACATTCCACCCCAGTACAGTGAGAATACATTCACCGCCACTGCCCCTGGGTCTGGTTCCCATGAAACATACTTCGGTACCTGGTGATTAAGTCTGGATGCAAACAAATCGATATCTGGCATCTCATACCGAAGGACAATTTCATTAAATACATCCTGATTCAACATCCACTCGGTGTTGTCGTTGAATTTACATGACCTGGTGTCTGCCACCATATTGAATCTGCCTGGCAAGTAGACAGCTGAAATCCAAATATTCTTTTTAATGCACCAGTGCCAAATAAGGTTAGCCAATCCGTCACAAGATTTCAACTTGATTCCACCCATGTGATTGACATACGCCACTGCCGTGGTGTTGTCAATCTGCAGCTGAACACGTAAGTGATGTTTAGTGATACAATAAGCTTTGAGCCCATAAAATGCTCCTAAAAGTTCTAAATAATTTATTCCATGTGATTGGAGAATCAGTGCCTCATGCATATCCCATCTGCCTCCACAGCTAGACCTGGTATCAGTAGCACCCCAACCTAGGGCACTAACATCAGTCTGTAAAATAAGTGAAGGCGCTTTAGTCAAAATTGTGCCATAACAATTTAAATATGTTTCTAATCCACACTGATCTTCTGCAATGGCTTCAGATGGCAAGTATATGGGCTGATTGTAATGACTTGTATGTATTCTCAGTGCCTGTACCTTTGCCCTCTGTAAATGTTGGTAGTGCAAAGGTCCATATTGGGCTGCTGGAAAGGCAATTTACCAATTTACCAATTTACCAATTAAGCTGGCGACCTGTTTAATTGAGGGTGATTGCTCCCTCAAGAGCTTGATACAGCCTTCAATTAAATCTACTCTCAGGCAACATTTGTGGGGAATGAGGAATTGTGGGACAGGTTATTAACATATTAGATTGATTTACTTGGGAAAATGAGATAGGAAGTTAAGTAAGACAAGTCGTGAGATCTCAATAAGCAGTGAATTCTAAGTGCTACCTGATTCAAAAACAAAAGAGCAGTGGATGAGACAGAATCCAGCAGTCAGTCATTTCTGAGTTGCTTGTGAAATGCAAGGCCATCAGTTCCCTGCATTCAGAATAGCTGCCCTGCATTACTGAGTAGCTAACCTGTCAGGTGAACAGTAGCGCCAAAGATGAACTGGAAGAGTTCCTGTGGTCCACATAGGGGCAAACAGAATAGGATGAAAAGCATATAAGAGAATATAATTCAAAAGTATATTCTCCAAGATTCTTGTGGTGCTTGGATAAAAAGACTTCAATAGTAAAATTGAAATAGTAAAGGGCCTGTCTCACGGTGCGAGTCCACCCACGAGTGACCCCAAGTGAAAGAAAAAAAACAGACTCGTGGTTGTGTATGAGATTTCAAGTTTATGATCAAGTGTTTAACCGAGTTCCCACGGGTATGTCATTTCTGCGATGTTCCAGGTTCCTCTCCCGAGTTACCAAGTTCCTCTCCCGTTACTCTTGAGCCAACTGTGAATGAAGGTATGTTCTAATAACTGTTCTTTCACATCAGATTGTTGGGAGATGGAGCTCAGGCGTCACCTCCTGAGCTGCTTTGGTGCCCAGGCATGAGTTGAGGTGGAGGGAGGTTGGGGGGGGGGGGGGGGGGGGGGGGGGGCGTCATTAATCTGTCTGGGGCGACAAGGCTCTTGGGTTGTCCCCTTGAGTGGTGTGCGAGGGAGGGTTAATTCTCTCCGATCTCTCTCAAGCCCCGGACGAGAACAAAGGAATCCTCTCTTGCACCGCGTACAAGCCCTTTGTATTTAACTTTGCTGCTGACGCGCACACGCACTCTCTCTCCTTCTCTCCCTTCTCTCTCTGTCAATGCAGCTCAGAGCCCAACCTCGCCATCCTATAGTGGTAACATTCACATCGGGTCCCCTCCACCCCCCCCCCCCCCCCCCCCCCCCCCCCCCCCCACAAGACAACAGGCAGCGTGAGAGACAGAGAGTTTGTAGGGTGTTGGTTTTGTATATGGTTTTCTTTTTAAATTATTAGCCAAGGTCGCATTTACTTATTTTAAACGACGTTTGGAGCGCTTGACAATACTTTTTTATTCTCTTTGCGCTCGTTTTCAGAAAGGGTTCAGACCTCGCCCCGCTTGGCTCGTTGCCCCCTTTGAACCAAGCCCTGCGAGAGAGGGAGGGAGGGAGGGTGTGAGTGAACAAGAGCGCCGAGGAGGAGAGGGAAATAGGGGGGGTGGAGAGGAGAAATAGGGAAGAAGTTAGTTGTTCAGATCAGAAGCCTGTAGGCTGGGAGCCATGATAGTGAAAAGGCGCACCCAGTTCTTCTGAGGAGTGCATCAGAGACATCGATCGGAAGCAATGTTCCTCTAGAACTACAACTGAAACCGTGTCCACATCACCTCCTCTTGGCCGGACCGCAAGACCCAGGGTTACTGGTCAGCGCTCTCCACCACAAAGGAATCTCAAGAGGGCAATGCCAATGTAAACCGCGGCATCTCCTAAAATATGCCTATCACACACACACACACACACACACACACACACACACACACACACACACACACACACACACACACACACACACACACACACACACACACACACACACACACAATATCATCCAAGACTGTTCGTGTAGAAGGCAACATTTGCCCAGAAGACGCCAAGAAAGGAATAAAGTGTAGGATAGGAACTGCCTGCAGATGCTGGTTTAAACCGAAGATAGACACAAAAAGCTGGAGCTGACAGGGGGCGATCAAACAGCACAATGTCATCCCATCACCAATTCCTTCTCTCCAGTGATGCTGCCTGCCCGCTGAGTAAAAAAAGAGCGAGAATGTGATCTGAGAGGAAAGATAGTGGAGAGAAGTGAATCGTAAACTGATGGAAGGGGAGGAAAGGCGCCTGAACGAAAGATAGAGCGGAGAAAACCCAGCAATCGATTTATAGAATGTACTTGGAAGAGGAAAAAAAATCCCTTTGTGAATACTCTATTCATGCTGATGATGTTAGTTTGGACTGATCAACGTGGGCTGTGACCGGGCGATGGTTGTGATCGTTTACAGGCTGTAAATCAGGAAACTTGTGATCTTATAATCAGTATTGGTTGTAAATCTACGCGTCAGGAAAATCCAACGTTCATTGATTAATCTCAGAAAGCAGCGATGCACGGCCCGTTGCTGTCCGGAGGTTCGGACACCCTTCCTGAAGTCTGATTTCACTTTTCGGATGCAATGCGCTATATCAGTGCTTCTTAAACTGGTGAATGGTTCACCCAAGCGCGAATGAAATTATTTTATGGAGTGAATGAAACTAGAGGGGTGGATGAAGGGTGAATGACATAATTTATCCAGATTTTGTTTTCTATACTTAAAAAAAGACATTGCCATTAAAGTGGTTAGTAAGCTCATTGGTTTTAATGGCAGTGGAGCTGGAACTTTGATATGTTTTTTTATCTATACCTATGGTTTTCTAATTTCAAAGTAACAGGATATTTCCCAAATTTACTGTAATATAACCGTTTAGGGAAGACCAGACGAGCTAGTGTGCTCATACATTTATAAATGGCAACACTGGAGGATCGCCGTATGCAACTGGTGAACTGTAACTTTATTTTGTGTAGAAATGTAGCTACCAAAGTTGATATTTGGTGGTTTTGTGAGCTTTCGGGTAAGGGTTATAGAAAGTTATACATTATTTTTAGGATGTTAAAAAAGCTGAATAAAGTAAGCACTTACGAAATGAGTTCATTCATGTATTTTGCTCATGTGACAAAAATAGATTATATATAAAATTGTACACAAGGGAAAATAAGACGAAAATTACCAAAAAAACAAAGAAAATTTAGTCGAGGGTGAATTAAATTTTGTGATTAAGACTCGAGGGTGAATGGCACTGAAATAATTTAAAGACTGCCCACGGTAGACTCACGAGTCACTAAGGTAAACGCACGGGCCACTACGTTATTACAACGAGTTTAAATGTTTCCATTTTTAACTTGAAGAGTAAATTTGACTCGTGGAAAACATCAAACATGTTTGAATTTTTCACGAGTTAACAAGTCTCACGGGTACCTGCCGTTAGCGCCACGAGTCGCTAAGTTGAGTGCGCGCGAGTTCCGACGTTCCCGCTACGTTGATTACCGCGAGTGAAAACTCGGGGTCACTCGTGGGTCAACTCGCACCGTGAGACAGGGGTTTAAGTGTAAAATTAAAGTAGAGAGTGGTCCTGACATACCATATACCTCACTGAAGATCCTTGGTCTATCTTTAATCGGACATTTCTGGACTTTATCTTGCACTAAACGTAATTCCCCTTCCCCTATATCTGTACGCTGTGCGCAGCTTGATTGTAATCTTGTACGGTCTTTCCGTTGACTGGTTAGCACACAACAAAAAAGCTATTCACTGTACTTTGGTACATGTGACGATAAACTAATCTAAACTAAACTTGAATGCTAACAGTAAATACAAATAGCAGGTGACTAGGTGTCACACAACAACTTGATCTTCAAAAATAATGGAATTATATTCAAGTAGAAATTACCAAAAAATTAATCTAATTGAATCATGAGATTTGTGATGAATTTTAAATCATTTTAAGTAGATACATCCACAGAGAACGCCCCAGACAGGATTATCCAATTAAACAGCCCAAACATTGGAATGCAAGTGCAATATGCAAGTTGCAAACCTACAAACAACAACTCCCATCCCCTTCTCTCTGCATTTCCCCCTCTTCTGTCCCCTCTGCCACACTTGGATACACCCCGCATTTCTCCCCTACCCTCTATCCCCCTGTCCATTTCCACCTATAATTCCTTCCTCCGGCTTCACAATTTGCTCTTCTGTCCTTATCTCAGACTTTTTGTCTTTTCATTTCTCACCTTTGCCCAACTATCTGCCTATTTACTCCCATCACCCCCCCCCCACCCCCACCCCCACCCCCCCACCCCCCCCCACCCCCCACCCCCCCCCCCCCACCCCCCACCCCACCCCACCCCCCCACCCCCCGCACCATCTGTATCCACTAATCACTTGCCAGGCACTGTCTGGCCCTCACCTATTTTCCTGCTTTTTCTCCCTCACCCTCCCACCACAATCTGTTTGAAGAAGGGACCCAACCTGAAACGTCACATATCCGTTTTTTCCAGGTTGTAAATGCTACAACTTCCAGAAAAGCTCCAAACTGTGGACTTGGCGGCATTGTTTTTGTCTATATATATAATCGTCTATATATATAATTTGTCTATATATATATATACATATCGGTTGTGCTGCTGCGATTAAGAATTTCAGTGTTCCTTTTTCAGGACATATGCCAATAAAACGTTCTTAAGTATTGACCTGCTGAGTTACTCCAGCACTTTGTGTCTTTTCATGTAAGCCAGCATCTACAGTTCCCTGTGCGTGATGAGATCTGGGGGTCCTTGTTCATCAGTCTATGAAAGTAAGCATGCAGGTACAGCAGGCAGTGAAGAAAGCGAATGGCATGTTGGCCTTTATGACAAGAGGAGTTGAGTATAGAAGCAAAGAGATCCTTCTGCAGTTATACAGGGCCCTAGTGAGACCACACCTGGAGTATTGTGTGCAGTTTTGGTCCCCTAATTTGTGGAAGGACATTCTTGCTATTGGGGGAGTGCAGCGTAGGTTTACAAGGTTAATTCCCGGGATGGCAGGACTGTCATATGCTGAGAGAATGGAGTGGCTGGGCTTCTACACTCGGGAATTTAGAAGGATGAGAGTGGATCTTATTGAAACATATAAGATTGTTAAGGGTTTGGACACGCTAGAGGCAGGAAACATGTTTCTGATGTTGGGGGAGTCCAGAACCAGGGGCCACAGTTTAAAAATAAGGGGTAAGCCATTTAGAACGGAGATGAGGAAACACTTTTTCTCACAGAGTTGTGAGCCTGTGGAATTCTCTGACTCGGAGGGCGGTGGAGGCCAGTTCTATGGATACTTTCAAGAGAGAGCTAGATAGGACTCTTAAAGATAGTGGAGTCAGGGGATATGGGGAGAAGGCAGGAACGGGGTCCTGATGGGGGATGATCAGCCATGATCTCATTGAATGGCGGTGCTGGCTCAAAGGGCCAAATGGCCTCCTCCTGCACCTATTGTGTATTGTCTATTGAAATAATAAGTCAGTCAATGGGCCTGAAAATGAATTCCAATTTACAGTTCTGATTCCTTAGTATGTTTGGACTGTCTCAACCATCTGTTGCAGTGGAATACTTTGAAGTTATTAATGGCTTCTGAATGTAAATATAGGCAATAACTGTGCATGTTTAAATAGTGTGCACCTACCACGCTGTTCTTCAGAAAATAACTTGTTTTTGATCCACTAAGTAGTCAATTTTCCTGCAATTAAGGGTTTGTTATTCTGTTCTGTTCTTACCAGTTGTGTTGGGAGATGTTAAAAAGAGCACATGTTAATGCTCAGAATAAAGCTACTGTAAATACAATGAGTTGATCCATAAATTATATCATGTTGAGTTGCAAACAGTTCATCAAAGGAGAATGGAGAAGTCTATTCATCTCATTAGCTGTAGTAGAGTTTGTTGGTGACCAGAGGCTGCAATTACCATGTCATTATTAGAATGAAGCATGACAGTATTTTATTTTCATCAGGTATTTATTTAAACACATTAATTACATAGCAAAGCAATCTCAAATCATTTGTCACACACTAATTTCTGGAAAGCTGTCCAGCAGTGATTAATACCAGTGCACTAAGCACTATGTAGAAACTGGAGGTACTTTTCTTTCTTTTCAACTGCTGCACAATGAATGTAAGCCTGAACCTGCTATGATTGGGTGTAAATAGGTGGTCCCTGAAAATGCTTGTGGGCATTGAGGTGCCAGATTTAAGGCATGCCTGATGGTAAGAGGATACAAAAAATATATGCTGTCTGAGTTTCATAATGAATTCAGTACAATGCGATGGCACAGTGGTAGAGATCCGGATCGATCCTGACCTCGGGTGCAGTCTGTACGGAGTTTGACCGCATGGGTTTACCCTGGATGCTCCGGTTTCTTCCCACACTCCAAAGATGTACAGGTTTGTAGCTTAATTTGATTTGGTAAAAATGTTCCCTGGTGTGCAGGATAGTGCGGGGATCGCTGGTCGGCGGGGACTCAGTGGGACGAAAGGCCTATTTCCATGCTGTATCTCTAAACTAAACTAAACTACGCACTCAGGGGTAACCACACTGCTGTTTGATGAATTTCTTCAGCAGAGGTGCAATTAAGTTTGATAAACCTCTTAAAGGTGAGGTGAAATGTATCAAAGCAGGCGCTGGATCTTCTACATCAGAAGCTGATCTGACGAATTCTCAGAAAGGATGCAACAAGATTTTTCTGATGCTCTAACATCAGAGATAGAGGGGGAGGGAGATGTCTCTATATGGAGTCAAGTAGTTGTTCAAAAGCTTATTGAAAAGGCAGTGTAAGGAAATAGTTGTGTGGTATTGGGATGAAGTGCTTCAAGAGTTTGGGTGGCCTGGTGGCACAGAAGTTGAGTTGTACAGTGCCAGAGACCCGGGTTTGATTCTGACTACGGTTGTTGTCTGTACAGAGTTCAAGTTCAAGTTCATATTTATTGTCACATCCACCAATTAAGGTACAGTGATATATGAGTCACCATGCAGCCAAACAATTAAAAGATAGAACACGATAAACATCCACCACAGTGATCACTGTGATGGAAGGCAATAAGTTTGTATGTTCTCCCTGTGACCACATGGATTTTCTCAGGATGTTGCGGTTTCCTCCCACACTCCAAAGATGTACCAGTTTGTAGGTTAATTGGCTTCAGTAAAAATTGTAAATTGTCCCTAGGGTGTGGGATATTGTTGCTGTATGGGAATCGCTGGTCGGCGCGGACTCGGTGGGCCGTAGGGCCTGTTTCGGCGCTGTATCTCTAAATTAAACTAAAGGGCCTGTCCCACTTACGCGACCTTGGCTCGCAAATTACGTGACCTCGTGGTCGCTTGAGGCGTATGGGCACCGTATGGCCGCGCGGGGCCGGTCCCACTTAGAAGCGCGGAGGGGTATGGAGTTGTGTGGGGCTGGTCCCGAAATCGCGCGGGGCTCTGAAATTCTTGCAGTGACCGAAGTCTTCGCGCGCCAACGCCCTGTCGGCCCGCGTACGCACGCAGCGTCTTGACGTCGTACGCAGCGTCTTGACGGCGTACACCTAGCGCGTGCCGTTGCGTGATGACGTTGCCGCCCGACACCGTGCGATTCCCAAATTCAGTCGGCCCACCTCCTGCCCAGCGTGACGTAAATTACGTCACGCGCGAACTTAGCGCGAACTTTAGTGCGAACCTAGCGCGACCTCCGCTTCCGGTTGGTCGCGCCAAACGCACGCAATTGCATGCAAGTGGGACAGGCCCTCAAAGCTAAGTTCATTTATCTCAATTGTGATCAAGATAATTGAGTGAAAGTTCAAATACCACATCCACGCAGATGCACCACGTGTCTCAGACACTGGTGTGTCCCATCACCAATCCACAGTGCCCTTCAGTCGGCATAACCATCCGGATCCTGAATGGAGCCTGAATTGAAGGCTGGTGAGGTAGAAAATGAAAATAAGGGGAACTCTATCGTGCTGTGAGGGGGAGTACTGGAAAAGCAAGTTATTGATAAGAGTCCTGTGAAGTATAATAGAGGACACACCATTAGGGGAATAGAAGACATCTTGAAAATGGGAATAGAAGATATCTTGGAAGCACTGAAGGAGAAAATGTTGCCATTTCAGCAGGTAAGATGGAGCAGAGGAAAGTAAAAAAGGGGGTAAAGTTTTCTGAGATAGTCCAAATGAATTTGAGGGCAGTGTCCTTATAGAATGGAGTCCTTATAGACAGCAGGGTGAGTGAAGGTGTAGTCAAGATAACTGTAGGAGGATTGCAATAGATATGGGCCGCTTATGTGTCCTCTGAGATGGAGATAGAGAAGTTAAGACAGGGAATGGAGCTCAGTGAAAGCAAGTCATGGGCATATCAAAGTGAGGGAAACAAAAGAGATGAAACTTCCATGTTCTGCAGGAAAGCAGAAACCACTGCCAACATTATTATCATTGTACTGGAGACAGTGGTAGGACTGGGGCCTTGAGTACTGTTTCATGTGTCTCACAAAAAGACAGGCATAGCCTAGGCTCATGTGTGTTCTTACTCCTACACCTGTGATTTGGAGGACGTGTGTGAAGTTAAAGGATATAATTTGAGCACATTCTTCCCAGCATGGAGTTGATGGGCTGCTCATTGCAGACATGGTTTAGTTTAGTTTAGTATTGTCCCCTGTACTGAGGTACATTGTAAAGCGTGTGTTTGCATGCTATTCAGTCAGAGAAAAGAATAGACATGAAACACCTTCTCCCACCCTGCTTTCTATGAGAGGCGGCACGGTGGTGCAGCAGTAGGGCTTCTGCCTTACAACATCAGAGACCTACGTTTGATCCTGACTACGGGAGCTGCCTGTACAGAGTTTATGCGTTCTACCCGTGACCGTGTGGGTTTTCTCCGGGTGCTCCGGTTTCCTGCCACATTCCACAGAAGTACAGGTTTGTAGGTTATTTGGCTTCATAAAAATTGTAAATTGTCCCTCGTGTGTAGGATAGTGCTAGTGAATGGGGATCGCTGGTCGGGGCGGACTCAGTGGGTCGAAGGGACTTGTTTCCGCGTTGTATCTCCAAAACTAAAAATTCTAAAACAATCCACAGTGCACAGATAAAGGATGCAGGGTAGAAACGTCAGTGCAAGGTATAACATTGAAGTCCAATGCAGTTTGATACTCCCATTGATGGGGCAGGAGGTGGAGAGATTTCTTACGAATCCTCTTACGGGTGCCTCAGTGGCGCAGTGGTAAACCTGCTGCCTTACAGCGCCAGAGTCAAGGGTTCAATACTGACTACGTTTGTAGCCTGTGCAAAGTTCGCACATTCTCCTTGTGACTGAATGGGTTTTCTCCAGGTGCTTGAGTTTCCTCCTACATTCCAAAGACGTTCAGGTCTGTAGGTTAATAGGCGTCTGTAAATTGTCCCTAGTCTGTAGGATAGAACTAGTGTACGGGGATCGCTGGTGGGCCAAAGGGCCTGCTGCCTCGCTGTATCTCTAAACTATAAAGACTATTGATGTTTCACGTACATGGATGCACATTGTAATGGATGGATGATTTGACCAAGCCTATCTTCCACAAGGCTGGACCTTGGCATCTCTCTACTTTGCACGCTTCCTGCAGTGTGAAACCTGGATTCAATTTGATGAATAGTGCAAATGGCAGCACAACAGTGCCATTGTAATCTGCAATTGAAATTCAGCTTGAATTGGCACCCACAGCATTCAAAAGCACAGCGTAGGTACTGCCTATCTTTAAGGCAGAAAATAAAAAATTCTTTACAATTTTTGTGAACCTATTGTTTTGTTCATCGCCGAGTACACTTAGATCAATATTTAATTTATCTTACGGATCCAAAACCCGAGCAAATCAAATGAGGAAAATTTTGATTTAACAATTGGTGAAAAGACATGGAATTTCAAATCCATCAATCTTACAATCATCTTCAGACAGAATCGTGACGGTCCGCACAGTCTGCCCAGCTGCTGTTTGGCTTTAGACCAAACCATTCAATTTGTGAATCTCAGAGCCCAGTAACGGAATTTTTTTTTTTGTGTTCAACACTAAGTCAGCAATTTCATTCAATGTTTCTAGGCCGCTTGGCAGTTGATAGATTCTTGGCCTCGGAGGCTGCAGTTAATGACTTGCAGTGGTACTGGAAGGCAGTGAGGCAAAGTGGGTAGACGCCAACTACAGGCCCTTTCGCAGGCTGGTTGGCATGAAATCACGGTGGCGCAGCGGTAGAGTTGCTGCCTTACAGCAAAATGCAGCACCGGAGATCTGGGTTCGATCCTGACTACGGGTGCTGACTCTACAGAGTTTGTACTTTCTCCCTGTGACCTGCATGGGTTTTCTCCGAGATCTTCGGTTTCATCCCACACTCCAAAGGCGTACTGGTTTGTAGGTTAATTGGCTTGATTAATTGGCTTGAAAAATGTAAAAAAAAAATTGTCCAGTATCAAATTGTCCAACTTCCAGTATAGTCCCTGGTGGACTTTTCGGAAAGGTACAAGACACCCACAAGGTACAAGGTACATCAACCTGTGAATGCTGTGCTGACAAGCTTTACTACCTGAGGACGTTTCCTTCTACAGAAACGATGTTTTGTAGTTAAAATTAAAAGGGCAAAATTTTAGTTTAGTTTAGATATACAGCTTGGAAACACTGACCACCAAGGGTGACACGGTGGCACAGCACTATGGATGCTGCCTTACAGCACTTGCAGCGCCAGAGACCCGGGATCGATCCTGGCTACAGGTGCTTGTCTGAAGGGAGTTGGTACGTTCTCACTGTGACTTGTGTGGGTGTTCTCCGAAACCTTTGGTTTCCCCCCACACTCGAAAGTCGTATATAGGTTAGGTATTTCCTATGGCAAGGAAGACACTATTTTTGATCCTAATATAAGGCCCCGAAATTTACCTGCATCTTGGAGGCTGAAGGTTAGATTGTTAGCCAAGAAAGATAGACTTGACTATCCCTCAGTACAGCGGCTGTAAACGGACAGCACCGCTGAGGGTAAGAGTTCCTTCCACAGCGTGTCGGGCTTGTGGGCCGGGTCAGCATGGCTGGGCCGCCAGGGGTAAAATTGTGGCAAGGGCAGGAGCGTTGAGAAGGTGGGGGTCAGGGATCATGCCAGGAACTCACTCAGTAGATCGGGTGGCTGCGAGCGGAACAGCGGAACTGCAGCTATACCCAGGGCTCGCAGGCGACCTGGGAAGTGTAGCAATACCCAGGGCTCGCAGGTGACCTGGGAACTGCAGCTAGACCCGGGGCTCGCAGGCGACCTGGGCGCTACAGCCAGTCCCGGGGCAGGCGACCTGGGAACTGCAGCTAGACCCGGGGCTCGCAGGCGACCTGGGCGCTACAGCCAGTCCCGGGGCAGGCGACCTGGGAACTGCAGCTAGTCCCGGGAACGCGAGGGATCTGGGAACTCAGCCAGTCCCGGGCCTCGCAGGTGACTTGGGCGTTACAGCCAGTCCCGGAACATGTAGGCGATCTGGAAACTGCAGAAAACGAATTGAAAGCATTATTACTAATTTATATATTATTAGTATGTATTATTACTAATTACTAACTTAGTTAGTATGTATTATTACCTCCATTTATTAACTATGGCGATAGATGTGTCCCGCCATCAGCTCACAAACATGGATCCTGGCCCCTATGCAAAAAAGGTTGCCGACCCCTGGACTAAACCAAACCCTTGATCCAGTCCCACCAGGCTTTTTTCAAAACGTAGCAACTCAAAATGGGGGTGCGTCTTCGACGCAGGTGTGTCTTCATTGCCGGGAAATACGGTAATTGGCTTGGCACAATTTATTTTTAATTGTCCCTAGTGTTATTGTGCGGGGATCACTGGTCGGTGCAGACTCAGTGGGCTGAAGGGTCTGTTTCTACACTGTGTCTCCAAGCTAAACTAAACAATCATCCTGTACACTAGCACTATACACAAGGGACAATTTTACAATTTTACCAAGCCAATTTTTTCTACAAACCTTACATCTTTGGGGTGTGCGAGTAAACCGGAGAAAACCCACATAGGTCACAGGGAGAACTTACAAACTCCATGCAGACAACACCCGTAGTCAGTATCGAACCCAGGTCTCGGGTGCTGTAAGGCAGCAACTCTACCACTGCGCCACCATGCCACCCACCTTACATTATCTCCCGTCCTTAACAATATTGCACACAGAGTTATACAAGTTTCTAATGACTTCTTGAAAGTTTATTTTCTCAGCAGTTATATTATTTATGGTGCGTGCATTACAAAATTGGGCCAGCACTTCCAAAAGCCTCTCATCTACTTTTAAGTTTCAATATTCTGTTTGGTTGATATTTAAGTGATAATGTAATCTATTTAGAATATAGAAAGTACAACACGGGAACAGGCCCTTCAGCCTGCAATGTTTATGCCGATCGTGATGCCAAGTTCTGCACTGTATCTCTAAAGTAAAGTTTTAAATTACAGATACCATTTCAGGTCAAAGACCTGTTAATAGGGCTTATCTTCATCTTAGATTATTAAAGGGCCTGTCCCACTGTACAAGCTAATTCAAGAGTTCTCCCGAGTTTCCCCTGATTCGAACTGGGAGAATTACGGTAATGGCCGCTTGCAGGTACTCGGGGCTCTCGTGGACATTTTTCAACATGTTCAACGTGTTGAAAAATCTTCACGAGTCTTCACGAGCTTACTGCATTTCCCGAGTACCTGCTGTTAGCGTTACGAGCCGCTAAGAGACATCCCGAGCTCCGACGTACCCGCTACGTACATTCTACGTGCTTACCACGATTTTGATTTTTCTTTAAACTTGGGAGAGCTCTTGGGCAAGCTCGTACAGTGGGACGGGCCCATAAGGGTGTTAGACTATTATAGTGTTTACTATGATGTCACAGACAGAACACCAGGAAGTGCTTTGTGCTTCAGTCTCTAACGATTCAGGCAAATAAGTTTATGTTCATAAGTTCTAGGAGCAGAATTAGGATTCAAGTCTGCTCTGCCATTCAATCATCACTGGTCTATCTTTCCCTCACAACCCCATTCTCCTGCCTTCTCGCCATAACCCTTGACACCCATACTAATCAGGAATATCCGCCTTAAAAATATCCATTGACTTTGCCTCCACAACCTTCTGTGGAAATGAAATTCACAGATTCATCTCCTTTCTAAAGGTACATCCTTTTATTCTGAGGCTATGGCCTCTGGTCCTCGACTCTCCCACTAGTGGAAACATCCTCTCCACATCCACTCTATTCCAGCCATTCACTATTCTGAAGGTTTCAATGAGGTCACCCCCTCATTCTTCTAAACTGCAGTGAGCACAGGCTCAGTGCCTTCAATCACTTATCATATGTTAACCAAATAATTCCTGGGATCATTCTCGTAAACCTCCTGTGGACCCTCTCTAACGCCAACACATTCTTCCTCAGATACGGGGCCCAAAACTGTTCACAATGTTGAATAAACACTAATGTTGTGTGTTCTGGGTAGCCTTGGCATAGTTCAGCTGGGGCAGTGTCAGGAAATGCTGATCGGGTTTGCGAATTGTTATTTGCAGGTCAACATAAAACAATGAAGCACAACGAGGAAAAATAAAATGCATATTGGATATAACAATAATGGAAAGCACAACAGAATAAACCCAACTCGAGTTAATGTGTCACGACAGGACTTTTGACTTGACAGAACCCTGATATTCTAAAAGGGAAGTTGTAAAGGCTATTTTAATTAGAACAGAATATGGTACGGCAGGCTGATTAATTATTTGCAGGAATGTGTAAACGTGTCAAAAGCATATGCACTTCAATCTACGCATACAAGTGATTAGTTTAACACATTCGTTACTAAAGACCTACTTTGGAATTGTTTCCACTTTATTCATTCTGCATTCATGAAATGCACCAGATTTCGTTTTGCCGGTAGCACAGAATCTCCAGGGACAAACCACTGTCAAAACAACATTAAGCATAATGAAGGAATGAAAAGATCAGGTTTATTGCACATAACGAATAAAATCGGTTAAAAATAAAGCAAGTCAATCATAATTGGATACAAAGAACTGCAGATGCTGGTTTACAAAAACTGCCACAAAGTGCTGGAGTAAAGGGCCTATCCCACTTGGGCGTCGTTTGTGCGTCACGCAGGTGGCGCGCAAAGATTTTGTGAATCCCAAAATCCTGGGGCGTCGCGCGAAACCGCGCGTCACTGCCTATGCCACCACGTCTCACCACGCACCATGCACGCCATGCGCGCGTCACGTGTGTGTCATGATGCGCGCATGATGCTTAAATGATGTCGCGTCATGCGTCGTGATGTGTAAATGATGTAGTGTCAATGATGTCGTGTATATGACGCGCAAATAATGCCCAAGTGGGACAGGCCCTTAACTCAGCAGGTCAGCCAACATCCCTGGAGAACAATGATCGGTGCTGTTTCGGGTCGAGATCCTTCTGCAGACTGATAATAGTCGGGGGAAGAAAGCTGGAAGAAAGATAGGGGCGGGACGAGGCCTGGTAAGTGATAGGTGGGTGCAGATGAGGAGGGTTTTGATTGGTAGAACTCACCCTGTGAGACTTTATGTCTTTTTTTAAAATCAGCATCTGCAGTTCCTTGTGTCTAATTGAGGGCATAATTCGGGTTAATGACCATTCCATACTGTATTCAGACTTCATGATTATTACAAGCTAATTTGTTTTACTGTGTCTTTAGAAGACTTCGCTCAAAGCTTCTAAAAATGTATCATGTTTAAAATAAATCTTAGCCTTCTGTTTGTGCAGGAATCAAGAACGAGTCTCACCCCACTCACTCCCTCTTCTCCCCTCTCTCTTCAGGCAAGAGGTGCAGAAGTGTGAAAATGCACATCTCCAGATTCAGGAACAGTTTTGTCCCAGCTGTTATCAGACTAATTAACCACCCTATCACCAATTAGAGAGCAGTTCTAACCTCCCATCTATCTTATTGGAGACCTTTGAACTATCTTTAATAGTAAGATTAAACAAGAACTTACCAGTTTGAAGTTTGATCTTGATTTTATGAGGAGTTGCGATGAGCGATTAGGTGAAGAAGGCCGTCAGTCATCATGCGCGTCAATCTTCAAAGCAGCGGAGTGGAATCACAGATAAAAGGTGTTGACCTAAAGATAGTAAGATTTGGAGAACTAGAACTACCAGCTGACCTGAAAATATGAGGGTTAGGAGCGGTGGTAATCGTTCATCGTAACTCATAAAATCAAGATCAAACTTCAAACTGGTAAGTTCTCATTTAATCTTACTATTTTACTTTGGAGTCACGTGAGTGACTACTTGAAAATTTCAAAGCTCTGTGATTTCACGCTGGTTCGAATCCAGGCGTCACACTGAATGGATTGACCATGGGTGAGTGAGAAAATATGAATGCATTCAGACATAACATAGTTAGGTAACAAAACTGATGCTTTAATGCAAAACAAAAAGATAGTGACCCCGCTCAACCAGGGGGGGAAACTATAAACAGAATTCAAAATGGTACGTGCAAACACCCCCGGTCCGGCAATGGGTTTATTATAAAACCGGCGGAACATCCTTTCATTGGCCCAACCTGCCGCCGCTAGGATGCTGTCAAGGGGCATGTCCATAGCCCTTGCTGCCAACGTTGATGCAGCCCTGGTGGAGTGAGATTTGTAAATGTCAGTATCTACTCCTGCAACTGCCAGTACCTCTTTTAGCCATCTGGGAATGGTTTGTGTTGACAGCCTATGGTGTGGCTTTTTGTGGCTGATTAGGACAGCTAACTCTGAGCCTTTGAGGCTCCTGGTGACTGTAATATACTGGTGCAAGTGAGCGACCACACATAGTCGTGGATCATCGGGGTATGCCAGGAGCTCAAGCCTGGGCCCTGGCACTCCAGCCCTGCTCTGTTTAGCTAAATCATAAACGACGAAAGTTATGGTGTTGGCAGTGGCGTGCATGTTGTCGAGTCGCAGTTTGTGCAGAGTCTGGACTCGTTGCACCGTAATGAGCGCCATTAGCATGACCACTTTGAGGTTGAGCTTGTGTAAGGATAGTGTGGTGGCTGGGGCCCACTGACGGAGTAGCGTTAGCACCACGCTAACATCCCATGTGTCGGTATACCGTGGCCTGGGGGGTGTAGTGTTGTATATGCCCTTCATGAACCTGGTAATGAGGGGATGCTTTCCCACCAAGAGGGCCCCCGTTCCCAGTACTAAATATGAGGACAGTGCACTCCTGGCACTGTTGATGGCACTGTAGCCTAATTTCTGGTCATGATATAAGGTAGACAGAAATTCCAGTATGTCCGTGATGCACACAGTGTCATATGTAATGTTGGATGCCCGGCAATACGTCTCCCACTTCCTGATGTGGGAGACATACTGCTTTTGTGTGCTGTCCCTCCAGGCCGCTGTAATTACATCCACCGTTCGATCAGCCAGTCCGAGTCCCAGGAAACGTCTCCTCAGATTCTGCAAACCAACAAATTGAAGTCATGTAGCGGATGATGGCTCCCCATTACCGGGTGTACCAGCAGCTCCCTGCTGTTGGGGACAGCCATCAAAGGCTGTGTCATGATTCCCAGGACAAGTGGGAACCAAGATTGCATAGGCAAATCTGGCACTACCAAAATGCCTGTGGCATTGTCTTGCTTTATTTTGACCAAGCATCGGCTGATGAGGCAAAAAGGAGGGAAAACATACAAGACCATTCCTCCCCAATGCAGTGTGAACGCATCGACTGCTACTGCCCCTGGGTCTGGCTCCCATGAGACATATTTGGGTAACTGGTGATTAAACCTGAAGGCAAACAAGTCAATATCCGCTGTGCATATCGGGCAACAATGTCGGTGAACACGACATGATTCAACATCCATTCCATGTTATCATTGAATTTCCGTGATCTAATGTCCGCCACCATATTATATCTACCTGGCAGGTAGATAGCTGTGACCCAAATGTTCCTTGCAATACACCAATGCCAAGGGAGGTTTGCCAATTTGTCACATGATACAAATGTTATTCCACCCATGTGATTGACATACGCCACTGCCCTGGTGTTGTCAATCTGTAGTTGAACATGCACATGATGCATACTGCTGCAATAAGCCTTAAACCATAGGGTGCTCCCAACAACTCTAAGTAGTTAATGCCATATTACTGTAGGATTAAGGATTCCTGCACATTCCATCTGCTCCCGCAGCTGGAGCTGGTGTCTGTTGCCCCCCAGCCCAGGCCACTCGCATCGGTTTGTATTATTACCGATGGTGTGTCAATTTGAATTTTCTTAGAACAGTGATGTATAGTGGTAGCCCACCAGTGTAATTCCACAATGCCGTCTGTGGTAAGTGCATATGTTTCCCGAATTGGCCTGCGTGAGATTTGAGGGCCCGTTCCTTTGCACGTTGTAAATTTTGGTAGTGCAAAGGTCCGAAGCATACAGCTGGAAAGGCTGCCACAAGCTTGCCAATTATGCTTGCTACTTGTCTGATTGTTGGCTGCTGGTTAGCAATTAGCTTATTGCAGGCTTCCATCAAGTCTGATTGCTTGCCACCTGGCAGAGTCACCGACATTTGAATTGAGTTGATTGTAAACCCTAGGTAATCAATTACCCTAATTGGAGTCAATTGGGGATGGATTAAGAATCCCAGCCTCTCAAACATGAGTTTGGTAGCTGAAACAGGTGCTATTGCTGATTCCTTTGTGTCCCCAATTATTAGAATGTCATCCAAATAAGCCATCACGGTGTGGTTCTGTGCTTGTAGCAGTCCCAGAACCGGTTTTAGTAATTTTGTAAAAAGTCTGGGAGCTGAAGTCAGCCCATTTGGCAACACCTTGAATTGCCACATCTGCCCCATCCAGTTAAATTTCAAATATCTCCTGTGCTCCCTGTGTATTGGTACGGAGTAGTATACATCTTTTAGATCTATGCAAGCCAAATAACATCCTTTGGAAACCAGCTGGATAGCTGTACCAAAGTTGTCCATTTTAAAATGTTTATACTGCACATGGGTATTGAGTTCCGTCAAATCTAGGATAATACGACTTCCTCCATCCTTCTTTTGCTTGGGAAAAATGTTCGATACAAATTGGTGTGATTCCTGGCGAGACCACTGAATCACCCCTTTTGTAAAGCCTGAATTTCAGCTTGTATCTCAAATCTTTCCTGTTGTGGAAACACATATGCGCGATTGGTAAATTTTGAGTGGGTGGTGACGAGTCAAGAAGGAACTCAATTTTAAACCCCTGTACACTGTGCAGTATGAATGGGTCTGCTGTAATCCAAATCCATTCATTCAAAAAATGTTGTAGCCTCCCCACAACTTGTATGTTAGAGGTGTGTAAATTGTCCCACAAGGGACGAGAATCTCCTACCTTGGGCATTACTGCCTGTGTGGTCCTGGCCTCCAGCCTCCCGCCTTGGGACAGCTGGAGTCTGCCTCCTGTCCCTGAGCCCCAAGGCTGGTTGCGCCTGGTGTGGAGGGCGGCATAGGGGTGGCCTCGTAGCGATGAGCCCCTGGGTGGAGTTGGGGCTCGGCTCATGAGGCGGAGAGTCTTGGCCTCGTCATCCAGCTCTCGGACCTGCTTCGGCAGGTCTGCCCCAAAGAGGTAGTTGGCCGGCTGGACGTTGCTGGCCTTGCACAGCGCTGCAAATTTCGGGTTGAGTGCCGGCCGTATTGCGCTCTTGCGCAGATAGTTTATCTCGAACAAGGCATTACAGAGGAGCCCCATAGTGTCCTGCTGTGTCTCCGTCAGTGGCCCGCCATCGATGGACCTGGCAAAAGCCGTTACCCCTGAGGCCAGTAATTTTAGAATTTTCTGGAGTTTTTCCTCCTGGGCTCTTACCCCTGCTCCAATGTGGCTCCAGATGGCGCGATTAACGGCCGGCACACTGAGGGAGGCACAGTTGGCAGGTGCACTGTAGAAGCCGGTGGTCTCCTCCATAACCTGGTCCTTGAGCTGGTGTGAGGCCAGGTAGTTTATGGTGGTGGCCAGCTCTTCATCCAAGGCCTCTCCGGTTGGGGTAGGTAAGGCAAATTTAGACGCCAATAAAGGCACCGTGGCCCCTCGCTGCCTAGGGTGTTCCCCTGATGTGCCTCCCTGCTCTGAGTCAGGATACTGCTGATTCTTTGTACTCCTCTCTACAGAGAGGGAGACACATCGCAGCCCTGTGTATGGTGCTGCTAGCGCGGGCTCCCGTGGAGACCCGGCCTGATACTGCTCCCTCCTTTGAAGCAGATTGGTCTGGAGGCACCTCTCCAACAGGTGCTCCATCTGGGAAAGGCGCCCGCAGACGCTTCCCAGTGTGGGAGGTGATTCCTCCGGCCCGGACTCATCTGAGTCTACGGGTCTGGCAGACCTGTGGGTGGCTTTGCGCCCCGGCGGGACTGCCATGGTGCTCTCCTGTAGCACCAAGTCTGCTGCTGCTAGTTCTAACAACGGCGGCCTGGAAGGTGAACTCGGACAGCCATCCGCTACCCGCAGCACTGGTCTTCCGTAGCCGGCTTCGCAGACCGTCTCCGCACCTTCGACATGGTAGGTTCGTTCTGTTGGTAGAAAGCTAACAACCGAACCTGCCAAACAACGACCGTAAGTAACTTTTTAAAAAACACTTACCTCGGTTTTTAAAACTAACCGCTGGAGAGACGCAACGCGCCTGCCAGTCAGTCATTGGCGCATGCTTCAGACGTAATGATGCACATGACAACTGACGGCCTTCTTCACGTAGTCACTCACGTGACTCGGAAGTAAAATTGTTTTTTGCTAGACTTTATCTTGCACTACACATTATACTCTTTATCCTGTATCTGTACACTGGGGTGGCTTGATTGTAATCATGTATAGTCTTTTTGCTGACGGGATAGCATGTTTTTCACTGTACTTAACTGTGACAATAATAAACTAAACTTAACTAAAGTTAATGATCTCAGATCAGGTCAGAAGAATGTCTGATGAGGGAATGCCAAAGGGGTTGCTTCAATGGGAGTTGACCAAGGACAAACTATCATTTGGTGAACCGAAAAAAAGAGTAAAAGACCCCCTTAGAACAGGATGTCATTATGCTGGAAAGAACGGATGAGAAGATTTACAAGGGCATTGCTTGGACAATAGGGAGAGGCTGAACAGGCCTGACCCTTATTGCTTGCTGCACAGGAGGCGGAACGATGATATTACGGAGGTACTCTATAAACAAATCATGAGGGGGATAGATAGGATGAATGCAGAGAGTCTTTTACCTAAGATAGGGGAATCAGGAAGCTTTAGGTGAGAGGGGCAAGATTTATAAGGAACCTGTGGGGCAACTTTTTCACTCCGAGGGTGGTGGGTATATGGAATGAGTTGCCAGAGGAGGTAGTTGAGGCAGGTACTATAACAACTTTTAAGAGAAATACTTGGACAAGTGCATGGATTGGAGAGGTTTAGAGGGATATAGGCCAAACATGGGCAACAGCGACAATCTTAGATGGGGCATCTTGGCCCGCATTGACAAATTGGGCCTGTTTCTGTGCTGTTTGCTTTGATGACTCCGTAACTCCATCCCTGAAGAAGAACAATATTGACATGCATCATTGGGAACAATAAGCAATGGATTATCCAAAGGTCAGGAGGAAAAGACAGGAGAATGATTGGGGATGAGAGAGAAAAATAGATCAGCCAAGATCGAATAGCAGAGCAGAATCGATGGGCCGAAGGGCCTAATGCTGCTCCTATGTCTTGTGATCTTATGATCGATCCTTTTTGGTGAACTTGCATAAAACATGATGCTCATTCATATGAGGAAGCTTGAATGGAAGAAACAAATAGGATGCGAGGATCTCGAAAATCCCTACACCTCTGACACCTGTGCGCAAGTTACTTTTAAGCCAGCCACCTCCATCTCACTGGGAAAACTAGATGTCAGGGTCTTACTGGAGAATGTGTGAAGAACAACAACATTCTGGTGCAACTTCCAATTCCAGATGAGTGGCGGTACAATATATTTAAAAATGAACAGATGCAACCTTGGGTAATGCAAGAAATGCTATCAGTGCTCATCGTTTTGATTACATTTTATGTGGTAAAGGAGTGAAGTGTTCTTTCTAACTCAAGTTGATAGATTGGCCCCTGGTGCCAGATTCCTTCCAAGTTCATTTGTTTTATTTAAACAAATCTCTTTGACTTTGGCTGGCGGATTACCCAACTGAATTTACAGTGCTTGCTATTCAATTTCATATTTTGATTGCTCATTGAATGCACTTTGTCTTTGGTTTATCAGCTCACCAAGGACAAAACTCTATCATCCCGATATTTCAGACCCAAATCCACTTATTCCACTCGAAAGGCAGACAGATGCTGGTTTATACCAAAGGAAATGCAGATGCTGATTTATACTGAAGATAGACACAAAATGCTGGAGTAACCCAGTGGGTCAAGCAGCATCTCTGGAGAACAGGAATAGGTGATGTTTTGGGTCGAGACCTTTCTTCAGACTCCAAGAAGGGTTCCGATCCAAAACCCAATTTTGCGTCTATCTTCCGTATAAACCAACATCCGCAGTTCTTTCCTACACATTCCACTCTAAGTTCTGCGAGTGGATATTCTTTAGAGATACAGTGTGGAAACCGGCCCTTCGACTAACTGAGTCCATGCTGACCAAACATCACCCATTCACACTAGCTCTATCCTACATACTAGGGACAATTTAATAGAACCAATTAACCTGCAGACCCGCACATCTGTGGAGTGTTGGAGGAAACCGGAGCACCCTGAGAAAATAGGGAGAATGTACAAACTCCATGCAGGCAGCACCTGTAGTCAGGATCGTACCTGGGTCTCTGGCAATGTGAGGTAGCAACTCTACTACTGCGCCACAGTGCTGCCCCAAATTTGAGTCGAAAATCTAGGGATTGATATCTCTTGCCTGCTTTGGACATCGTGGGTGGTCATTATTGCCTGTGCAATGTATGCCTACATTCATGCTATGTTTCTGGATTCAGCATCCAAATAATCAATAGCAATCACTTTAGCAAACAAAACTACTAAGGCTTCTGTGGAAAGAGAAAATGTTTTGGACCCTGAAGATCTTCAATTGAAAATAGACACAAAATGCTGGAGTAACGCAGCAGGTCAGATAGCGATAGCGTAGTTAAGCTATATGGGGAGAAGGCAGGAAAGGGGTACTGATTGCGGATGATCAGCCATGATCATATTCAATGGCGTGCTGGCTCGAAGGGCTGAATGGCCTACTCCTGCACCTATTGACTATTGTCTATTGTCTAATAAGCGAGTTTGGTATTCCGAAACATGCAAGGAATCATGAGATTTGTCAAAGGTCACTGGCTATACATAAAAAGCGAACAATGCCGTGGCTGCATAAACTGTATGTAAATTCTTATCTTTATTCATGATTTATGTGTAAAAATATATTTATCCTGATGAACGGGAGTGCCAGGTAGCAGGAGAGCGGGTGTAACAGTGAGAGAGAGGGAACAGTCCAGCACAGGAACATACCCTTCAACACACAATGTCTACGCCGAACATGATGTCAGTTTAAACTAATCACCTCTGTCTGCATGTGATCCACATCCTCCATTCCCTGCAATATTCTTGAGCCTATCTAAAAGCCTCTTAAAAGTCACTGTAGCACTTGTCTCACACCACCAGTAGCAGAGTGTTCTAGGCACCCACCACTCTCTGTGTAAAAAAACTTGCCCTGCACATCTTTTTTAAAATTGGTCCCTCTCATCTTAAACATCTGTCCTCAGATCTTTGACGTTCCACCGGGAGAAAGGTTCTGACTGTCTATCCTATCTATGCTGCTGAGAACCTCATATACTTCAATCAGGCCTCCCCTCAGCCTCCGGTACTCCAGAGAAAACAATCCAAGTTTATCCGACCTCTAATAATCTATAATCCTGGCAGTAGCCTCGTAAATCTCTTCTGCACCCTCTCCAAAGTCTCTATATCCTTCCTATAACCAGGCAACCAGAACTGCACGTGAAACACCAAAAGTGGCCAAACAAAAGTCCTATAAAGCTGCATGATGATTCCTGACAGATGAAAATGCAGAGAGAAATTAACTTTGACTTATTCAAAAGTGTCCAAAATTCCACAGACTGTAGGCATTGGAGCAGGTCTTAAGGGAGGCAGGTTAATGAAGATTTAAAACAAAAACTTGCAAATGCTGGAAATCTGAAACACCAACAGGAAATGCTGAAAACACTTTCCAGTCTTTCCAGTCAAATGCATGATTATAATCAAGCCATCCACTGTGCCCAGATAACGGATAAAGGGTACAACATTTGATGCAAGATAAAGTCTGCTAAAATCCGATTAAAGATAGTCCAAAGTCTCCATGGGGTGGAATGAAGGTTTTCTTCTTCTTGTTACAAATGTTGACCTCACTGTCATCGTCCGTCTTGAAAAGAATGCAGGCTTCTGGCGACAATCAGTGGAATCCATCACTTGTCGCAATAGATGATGGTGATAGCAGAATTAGCACAGGACACTTCCAGTTTCCAGCCCCACGACATGGACGCTTCTGCTACGGGGCCGGAATGGAGGTTAGGACTGTACTCTGGCTTTTGAGAGGACAGTTCAGTTGTCTGATAGGCACTTGGATATGCAGGGAATGGAAGGGAATCTTTTGTAGGCAGATGCAATTAGTTTATCATGTCATCATGTTTAAGAAAGAACTGCAGATGCTGGAAAAATCGAAGGTAGACAAAAATGCAGGAGAAACTCAGCGGGTGAGGCAGCATCTATGGAGCGAAGGATTAGGTGACGTTCCGGGTCGAGACCTTTCTTCAGACTGATGTGGAGGTGGATGAGGGTGGGAAGAAGAAAGGAACAGGCGGAGACAATAGGCTGTGGGAGAGCTGGGAAAGGGAGGGGAAGGAGGGAGAAAGCAAGGACTACCTGAAATTGGAGGTCAATGTTCATACCGCAGGGGAGTGAACTGCCCAAGCGAAATATGAGGTGCTGCTCCTCCAATTTGTGGTGGGCCTCACTCTGGCCATGGAGGAGGCCCAGGACAGAAAGATCAGATTTGGAATGGGAGTGGGAGCTGAAGTGCTGAGCCACTGGGAGATCAGGTTGGTTAGTGCGAACCGAGCGGAGGTGTTGGGTGAAGCGATCGCCAAGCCTACGCTTGGTCTCACCGATGTAGAGCAGGGGATGCAATAGATGAGGTTGGAGGAGGTGCAGGTGAACCACTGCCTCACCTGGAAAGACTGCTTGGGTCTGTGGATGGAGTCGAGGGGGGAGGTAAAGCGACAAGTATAGCATTTCCTACGGTTGCAAGGGAAGGTACCAGGGGAGGGGGTGGTTTGGGTGGGATATTATCTTGTCATCATGTTTGGATGAAACATTGTAGGCCGAGGGCTCTATGTTTGAATGGTATGCAGGAAATTATTGATTAAGTTTGGTATGCAGGAAATTATTGATTAAGTTTGTGTGTAAGTGTTGATCAGGTGGTCTGCTTTGTCCCTAGACTGAATGAGGTGCTTGAACGTTACAGCAACTGTGCCAATTCTTATAACCACACTCATCATTTGTGCTTTGTAGATGGTGAAAAAACTCGGTGGAGTCAGGAGTTTATTTTAGTTTAGTTTATTGCCACGTGTACCGAGGTACTGTGAGAAGCTTTTGTTGCGTGCTAATAGCCCTGTCCCACGGTACGTGTTCATTTCACGAGCTCTCCCGAGTTTGCCCTAATTCGAACTCGGAGATTTACGGTAATGGCCACTCGTCGGTATTCGGGGCTCTCGTGGACATTTTTCGACGTTGAAAAATCATCACGAGTCTTCCCGTGCTTACCTGCCATTTGCGAGTCTTCTCCATTGCCTGCCGTTAGCGCGAAGAGACATCCCTGAGCTCCGACGTACCCACTACGTTCATTCCTTGTGCTTACCACGAGTTTAATTTTTTAAAACGTGGGAGAGCTCTTGGAATGAACTCTTACCGTGGGACAGGGCTTTTACAAGTCAGTGGAAATGCAATACATGATTACAATCGACTGATTCACAGTGTACAGATACATGATTAGAGAATAATGTTTAGTGCAAGATAATGCCAGTAAAGTCTGATCAAAGATCACCCGAGAGTCTCCAATGAGGTGGATAGAATTCAGGACTACTCTCGAGTTGTGGTAGGATGGTTCAGTTGCCTGATAACAGCAGGGAAGAAACTGCCCCTGAATCTGGAGGTGTGCGTTTTCATACTGTTTGCAACAATGAGAGAGGGGAGAAGTTCAAGATCACATTTATTGTCACATGCACCAATTAAGGTACAGTGATATTTGAGTTACCATACAGCATACAACTAAAAAGAACACAATAGAATTTAACATAAACATCCACACAGTGGAATCAGCATTCTTCACCGTGATGGAAGGCAATAAATTTCAGTCATCTTCCTCCTTTGTTCGCCCGTGGTCGGGGCCTTGAACCCTCCGCAGTCGCCGCTACAGATGTTCAGGCCCTCTCGTCGAGATGATCGAAACTCCGACATCGGGACGAATCGGAACACACTTGGAGTTCCCGAATCGGCCGCTTCTTACCGGAGAAGAGTGAGTGGCTGGTGTGTGACTCATCCCTGATTATGCTGGTGGCCTTGACGAGGCAATGTGAGGTGTAAATAGAGTCAATGGAAGGGACGTTGGTTTGTGTGATGGTCTGGGGACAATTCACTGCAGAATATAACTCGCGGTTGCAATATTCACCTGGTTACTCCGGTAAAACGTCTGGTCTCTGTTGGCTGATGAGCTGATCCATGCTGATCTTCTCTTCATGAAGGGGTGATTCAACTCTCTATTGCTGCAGATGGCTACCGCAGGGCATATGTGACGCGAGTGTTATTTGCCAATTGCCAACATAAGCCAGAATATTTTCAGTAGTTTTGCTGCATCTGAGCATTGCAATTGAGACCGAACACTCTGCAACCATTACCAAGCATCCCTATTTCCTGCCTTGTGATGGAAGAGGCTTCAGTGAGGAAGCAGCAGAAGAAGACTGAGACAAGGACATTGCCCCGAGGAATTCATGCAGCGGTGTCCTGGGGCTGAGGTGATTAGCTTTACATTAAGCAGGAATGCCACCACCATTTGCTGAATTGCAGAGCAGTGCTGACACCTGATTTCTCCACTCAGGACCCTCCAAGGGCCCTGGGGGCAGAATGCTATTCTCACCATTCCTGGTATTTTTACACATTACATAATAACCAATAAACGAGCTGACAAACATTTGTGGAATTCGGTGAGTCAATGAACTCCAATCCAAGCTTCTTTTAGTTTAGTTTAGAGTTGGAGCGTGGGTTAGAAAGGACGTGGGGAGAAATATCTTTAGCCAGAGGGTGGTGAATCATTGGAATTCACTGCCACAGATGGTGCTGGAGGCCAAGTCATTGGGTATTTGTAAAACGGAGATTGGCAGATTGTTGATTGGTAAGGGAAGAAAGTAGGAGAATGGGGTTGAGAGGGAACGATAGATTAGTGATGATCGAATGGCGTAGACCCGATGGGCCGGATGTCCAAATTCTGCTATGACTTATGAACTCATGAGCATGACACCAGGCCCTTCAGCCCACCAAGTCCGTGCTGACCAACGATCACCCATACACTTGTTCTATGTTATTCCAGTTTCACAACCTACACACTTAGGGTAATTTACAGAAACCAATTAACCTACAAACCTGCATGCCTTTGGAATGTGGGAGGCAACCGGAGAAAACCAACGCGGGTCACAGGGGAATGTACAAACTCCATACAGACAGCACCCATAGTCAGTTTCGAACTTGGATCTCTGGCGCTGTAAGGCAGCAACTCCACCGCTGTGCCGCTGTGCCGCCCTTCCTTTGGAAGAAGACCTAGAATCAAAAATGGAGTGGAAATTTGAATCAACACAAATCGAAATTCATTTAAAAAAAAAAAATGCCATAATTGTGTTTATAGGCATTCTTTAAGTGCAAAACTTTTGCTGGGTGAAATGAAATCCCGAGTGATTAAGAGTCGATTTCAACTGCTTGCATTTGTTCAATGAAAAAGCCTCTGCTACAGCCAAATGTTATCAGCTGCTGACTGCATTATTAAACATCAACAGCTGCAGTCAGATGATAGGCCTGACCGCCTTGCAAAATGCTCCTCAAGCAACCTTGTGGCTCAGTTTATCGTACCAGCATATTAACCGAACACATGGGACAACTTAATAAGTTTAATGTTTTTATGGGTTCCAGTGGATCCAATTTATTTCCCCACAGAGTACTGAAACCATCTTGAAAGAAAGCATACATTTATGGCTTATGACGAATACAGGTTTTTCTTCAATAATTCAGTGTCCACTTAATCAGTAAATTAAGGTTCCAGCACAACACCCCAGGCACTAAATAAATCAAAACTGTCGGATTTTATGCAACTGGTCTCATAACTATGAGTATTATTTTTTAAATTTATGCAGTCAGTTAAGTGTAAGTTTGAATGCAGCCTTTTACATTCTGTGGTTAAGATCTAATTGTGTGGCGATTTGGAAATGAGTTACCTCCCAGCGTTAAAAACATTTAGTTTCAAAAGTAACTGGTGCAAACTAAGTAGTGAAACAGTAAATCAATTATTAATGAGTGGCACCAGAGACCTTTTTTTACATGACAACATATCTTAGCTCAAATCAACCGGAAATGTTTGTTTTGAGTACCGAAGTATTTCAAGAGTTTGCGTTAACGTTTTGGGCATGAAAAAATATTTAGTAAACGCTGTAGCAGATGGAGAAATTTATAACTGAACTTTGAGCTTACATTTAAATATGCAGCATTTTCTTTTCCTATTTCTTATTTTTGTACTAATATCTTATTTTTACTTTAGTTTAACTTTAGACTTTAACTACAGCATGGAAACAGGCCCTTCAGCGCATTGATTCTGCCTTGACCAGCAATCACCCCCCCTCCACTAGCATTATCCTACGCACTAGGAACAATTTACAATTTTACCGAAGCCAATTAACCTACAAACCTGCACATCTTTGGAGTACACACACACAAAGCTGGAATAACTCAGACAGGCAGACAGCATATCTGGAGGACATGGATAGGCAATATTATTTGGTTGGTACCCTTTTTCAGACATTTCCCAAGAAACATCCCTACCCGAGACATCACCTATCCACATCCTCCAGAGATACAACCTGACTCACTGAGTTATTCCAGCTTTTTGTGTGTGTATTTTTTGTAAACCAACATCTTGAGTTCCTTGAGTCTTTCATTAGCAAATGGTAGCACGGTGCAGCACAAACCATGTCCCATTTGCACTAGTCCCACCTCCCTGCATTTGGCCCATATCCCTCCAAACCTGTCCTATCCATGTACCTGTCTAAATGTTTCTTAAATGTTGCGATAGTACCTGCCTCAACTACCTCCTCCAGCAGCTTGTTCTGTACGCCCACCACTGTTTGTGTGAAAAAGATACCCCTCAAGTTCCTATTAAATTTTGCCCCTTCACCTTAAACCTATGTCCTCAGGTTTTCAATTCCCCTACTCTGAGGCTCTGTGCATCTACCCAATCTATTCCTCTCATGATTTTGTACACCTCTATAAGATCAACCCTCATTCTCATGAACTCCCAAGGAATAGAATCCTAGCCTGTTCAACCTCTCCCTTGAGTCCTGGCAACATCCTTGTACATCCTTATACATCTTCTCTGCCCCCTTTCCAGCTTGACAATATCTTTCCTATAACATGGTGCCCAAAACTAAACACACTGCTCCAAAAGTGGCTTCAACAATGTCTTAAACAACTGCAACATGACCTCCCAACCTCGACACTCTGCTTTCTGGGGAGAAACACCTATGATACATAGATGTATGGAGGGATACAGGATGTGCAAAGTGAATGGGACTTAAATGTTTCTTTGTAACTTGTTGTGAAGCTTGGTTGTAGTTAAATGTAGTGGCACATGGTGCAATATTTGCCATGTGCCCACTAGGCACAAAGATGTAATCTATTCGGGGAAAAGAGACTGGAAGGCCTTTTAACTAGCCGTTATGATATTCCTCCCAGACCTGATCAACAAATCTTGCCACAGGTGGGTGAAGGTGGAGAGCTGATAGCAGGGTTAAACAGGGCGAGAGCTTATTTTAATTGATTGGAATCGAGACAACTGAACAACAATCAAGTAAATTGCAAAATAGATTCAGGAAATTGAACATCAGCCCAGCTATCAGCTCCTAAACCATTCCTAGCCATGAACTTTCCAAATTACTTTTAAATGTTGGCATAGTTACTGCCTCAACCGCCTCCTCCGGCTGCTAAGTCCATATATCCATGATCCTCTGTGTGAAAAAGTTGCCCTTCAAGTTCCTATTAAATCTTTCTCTTCTCACCTTAAAGCTATGACCTCTGGTTTTTGATTCCCCTAATCTGAGTAGAAGACTGAGCATGTACACTATCCATTCCCCTCATAATTGTATACAGCTCTATAAGATCATCTCTCATCCTCCTGTGCTCCTTGGAATAAAGTCCTAGCTTGCCCAAACACACCCTAGAGCTCAGGCCCTCAAGTCCTAGCAACATCCTTGTAGATCTTCTCTTCACTCTTTGCAGCTCAACAACATCTTTCCTGTAGTAAATTACAAAATAGATTCAGGAAATTGAACTTCAGCCCAACTATCAAAAATGCAGCATTGCAGCCTTCTGCAAAGTTATTAACATGCCAAATATATATTCTGTTTTTCTCGGTACATCATCTGCAGATTTAAAACCCCTTCAAGGCATTATTGCACAATTAATCTTACAAACATAACAAGGTCATCTCAGTGGCAGTGTAAACAGCGGGAGAATACATCCTTTCTTGCCCAATTAAATCACTTTTGACTTTAGGGATACAACTTGGAAACAGGCCCTTCAGTCCACAGAGTCTGTGCCACCCAGCAATCACCCCATACAATGGTTCTATCCCACACACTAGAGACAAGTTGCAGAAGCCAATTAACCTACAAACCTGTACGTCTTTGGAATATGGGAGGAAACTGGAGCACCCGGAGAAAATCCACGCGGTCACAGGGAGAACATGCAATCTCCGTACAGACAGCACCCGTAGTCAGATTCAAACCCCGGTGCCTGGTGCTGTAAGGCACCAACTCTTCCACTGTGCCACTGTGTCACCACTTTATATTTTAGCATTAATATTTGGTAATGACACTGATTTTGGTGCAATATATCTGTGCTTTGTGATGGAGGTGAAAGTTGCTAAAGCGATGTATTGATGCTAAAAGTGGAGAAGTTTGGGACAAAGATTAATACCCACCTTACCTTCTCCTCCAAGGTTCTTGGCTTCTCAACTGAATAAATCCTGGTTAAAAATAGGTCTTTGTAGCTCTATTTTGGTCGGTACATAGAACATGTGTCGTACATGATGCCAAATGTCCTCTGCCTGCACAGGATCCATATCCCTCCCATCTCTGCATATCCATGTGGCTCTCCTGAAGCATCTTAAATGGCACTAAATATCTGCCTCCACCACCACTCCTGGCAGCGACTTACTTCCATCCTTCATGTGAGAAAACTTGCCCTGCACAGCTTCTTCATGTTTTGTTCTTCTCATCTTAAAGGTATGCCATTTAATCTTTGACATTTACACATTGGGGAAAATACTGTCTACTCAACCTATGCCTCTCATAATTTTATAAACTTCTCTCAGGTCCCCTGATGCTCCCAAGAAACCAATCCCACTTTGTCCAGTTGTTTCAAGTAGTTCAGTTGCACCGATCGCTACTTTCTAAAGAGGTAACTGTTTCTGAAGCTGCAGTTGCTGCCTTCGTCTGATTGCGGCCATGCTTGAGCCAGAGATCTTGTTTCACCCCGGGGTCGCACTCAGCCAGAGGCTTCCTGAATCGGGCCGATGTCATTGAGCCAGACCATCTCCCCAATTGATGCTGCTGAATCCCACTCATTTCCCTGCTCACCTACCCACTCAAACTCTTCTGATTCCTTCTCATAGTCATACTGCATGGAAACGGGCCCTTTGACCCAACTTGCCCATGCCGACCAAGATGCCCGATCTACACCTGCCTGTGTCCCACCTGCCTGTGTTTGCCGTTTAGCTCAAATCTCTTTAAATCTTTCCTTTCCATGTACCTGCTATAGTAACTGCCTCCTCCGGCATTAAGTCCATATATATCCACCATCTTCTGTGTGAAAAAGTTACCGTTCAATTTCCTATTAAATCTGTCTCCTCTCACCTTAAACCTATGATCTCTGGTTCTTGATTCCCCCAATCTGAGTAAAAGACTCTGAAAATCTACCCAGTCCATTCTCCTCATGATTTTATACACATCTCTAAGATCATCTCTCATCCTCCTGTGCTCCTTGAAATAAAGTCCCAACCTGCCTGAACTCCCCCTATAGCTCAGGCCCTCAAGTCCTGGCAATATCCTTGCAAATCTTCTCCTCGCACTTTGCAGCTCAACAACATCCTTCCTATAGCAGGGAGACCAAAACTGAACGCTATGCTCCAAATGCGGCCTCGCCAACGTCTTGTGCAACTGCGACATTCCCCTCAGCAACCCTTTCCAAATTCCCTCCCTCTCCACTCTCCACAAACGACATTAGGTGAAACATTTCTCATCTCGGAAGGTAAACAGCGGCAGAGGTAATGGTCACATTAAGAGCAGACGCTATTCCACATCCCCTGAGTGAATACACTTAATCATCCTATCCAATTTTATTTCTATTTCAATGGACATAAGTTTAGGTAAATATTTTTTAACGACATGATATCCTCTCGCAGATTTTCCTGTATTTGCTGCGTCTGGTGAAACAACAAAGCAGCCCAGTATCAAAGCTAAGATGGGTTTCAAGTGGTCAGTCGTTCGGTGGATCGAAGCCAAAATGTGATTTTTTTTTTTTTTTGTCTGCCCATCCGCTCCCTTTGGAAAGGTGCCATAATGAGATACATGTCAAGATCCTTCAGAGGCTAATTGCTTTTGTTTAGAGAAATTTAATCTCCTGTTTAGAGCCGGCATTAAAGTAATCCTCTTTCTTGCCAAGGGAGGTGACTGGGTTGTGGAAATCAGAAGCAAGAAGCAGGAAACAAATGATTTTATTTTTACATTTAATTGATGAGTTATGGCATTTGCCAGAAGGCTTTAAGCAGCATGATGTAATCCTTTCACCACCCTACCCCCCCACCCCCATCTAAACTCTTCACTCTTCAAGTCCTTTAGTGAACACCAGTCTTTAAGACATTAGAGGTGCAGTGTGGAGACAGGCCCTTCGGCCCACCGAGTCCACGCAGACCACCAATCACCCTGTACACTAGCACTATCCGGCACACTAGGGGCAATTTACAACATATGGACGCCAATTAACCTACAAACCTGTACGTCTTTGGAGTGTGGGAGGAAACCGGAGCATCTGGAAAAAATCCACGTGGTCACGGGAAGAACGTGCAAACACCGTGCAGGCAGCACCTGTAATCAGGATTGAACCCGGGTCCCTTGCACGGTAAGGCAGCAACTTTATCGCTGTGCCACCTTCTGCAGACTTCAGAGTAATTTAGACTAATTCTCATCGTCACTTGATCAGAGCAACTCTTCCTAGCTCACTGCAGTTATCCAGGAGACCTTTGGGACAATGAGAGAGCATGATAACATATTTGCTTTTATACCGAGCATCTTGTTATCTTATTAATGTCATGATCCCATATCTTTTCCAAAGTTTTGGAAGATCAATCGTGCATTAACGGACAAAACCTAATGGATTGTATCATGGTGTACCACTGATGGAAACATGTATTCTTTCTCTAATAACAAATAATATTGATTTGGTGAGGAGAAATTGTAGACTAATCACTCAATCCCTTGCTCATTCCATTCCTTTCTAGTTACATGGGTGTATAATAGGCAGTGAAAAATTGAGCGCATGTACACATTAAGGTCAAATTCCCTTGGTCCTCGAAATTATTGTAGGTTTTGCCCATTTTTTATTACCGGCTGCCTTCTCTAAGCAGAAGAATGGAGTCTTATTTGACATTTGTATGGTGCAACCATCGTGGGAAGTAATTTTGCAGTGGGACTTCAGCAGTGCTGTGCTGTGGAAATCTTCCTGTTTAGACTGGAGGATGTTTTCTGCAGGACTGAGACTAAAAGAAATAAGCAAGTGAGTATCGCTGCACATGTGTGCTGCTCTTTCCAAATCCAGACTGATCCGACTGACCTTTGGTGTTCGGCCGGACTTGCCCAAGCCGATTGGGATCACCTCCCGGGTCCCTCCTAGGCCGGATCTACTGACCTGGCCACCGCTGCCACTGCCAGTCCACACAGCTTTCAAGACAGCATCTACCACTGCCACCACCTCCGTTGCCCATTATGCACTCCGGCCATTACCGTTGCATCTGCCGATCCTTGCCTCTTCCCTTGCCACCAGCACTCACCTGGATTCCAGGCCCAGTTCCAAAGCCCGGGGTTCCCACTCTGCCGGCTGCAACATCACATAGTCTGACTCTTCCTGCTCCTACTGCTCCACCCCCCACCCCCCGTCCAACAGGGAACCTCACTAATGGGACCAGTGGGTCCTGGTGCCCTGCCCCCTCTTCAAGCCACACTACTCCTAACCATCAACCTTACACTACCCCCTGGTACTACCTTCCCCTCTCAGCCCTCCTCATCTCCCCATAGTACTTCCCCCGCGCTTCACTCTCCACCTCTGCCTCCCTCTTACCCAAGCCTTCACACCTGTCATGTTTTCACCATCCTCCCCGAACTCCCTCTTTCTCATACCGAACCGTCTGTTCTTAACAGAGGAATTACCTTCGTATTCCTCTGCCCCCACCTGAATGAGTTCCGGGCCCGACATGGTGTAGAGCTAAACGAAAATTCTGTCCAAAAAAGGGTCTCAACCAGTAATGTCACCTATCCATGTTCTCCAGAGATGCTGCCTGACCCGTTGAGTTACTTCAGCACTTTGTGTCCTTTTCAATTCATGGCTTTTGCCACTTCATTTTTCTATTCAATAGTTGTGGAACAAACTCAATGGGCCGAATGGCCTGATTCTGCTCCTCTGTCTTATGGTCTTATAATGTACTCTCTGTAGACAGGTGAATGTTTTATTCCAAAGGACTTCAGCCTTGGCAATAGATGTGCTGTTTATATCCGCAGATTATATAAATGCTTGCTGAAGGTGGCCAGCAAATATGACTTTTATCCCTTTGCACAAGCTGCAAGTGTTCTGGGAATAGATGACTACTAGTGAAAGGGGAACAGAATATAAAGCAAGATAAAACGACCAGAAGCTTCAAAGGTGCCTGACTAGAATCATTCTTGTACAAAGTGGCTGTAAACAGCACTGATACATGATTGTTCTTGCTGCTGAAGTAAGCCTAACACACGTATGGAGGCTGGGGAATGTGCACATGCAAGATGAATTTGAAGACTTTTAGCTTCACAGAGTAGAAATAAAGCCTCCAATTTTCAAGAGAGGATAAATTTGATGGAGCTGGTACATTTGTTGCATCTATGGACATGGTTCATTTGGCTTTGTGGCATTTTAGATAGTTAATGTTATGTCTGCGAATACACTTGCTGGGAAGACCATAAGTCCATAAAGGGCCTGTCCCATGATGCGAGTTTACCCAAGAGCTCTCCCGAGTTTAAAAAAAAAAATCAAACTCACGGTACTTCATCATGAGTATTTTTTTACTCTTGGAAATTTTTCACACTGTTGAAAAAACGTCACGAGTTTCGCGAACTTACCGCGTTTCCCGAGTACCTGCCGTTAGCGTTACGAGCCGCTACGAGACGTCCACGAGCTCCGACGTACACGCTACGTACATTCTACGTACTTACTACAAGTTTGAATTTTTTTTAAACTCGGGAGAGCTCTTGGGTAAACTCGCATCGTGGGACAGGCCCTTTAGTCATTGGGGCAGAATTAGTCCATTCAGCCCATCGAGTCTGCTCTGCCCTTCGATCGTGGCTGATATATTTTTCCATTTCAACTCAATTCTGCCTTCTCCCCATAATCAAGAACCTTCAATCTCTGTTTTAAAAATCCTAATTTGGGAAGGCCAAATTTGCTGCTGATACATTATGAATTAAATTGTAATAATTGCTGATTCCAGACTTAGGCCAGTGAAAGAATGTGAGTGATTTTATTCATTAGATGTTTTCCTAGGTTATCAGTTGGTGATTGGCGAGGTGTGCCTGATTTGAAGATTGACTATTTGGGGGAAACAAAAACGGTAAAGAAGGAAGTATATTGCATTTTGATGTTGTAAAGATTGATAGACATAAAATGCTGGAGTAATTCAGCGGGACAGGCAGCATCTCTGGAGAAAAGGAATGGGTGACATTTCGGGTCGAGACCCTTCTTCAGCCAAAAGGTTGTTTGTGTGCACAACATGTATATAGACTGGTCTCGGAGGATAACTATCTTTTCAATTTAATTGCCATTTCAAAATTAGTAAGTAGTGTGGGTTTGGCTCCAGCAGAAACCTTGGCACTGTAAAGCAAAATATGTAGGAAGGAACTGCAGATGCTGGTTTACACCAAAGATAGATACAAAATGCTGGAGTAACTCAACGGTTCAGGCAGCATCTCTGGCGAAAAGGAATAGGTGACATTTTGAGATGAGACACTTATCTAAATCAAAATATGTCAGCTGCTGGTAATCTGAAACGAAAACAAACTGCAAGAGATAATCAGCAGGTCAGGCAGCATCTACAGAGAGAGGAATAGGCATAAATTGGCAGGATTGCATTGGACCTGGCCTGGGTCTTGTGTTCCCCTCCAACCTCCCCCACCTCTGTCATGTACATACTTCATTGCACTAAATGTTTCTGGCTGCTTATTTCATAATGCAGGCATGGAGTCACTTCTGTGTCTCTTTGTCGGTAGAGGTGTCCAAGTATGGTGATGGTACCAACATCGCCAGAATTAAAACCCCACTGTGGACCTTTCCAAAGGACTTTCCTACAAATGACGCTGCTGAAAGCATATTTCCACTGTTTCTAAATCTCCGTGGTGATCAGAGGTATGCAGAAAGAGGTGAAAAGCATTTATTTATTTTAAATAACTATAAAACCTTAATGACATTTTAATCATGATAAATAATAGGCTCAGAACCACATTAAAAGAACACTGAAACATTAATAACAATCAAAACAAAATCACCCCCAGCTGAGTCCCTCTTTCATTCTCGGTGACCTCCCCCCAGCTCCGCAGGGTCCCCCCTTCGCACTCCGATGGCCTTCCTTCGCACTCCGATGGTCTTCCTCGCTCTCCGACAGCTTTCCATCGGTCCCCTTGCTCTCCGACGGTCCGCCTTCTTCTCAGACAGCCCTCCTCACTCTCTGACGGCCCTCGTCATTTTCCGATGAACTTCCTTGCTCTCCGACGGTCCTGCTTGCTCTCCGACGGTCCTCCATCTTCTTAGACAGCCCTCCTCACTCTCCGACGGCCCTCCTCGTTCCCCAATGTCCTCCCTCACTATGAGGTCAGATACACCTCACCCCTTGCAGTTGCATTGCACTGCCCGATTACGGAGAACTGGAATGCGTTAGTGTGTGCACTTCAGCTAGACACACCAGTTCACCGTGGAGTTGCTGACTAGCTGCCTGCACAATCAGGCCCATTACGTCAGAACAATGACCTTTCATCAAACCCTGATGTAGCATTTTTAAGCGTTAAATGTGCTGACCCAGGCTTGGAGAGTAGATGACCTTTACTTGGTTTACCTGGTGTTAATGTGATCGATAACCTGGAATCAAAGGGTTCAACACACAGAGAGTCAAACAGTTTGAGCAAAAAATAAGTTCATTTTCTTTTTAGTTAAACAATGTTAGCTAGCTAGTTTAGTTTATTATCACATGTACCAAGGTACAGAGAAAAGCTTTCATTGCGAGCTAAACAGTCAGCGAAAAGACAATAAATGATTACAATCAAGCTATCCAGACTACATATTTTTATTTTACTCAATGTTGCAATGCTGTTATAAAAAGTAGTCATGGTCAAAGCTAATGCAGAAACAGATTAAAAGATTGCCAGATCTTTGGAAGATACAGCTTGGAGGAGTAAGTGTGAGGCAGTGACTCTCAGAGTGTGTGCTGCCATTCTGAAATCGGTTGCATTGAATTTCCACTCTGCAGCTTGGATCTGTGTTGCGAATTTGGCAGTTTGGGACCAAATGGCAACTTCTGGCCGGGAATTTTGTCAAAATCAACTTGTCACGCTTAGGCCCAAGACGGTCGATTTTTATCCAGAGGGAGCTTTTACTCTTCTTAAGCTGTGACAATCTCTTCTTCCAACAGGTCTTCTGGTCTGATGGCTCCAATGGGCTGCTGCAACCAAGGCTGAGCGAGGATTGTATCTCTGGTGGTTATTCAGTGAAGAGTTTATTTCTGGCTTTCCTAACTGTTCTCAATTGTTAATTACATTTCTAAAATGAAACAGCATAGATTAAGGCAGAGATGGGAATTAGAATATCTTTGTTGTGAACATCTTTGTAGGAACTGAATCCGGTCCAGTAGCTGTGTGTTCTGAACTAAGTCTGTGTTTTGGCAGCTGTGTTCGAGAGGCTATTTGGAGATTGGTTTGTAATCTGAAAAAGGAGCCTTACATTTCCTTTGGTAAACTATTACTGCACTTGGTGCCACTGCTACTGTGGCCACCCTTCTAAAAGGATAACATTGGGTAAAGTCATGTTTTACATGGAGAAAGATGAAGTAAAATGATTTCAGTGTGTTTTTTGGGAAGATTGGGTCATGGATAGAATATAGAATGCATCCGGATGCATCGCATCTTGACTTGGGAACAGCTTCATCCAAGACCGCAAGGAAATGCAGCTAATTGTAAACACTGCCCAAACCATCCTCCCTTCCATTGACTCCATTTATACCTCATGCTACTTCGGCAAAGCCTGGCAACTCCCTCTTCTCCAATCTCCCATCGGGAAAAATGTACAGAAGTGTGAAAATGCACACCTCCAGATCAGGGACAGTTTCTTCCCAGCTGCTATCGGGAAACTGGACTATCCTACCACAACGAGAGAGCAGTCCAGAACTACTATCTACCTCATTGGTGACTCTTGGACTATCTCTGATTGGCCGTTACCTGCTTTATCTTGCACTAACTATTATTCCCTTATCATGTATCTGTGCACTATGAGTGGCTCAATTGTAATCATGTTTTATCTTTCCGCTGACTGGTTAGCAAGCAACAAAAGCTTTTCACTGTATCTCGGTACACTTGACAACAAACTAAACTAACTAACTAACAAAAAATATTTAGAGGGATACAGACAAAATAGAGGTAAATGGGGCTGGCTCAGGTGAGCAACTTGGTCGGCATGGATGAGTTGGGCCTACTTCCATGACTCTGAGCACATTTTGTGCAATCAATTATTTAAAATTATGAAGTTAATTTTAAGCAGTGCAAAATAACACACCTCACGTACATCTCAACGGTGTAAACATTGTTAGGTCTTTTGCATTCATGTGTATAGATTTCCCATTATGCATCTAGAGAGCAAATGATAAATGATTCAAAAAGTGTACTGGAAACAGGTAGTAATGCTCCTTAATTACATTGTGGTTCGGTGTGTGGTTCGATAGTGATAAAACAAAGCAACTTCTCGTGACATCTGTTTTTAAATAGATTGAGAGTTGAAATTAATTATCAGTAGAGGCAGGTTTGAATTTGTGTGACAGAGATCTTTATTCGTTTTCCCTTCTGATTCTTACCAGTTTGAGTCTGCAGCCTCCATTAAGAATAGTGTTCCTGGAGGCAACACTAAATTGGCCAGAGAAATGCTATCTCTCCTTCCCTTGTTGCAGACAATTACATTAGTCGAGCACACTGTTGAGAAAGTAACGTGATCGCTAATTGTTACTGGAGATATATCCAGTGGAACTTGCTGTCAGGCAAATGGTTATCCTCTGCCCATTGAGAGGATTAAAATAAATATTTCTCGTAATTGGTGAGCAAGCAACAACTAATTTTAATTTAAATCAAATGAAGGCAGTGAAGTGAAAACAAGACTTTCCAAAGCAGTTTGAAAAACCATAGTGGTTTTTGTCCAGTGACATATCTGGTAAGGAGCTATAAATATACTGCTAATTATGGAGTCAGAGAGTCATAGAGCCGTACAGCCACAGAAACAGGCCTGTTAGCCCAACTTAGCCATGCTGTCCAAAATGCTCCATTTAAATTGGGGCCTTTTGCCTGCATTTGGCCAGTATTCTTCTAAACATTTCCTATCTGTGTATCTGCTCTAATGTATTTTAAGTGTTGATATCGTATCTGCCTCAACTACCCCCTCTGGCAGCTCGTTCCATATACACACCACTTTCAGGTTCCCATCAGGATGTTATTAAATCTTGCCTCTGTCACTTTATACTATGTTCTCTGGCTTTTGATTTCCCTACCGTGGGTAAAAGACTGGGTGCAATCACCCTATTTATTCTCCTCATGATTTTATACACCTCTCTAAGATGTGGATGTGGAAAGGATGTTTCCACCTTCTTGGACCAGAGGTCATAGCCTCAGAATTAAAGGGTGCTCTTTATATAAAGGAGGTGAGGAGGAACTTCTTTAGTCAGAGGGTAGTTAATCTATGGAACTCATTGCCACAGAGGGCCCCTAGAGGTTTTTAAGGCAGATAGACAAATTCTTCATTAGAACGGGTGTCAAAGGTTACGGGGAGAAGGCAGGAAATGGGATTAGGAGGCAGAGAACCACCATGATTGAATGGTGGAGCAGACTCGGTGGGCAGAATGGCCTAATTCTACTACTATAACTTGTGAACTTGTGAGGATCATCCTCAGCCTCCAAGCAATAATGTCTGAGCCTACTCAATGGCTCACGGCCTCAAATCCTGGAAACTTCCTTGTATATCTGCTCTGAACTCTTTTCCGCTTAATGATATCCTTCCTCAAACAAGGTCACCACACTGAATGCAGCACTCTAAATGTGGTCTCTCCAAATTCTTGTACAACAGAAACATAATGTCCCAATGACTACATTCAGTAGAGTTACTCCTTCATTTTGCATCTAGGTATCTTGGGTTTAAACCAGCATCTGCAGTTCCTTCCTACACATACTTAATAGCCTGACTGATGAAAGCCTGATTTCCTTCTTAAGTATGTTCCTCAGTTCCCTAAACTTTTCCAGGGATACATGTGATCCAAGCTGCCTGTATCTGGCACAAGCCACCTTTCTCCTGCCTCAATTTTTCTCGTCATCCAGGGCTCCTTACTCCAAGCTGCCTTGGCCTTCACTTCAACAGGAACATGCATGCCTTCAACTTTCATCATTTCTGTTTAAAAGCATCCAATTTTCCTGCCATTCCATTGCCCACAAACATCCTACTCCAATCAAGTTCAGCAAGGTCTTGCCTAATTACCATCAAAGTTGACCTTGCACCAATTCAGAACTTTAACTTGTGAGCCTGTCCTTGGCATTACAACAGTCCCAGCCTTTATTGGCAAAGTTAAATTCCCTCACTATGTCAATCCTCTTAAGGGCCTGTCCCACGATGCGAGTTCACCCAAGAGCTCTCCCGAGTTTAAAAAAATATCAAACTCGTGGTAAGTACGTAGAATGTACGTAGCGGGTACGTTGGAGCTCATGGATGTCTCGTAGCGGCTCGTAATGCTAACGGCAGGTACTCGGGAAACGCGGAAACTCGTGAAGTTTTTTCAACAGTGTGAATAATTTCCATCAGTAAAAAAATACTCGTGATGAGGTACCATGAGTTTGATTTTTTTTTTAAACTCGGGAGAACTCTTGGGTGAACTCGCATTGTGGGACAGGCCCTTAAATCTTACACCAGGCTGCAATCCCTCGGTATATTTGTTGTTTGAATTCCCGTTGACTCTTTGGGAGCCTTCCGTACTCTCCCAACAAGGTGATGATCCTCATTTTATTTCACAACTCGACCTGTACAGACTAACTGGATGAACCATTAGTAATGTCATCGTGGACGATTGCCGTGAGATCATCTTCAATCAATAAAACTGCTGCTCCAGTTTCCTAATGTGCTCTGTAAGGAGCTGCAACTAGAAGTATCTCACTCAGATGTAGTCCTGTAGACTGGAAGTCTGTAGACTGGAAGTCCCCCCGACCTCCTACATCCTACAGGAGGAGCATCCCACTGCCCTAACTACTGCATAATTGCTGCACTGGACAATGGAAGATTGATAAAATAAAATAAAAATACAGTACTTTATCCCACTGTCACCCTCGAATGCAAAGCCACTCAGCCCAATGACTCGCACTTACCCTCCACAAGGATCCCCATCTCCACATGGCCGCCCTCAATGGTGTTTCATGCACTCACAGTGGATCTGATCACAGCTGACATTTGGACTACCTGCCATTAATATTTGCAGCAAGTCAAAAACCCACCCTAAACGCAGTGTAAAAAAGGCTTTCTCTGTTTTATGCCATGCTCTATCTCTCTGAAATACGGGCCAAATGACAAGGTAGGACACAAGTCAGCAGTCAATGTACCAACGAGCTGATAAAAAGAAAGAATAATCTTGCAAGCCATGATCTTTGTCCGGTAATTTGGAATGAGTTATAACTGTCGTGTATGGTAATAATGAAAAATCACAATATGCCACATTAATATTCATAACCACTTTATCTCTGCCTCAAGCCTTGACTGTAAATTGAATCTATTTATAATGTAGTGCCATTTCAACGTCGTCTGTAATAATACAAACTCTGCTATGGTTTCAAGTTTTGTTTTGCAAATGTTTCTGACATTCTTAATAGCAAGAGGAAAAATCTGGAGATACAAACAGTAGAGGTGGAAGCAAGAATGGGTCGTTCGGCCCCTGGAATCTGATCTTCCTTTATTGAGATGGTGGCTGACTTTTTAATGCAGGGTCTTTCTCCTCCACTCACCTGCACCCTTTGCTTCCTGTAGTATCTAAAAATATATCAATTTCTTTTTTCTAGTTTAGTTTATTATTGTCACCTGTACCGAGGTACAGCGAAAAGCCTTTATTTGAATGCCAACCGGTCAAAGAAAAGACCATACATGAATACAATCAAGCCATCCGCAGTGCACAGATAAAGGATGAAGCATAAAGGATAACGAGTGGAACTGGCACAGCAGTAGAGTTGCTGCTTTACAGCGCCAGAGACCCGGGTTCAATCCTGTCTGCTGGTGCTATCAGTATGGAGTTTGTACATTCTTCCCGTGACCATGTGGGTTTTCTCCGGGTGCCCCAGTTTCCTCCCACAAGCAAAAGACATACAGGTTTGTAGGTTAATTGGCTTCGGAAATTTGTAAAATTATCCTTTGTGTGTGTGTGTAGGTTCATGTATGCGATGATCGCTGGTCGATGCACGCTCAGAGGGCTGAAGGGCCTGTCTCCACGCTGTATCTCTAAAGTCTAAAGTCTAAAGAACAACATTTAGTGCAAAGGGTATGACCTTGTAGTTTGATCAAGTCTGATTAAAGATATTTCAAAGGTCTCCAATGAGGTAAATTGGAGATCAGGACCTCACTCAAGTTCAGTTGCCTGATGACAGCTGGGAAGAAACTGTCCCGGAATCTGGAGGAATGCGTTTTCGCACTTATTTACTTCTTGCCTGATGGGAGAGGGGAGAAGAGGGAGTGTCTGGGGTGAGAACTGACCTTGCAACTGACCCTCCATAGGGCTCTTGGGTAGAGATCTCCAAATACATACGACTGCCTAGGTGAAGCAATGTCAGCTCACCTCTGTTCTGACAAACTGTGTTCAGGCAAAGAGAATAAAAGAACAAACGTGCTTATATCAAGAACCTTCCACATGTTCAGGGCTTCACACACTGCTTTAGTCACAATGGGTGGAAAGGTTTTGAAACTGGAGTTATTGTCATGTATCATTGATGAAACTGTGTGTTTCTAAAGACACAGGGATAAACTGTCCTGAAAGTAACGATTTCATGAAAAAGCCTTCGTTGTTCAGCTCTCCAATGATCTAAATCAAATGCATGCTTCCACATCCACCAAGAATGCTTGCATTTGGAATCTGATATGCGATGGCACAACAGTTTGGTATCATTTAACATATTGCTATAATCATCGAGGTGGTAGAGTCATCGATGGCGGGCTGCTCCTAAAGTACTCTATTCGCCTGATCACAAGAGATGCTGATCCTCTACAATATTGCTGCACAGCTTGTCGCTGAACCAAAGGCTTATGGCAAATCTCACTCTGAATCCTCAAGCACGCAACCTAGGCTGTCAAAGGCGCAGTAACGAGGGAGTGCTGCGCCGTCAGCAGTTTTGTCTTCTGGATGAAACATTTGGCTTCCTCTGACGCCATCCCCCATATCATTAAAAAAAAAAAGCACTTATAGGAGATAATTTCCCTGCATGCCTCTTAAAATGACATTGATACAGGACGGGGTGCCATAAAAGATCAGTATTCCAACTTTCTCAGTTTTGTTGGGACATCTGGTGCACAGCGGATATCCATCAGGACTAAATTTGTGATAGATACAAAATGCTGGTGTAACTCAGTGAGCCAGGCAGCTTCTATGGAGAAAAAAAAAATAGGTGGCGTTTTAGGCCAAGACCCTTCTTCCCCTACCTCTAGTTTCCCTCTCCCCGACTTTCAGTCTGAAGAAGGGTCTCGACCCAAAACATCATCTATTGCTTTACTCCAGTGATGCTGCCCAACCCGCTGAGTTACTCCAGCATTTTGATCTATCTTTGGTGTCAACCAGCATCTGCAGTTCCTTCGTACACAGCACAGTGATTAATCAAGCATGTTGAAGCAACGAACTGCAGATGGTGGTTTACAAAAAAATAGCACAAAATAACTGGAGTAACTCAGATGGTCAGGCAGTATCTGTGGAGGATGTGGATGGGTGACGCTACGGGTTGGAACAGTTTGAAGAAGGGTCCTGACCCAAAACAGTTACTCCAGCACTTTGTAAGTTCATTTAATCATGCATGTTGGTTGGTTCCCATGCTGAACATTTCTGGAGTGCAACACTGCTAACACTTGCACCAGCAGGACAGAAATGTTGTGCATGCATGCATTGGTCATGGATTTAGAACAGAAATTGCACCTGAAAACATATGTGACATCTAAATGTTGTGCTAGGTGTGTGAGCGCTGGTCTATGTTTTTGGCAACCTTGGAGCACACCTGTCAGAGTTGATACAAAGTGCTGGCATAACTCAGCGGGTCAGAAAGCATTTTTGGAGAAAAAGGCTAGGTGGTGTTTTGGGTCGGATCCTTCTTCAGACTCCTGCAAGAGTTGAGTTGGACCATGCCCATCCACATTGTGGTTTAGAGCACCATCTTATTAACAATTTTAACATTTTATTTTATTATGCTAACCATCAAATTGCCTTTGTTTTGGATCTGTGTTACTTCAGGCAAAGCTATAAGATATTGTAAGGACCAAGTGGCGTTTCTGCTGGTTCACTTGATTTTCATCAGAAGATTGTCCTCAACCCCAAACAGCAAACAAAGGACATATTATGACAGATAGACACAAAGTGATGGAGTAAATCAGTGGGTCAGGTCGCATCTCATGAAAAAAAGGATGGGTGAGGTATCGGGTCGAGACCCTTCTTCAAACTGTCTGAAGCACTTTGTGTCTATCTTAGGTATAAGCCAGCATCTTCAGTTCCTTGTTTCCACATATTACTTTCACATTACGGGGTTAATAGATTCTCCCCATGACCATGTAGGTTAATGGGGATGCAATGTTTTACATCGCTTTCACATTATTTAGTACTGCCCAAGAATTCGAGAAATACTGGTGATAAAATATCTGGCGGATTTCAAGCAAGGATGGAAAAGGCCAGAGAAACTCAGCTGGTCAGACCACATTTGTGGAGAAACACAGTCAAGCTTTCATGTCAACAACCTAACATCGGGGCTGGAAAAGTGACGAAGCAACAGCATTTAGAGATAACCAAGGCAATGCTTGCAATAGGATGCAGACCAAGGTTATACAAGAATGTAGAAGCAAGAAACTGCAGAGTCTGAAGAAGCATCCTGACCCAAAATGTCACCTATCCATGCTCTGCAGAGATGCTGCCTGACCCGCTGAGTTACTCCAGCACTGTATTGAGTCTGTAGAAGGGTCCCAACTAAAATGTCACCTATCCATGTTCTATGGAGATGCTGCCTGACCCGTTGAGTCCTCTTTCATGCAATGAATGTTACTTTTGTTACCAGCGATTGGAGAGACCTCTCATTTCTGAGGTCTGAGGTTCCCACCTGCTTTAAAAGGGCATCAATTATACCGGTGCCCAAGAAGAGCAAGGTGACGTGCCTCAATGACAATCGACCAGTGGCACTAACGTCGGTGGTGATGAAGTGCTTTGAGAGGCTGATCATGGCGCAAATCAACTCCTGCCACGACAAAATCCTGGACCCACGGCAGTTTGCCTACCGCCACAACAGATCAACGGTGGATGCGATCTCGCTGGCTCTCCACTCCGCTTTGGACCACTTGGACAACAAAAACTCGTATGTCAGGCTGTTAATCATTGATTACAGCTCGGCTTTTAATACAATCATCCCCTCCAAGCTGGTTAGCAAGCTCTCAGATCTGGGTCTCTGCGCATCCCTCTGCAATTGGATCCTCGACTTCCTCATTCAAAGACCACAGACATTTCGTATTGGTTGAAATGTGTCAGCCTTGATAACAATCAGCATGGGAGCACCTCAAGGCTGCTTGGTCAGCCCCCTGCTGTACTCACTCTATACTCATGACTGCGTAGCCGGTCATAGTGCGAACTCCATCATCAAGTTCGCTGACGACATCACTGTTGTGGGACATATCACTGATGGGGTTGAGTCAGAGTATAGAAGTGAGATTGACCGACTGACCCAATGGTGCCAGCACAATAACCTGGCCCTCAACACAAGCAAAACCAAGGAACTGATTGTGGACTTTGGAAGGGGTACGATGGGGACCCACAGTCCCGTTTATATCAACAGTTCGATGGTGGAGAGGGTCAAGAGCTTCAAATTCCTTGGGGCGCATATTTCTGAAGATCTCTCCTGGTCCGAGAACACTGATGCAATTATTAAGAAAGCACATCAGCGCCTCTACTTCCTGAGAAGATTACGGAGAGTCGGTATGTCAAGGAGGACGCTCTCTAACTTCTACAGGTGCACAGTAGAGAGCATGCTGACCGGTTGCATCGTGGCTTGGTTCGGCAACTTGAGCGCCCAGGAGCGGAAAAGACTACAAAAAGTAGTGAACACTGCCCAGTCCATCATCGGCTCTGACCTCCCTACTATCGAGGGGATCTATTACAGTCACTGCCTCAAAAAGGCTGGCAGCATCATCAAGGACCCACACCATCCTGGCCACACACTCATCTCCCCGCTACCTTCAGGTAGAAGGTGCAGGAGCCTGAAGACTGCAACATCGAGGTTCAGAAATAGCTACTTCCCCCACAGCCATCAGGCTATTAAACTCAACTGAAACAAATCTCTGAACACTAATAGACCATTATCTGTTTATTTGCACCTTATCTGCTTATTTATTGATGTGTGTATATATTTATATAATGGTATATGGACTCACTGATATGATATGTTCTGTATTCTTGTCTACTATATTCCGTTGTGCTGATGCAAAGCAAGAATTTTATTGTCCTGTCTGGGACACATGACAATAAACTCTCTTGACTTGACTTGACTTCAGTAGCACAAGAACACGTTGGAAGTGCCCGATGCGAAATGTTGCAGTTTCTGGAAATCTGAAACGTCAGACAGGATCTATGGGGAACAGAAAATGTAGTTAATGATCTTAAACCAGCTTGCTATAGCTGCCTGGAACTTAATATTGTTTGTGAAGGATGGCAATGTGGAAGATGAGGTACTGTTTTCACAGCTTGTTTCGATCAAGATTGGAACAGCATAGGAAGACAAAGAGTAGGAGTGGAATGGGGACATAAATGTCAGGTGAACGGAAGCTCAGGGTCACCCTTGCTTTAAATTAGGTGTGCTTTCAAAAATGAGCTCAATGGTGGGTAATAAGGACTTGTTTGAGTATTGCACTGAGAGAGGCGGTGACATGGTTTGGAGATGTGGTGCTCCAGCGGCGGCGGCCCAGCTCAGAGCTGCGGTGCTCCAGCGGCGGCGGCGGCCTGGATCGCCTCAGCGCAGAGGGGGTATTAGGAGGGAGGAAGACAGGGACTTAAGACTTTTGCCTTCCACCACAGTGAGGAGGTGCCTGGTGAACTCATTGCGGTGGATGTTGGATATGTGTTTATTGTGTGTTTTGTTTTTATTATATGTATGACTGTATGGTAACAATTTCGTTCTAAGGTCTGAATGACAATAAAGGAATCTAATCTAATCTAATCTAATCTAATCTAATCTAATCTAATCTAATCAATAACACTCTTTTCTGGGATTTTCTGTTTTCCTACATTACAAAACAGGTATATGAATTTAAAATTGAATTCCAAAGTTTGTGAACTGAAAACACATTTTGGGAAATACAGGTAAAGTGGTTGGAATTGCCAAGATTTTATAATGCTAAAAAGGTCCTTAATGGAAAACATTTTAAAAAATGGGTGGCACGGTTTTGCAGTGGTAAAGTCGCTACCTTACAGCACCAGAAACCTAGGTTCGATCCTAACTCCAGGTGCTGTCCTTACGAGGTTAATAGGTTCGCCCTATGACCATGTAGGTTTTTCCCGGGTCCTACACTCCAAAGATGTGCAGGTTTGTAGGTTAATTGGCTTCTGAAAATTTTTAATTGTCCCTGGTGTGGTGGATAGTGCCAGTGTATGGGGTGATCACGGGTTGGTGCGCTGAAGTCTGTGGGCTGAAGGGCCTGTTTCCATGCTATATCTCTAAAGTCTAATGAATTGAAGTCTAAAGTATTATTGTATTATTTGCATGAGCTTGGGATATTGTGAAACATTTCACAACCAATGAAGCTGTTTGGATATCTGTTACTGCTCTAAAATAGAAAAAGTGGCAGGAAATTTATGCATATTGAAAACAATTTCAGAAAGCGATCTAAATATACACTGCTCAGTAGCCCAAGGTTGTATTATTTTTGAGTTGCCTTCTTGTCATTTTGATTTAGCTTGGATGTGTTGTTTTCTATCATTGTGTTCACCTGGTCTATATTTTCCATCGCTAATCAAAGTTGTCTTAATCCAAAACGTCACTTTAGAGATACAGCGTGGAAATAAGCTTTTCGGCCCACCGAGTCTGTGCCGACCAGTGATCATACTGTTCACTAACACTATCTTATACAGTAAGGAAAATGTATACTTTTTTTTAACCAGAGCCAATTAACCTGCAAACCTGTACGTCTTTGGATTGTCGTCGGAAACCGGAGCTCCCGGGGAAAACCCACCTGGTCACAGGAAGAACGCACAAACTCTGTACAGACAGCACCTGTAGTCAGGATTGAACCTAGGTTTCTGGCACTGTAAGGCATGTGTCGTCATGTGTTGTCACCTATCCATGTTCTCCAGAGATGCTGCCTGACCTGTTGAGTTACTTCAGCAGTTTGTGTCTTCTGTTGATCTTCAAATTATTTCTTAGCATTGTTATGGTATGGAAAGAGGCCAATTCAGCTCATCAAGTCTATTCCACTCTAAGGTAACCCACCCCAACAGTCCTCATTTGTAGGAACAAACTACAGATGCTGGTTTAAACCAAAGATAGACACAAAAACGCTGGGGTAACTCAGCGCAACAGGCAGCATCTCTGGAGAGAAGGAATGTATGACGTTTCGGGTCGAGACTCTTCTTCAGACTGGTTAGGGAAAGGGTAAACGAGAGATATAGACGATGATGTAGAGAGATAAAGAACAATGAATGAAAGATATGCAAAAAAGTAACGATGATAAAGAAAACAGGCCATTGTTAGCTGTTTGTTGGGTGAATACGTGAGGCTAGTGCGACTTGGGTGGGGGAGGGATAGAGTGAGAGGGAATGTGCTACCTGAAGTTAGAGAAATCAAACATCATACCATCATACATAGGACAGAAAGGTCAGTGTAGGTTCAGGAAGACCTTCGCTCAGCCCGCCTGAACCTCCCTGGTCTCCCGGTTGCCAGACACTTTAATTCACCTTCGCATTCCCACACAGACTTTTCTGTCCTAGTTCTCCTCAATTGTCAGTGAGGCGAAATGCAAATTGGAGGAACAGCATATCATATTTTGCTTGAGCAACTTACAGCTCAGTGGTATGAATATTGATTTCTCTAACTTTAGGTAGCCCAGGCATTCCCTCTCTCTCTCTCTCTCCCTCCCCCACCCAAATCACACTAGCTTCTCATTTTCACTCAACAAACAGCTAACAGTGGCCTGTTCCCTTTACATTGTTACTTTTTTACGTATCTTTCATTTATTGTTCTTTATCTCTCTACATCATCGTCTTTATATCTCTCGTTCCCCTTATCTCTAACCAGTTAGAAGTAGGGTCTCGGCCCGAAACATCACCCATTCCATCTCTCCAGAGATGCTGCAAGTCCTGCTGAGTTACTCCAGCTTTTTGTGTTTACCAACAGTCCTATTGTCGTGTTCTTTCCCCAAACCCACAAATTATTATTTCTCAAGTGCCTATCCATTTTCCTCTGTTTCCTGCATCCTTAAAGTGACTTCAAATCAAAACTATTTAAAAATAAGTGTCATCTTGTTCTCCTTGTATCTGTTGCCCAAAATCTTAAATTGTGTCCCTAGATTATTTGCTAATCGGAACAACTTGCTCTATTTACCCCATCTTATTTTGTCATGATTGTCTCCTCTTAACTATCTTTGCTCCAAGCAGGGACACATAGAAACATAGAAACATAGAAATTAGGTGCAGGAGTAGGCCATTCAGCCCTTTGAGCCTGCACCGCCATTCAATATGATCATGGCTGATCATCCAACTCAGTATCCCGTACCTGCCTTCTCTCCATACCCTCTGATCCCCTTAGCCACAAGGGCCACATCCAACTCACTCTTAAATATAGCCAATGAACTGGCCTCAACTACCCTCTGTGGCAGAGAGTTCCAGAGACTCACCACTCTCTGTGTGAAAAAAGTCTTTCTCATCTCGGTCTTAAAGGATTTCCCCCTTATCCTTAAGCTGTGACCCCTTGTCCTGGACTTCCCCAACATCGGGAACAATCTTCCTGCATCTAGCCTGTCCAACCCCTTAAGAATTTTGTAAGTTTCTATAAGATCCCCTCTCAATCTCCTAAATTCCAGAGAGTATAAACCAAGTCTATCCAGTCTTTCTTCATAAGACAGTCCTGACATCCCAGGAATCAGTCTGGTGAACCTTCTCTGCACTCCCTCTATGGCAATAATGTCCTTCCTCAGATTTGGAGACCAAAACTGTACGCAATACTCCAGGTGTGGTCTCACCAAGACCCTGTACAACTGAAGTAGAACCTCCCTGCTCCTGTACTCAAATCCTTTTGCTATGAAAGCTAACATACCATTCGCTTTTTTCACTGCCTGCTGCACCTGCATGCCTACTTTCAATGACTGGTGTACCATGACACCCAGGTCTCGCTGCATCTCCCCTTTTCCTAATCGGCCACCATTTAAATAATAGTCTGCTTTCCTGTTTTTGCCACCAAAGTGGATAACCTCACATTTATCCACATTATACTGCATCTGCCAAACATTTGCCCACTCACCCAGCCTATCCAAGTCACCTTGCAGTCTCCTAGCATCCTCCTCACAGCGAACACTGCCCCCCAGCTTAGTGTCATCCGCAAACTTGGAGATATTGCCTTCAATTCCCTCATCCAGATCATTAATATATATTGTAAATAGCTGGGGTCCCAGCACTGAGCCCTGCGGTACCCCACTAGTTACTGCCTGCCATTGTGAAAAGGACCCGTTTACTCCTACTCTTTGCTTCCTGTTTGCCAGCCAGTTCTCTATCCACATCAATACTGAACCCCTAATACCGTATGCTTTAAGTTTGTATACTAATCTCTTATGTGGGACCTTGTCGAAAGCCTTCTGGAAGTCCAGATATACCACATCCACTGGTTCTCCCTTATCCACGCTACTAGTTACATCCTCGAAAAATTCCACAAGATTCGTCAGACATGATTTACCTTTTGTAAATCCATGCTGACTTTGTCCAATGATTTCACCACTTTCCAAATGTGCTGCTATCCCATCTTTAATAACTGACTCTAGCAGTTTCCCCACTACCGATGTTAGACTAACTGGTCTGTAATTCCCCGTTTTCTCTCTCCCTCCCTTCTTAAAAAGAGGGGTTACATTTGCTACCCGCCAATCCTCAGGAACTACTCCAGAATCTAAAGAGTTTTGAAAGATTATCACTAATGCATCCACTATTTCCTGAGCTACTTCCTTAAGTACTCTGGGATGCAGCCTATCTGGCCCTGGGGATTTATCGGCCTTTAATCTATTCAATTTACCCAACACCACTTCCCGACTGACCTGGATTTCACTCATTTCCTCCTTTGACCCACAGTCCCCTGCTATTTCAGGCAGATTATTTATGTCTTCCTTAGTGAAGACAGAACCAAAGTAGTTATTCAATTGGTCCGCCATATCCTTGTTCCCCATGATCAACTCACCTGTTTCTGACTGCAAGGGACCTACATTTGTTTTAACTAACCTCTTTCTCTTCACATATCTATAAAAACTTTTGCAGTCAGTTTTTATGTTCCCTGCCAGTTTTCTTTCATAATCTATTTTTCCTTTCCTAATTAAGCCCTTTGTCCTCCTCTGCTGGTCTCTGAATTTCTCCCAGTCCTCTGGTATGCTGCTTTTTCTGGCTACTTTGTACGCATCATCCTTTGCTTTGATACTATCCCTGATTTCCCTTGTTATCCACGGATGCACTACCTTCCCCGATTTATTCTTTTGCAAAACTGGGATGAACAATTTTTGTAGTACACCAGACACAAAGTGCTGGTGTAACTCAGCGGGTCAAGCATCATCTCTGGAGAATATTGATAGGTGACATTTCAGGTCGGGTTCCTTCTTCAGACTGATACTTCTTCAATGTCTGAAGCAGGGTCCCGACCCAACACGTCACCTACTATGGGTCATTATGGGCTGCACCCTTCCTTGACCATCTGTTGCTGGCCCTGCATTGTTCTGGCCTTTTCTTACCTACAGTTCCCTCCCCTCAACTTTCAGACTGAAGAAGGGCCTCGACCCGAAACGTCAGTCATCCTTTTTCTCCTGAGACGCTGTCTGACCTGCTGGGTAACTCCAGCACTTCGTGTCTATCTTCAGTATAGACCAGCATGTGCAATTCCTTTCTACACATGTCACCTATCCATGTTCTTCAGAGATATTGCAATACACACTAATTGTGCCACAGTGACGGTGAACGTATATTTTGTTACAAAATAACATAAAACACCATAATCTAATTAATCTGAAGTTCGATCGCTCATGTGTCAGACGATGTAGCTCTCTGTTGGTTTCTGCCGTCGTCCAACATGTTGACAGAAATGTCGCCCGACGCGTCACAGAGTGCATCATGTCATCGCTTCCAGGGATCCCACGAGGAGGCTTCTGTCATGATCCCCAATCTGACGTTGTAATTGGTCAATTCTTGTGTTTAACTTCTGGTGTAAGAAAGTGAAGTTCTCAGGAACCTGTCTTGTTCTTTTGTGCCAAATGTGGCTTAAATAATGTTTAAGACACTATCTTCATTCTGGATTATGATATTTCCTTTTAACGTCAACCCTATTATTGGCAGCAATTATGTGCAAAAATCATCTACTTGGTTCTTGGTCCTCCATAATATTCCAAATGGAATTTAAACTGGAGGTGCCGGAGGGTGGACTTAAGCAAAAAAGGATTCTTGGAGAAGAAGAGCTACCTTAAATTTAGCTGCGCCTGGTTGAGTAACTATGGTAGGGTGAAGACTATTCCATGCTTTAATTGTGCGGGGCAAGAATGAATTGTTAAGGTAGCTGGTATCTCCAATTGGATCGAATGTCCTTGAATGCTCCTAATAGGTTTGGGTTTGGTGTAGGTTTGGTAATCTATGTCGAGCTGACCACTTAACATTTTATGGTCAAACGGTGAGCTTTACGTCTGTCTTGCAGAGGGTTCCACTCCAGTGAATTCAGGAGTTTGGTACAACTTGCTTTCCTCTCATAGGTATTCGTAACAAATCGAGCTGCCTGTCTTTGGACACGTTGGATGGAAGAAATGTTTCTATTTGTGTATGGATCCCATGCTGCAACTGCGTAGTCCAAATATGGTCTAAAGAGCGTGAAGTACAACTTCTCCTTGTTGAACATTGAACAATGATGAAAGTTGCGTCTCAGAAAATTTAGGACACCTGTTGCTTTCACCGGTGGTAGCAATGTAACTGTTCACACCAATGTAGCTGTTCTAACAGTGGCAAAAGTATCAGTAGATTGAAACTCCAGTGCTGACCCAAAATTTAGTGTACATTTGGAATCTGATGCTAATTACATTAGAAGTAATGGGGATAATATATTACTGCATTCAGAATGCATTAATTGAAATTTAATTTAATCAAGGGCAGCACTGTGGTTCTGATGGTAGAGTTGCTGCCTCACTGCCCTGGGGCCCCGGGTTCAATCCTGACCTCGAGGGCTGCCTGTGTGGAGTTTGCACCTTCTCCCTGTGACTTGTGTAGGTTTCTCCTGGTGCTCCGCTTTCCTCCCTCATCCCAAAGATGTGCGGGTCTGTAGTGTAATTGGGCCTCTGTAAGTTTCCTGCAGTATGCAGCAAGTGGATGCTAAAGTGGGATAGCAGAACTAGCGTGAACGGGCGATCGATGGTCTGTGTGGACTCGGTGGGCCGAAAGGCCTGTTTCTCTGCTGCACTTCTAAACTAAATTAAACTTACTGACTAAGTTTCAAATCAGATACCCACCAAGTTGATATTCCCAATATAAAGCTTTTAAGTGAATTCGGATAATGCAAATAAAATGTTCTCTACACATAGTTGCACCACTGCGTGAGTTGGGTATTAAACGGGGAGTTGGGTATCGTTGAGCTGCCCCCCTTCTGAATTCTGGTTGTGGTTCTAATGCTGCTTCGGGAGAATGGAGACCTCATAAATTGAACAGTAGGGCAATGTTACAACTTCACAGTGACACTGGCAGCAGTAGAGCAGTCATTTAACACCAATAACACCACCCAGCTCAGTGCTTGTAATTAAATCAGAAACACCATTGCCAAACTTATGCATTTCTTGGATACTGCTGTGATAGGGATTTACATTACAGCCCAAGTCATTTTGTTTTCATGAGGTGGTAACTGACCCTAACGATGCTTGTCATTCTCCCATGATGGTATTTGTACTGAGTGTAAAGAATCCCACCATTAAAGATCTCATTTTTTTCCCCTTGCTATATTGAAATGTGTACTGATGCCTAGAGGGATTTTGTGGTGATGAAATATATAGCAGTTTTGGTGTGCTATTGCCAAGGTTTATACGGTAATAACTCTGTTTAATGACCTGTTTCAATTTTGCAATCCTGTTTTTACATACTCGGCAGTCTTTTAAATGATAAAACCTCTCCTGATTGTCATTAGATTAGCTTCAGTTCAAAACGCATATGGATTTAAACTCATAAAATTACCAATAATTGGAACTTGAGGTGTTCCAAGCTGAATTGCTAATGTTAGGAGTTCTAAGTAAAATTTTAGCAGTAATTGGGGCTGACCATTTTCATTAGAGCATAACATTTCTGGCTATCAATAAGCTGCCCGAAGGTATAAAGTATATTTGTCACACATTAATGGAGTTATTTGTAAGAAAAAGTAAGAGGGGGATAACGATTACTAATGTGACACCATTCTGAAACAGCATGTTAAACATCTCAAGGAAATATTTTTTAACCATCTCAACTGCTTCTAAGGCAGACCACATAAATAACCCCTTTTATGACACTCTTACGATTTGATGACACATGAAACTAGTAATCTTGAAGCTCCCATGCAACTCTCAGGCATTTAATCGTGAGCTATATCTGAAAGGATTACATGCTGATTCTGTTCAGTATGAAATAAAATGCCTTTTATCGTACTCAGTTGTTCAGAAGGTTTTATGCAGGTGGAGCTTGGTGCTCCTTTTGTATTGACTTTAAACTTTAGAAATACAGTGCGAAAAGCGGATGTTTGGCCCACCGAGTCCGCACTGACCACGATCACCCATACACTAGTTCAATCCCACACATTAGGGACAATTTGCAGCAGCCAATTAACCCACAAACCCCCTGCACGTCTTTGGATTGTGAGAGGAAACTGGATCACCCGGGGAAAACCCCAGGAGGTCACAGGGAGAACGTACAAACTCTATACAGACAGCACCCGTAGTCGGGATTGAACTCGGGTCTCTGGTGCTGTAAGGCAGCAACTCTGTCGCTGTGCCACTGTGCTGCCCATTGCATGGGACTGAAGCTGAAGGTAGCAGCTCTGAAGCATGGATGATCTGGTAAGTACCTAAATCTGTTGCTAATTTGGAATAATTTTAATATACGCATCTTCACGCTTTAGTGTGGGTTTTGCCATCCATGACAATTGATAATGGCGATGTACAGTATGTGTTAATAGAGTAAATTGAGAAAATGGGCTGTGACATCAATCCTCTGGCGATGCTGAACTGATCCCACTCCTACTGAAACTTAATGACCCAGCATATTTCAAGCGTGTCTGAGAAATCCAGGGGGAATTCAAGTCTCACCCCCTCTTGGTTAATTTAAGGGATCGCTGATTATTGGAAAGTTTCTCGGTAATTGATCGGAAGAAGAAATATTGATGAAGATTTGTAGTTGCTGTGTCTGGGTAAGACTGTCCTTACAGTCACCACAAGTGGGCTCTGCTCCTATATGTACGTTTTCTGGGAATCAGTCCACAGCTGTCTTGTCTGGAGTCACGCAGCCATCTTGGCTGGAATAAAAACCGACTTACTGACATGGGATAACATGAGTCTGTATTGAGTTACTACCCATCAAACATTACATCTGGCGACGAGGATGGCTAGTTTAACAATAGGTATTTTTCGGACTACCCACTTGCTCCCCCGAGGGACACTCTTCGCTCTTATGATGGTTCAACCATACCCACGATAGGGCTAGTGACAGTTCCTGTTTGCTACAAAGGAGTCAAGAGTATAGAAATGGAGGCAAGCTTCAAAGTGGGTTAGTCATTTAAGATGGTTTATGAATCTTGCTGACTCATTCAAGATCTATTCAAGGCTCAGAGAGGCAGACATTCAGACTTTAGCTGAATCAAGGATTATGGAGGTCATGCAGTAAACTGGAGTGAGTCCAGGTTCGGATCAATCTTCATATTATTGACTAGTGAAGTAGGGGGTGCTGTCTCAAAATGGCGGCCAGCATCATTAATCCTCCATCACCCTGGCCACACTCTTATTTCACTCCTGCCATTGGGAAGATGGTATAGGACTCTGAAAATTGTAACGTCATGTTCAGGAACAGGTTTTTCCCAACAACAATCGGACTATTGAACACTATATACTCCAACTAAACTCCGAGCTACGAACTACCTTCATTGCGCTTGGACTTTGGGCTTTGTTTTGTTTTTGCACTATATTATTTTTGTAAATTATTGAACCTTGTTTATTTTGGTATCTACAAGTACTGTGCTAACATACATGTTGTGCTGCTGCACGTTAAAATGTCTTTGTTCTGTTTCCGGATTAATGACAATAAAACACTCTTGACTCTTGACTGAGGGTGAATGGGATTCAGCAACTCTTGCTTCGTATATTATGCTGCCTGGAAATCTCTGGAAACATCTTGCAGTGTCCAGGCTTTCATAAGTTAACAAGTGGTAGGCCACTCAGCCCATCGTGTCTACACCGCCATTCAATCATGGCTGATCTATCTTTCTCTCTCAAACCCATTCTCCTGCCTCCTCCCCATAATCATCTCTGCCTTAAAAATACCCAGTGGTCTACAGCACAACCATCAGTGGAAATTCATTCCACAGATTCACCACCCTCTGATGAGAGAAATTCCTCCTCATCTCCTTTCTAAATGTACATTCTTTTATTCTGAGGCTGAGCCCTCTGATTCTAGACTCTCCCTCTAGTGGAAACATCCTCTCCACATCCACTATATCCAGGCCTTTCACTATTCGGCAAGTTTCAACGTGGCTCCCCCCTCATCCTTTCCTTTTTCAATTTTTGTAAATTTAATCTAGTGTTGCTTAAAGTTTTGTTAACTATCTTCATTCGGGATTGTGGCATTCCTTTTTATTGTCACCACTTTTATGGTCACCCCGTTATGCGGGCAAGCCGTACTCACACCAATGCAGAGCACTGATAGAGGCTCCTATGATCATTAGATTGAGACTCCTAGGCATAAATGGAGTTCAATGTGCATTTATCTCATTCAGACGCTAATTAAAGTTTTAGTTTTAAGCAAAGGGGATGACATGTTACATAGAAACATAGAAACATAGAAATTAGGTGCAGGAGTAGGCCATTCGGCCCTTCGAGCCTGCACCGCCATTCAATATGATCATGGCTGATCATCCAACTCAGTATCCCATACCTGCCTTCTCTCCATGCCCTCTGATCCCCTTAGCCACAAGGGCCACATCTTAAATATAGCCAATGAACTGGCCTCAACTACACTCTGTGGCAGAGAGTTCGAGAGACTCACCACTCTCTGTGTGAAAAAAGTCTTTCTCATCTCGGTCTTAAAGGATTTCCCCCTTATCCTTAAGCTGTGACCCCTTGTCCTGGACTTCTCCAACATCGGGAACAATCTTCCTGTCCAACCCCTTAAGAATTTTGTACGTTTCTATAAGATCCCGTCTCAATCTCCTAAATTCTAGAGAGTATAAACCGAGTCTATCCAGTCTTTCTTCATAAGACAGTCCTGACATCCCAGGAATCAGTCTGGTGAACCTTCTCTGCACTCCCTCTTGTCCTTCCTCAGATTTGGAGACCAAAACTGTACACAATACTCCAGGTGTGGTCTCACCAAGACCCTGTACAACTGAAGTAGAACTTCCCTGCTCCTATACTCAAATCCTTTTGCTATGAAAGCTAACATACCATTCACTTTTTTCACTGCCTGCTGCACCTGCATGCCTACTTTCAATGACTGGTGTACCATGACACCCAGGTCTCGCTGCATCTCCCCTTTTCCTAATTGGCCACCATTTAAATAATAGTCTGCTTTCCTGTTTTTGCCACCAAAGTGGATAACCTCACATTTATCCAGATTATACTGCATCTGCATCTGCCAAACATTTGCCCACTCACCCAGCCTATCCAAGTCACCTTGCAGTCTCCTAGCATCCTCCTCACAGCTAACACTGCCCCCCAGCTTAGTGTCATCCGCAAACTTGGAGATATTGCCTTCAATTCCCTCATCCAGATCATTAATATATATTGTAAATAGCTGGGGTCCCAGCACTGAGCCCTGCGGTACCCCACTAGTCACTGCCTGCCATTGTGAAAAGGACCCGTTTACTCCTACTCTTTGCTTCCTGTTTGCCAGCCAGTTCTCCATCCACATCAATACTGAACCCCTAATGCCATATGCTTTAAGTTTGTATACTAATCTCTTATGTGGGACCTTGTCGAAAGCCTTCTGGAAGTCCAGATATACCACATCCACTGGTTCTCCCTTATCCACGCTACTAGTTACATTCTCGAACAATTCCACAAGATTCGTCAGACATGATTTACCTTTCGTAAATCCATGCTGACTTTGTCCAATGATTTCACCACTTTCCAAATGTGCTGCTATCCCATCTTTAATAACTGACTTTAGCAGTTTCCCCACTACCGATGTTAGACTAACTGGTCTGTAATTCCCCGTTTTCTCTCTCCCTCCCTTCGTAAAAAGAGGGGTTACGTTTGCTACCCTCCAATCCTCAGGAACTACTCCAGAATCTAAAGAGTTTTGAAAGATTATCACTAATGCATCCACTATTTCCTGAGCTACTTCCTTAAGTACTCTGGGATGCAGCCTATCTGGCCCTGGGGATTTATCGGCCTTTAATCTATTCAATTTACCCAACACCACTTCCCGACTAACCTGGATTTCACTCAATTCCTCCTTTGACCCGCGGTCCCCTGCTATTTCCGGCAGATTATTTATGTCTTCCTTAGTGAAGACGGAACCAAAGTAGTTATTCAATTGGTCCGCCATATTCTTGTTCCCCATGATCAACTCACCTGTTTCTGACTGCAAGGGACCTACATTTGTTTTAACTAATCTCTTTCTCTTCACATATCTATAAAAAACTTTGCAGTCAGTTTTTATGTTCCCTGCCAGTCTTCTTTCATAATCTATTTTTCCTTTCCTAATTAAGCCCTTTGTCCTCCTCTGCTGGTCTCTGAATTTCTCCCAGTCCTCTGGTATGCTGCTTTTTCTGGCTACTTTGTACGCATCATCCTTTGCTTTGATACGCTCCCTGATTTCCCTTATTATCCACCGATGCACTGCATTCCCCAATTTATTTTTTTGCCAAACTGGGATGAACAATTTTTGTAGTTCATCCATGCAGTCTTTAAATGTCTTCCATTGCATATCCACCGTCAACCCTTTTAGAATTAATTGCCAGTCAATCTTGGCCAATTCACGTCTCATACCCTCAAAGTTACCTTTCTTTAAGTTCAGAACCATTGTTTCTGAATTAACAATGTCACTCTCCATCCTAATGAAGAATTCAACCATATTATGGTCACTCTTGCCCAAGGGGGCACGTACAACAAGACGGCTAACTACCCCTTCCTCATTACTCAAAACCCAGTCTAAAATAGCCTGCTCTCTCGTTGGTTCCTCTACATGTTGATTTAGATAACTGTCCCGCATACATTCCAAAAAATCCTCTTCCTCAGCACCCCTGCCAATTTGATTCACCCAATCTATATGTAGATTGAAGTCACCCATTATAACTGTTTTGCCTTTGTCGCACGCATTTCCAATTTCCTGTTTGATACCATCCACAACTTCACTGCTACTGTTAGGTGGCTTGTACACAACACCCACCAGCGTTTTCTGCCCCTTAGTGTTTTGCAGCTCTACCCATACCGATTCCACATCCTCCAAGCTAATGTCCTTCCTTTCCATTGCGTTAATCTCCTCTCTAACCAGCAACGCTACCCCACCTCCTTTTCCTTTCTCTCTATCCCTCCTGAATATTGAATATCCCTGGTTGTTCAGCTCCCAGTCTACGTCACCCTGGAGCCATGTCTCCGTGATCCCAACTATATCATAATCATTAATAGCTGCATTCAGAGTTACTGCACTCAGAGTGCATAAATTGAAATTTAATTGTGATTCCCTGACATGTCAACACCGTTCTGATCAGTGACTTTGACGAGGTTGAATGTATGTTAACTGATGAATAAATTGGAAGATAGACACAAAAAGCTGGAGTAACTCAGCAGCACAGGCAGCATCTCTGGAGAAAAGGAACAGGTGACTTTTCAGGTCGAGACCCTTCTTCAGACTGAGGCTCAGGGGAGAGGGAAACGAGAGATATAGCAGGTACAAAGAACATATGAATTAAAGATATGAAAAAAGCACCAATGATCAAGGAAATGTGGCGACTACATTGGTCCATTGTTGGCTGTGGGGAAGGTGATAACAGGTGATACAAACGGTGAAACTCAGCTGGACAATTATCTGTAATTAGCAGTGACTGGGTGATCATAAATAAGATCATGTGATGTTAATATTGGCTAAATTAAAGACACCAGAAAATGGAGGATCCTTGCACATGTTAGAATTGCTTAACCCTTGTCAGTTGAACTTTACAGGCTTTGATTGGTGCCAGCCAGTCTAGGCTCAGACTGATATGGAGGATGGTAAGGGATCCAGGTGTGCTCCATGTTTCTCTTCAATTGATAACATGTATAGCGGTTTTGCAAACTAACCTTAAATGCATTATTTCTATTGGGTTGCTGCGAAAGCATTGTAAACAGTGCAAGGCGGTCATCCTGTTGATTGATGATTGGTCGAACTGTTGAGCCTTGGAGAAATTGTTTGAATCTCAGGGCACATGTTTCAATGTTTATTCTTGTTAGCTTCCTTCAAGAGCTTTCTTTCTTATACAATGTATGAGCTGTTGTATTATTGGGTTAGGGAAATGTCTGTTATGTATGGGGTTAATCAATATTTGTAATTGGGTTATTAAGGGACCACCCCCATGTGGTTCGGCCCTTCGAGGTCCCAGGACATATAATAGTCCGCTACCGCGAGGTCCAGGATCGATCTTCTGCGAGAGCGCTTGGGACTGCGTGAACCTCTGGAGTGTCTCTGTCTGAGCGAGGCCTATGGGGCTTGAACAGGCAGATATGAGGATTGAACCCACGGTGGGATAGGTACAGTGGTTGAACTGTAATGCGCTTTTGTTAAAATAAAATTTAGTTGTTTCAAGTGCTTGATTCAGTGTTTTTACTGAAACTAGACTGGGGGGAAGCTTAGAAACGAGCAATTTACAGTGATAGGAGCAGAATTAGGCCATTATGCCCATCAAGTCTACTCCTCCATTCAATCAGGCCGATCTATATCTCCCTCCTAATCCCGTTCTCCTGCCTTCTCCTCGCAACCTCTGACACCTGTACTAATCAAGAATCTATCCATCTCTGCCTTAAATATATCCACTGAAGGCCTCCACAGTCTTCTGTGGCAAAGAATTCCACAGATTCACCATCCTCTGACTAAAGAAATGTAGGTTAATTGGCTTCTTTAAATTGTCCCTAGCATGTAGGATAGAACTCGTATACAGGTGATCGTTAGTCGATGGACTCGGTGGGTCGAAGGGCCTGCTTGCATACTGTATTTATAAATGAAACTAAACTAAACTAAATTTGGGACTTTTGTTTTGAACGGCTCGGGTAATTTATGTAAAGTCAGGTACGTAATGAAGATTTCTTGTGAGTAAGATGAAACCGCCAGGAGCAGAGCCAGCAGCACCTGTCAGTGTAGTTGACAGGGCTAAAAACAACCAGACCTGACCATGAAATGAGTGAAATGTACCCTGCTGCAGCAGTCGTTACATGGGTGGCATCTTCAAACCTAATGACTCCATGGTATGACATTTTCAAAACTCAATTGCATTATTGGAAATATTTCCAAATTATCTAGAAATAATATAAGCTGGAACGTAGGCAGTTTAACAAAGTTTCTTAGACCCAAAGATCATAGAGCAGAGCAAGATAGACCACTCCTGCTAAATTAAATAGGCTGACGTGTAGTACGCAACGGAGCGTAACGTCGGCCATTTCAGTAAACCCGACCCGACTTTGGTTATCCCTCTCGCAGTGTAATCAGCGTTGCGAGGGAACAGTTTGTGTGTGATATTGGGTTAGATTCATAATTCATAATTCTGTTAATTCATGATTATGTTAATTTTTGTTAATGATTAATATGTTAATAAATTATAATTCTGTTAATTTTCTTTTAAAATGTTTTTAAAAACGTTTCTTTTTAAATGGCTCATGTGCTGTGTTTGAGTTGATTTTTGTATTAAACTTGCATTCGGTAATTCATCTAATCCCACTGTTCACAACTGCTTAAGTGGGTGCAGGATTTTCTGGAGCTCCTTCCTAATGGCAGTATTTTGTATGCTCAAAGTAAAATAAGGAAGACTAGGCAAGAATATCAAAATGATCTCCTGCAGCTGAGAAAAGAAAAAGATGATTTGTGTGGTATTTGGTAAAATAATAGCAATATGCAGATTCCAGTTGCTCTACTTTTGGAGTGTTCCGTAATGTATTTTTGTGTCTATTGAATTGTTTTGCAACAATAAAATGGGTTTGGTCTTCCCAATAGCCGGAGAGTGCAATGAGGTCGGTCTGTAATAGTGGGATTATCTAAATGAAGTATTTAACAAACTAAAATAGGAAGATTAAATGAGAACTTATCAGTTTGAAGTTTGATCTTTATTTTATGAGGAGTTACGATGAGCGATTACGTGAAGAAGCCCGCCAGCCCGCATGCGTCTCAACCTTCAAAGCAGCGGTGTGAAATCATGGATAACAGTTGTTGAACTGAATATAAGAAGATTAGAAAAACTAGAACTACCAGCTGACCTTTATGAGAGAGGGTTGGGAGCGGAGGGCACGCAATCGCTCATCGTAACTCCTCATAAAATAAAGATCAAACTTCAAACTGGTAAATTCTCCTTTAATCTTCCTATTTTACTTCGGAGTCATGTGAGTGACTACGTGAAGATTTTAAAGCTCTGTGATTTCATGCCGTGAACACGAGTCCATGCAACACACTGCATTAGTTGACCAAGTAGGAGTGAAAATCATAATGCATTCAGACATGACATAGATTTAAAGCATGCTGATGCTTTTATTAAACAAAATGGTAAATAATAGTGACTCCTCACATCCAGGGTAAATTATAAAACAGAACTTAAATTGAATTAGCAAACACCCCCGGCCTGGCAATGTTTTTTTTTATAAAACGTTTGGAAAGTTCTCTCGTTTGACCATCCTGCCACCGCTAGAATGTGGTCCAGTGGAATCTCCAAAACCCTCGCAGCTGATGTTGTTGCAGCCCTGGTGGAGTGAGATTTAAAAATAACAGTGTCCACACCTGCACAAGCCAAAACCTGTCGTAACCACCTCGAGATGGTCTGCACTGACCAGTGACAGGAATGTAGCTGGAGCCCACCGCCGAAGCAGCATCATTACAATGTTCACATCCCATATCCCCGAGTACCTTGACCTGGGGGATTGGTGTTGAAGGTACCCTTCATGAACCTGGATATCAACGGGTGAGACCCGACAGCGTGGCGTCCCGATCCCAGCAACAAGTATGACGACAATGCACTCCTGGCACAATTAATGGCACTGTAACTCAATCTTTCATCCAAAAATAGACTGGACAAAAATTCCAAGACATCCGTCACACGTGCCGTGTCAGACGTGATGTTGGACTGCGAACAGAACGTTTCCCATTGCTTGATATAGGAGATGTACTGCTTCTTGGTGCTATCTCTCCAAGCCGCAGTGATCACGTCCACAGTTCGATCAGACAGTCCGAGCCCCAGGAAAGGTCTCCTCAGAGTCTGCAAATCAACAAATTTATTCGGTCATGTAATGGGTGGCTCTCCCAGTTACGGGATGAACCAGTAGATTACTGCATTTGGGAATGGCCATAAAAGGCTCTGATATCATTCCCAGAATCAATGGGAACCATGGCTGTGTAGGCCAGTCAGGCACTACCAAAATGCCTGATGCGGAGTCTTGTTGGATCCTTTGCAAGACCCGACTAATGAGGCAATAAGGAGGGAATGCATAGAAGAACATTCCTCCCCAGTGTAGCGAGAATGTATCCATCGCCACTGCCCTTGGGTCTGGCTCCCATGCAACATACTTTGGTAACTGGTGATTAAGCCTGGATGTGAATAAATCGATATCCGGCGTTCCATACCGAGCAACAAATGTCGATGAACACTTTATGATCCAACATCCATTCTGTGTTGTCATTAAATTTCCATGACCTGGTGTCCGCCACCATATTGAGCCTACCTGGCAGGTGGGTAGCTGAAATCCAAATGCTTCTTACTATACGCCAGTGCCAAATAAGGTTAGCCAAATTATCACAGGATACTGACTTGATTCCACCCATGTGATTAATATATGCCACCGCTGTGGCGTTCTCAATCTGAAGTTGAACATGCAGAGATGCATATTCGTGCAATAAGCCTTCAGCCTATAGAATGCTCCCAGCATCTCTAAATAATTAATACCACATGACTGAAGAAATGATGACTCATGCACATCCCATCTGCCACTGCAACTAGAGATGGTATTAGTAGCTCCCCATCCTTGTAATGGTCATGTAATGGGTGGCTCTCCTAGTTACGGGATGAACCAGTAGATTACTGCATTTGGAAATGGCCATAAAAGGCTCTGATATCATTCCCAGAATCAATGGGAACCATGGCTGTGTAGGCCAGTCAGGCACTACCAAAATGCCTGATGCGGAGTCTTGTTGGATCCTTTGCAAGACCCGACTAATGAGGCAATAAGGAGGGAATATATAGAAGAACATTCCTCCCCAGTGTAGCGAGAATGTATCCATCGCCACTGCCTTTGGGTCTGGCTCCCATGCAACATACTTTGGTAAATGGTGATTAAGCCTGGATGCGAATAAATCGATATCCGGCATTCCATACCGAGCAATAAATGTCGGTGAACACTTTATGATCCAACATCCATTCTGTGTTGTCATTAAATTTCCATGACCTGGTGTCTGCCACTATATTGAGCCTACCTGGCAGGTGGGTAGCTGAAATCCAAATGCTTCTTACTATACGCCAGTACCAAATAAGGTTAGCCAAATTATCACAGGATACTGACTTGATTCCACCCATGTGATTAATATATGCCACCGCTGTGGCGTTCTCAATCTGAAGTTGAACATGCAGAGATGCATATTCGTGCAATAAGCCTTCAGCCTATAGAATGCTCCCAGCATCTCTAAATAATTAACACGTGACTGAAGAAATATTGACTCATGCACATCCCATCTGCCACTGCAACTAGAGATGGTATTAGTAGCTCCCCATCCTTGAGCACTGGCATCAGTTTGTAATATAACTGAAGGTTTGCTGACTAAAATGGTATTGGAGCAATGCCGAATATTGGTCGTCCACCATTGAAATTCTGAAATAGCATAGGCTGGTAGCCGCATAGGTTTGTTAAAATGACCTCCATGATCTTTGAGTGCTTGCTCCTTTGCACATTGTAAATTCTGATAATGCAAAGGCCCAAACTGTGCAGCTGGAAAGGCAGCCACTAATTTGCCAATTACCCTGGCCACTTGTCGAATAGATGGCTGCTCAATAACAACAAGGTTGTTACAGGCTTCCATTAATTCTAATCTCTTGCCCTAGGGCAGAGTCACAGACATGTGAATAGAGTTAATGGTAAATCCCAAATAATCAATAACTTTGGATGGTATCAACTTAGATTTATCTGGATGGATGAGAAACCCCAATCTCTCAAACAATAGTGGCTGAAAAAGCTAATTTAGCTAATTTCAAGAGTTTTTCCTATTATTAGGATATCATCCAAGTATGCCATAATAATATAGAAACATAGAAACATAGAAATTAGGTGCAGGAGTAGGCCATTCGGCCCTTCGAGCCTGAACTGCCATTCAATATGATCATGGCTGATCATCCAACTCAGTATCCCGTACCTGCCTTCTCTCCATACCCACTGATCCTGTTAGCCACAAGGGCCACATCAAACTCCCTCTTAAATATAGCCTATGAACTGGCCTCAACTATCCTCTGTGGCAGAGAGTTCCAGACTCACCACTCTCTGTGTGAAAAAAGTCTTAAAGGATTTCCCCCTTATCCTTAAGCTGTGACCCCTTGTGCTGGACTTCTCCAACATCGGGAACAATCTTCCTGCATCTAGCCTGTCCAACCCCTTAAGAATTTTGTAAGTTTCTATAAGGTTCCCTCTCAATCTCCTATATTCTAAAGAGTATAAACCAAGTCTATCCAGTCTTTCTTCATAAGACAGTCCTGACATCCGGGGAATCAGTCTGGTGAACCTTCTCTGCACTCCCTCTATGGCAATAATGTCCTTTCTCAGATTTGGAGACCAGAACTGTATGCAATACTCCAGGTGTGGTCTCACCAAGACCCTATACAACTGAAGTAGAACCTCCCTGCTCCTATACTCAAAGCCTTTTGCTATGAAAGCTAACATACCATTTGCTTTCTTCACTGCCTGCTGCACCTGCATGCCTACTTTCAATGACTGGTATACCATAACATCCAGGTCTCACTGTATCTCCCCTTTTCCTAATTGGCCACCATTTAGATAATAGTCTGCTTTCCTGTTTTTCCACCAAAGTGGATAACCTCACATTTATCCACATTATACTGCATCTGCCATGCATTTTCCCACTCACCCAACCTATCCAAGTCACCTTGCAGTCTCCTAGCATCCTCCTCACAGCTAACACTGCCCCCCAGCTTAGTGTCATCCGCAAACTTGGAGATATTACCTTCATTTCCCTCATCCAGATAATTAATATATATTGTAACTAGCTGGTGTCCCACCACTGAGCCTTGCGATACCCCACTAGTCACTGCCTGCCATGATTTTGAGCTCTGAGAAGCCCAAGTGCTGGTTTAAATAATTTGGTAAATAATCTGGAGGCTGTTGTTAACCCATTAGGCAATGCTTTAAACTGCCACAGTTGCCCCATCCAGTTAAACTTCAAATACCTCCGGTGATCCCTGTGAATGGGTACGGAATAGTATGCATCTTTGAGATCGATGCATGACATAAAGCATCCTTTGGAAATCAATTGTTTGGCAGTAATAAAGGTTTCCATTTTAAAATGTGTATACTGCACAAAAGCGTTAAATTGAGTCAAATCAAGGATGATTCAGCATCCTCCATATTTCTTTTGCCTTTTAAATATATTAGAAATTAATTTGTGAGGTTCATGACTAGACCTCTCAATTACCCCTTTTGAATGTAACTTTTGAATTTCAGCTGGCACATCCAAACCTTCCTGTTGTGAATGAACAAATGTCCGCTTTGGTGCATGCTGTGTGGGTGGCATTGAATTGGGAAGGAATTCGATTTGGAACCCCTGTATACTGTGCAGTATAAATGGATCTGACCTCATCCAACTCTATTCATTCAAAAACAAGTGTAATCTCCCACCAACTTGAAAACGGTCCACACACCCCATGTTCCGGAAAGAACCAGACCCACCTACCTCCATGGTTCCCGGCTGTTTTGTGGTTTTTATTTCCGCCCCCGAGGTTTGGGGGGTAGGGGTGCTGGAGTGCATGGATTGCGCATTTTCCACAAGGGCCGGCCTGGGCCTTGGCCTAAAAAATACTTCTGCCCAGAATATACGGCATTCGAGCTGCCACCAGCTTCAGCAAACTGCTTGCTGCTGGTGGAAGTGTAGGGATGCTGCCGCCGGAATGGAGAAGCTTTGCTGGTCGACAGCGCCTTCATCAGCCCGACAGCTTTCGCTTCTTCATCGAGGTCCTTGACCTGTTTTGGCAGATTTTCTCCGAAGAGAAGATTTGGCGGCTGAACGTTTCTTGCGTTGCACAACCTCGCAAATTTGGGGTTCAGGGCAGGTCGGATGGCAATTGATTTCAAAATGTGCATTGCACATTAATGTCAGGGCATCCTGCTGTACATCAGACAATGGAACCGCATCCACGGATCTGGCAAACACCATTATGCCTGAGACCAGCAATTTGAGGATTCTCTGGAGCTTTACCTCCTGGGCCTTGATGCCCCCTCCAATATATCCCCAAATAGAGGTGTTCACAGCCGGTACTTTTAGCAAAGCACAGTTCCCAGGTGTATGGTACTTGGCAGATGTATCAATCATTACCTGCTCACATTATATATATGTGTGTGTGTTTTTTTGACATGTGTACATAAACATATATGTCTTTCTCCGGTTTCTTCTTGTGATCCTCTCTCCTAATTATTTGTTGAGCAACCTGAAGTGTTCATAACAAATACGGCAGTTATTTGACAAGTACTCCGCAGTTCGGTATAGGAGATCTTGTCGATGAGGATTCTGGACCCACTGTCGACATCTGAAATTACAGAAAATATCATGTAGGATTAACATAACAAATTTGACTTACCTACAAATTTGATTATAACTACATACCTGCAGAATGGATGACATATCATTTAAATGCAATTGTTTTCGGGAGTGGGGAGAGATATGTATATTGAAGCTGCATTTTTCCTCTAATATGTCAATTTATCTTAAATGTAGAAGAGCTTATTAGATATATATAGCTTGGTGTAAGGCAAATTTGCATGCCTTACAGTAGCAATGTTACAACATTTTGAGATTAAAAAAATCAAGTCTGCAATTTATCCCATCAGATAAAGCATAAAAAGAAATTTAATTTGACACCTAATTCACTTTCATATCTTCAGTATTAAAAAATGTTATGGCCATTTTCATACTCGGAAATTAGCAACTTGTTTCCTATTGCTTTTCTATTGACTTAACACAAAAGTTGTGATCGAGGACAGTCAAAAGCCCAGAACTTTCTTAAAAATTAAGAGAACTGAAATAAAATTTCAGTTATTATAGATTGAAGTATTCGAAACAAATATGATACAATCTTACTTGGATGACCTGAAATTTATGCATATAATTAGTTAGTTACCCAATTGTAGCTAATTACAAAATTCAATTTACTAGATCTAAACATCTATCCATTTCTTACGAAAAAATTAACATTTTTTTAAAGCCTAAGTGTCCAATTAACATTCACACAATAATTCACAATATAACATGATTTTTAAATGTATTTGTCATTAATGTATAGGCCAAATGAAGGAATTTAGTGTTTAATGCCTGTAGATTAATAGCCATTTAAACCAACTTGCAAGTGGGATTTTATGGAGCGCGATGGATTGGAACGTTGCGGTTGCGGTGAATTTAAACCCCATATCAGCGGGAAAAATTCTGCTGGTTCATATGGGGAATAAATCAACGTTTCGCAACATGAAATGTTGATTAAGGTCATCTAAAAAAGCAGGTTTATATGTAAAAATAAACAGCTTTCACTTACCTGTCCCCTACGTAAAATCCGTCCCCGTTGTCGGCGTTCACGACATTAGAAGCTAATTTTTATTTTACTCCAGCGCTGAAATAGTCGGGCTATTTAAAAAAAAAATAACTTACCGGCAGTCGGAACGAATCTCCAGAAATAGCTCGCACTCTGAGAAAATAAAGCTCTGGATGGCAAGGGGAAAACCGCATTTTAACCCCGCCTCCCCCTCAATGGCGCCAAAGTCGTGTACACGGCCAGTGACAGAACTGCAGCACTGCTGAAGGTAAGTTTTGTAACATACCTACTTACAGCAAGAACAAACCCAAAAATGTACAGCATGTGCATAAATCCTTGTAGGAGATGCGGCAGGTTGAGAGAGCAATTCATAAAGCAAATAGGATGCTGGACTTATTAACAGAGACATTAATATAAAAGTTTAAAAAAAAGTCTTATATAATATAATAATACATTGTTGGGATCATAAGAATAGAATTGTATATGGTTATATGTTGTGTATGTATATGATTACAGTTATCATACATTGGGAAGGGAATTAAGGCTTTAATGTGTGCTCCTCGTGGCATGTCGTTGTTCCCTTAGATATGGAAGCAATTCAGCCAGAGCTGTAGTTGGTAATTGAATAAATCGATCAAAATGACCTGCATGCTCTTTCAGTGCTTGTTCTCTGGTTCTTTGCAGACTTTGATAATGCAAAGGTCCAAACTCTACTGCAGGAAAAGCTGCTACCAATTTACCAATCACCTTAGCTATTTCTCGGATGGAGGGATAAAGCTTTTGTGCAAGACAAGTACAGACATTTGTAATATCCACAAACTTGGCTTTTGGTAATGTTACTGTCATGTTAACTGAATCAATGACAAACCCCAAATACTCAATTGGACTTAGTTGAATGGACCAAAAACCCCAATCTTTCAAACAGATTCTTGGTTGCTGAAACTGACTCTTCTGCTGACTCTTGAGTGTTGTTGACAATTAAGATATCATCTAAATAAGCCATTACAATGTGATTATGGGTTCTTAATAGGCCCAGCACTAGTTTCACCAATTTTGTAAACAGCCTAGGAGCTGAACTCAATCCATTAGGCAATGCTCTGTATTGCCACAGCTGTCCCATCCAATTAAATTTCAAGTATCTGCGATAATGATCATGAACTGGTACTGAATAATATGCATCTTATAGATCTATAGTTGCCATATAGCAGCCTTGTGATAACAGCTGTTTAGCAGTAACGAAGGTGTCCATTTTAAAATGTCTATATTGAACATAAGAATTTAAGTGAGTAAGGTCCAGAAAAACTCTACAACCCCCATCTTTTTTAGGTCTGGGGAAAATATTAGACACAAATTGTTGAGGATGGTTAACCATCCTCTCAATCACCCCTCTTTTACATAAATTATTAATCTCTTCATCTACCCTGCTGAGTCTCTGGAGCAGAAAACACCAACACTCTTTTAGGCTTGTGCTGTTCATGTGGATCTATTCCTGAGACAAACTCATTTGTAGAACCTGACACAGTATCTAATATAAACCGATCAGATGTTATGCAGCACAATTCATTATAAAACAACTGTAATCTACCTCCAATAGGAGGTGGTACATCAGAAACCTCATCCACAGAAATTTCCTGTACCTCCATAATCGGCTTGTAAGTTCTCCTTCTGCCGATATTGGGGTTGTTGCTGGTCTGGCCCAGTGGATAAAACCGTTGGACTGGCCTCCCTCTGCTTGGCCCAGCACCTGGATCCGACCTTCTGTACGTCATACTAGTCTTCCTAAATGGCATTCTTGGCACGGCTGGTTTCATTAATCCGATAGTTTTAGCCTCATCATCAATGTCACGAATTTGTTTAATGAGATCTGCTCCAAATAGATAGTCGGGCGGTTGAATGTTAGTAGCCCTGCATAAAGCCGCAAACTTTGGATTCAATGTTGGCCGGATTGCGATCTTTCTGATGCAGTTTACTTCAAAGAAAGCATTACAGAAAAGGCCCAACGTGTCTTTTTGAGTTGTTGTCATCAGTGTCCCTTGAACTGACCTGCTGAATGCAGTAATGCCTGCCGCCACCAGCTGGAGGACGCGCTGAAAGCGAACTTCCTGTCCTCTCATAGATGCACTCATGGGTGCCCAAATTGCCGTTTACAGTGGACACCCTGAGTGATGCACAATTAACGGGCGTTTTGTATTTAGCCGTGGTTTACTCCATCACGGATTGTTGGAGCTGGTGAGACACTAGATAATTCATGTTGGTGGCTAAGTATTCGTCCATTGCCTCACCAGTCCCTTCCAGAATAGCAAAACTCCTTGCTAAGTCCGGGACACCCGGAGCGTGCCTCTTGTGCTCTGGTGTATGCACATGAGCAGTGACATCAGACTCGGGGTCAGTTTCCTCCTGCCCCGCATCCCCTGAGTCATACTCCAGGGCGGCATCTTCCAGTCCTAAACAAGGCGCTGGAAGGAAATCCCCTTGTACGTAAGCACCATATTCATCTCCATATGGGCCTAGAGCTGCCTGGAGAATTAATGGGGCCTTTGGCCCTTGGTTTATTAGAGTGTGGAGCATTTGTTCCATTTTCTGAAACCTCCCCCACATTCTTTTTGTATCTGGAGGGGAGTCGTCCTCTTCTTCAGACCCGTCTGACAAAACGGGTCTGATAGCTTTTGTTTAGATTTTCTAGGTGCAGTGGCCTCAGTTTGCTGAGACACTGGAGCTGGTACAGATAGTTTCCGTTGTCGGTATAACGGCAGCCGGTATCGGAACCGGCATTACTGTACTTATCTCTAAACCCGATCGAATGCGTGAATCCGCATTGCCGATGGATCCTTGCTTGCTACGGACTTTCCTACCTGAACGCTCCATCGCTGCACCAACTCCAACTGACTCTACGAGCCAGATTTACGGAGCTTAAATAGAGCAGGAAAAGTTTTTTTTTAAAAATCACTTACCTGCAATGTACTACTTACGCTGGTGGAGCTGCGCTCTCCAGCCCGTTCAGTGTGACATGCGCGGACGTAATGACGCGCATGCGCCTGGCGGGGCTTCTTCACGTAGTCACTCACGTGACTCCGAAGTAAAATTGCTGATCATCCAACTTCACTCCTGGCCTTCATGATAACTAAATTTGCAATAGTTTGTGCTTCTGAGTTATCTCCTTGTCCAATTCTTCAGCAGATCCATGTTTAAAAGTACGTCCTTGACACATCTGCCCTTACAAACAAATTCCCTATTTCAAACCTCTTTTCTTCCCTCAGAAATTGAGTCTGCTGTGATTTGCCAGATCTCTGCTTCATCTCCATGTACAAACCTCTCTATGCAACTCTTCTCACCTGCCATATCACAAGGCTTCTTATACACTGGTCACCCAAATCTACTGTCCCTGCTAATCCTACTCTTCCAGCTTTCAGCCTTCAATATGTTTGACCATTATGTGCCTGTTCAATGTATCTGCCTCCATTGTCCAGCACACCAGTACGAGCCTCACCTGCCTTCAATTCATTGTCTCATTAACAAGCCTCTAACTCTGGTCTTGCCTCTCCCCCCTATTATTAACCTTGCATTGCCATGTTGTCGATTCCTGTTATGAAGGGATTGTCTTTTTTTAGTTTTAGTTTGGTTTGTAGATAGATACAGTGCGAAAACAGGCCCTTCGACCCACCGAGTCCACGCGGACCAGTGATCACCCTGTACACTAGTACTATCCCACACACTAGGGACAATTTACAATTTTTACCAAAGCCAGTTAACCTACAAACCTGCATGTCTTTGGAATGTGGGAGGAAACCAGAGCACCCAGAGAAAACTCACATGATTACCGGGAGAAGGTACAAATTCCATGCCCTCAGCAGCCGCAGTCATGATCAAATCTGGGACTCTGGCGCTATAAGGTCAGCAGCTCTACTACTGCACCACCATGACGCCCATTATGAGGAAAGGTTGAATTTATACTTTGAGGAACTTATCAAAAGAATGCACAGCTCTAAGGTGAAAAGGGTAAAGTTGAAAGGAAATGTTCAGGGCAAGTTTTTTACATAGTGTGCATCAGTATATATATCAAGTGTACATTTCTAACACAGGAGGACATAAGGTGAGAGGGGGAAAGTCCAGTGGACTTGTGCGAGGCAGGTTTTATACACAGAGAGTGATGGGTTCCTGGAACACGCTACTAGCATAGTGGAGGAGACGGACATGATAGAGGCATTTAAGAGGCTTTTATAAAGGCACATTGATATGCAGGGAATGGAGGGATATGGATCACATGCAGGCCAAGTAGATTAGTTAAACTTGGCATCATGTTGGGCACTGAGGTTACATTAACTTGGCATCATGTTCCCAATGGGACTGTGTTGTACTGTTCTATGTTCCGTGTTTTAGAAAACATTGAATAACCATGACAGGATTTGTGCTGAGAGGTGTGTTTCTCCAGTGAAGGTGTCTGGAGCTGGGGGGTCATAGTCTCAATATGAGAGGGTAAGATGTTTAGAGAGGATTTCTCTTTAAAGTATATGATTTTTTGGCCGAATCGTTGGGAATTTTCATTGCTGAAATAAATGGTGTAATAGAAAATCAAGAGTTAAGGCTATACGTCTGGAAAATGGATGCCAAGATCAAATCAGTCAAGATATCATTGAATGGCTGATCAGGAACATGCGTGGTATGGCAAGCACTTATATTTGCCAATTTTATGATACGAAAGCACAATAGACAATGCCAGTTGCATGTTGATGACACCTAACCCCATGTTACTAAAACCGCACTTCCAACTCTTTGTTGCTTCTGCTTTCAGATTGTTCCCATGGCATTCAGCTCCGGGAGAGGCAAGAATTCCTATGTTAAATGGTTGTCCAAATGAATTCATTAGGTTTGGTGCTAACCACCAAGTCTGTTCTTTTCTTATTTATTGTATCCCAGGCTTAGGCTGAAAATGATGACGCCCAATCTCACCATCCGGACTGTCAAAGCTGCCACAGCCAGACATAAAAATAGCTTTTTTTTCACGAGTAGTAGCTCTACTCAATAACCAAAAAGCTGTAGCCTCCTTTTGCTCTGGTATTTTATTTAATTCACATGTTTAATCAATAATGTTTTATTATTAATGTTTAATGTTTCATATGTCATTCCTATCTGTCACTGTGTGTCATGTTGTCACTTCCAGGCGGAGCACCAAGGCAAATTCCTTGTATGTGAATACTTGGCCAATAAACTTATTCATTCATTCATTCACTCATTCATGCATTCATTAAATGATTTGGAGCAAAATAGCTCAGATCGTATGCAATATTCTTCATGAAGACCATTTCTCACTTTGTAATATGACCTGTCCCTGCCATAGCCTTCAACTATGGCTTAATCTCCAAATTAGACTATCCCAGCTCTTCTGACTGACAGAGTGACAAGGAGAACATACAAACTGCCTGCCAACAGCACCCAAAGTCTGGATTGAACCAGGGTCGCTGGCTCAATGAGGCATCAGCCCTACCAACTGTACCACTGTGCGACCCTGATATCACAGTTCTGATATCCTTTCTATAAACCACTATTTATCAGTGCTCTCCAATACTAGTAAATTCTTCCGGTTACGGTCTCTGGGTTATTAAAATAATTATCATCAAAATAAGCAACTTAAGGTAGTGAAGCAAAACATGACAATTTAGTTTAGAAATACAGTGTGGAAACAGACCCTTCGGCTCACTGAGCCCGCGCTGACCAGCGATCACCCATTTCTAATCACTTTAAATTGTCATTGAGTTTTGACTTTAATATGTTAGAAATGCTCATAAAATGTACAAAGTGATGCTAATTTTATAACATCTAAATTTCAGTCAATAAAATAATTAATATAGGGTATTTTCACTGTGGTAGAGGAGAGTTAAAGTCCCAGTAGGTCTTTGCTCTTTAATAAACTGTTCCAATATCTGAAACACAAAGTGCTGCAGTAACTCAGTGGGTCAGGCAGCATCTCTGGAGTACATGGATAGGGTGACATATCAGTTTGCGATCCATCTTCAGACTTTAAAGACTCTTGAAAGATCTCAACCTGAAACATCAATTATCGATGTCCTCCAGAGATGCTGCCTGGAGCGCTGAGTTACTCCAGCATTTTGTGTTTCGCTTATTCCAGAATCTGCGGTTCCTTGTGTTCCAATATCTGCATCTAGTTATCATAGGTGAATGTCACCAGGACGATTTCATTTGAATTCTGGTGCTGATAGAATAAAATAGCTGTTTAAATGATAAATATATTTACTTGTAGAGAGGTTAGAGATGAGAATTAAAAGATAGACACAGAGTGCTGGAGTAACTCAGGGGGTCAGGCAACATCTCTGGAGAAAAAGGATGTGTGACGTTTCGAGTTGGGAAACTTTCTTCAGACTTTGTGTCCATCTTTGGTATAAGCCAGCATCTGCAGTTCTTTGTTTGTATGCATAGAGATGAGAATACTTATTTTTCTTATGGCTTTCTGTTGTGACATTTGATTAGATGGTTATCCTGAATGCAGGAGCAAAACCTTTTTAAAATCCAATTAGAGAAAAGATTGTGATAGATTGTATATTATCTATATCACTGAAAACTTGCAAATACATATTTACATATCAAATACAATTATTTAATGTACTTAAGATATAAATTAAAAGCTGAGTAACTCAGAGGGTCAGGCAGCATCTCTGGAGAAAAGGAATAGGTGACATTTCGGGCCAAGACCCTTCTTCTGACTGAGAGTCAGGGGAGAGGGAAATTAGAGGGATGAAAAGATTCAGAACAAATCAGAGCCAACACTGATGACCCTCTCCCCTGACTCTCAGTCTGAAGAAGGGTTTCAACCTGAAATGTCACCTGTTCCTTTTCTCCAGAGATGCTGTCTGACCTGTGGAGTTACTTCAGCTTTATGTGTCCATCTTCGGTTTAAGCCATCATCTGCAGTTCCTTCCTACATATTCAATGTACTTGTTAGAAGAACTAACCTTTGTAACATAAAAGTCAGAAATTCCCGAGGTTTAGTTATGAGACACTTATTTTTGACTTAATTCCAGGCCATGGTCTATCTAGGAAAAAAAGCTGTGTTTGCTTCTTGAGATCTGGTATCTTCTACCATGGATTTAGTCATAGATAGTCTTACCCGTTATGGTTTTCCCTGCTCTGGATCAGCGGGAGAGCTGATACAGTTTTCACGCCTAAGTGGAAAGAATTTGTAGTGTACATTCCTTTTCATTTGTTGCTGTACAAGAGAAATGCCACTTTTGAAAGAAAAGCCCGAGCAGGTAATTGTTTCTGTCAGTAGTGGCGGACACTTTGACTTTAATCAAAGTTGGTGACAAAAGGGTGAACTGAATTATCAGAAGCACAGATAACATACTTTTCGCCAGTCAAAGGCTATTCCTACATTTGCATTAATTTTGCAGTAATGGGAATTTGATGGGCTGTGCTTTGCACCTATTTGAAGTGAGTTCATCTAGGGAGATGGAAGTTTATACTTTGTCTACCATTTAAAAAGAAACATCTTACATTTATGTAAACCTTGATCACAAGCCCCAAATGTCTCAAATGATTTTTAGTACATTGGTTTTTGTTTAAAGAGTGCAAGGGCTATTATGGAAACAATTATAACAAGGCCATTTTTACCATCACCAGCCACAAAGATACAATGAGAAGGTCAGGTAGTTGTTCAGGGTTTAGGTGGTTTGGAAAAAGGTATTTCTCTGCAGATAATTGGTTCAGGCCTTTGGATTGCCTAATCGCTAACCTAACTGCTTCTGTGTTGTATGCAGGGTGGCACGGTGGCGCAGAGGTAGAGTTGTTGCCTTACAGCGCCAGGTTCGATCCGGACTATGGGAGCTCTTCACCTGATGTCCTGGTGGCAAGAGCAAAAACATTTAGCTCACAAAATGTTGGACTAACTCTGTTGGACAGGCAGCATCTCTGGAGAAAAGGAATAGGAAATGTTTCGGGTGGAGACCCTTCTTCAGACTGAGCCCTCAGTCTGAAAAAGGATCTCGACCCGAAACATCACCCATTCCTTCTCTCCAGAGATGCTGCCTGTCCCGCTGAGTTACTGTAGCATTTTGTGTATATCTTTGGTGCAAACCAGCATCTGCAGTTCCTTCCTACACTTAACCTTTCTCTCAATGTCCGCAATACAAAGGGGATTGAGATCGACTCCAGGAAGTGAAGTGGTACATGTACCCCGGTATGCATTGACAGTGTCAAAGTGGAGATAGTTGAAAGCTTTAACTTCCTAGGAGTAGATATCACCAACAATTGTCCTGGACCACCCTATCGAAGCAATGGCCACAAAAGCACAACAAAACCTCTACTTCCTTGGAAGGCTTGAGGACGTTTGGCATGTCCCCAACAACTCTCAGCAACTTTTACAGATGTGCTGTGGAAAGCATTTCATTGGGATGCATCACAGAATGGTTTGGGAACAGCTCCATCCAAAACCACAAGAAATTGCAGAGAATTGTGAACACAGCCCAGACCATCACACAAACCAACCGCCCTTCCATCTGTCTGAAGAAGGGTCTCGACCCGAAACGTCGCCTATCTCTTTCGCTCCTTAGATGCTGCTGCACCCACTGAGTTTCTCCAGCTTTTTGTGTACCCTCCCTTCCATTGTCTCCATTTACACTTCACGATGCCTTGGCAAATCCACCAGCATAATCAAGGATGAGTCTTACCCTGGTCACTCCCTCTTCCCTCTCCCATCAGACAAGAGGTTAAAAAGTGTGGAAACACAGACCTCCAGATTCAGGGACAGTTTCTTTCCAGCTGTTATCAGGCAACTGAACCATCCTATCAACAACTAGAGAGCAGTCCTGAGCTAGTATCTACTCACTGGAGACTTCACGGTTTATTTAATCAAACTTTACTGGACTTAATCTTGCACTAAATGTTATGCCCTTTCTCATGTATCAGCACACTGTGGATGGCTCTATATTAATCATGCATTGTCTTTCCGCTGACTGGTTAGCACGCAACAAATATTTTTCACTATACCTCAGTACGCGTGACAATAAACTTTACTAAACTAAACTAAATGAAACTAAACTAAACTAAACTCAACTACACTAAACTAAACTAAACTAGCCAAAACTGACCTAAACTAAACTCTCTTTTCAACCCATCCACAATGATCAAGGTTGATTTCCGACTCAAGCTTGAGTGATCTGATATCCTTGAGTGATTTCAGCCTCTGCAAAGTGCTGATTTAATTCCTGGACTTGGAATTAAAAAGTAATGAAGGAATGTTAAATTTATGCAGAACCCTGGTCAGATTTTACTTAGAGTAAGAAACACAGCCATCCTACCCCTCAATGTGCAAAGAACAGAGATATCCTGTGGGGAATGTGGACTCATAAATTTATAATCAAACTATATCCATGATAGACACGAAAAGCTGGAGTAACTCCAGTAGGACAGGCAGCATCTCTGGAGAGAAGGAATGGATGATGTTTCGGGTCGAGATCCTTCTTCAGATGGAGTCTGAATCTGAAGAAGGGTCTCGACCTTAAAAGTCACCCACTCCTTCTGTCCAGAGATGCTGCCTGTCCCGCTGAGTTACTCCAGCTTTTTGTGTCAAACTTCGACTTAAACCAGCATCTAAAAGTTCCTTCCGATACATATTTATAAGGAGGAAACTGAAACAGAACAGCTTAAAATATCAAGGGAAATCGAACACCTTGAAATTGCTCTTTATTAGAAAGTAGAAGAATAGATTATCAGATAATTATTGCATTACTGTTTGAAGGAGTTAGTAGTGTATAGATTATAGGCTGTGTAGTCTGCCTTAGATCTGTGGCTATCCCTCCAAAGCAATTCAAAGGCTGTAAAGTGCTTTAGGACTTTAAGCAGTAGTGGAAGGAGCCTCACCAACGTATATCATTTTTGTATTGCCTTGATGGATACCTTTAACATTTATGAATGGGGTTAACAGGGTAGATGTTAAGAGAGCATAGAAAGATCTGAAACTATGGTCAACGATGCAATGTGAAGGAACAATAATGGGTCAAGTTAGACAAAAGGGCTAATTTTTGCTTCGATATGGCTGGTCCTGGACAAATATCAACAGCAACTTTTCCTGGACCAGCCCCATAGATGCAATGGTCAAGAAAGTGCTCCTAAACCTTCTACTTCCTCAGGAGGCTTAAGAAATTTGGTGTGTTCCCAATAACCCTCACCATATTCTACAGAGACACCATAAAAGTATTTTAACGGGATGTATCACTGGTTTGGTAACAGCTACATCCAAGACCACAAGAAATTGCAGAGTTGTGGACGTAGCCCAGACCATCACACAAACCAACCTCCCTTCCATTGACTCCAGTTATACCTCACGCTGCCTCAGCCAGACCACCAGCATAATTAAGGTCGAGTCACACCCTGGCCACTCCCTCTCCTCTCCTCTCCCATCAGGCAAGATGTTTGAAAGAGCATACCTCCAAATTCAGGGACAGTTTCTTCCCAGCAGTTATCAGGAAACTGAACCATCTTACCACCAACTAGAGAACGGTCCAGACCTACCATCTACCTCATTGGAGACTTTCAAACTATCTTTAATCGGACTTTACTGGACTTTATCTCGCACTAAACATTATTCCCTTTACCCTGTGGATGGCTTGTAATCTTGTATAGTCTCTTCGCTGACTGGATAGTACGTAACAAAAAAACTTTGCACAGTTCCTCGGTAAACGAGACAATAAAAACTAAACTAAACTAGACATTGGGCCAAAGCAGATATGTCCAAGATATAAGATGATCCTCAAGACTGGGTGCACTGAAACTTGGATCCCAACAGTGTCAGTGCCCAGTTGCAAATTAGTCTACATGCAATGTAGGGCAGCACAGTGGCTTAGTGGTAGAGTTGGTGCCTTACAATGATAGAGACCCATAGTTTGAACCTGGCTATGGGTGTTATCTGTACGGAGCTTGTTCGTTCTTCCTGACACCGCGTGGGTTTTTCGGGTGCACTGGTTTCCTCCCACACTCCAAAGACGTACAGGTTTACAGGTTAATTGGCTTTGATGGAATTATAAATTGTCCTTAATGGGCAGGATATTGCTAGTGTGAGAAGGGATCGCTGGTTGGCGCAAACTCGGTGAGCCAAAGGGCCTGTTTCCATGCTCTATCTCTAAAGTCTAAAGTCTAAAGTAAAATGATTAATAAAGGAACTGAGGAGAAATTTCTCTGTGCAGAGTGATTCGCAAGCTGAACACAATGCCACATGAGATGGAGGCAAGTTAAATGCCTTCAAAAGCAAACTAGATTGGCATATGAGATTACACAAAATTGACTTTTTAAAAGCGAGGATAGTGCAGGAAAGAGACAACTTTTAAGGAACATAAACACCAGCACAAGTAGGTTGGACGAAATACCTTCACATGTTTTTATTTTGCAGTTGCCAGGCAATTTTAATCTCATATTTATTCATTGCTATTTATTATCCTGCCTTTCTGTACTCAACAATGGGAAAGACGATTATCATTGAATAAATAAACAAGACTATGCAAATTAATGTGAAGGATTAATAATGGAACAAATCTAATCAAAGCTAATATATGTTAAGTCATTGGCTAAAGCATGCCACAACCATGTTTGTACAGATTACAGATAATCTCTGGCCATGTTGTGTTTGTCTTTATTATCAAGACATATCATGTATCCTACTATTTGCATAACATCAGATCATTAATTCCCCCTTCCTGGAAATCTGCGCAATATTTCTGATTCCGTTTGAAGAAGGGTTCCAACCAGAAACGAAACCGGAAATTGCTGGAAGTCAATACTTTGTGGGAAATGGTGTTGATGCCACAACAGTAGGAATTGGGGACATAGGAACTGCAGGTGCTGATTTACAAACAAAAAAGACACAAAGTGCTGGAGTAACTCAGCGGGTCAGTAGAAGGGCTGAAGAAGGGTCCGGACCCAAAACATCTTCTATCCATGTTCTCCAGAGATGCTGCCTGACCCATTGAGTTACTCCTAGACCTTGCGTCTCTTTGGAACTAGGAATTAGTCTCAGTAAGAGTGCTGATAGATTCAATGCATACCTCTATACTTTGATTTGATATAGTCCCACATCTAATCTACTCAGGCATAATTAAAATCACTTTTAATTGCTGAAGATTTCTACTATTGTCTAACCTTTACTCAATATGCACCAATGAGTGTAGGTTTCCTGTAGCATTCCTTGATTCTGTTGATAATGACTCTACCTTAGTGCAGTTGTGATTTATTATTTGTGTGAATATGTAAAGGGCCTGTCCCACTTAGGCGACTTTTTAGGCGAGTGTAGGAGACTCTGCACTCGCCTCATGATTCCCACATGTTTGCTGGTGGTCTCTGGTGAGTCTCCATGGTCGCGAGGAGTTCCCGCATTCTGGGAACTAGTCGCGGCCTCAGTATGGCAAATTTTTCAACATGTTGAAAATTGGTCGCCATGGAGAAAATCGATAATCCTGTAGTCGTAGGTGCAGTTGTAGTGGGGTCGTCATGTAGTTACTGATGGTCGAGGTAATCGTAGGTAGTTTTAGTTAATCGCCTTTGCTGACCGGGCATTTTCATTGGCTCATTGGGGAAAAAAAAACGCAAGCACGAGTTTTCAGAACCAAGGATAACCGACCAGTAATGTTAAATGCCTGCCAAACTTCACAGCTGTATATCTCTGGCTTATTAAAACTTGTCTGGCTTCTTAAAAGTGTCTCCACTCCTTCTCACCCCTTCTCCCCCCACTTCTTCTCCCTTCTCCCCCCCTTCTTCTCCCTTCTCCACTTCCCCCCTCCCCCCTCTTTTAAAGGACTTACCGTACACTGTGCTAGCCATCTTAACCTTCCTGTTCATTGCGGTGTGTGTCTGTATCACCTTGGCTTTGCACCGTGTGAATTTCAGAAAGCGCTCCCCCACTTTCCCTGGCCCCCGCCTTTGCGATATGTGTGTATGTGTGTATGTTCCATTCTGACAGTTCCCGGTTTTTCAGGCGAGTGCCGCGAACTGGACAGTCGCAGGCAGTCCACTGAAAAATCGCCTAAGTGGGACTTAAGAATACACATTTCTGAGTTTTTGTGATGTTCTACAATTAGGAGACTGACAACATTAAGGGAAGCAATTCTGTTTCCAGCGTGCACAACATTTCTTTAACCTTTGTCTGACTGTCCCTCATTACATTTTATGTCTGTTTGCTTTGTTGTTACCTTTTCCTAGCTAACAATCATCATCTATTTCCACATTTTACTTGATCTCAACTTTCCTTTGACGTCCCGTTCTCACACCTTACACTTCCTTATCTCTGTGTCTCCCTGTCCCCTGACTCTTAGTCTGAAGAAGGGTCTCGACCCGAAACGTCACCCTTTCCTTCTCTCCAGAGATGCTGCCTGTCCCGCCAAGTTACTCCAGCATTTTGAGTCTCTCCCAGTTTAAAGCAGAATCTGCAGTTCCTTCCTACACATTTGTTTAATCTTTTCTGGATAATGGTCAGTGTGGGGCCCATTTTCCATTGCAGTAATTACACATTTGGTTTGATTGTGGCTTCACCTTAATGTGATGTGGTTTGGAGTTGACATTTATCCAATGAATAGAGATGCTATTTAGTCCCTCCACCTGCTACAAGACGTTCAAATTGATTTAGTGCACAGACTAGGTCTAAAACCTCATTTAAGATGCAATCTTTCCCAAGAGCTTAGCGTTTTAATTTTCAGTTGCCGCGATGAGCATATATTGTGCTATTTGTTGACATAAGCATGTGCAAAAGGCATTAAAGTTATTCAACCTTTACAGATGCGCATTTGCCTCCAAAGTCGGCATGGTAGTGCAGCCTTAGAGTTGTTGCCTTGCCGCGCCAGCGACCTGGGTTCGATCCTGACTGCGAACGTTGCCTATACGGAGTTTCCTCCGTGGGTTTTCTCTGGGAACTCCGGTTTCCTCCCGCACTCCAAAGGCATGCAGGTCTGAAGGTTAGTGGGCCTGATAAAATTGTAAATTGTCCCTAGTGCGTGTAGGATAGTGCTACTGTGTGGGGATTGCTGGTCGGCGCGGATTTGGTGGGCCAAAGAGCCTGCTTCCATGCTGTATTTCTAAATTAAACTAAACTAAAGTCTAACCTCTCCACCCTTTCTGCCCATGATAAGTTCTTGAACCAAAATGTCGACAGTTCATTTCTCTTCACAGATGCTGTTTGACTCACTGAGTTCCTCCAGCAGTTTTTTTTTGCTCCAGATGACTGCAGCATCTGCAGTTTCCTGTCTCTCAAATATAAGGTGTTAATTTAAACCACTTCCCCATCAGGATCTAAGATTAACACAAAATGCTGGAGTAAATCAACGGTTCAGGCAACATCGCTTGAAAAAAGGAGTAGGTGATGTTTTGGGTTGTTCCGCTGAGTTACTCCAACATTTTGTGTCTTCCTTAGGTATAAACCAGCATCTGCAGCTCCTTCTTAAACACAGGATTGAAGAGTAGTTTCACAGTGCCAGAGACCTGGTTTCAATCCTGACCTGAGTGGATTTTGCACATATTCCCTGTGACAATGTGGGTTTCCTTTGGGTGCTCCGGTTTTGTCTCACATCCCAAGGACACATGGGTTTGTAGGTAAACTGGCATCTTCACTTCTCCCTAAACCTAACAATGTCCATTTTAAAATACACAATAACCTGGCTTCCACAGCTGCCTATGGCAATTGATTCCTTGATTCCACAGATTCACCACCCTGAGACTGAAGAAATTGTAAAAGCGCTTCCTTTCATTCTGAGGCTCTGCCCTCTGGTTCTAGACTCTCCCAATAATGGAAACATCCTTTCCACGTCCACTCTATCTAGCGACCCATTTGTTATTTGAGAAGAAACTAAGTGACGTTGACCATTCAATTATGAATCCATTTATGGCAAATTAGAAATAACATTTTGCATTTATTAATTAGATTTACAGGTGAATAAACTGAGAGCCAGGCTGTTCATTTCAAAGTGATGTTATCTGTAGTACTTACTTGACTAAGTGGGACCCGTTGGGTCCCAGCATCACATGGGAGGGCTGGTCCCCCAATGCAACATTCCATCTCTCCACCAATTCCAATATTGGTGGCCAGTGGGGGGGGGGGGGGGTCTTTCTGGAGCACTAGTATGGGTGTTGTGAGGTGAAGGGACTGGTTTCCAGAGGGCTAGTATGGACATTGTGGGCCAAATGGTTTCTTGGGCTAGCGGCTCAGTCACTCGAGCCTGTTGGACTGGCAGCTCACTCACGGGTGGTGGGCTGGCAGTTGACTCACGGCTACTCCTTGAAATTCCATTTCAAGCAGGATGCCAGGCCACCAAATTCAAGTGCAGTTTCTTACCACTTCAAGCAGGGTGTAAGGCCACCAAATTCAAGTACAGTTTCATACCATTTCAAGCAGGGTGCAAGGCAACTAAATACAGTGAGTCGAGACCTCTCCCTTCTCCATCTTGCAGAGACTGAGCCACGCCCACACTTCTGGGTTTTATAGTCCCTCCCCCTCCCACCAGAAGGGGCGTGGCCTGCATGGCGTGATTGACAGGAGAGAGAATCTCAACATTTTTTAAACACTAACAACTCTTTTATTTTTCATCGATGGGAAAGATCCTCAGCACCTGATGAGCGGAGGGGGACTCTGAGTAAGATAGCCAAAAATCACAACCGTACGTGGTAGTGTTTTTTCTAAAATCAATATAAAGTGCAAACAGGAAGTGGTCAAGATTAGACTTTTAATTATATAGAAGGCAACTTTAATTAGGCAAGGCAACTTTACTTTGGCAAGGCAACTTTAATTATGCAAGGCAACTTTAATTAGGCAACACAGCTTTAGCATTTCCAAACCAAAGGCAACATAGCTTTAGCATTTCCAAACCAAAGGCAACACAGCTTTAGCATTTCCATCAAAGGGAACACAGCTTTAGCATTTCCAAACCAAAGGCAACACAGCTTTAGCATTTCCAACAAAGGCAACACAGCTTTAGCATTTCCAAACCAAAGGCAACACAGCTTTAGCATTTCCAAACTATATTTTCAAACCACATTAAGGGCACTGACTGACTGAGGCACTCAACACTTCCGGGTTTTATAGAACCTCCGGAAGTGGCGGGGCCTTCAGGAGAGAGAATCTCAACATTTTATAAACACTAATAACTCTTTTATTTTATATCAATGGGAAAACTCCTCTTGTCCTGCGCAGCGGAGGGGGACTCTGAGTAAGATGGCCAAAAATCACAGCCATAAGTGTCAGCGCTTTTTCCAAAATTAATATACAGAACAACAGGAAGTGGTCAAGATCAGACTTTTAGTAATATAGATTGTAGAGAAAATGAACAGCTGCTCTTAAATTATTATAACATTGTGTTTGGAATCCAAAAAGCCAGCATTTTTTTTGTCTGTATGTGATTAGTCTTTTACTTATCAAAATGTGTTACTAACCTACACTACTTTCTACTAACCTCCCGTATGAGGTTATGGCTTTTCCTGCCTCTGCCTCTGCCACTGTTTTATTTCAGTGATGGATTGCTGACTGAGACATGACCTGAATTACTGCGTTACAGCACTTTCAGCAATCGCATCATTTTTCCTCCTCTTTGTGGATCGCATCTGTACTGATCGTCAAATGATAACACTACTTGTGGGAAAATTGAAGCTATTTGTGTTTAAATTTGTAGGAGAATTGCACACAGTTGGCCGCTGATACAAATTTGCCCGATACTAATCAGTCGTAAGAGGAATCACTTAAGTTCTTTGGTTTGACAATTGATGAATGAAACGGTCAGTATCCAATTTGGAACTGTCTTAGCCTGAGGAGGTAAATCCTGTCAATTGCACATTAAAAATGTAAAGGAACCAAAATATCAACCCTTGTTGTCGGTGCATTCTCTTTCCATATCACATCACAAAAGCCATTTATCCTGCTTTAGTACTGGTCATGGGGGCATATTTTCGATTTTTTTTCTTGCAAGCTACATTATACAGTCTTTGAAAGCTAATCAGTCTCAGAAACACAGCGGTATGTCTGCCGACATGTACAAGGAAAATTGCCTTCTCCTAGCTCATAGATTCAGTCGGGCAAATTCTTTTACTGAACATCAAAGCGATCACTGTGAACACTGCATTTATTTTGCCTTGTGACATAAGATATACCTCAGCATCCACTATGATTTCTGTACTTTACAAGACACAGTAAATATTTAATGAAAGTTAGGTCAGCAATAATTCACTATTTACCCAGTGGCCGTTTGTTCATAAGTGCATACGTACTAAAGGTTTGAAGTTTTCACACAAGTCGTTTGAAATTGACCTTTTTTGAACTTGACACTGGAATACACTTACAAAGGCAAGGACAAAATGTAGATGTTTCTCTGCTGGAATAGGCCTTTCTTATATTAACGATAGCAGGATGGTGATACAAAACATAATAATGGGATGTGTACCTAGGGGGTTTATTTACCAATACGACTGACCATACAATCAAATTTAAAAAAAAAGCAGAACATTTGGAGAATGCTATAAATGGTTCCTACTTAAAATGAAACTTTCAGCATTCCCGATATTAGCACAAATCTGTTCCTGTTCATATAACCATACAACCATATAACAATTACAGCAAGGAAACAGGCCCTCTCGGCCCTTCCAGTCCGTGCCGACCATTTGTTTTCCCCTAGTCCCATCTACCTGCACTCAGACCATACCCCTCCATTCCCTTCCCGTCCATATACCTATCGATCTATCATCATTTGGTTAAAGGTGACTTTAAATTAAAAATAACAAAGAACTTTGTGAAAAATTGAAGAAGATAACTGTCAAGGAAAATTTGTGTTAAATGTGTAAACAGACAAAGGAAATAAGTATTATTTTGCAAATTGGAGGAAATATGCAAAAAACACTTGTAGAAATCGTTTTTTTTTAAATATAGCTAATTAGAAATGTATTACTTTCTTAAATATGCCATGTGGATTTATCATTAATATGAGTTATTAATTTAGTTAATTATTCAAACTATATTCCAATTCTTTAAGGCAATCAACATCGTGTTTGGCTTGGTATCTAACTTTAAGTATAACTATTACACCAATATGTTTTTCTATAACATTGTATAGAAGCAATTTGAATCATACATCTTTCCTATGGATAAAATAATCTAAAATCCCAAAATCATGAATTTAAACTGGTGCAGAATCATGACCGCTCATTTATCAGCAGATTCTTTAGTGTCAATCCATCTACATTCTCTGCTGTTTAAGTGGTTTCACCACCAGGGGGAGCTATTTCTGTCCGAGTAAATGTTTTGTTTAACTTAACTCATACAGCATGGAAACAGGCCCTTCAGCCCACCATGTCCATGCTGACTATCGGTCACCCATTTATATTAGTTCTATGTTATCACACTTTGTTATCCACTCCCTACACACTAGGGACAATTTGCAGAGGCCAATTAACCTACAAACCTACACATCTCTGGAATATGAGAGGGAATCTACGTGGTCACAGGGAGAGCATACAAACTTCATGCAGATAGCACCTGAGGTGAGCATCTCTTGTGCGGTGAGGGAGCAACATTACCAGCTGCGCCACCGTGCCACCCATAAAACAGAATTAATAATGTCAGGATAGGATTAAGATGTATTTCATTATTGTGTATCTTATAAATATTCTCTCCACTTTTATAGGTGGCACAGTGCTGCAGCGGTAGAGTTGCTGCCTTACAGCGCCAGAAACTCAGGTTCGATACTGACTACGGACTTTGTCTGTACGAAACTTGAACTTTCTCCCTGTGACCGCGTGGGTTTTCTCCAGGTGCTCCAGTTTCCTCCCACATTCCAAAGATGTGCATGTTTGTAGCTTAATTGGCTTCTGGAAATTGACTTTGATATGTTAGGTTAGAACTAGTGTACAGGAAGGAGATCGTTGTTCAGCACTGTCTACAGGGGATCGGTGGGCCGAAGGGCCTGTTTGCACGCTGTAAAACTAAAACTAAAAATTACAGCTATCAATTTCACAATAGTGCAGGTACTGGATTCTTACTCCCATTTTCAAAAGAGAATTTTGCTCTTAAGGCTAACAAAATCAGGGGATATGGGGAAAAAGTAGAGATAGGGTATAGATTTTGTACATGATCTTATTTAAGGGCCGAATGGCCTACACCTGCAACTATTATCTATGTTTCTATGTTTCTATTCTGCAGCTCCATTGCTAAAACCAGAGTTCAATGGCACATCATACAATCATTGCTTTAATTTCGTATTGCTTATTTCCTCTAGTGCAATCCACTTGTCCTGTCATAAGATGATGGAACATACTGATTATTTTTCTGCAATTTTACACCTCTGATATTAGACATCCACTGTGAAATTACAGCTCAGACATCGGACACCCACAGCTCAATGTTCCCATTGACCTTCTAATTCACATTGTTAACACATCTTGTTTCAGTGTTGTCCATTTTTAATGACAAGAGCCAAATATAAAATGAATATTTTGGTATTATTCAAACTAACATACACAAAAATATTAATTGCAAGTCCTACATTTGTTTTTCGCGTAAGTATCACGAGTAATCATGTAACTGCACACCAACTGGCCCAAAGACAAGTAGAAATTCACTGGTGACCATCAATTATTCAATTTATTAACTAATGATCTTAGTAATTATCTTAACCCTTGTACAATATATCAAAACTTCAGATGATGTGCACAATGTGTATTGTTTTCTTCAGTCCACTGTGACAAGACGCCAGATACCAAGGTCATTGTTACATCTACTTGCTCCACTTAAAAGACAAGTAAGGTCACATCAGGACTATTGTGTGCAGTTTTGGTCACCCCATTACGGGAACATTGCCAAGGTTTTGGAAAGGGTTCCAATGAGGTTTACCAGAATGATGCTTGAATTAGGGGGAATTAGCTACAGGGAGAGGTTGGACAGACTTAGATTGTTTTCTCTGGTGCACTGGAGGTTGTGGGAGACCTGACGGAAGTACATAAAATCATGAAAGACATAGATAGGGTAGGCAGCCAGCATGGAAAAATCAAATATTAGAGGGCATAGCTTTAAGGCGAGAGAGACAAAGTTTAATCGAGATGTGCAGGGCAATTATTTTACACATAGGGTAGGTGATTGATGCAGATACATTAGTGGCATTTAAGAAACTTTTGGATAGACATACGGATTTACAGGGAATGGAGGGATGTAGGTTATATGCAGTTAGATGTGATGATCTGGGCATCATGTTTAGCACAGACCTTGTGGTCAAAGGGCCTGTTCTTGTACTGTAGTGTTCTATGTTCTATTTTTAAAGGAATGCAATGCCATTACTTAAATGAACTGAATTAGTTCAGCGTCTCCTGATGCATCATCATCAAACAATTGTCTTATCATAGTAACAGCATTGCACACCAGGCCCATTTTATGTTTAAGCACCAGTTCTCAATCTATATTATGATCTTTGGTCTTTTGTAGAACTATTTAGTTAACAGGGTACAAGTGTAATCATAATCCTTTGATCATACCATTCTTTTCGGTTTGGAACATAAGTAGGGATGTTTGCAGCAAGTGTAAATTTTAAAAAGTTAAAAGTGTTGAAATATGTTGCAGTTTCAATAGTTTAGTTTAGTTTAGAGATATAGCATGGAAACAGGCTCTTTGACCAACCGAGTTCATGGCCACTAGCAATCACCCCGTAGACTAGTTCTAACCTACACACAAGGAACAATTTACAGAAGTCCATTAACCTGCAGACTCTGCATGTCTTTGGAATGTGAGAGGAAACCAGAGCACCCAGAGAAAACCCACGAAACCACAGGGAGAAAGTAGAAAACTCCATCCAGATAGCACCCATAGTCAGGATTGAACCGGGTCTCTGGCGCGGCAGAACAGCACCTCTACCGTTGTGCTCTGTGCCTCCCCTGTTGAAGTTTCAATAGCGTATGAAACATTTCTATCTGCTGTTCAATGCTATTTACTAACTGAGTATTACCAAAATCATGTCTCTGGCTTGTGAGTGACAATGTCACAGTTAATGCCAGCATGCAGTCTGACTGGTGTACTGTACACTTGTACTAGACATTGCTGTTGAAAGCAGGTAATAAATTGCCAAGGACGTGTGTGCAATATGGATGATCCCAGGCACAGCTGCTGCAGTTGGGCACCCAAACACACCAGCGAGTTTATTTATGCCCTGTTGGGCCACAACAGTGAACAAAGGCAAATGATAAAGTGTACGAGTTTGTTAAACTGGCCTCGACAAGGCCAGCAGCATAATCAAGGACAAGTCGCAACCTAGCCATTGCCTCTTCTCCCCTCTCTCATGAGGCAAAAGATACAGAAGTATGAAAACGCATACCTCCAGATTCTGGGATAGTTTATTCCCAGCTGTTATTAGGGAACTGAATCATCCTACCACAACCAGAGAGTAGTTCTGAATTATTATCTACCTCTTTGGTGACCCTCGGACTATCCTTGATCGGACCTTGCTGACTTTACCTTGCATTATACTTTATTCCCTTATCATGTGTCTATACACTATAAATGGCTCAATTGTAATCATGCATTGTCTTTCTGGTGACTGGTTAGCACGCAACAAAAGCTTTTCACTGTACCTCGGTGCACGTGACAATAAACTAAACTAAACTTAACTGAACCATGATGCCTGTGGTGTACCAAATGTTGCTGGCAGATTTGGCTTAAAGCTAAATAAGTGCAAGGCAAACGGAGACTTCAAGTTACTGCTCTTCTATTATGTCACATCAAACCACTGAAGAAAAATCTATAAGTTTTAGTTACACTTGCATGTTAATGGCATTGTCTTCAAAAGTATATAGTGGACGAGTGCAGCTACAAATGCTGATGGGTGTAAATGCTTATATTGTTCTGGGGGTAGGGGAGGGACGTTATTTGTTTTGGTCATAGTAATTCCAAATGACTGAAGTCAATTTGTATTGGAATTTATTTTATGGCACAGATACAATGATATAGGTACAGAGATTCAACCATTAATCCAGAGATAGATACAAAATGCTGGAGTGACGTGGCGGGTCAGCTAGCATCTCTGGAGAAAAGGAATAGGTTACGTTTCTGGTCGAGACTCTTCTTCTGACTGAGAGTCGGGGGAGAGGGAAACTAGAGATGTGAAAAGGTTTACAGAATACACGTCGAGGAGGGAGGAGAACTTCTTCAAATTAGGCACACCAAGAGGAGATTTTGCAGCATGAATCCAGAGAACTTGAATTGACTGCCCTGAGCACAGCCTTCTCCCCATATCCCTTGATTCTGCTAGCCCCTAGAGCTCAGATAGAGAAACTCTCTTTTAAATTCATCCAGTGAATTGGCCTCTACTGCCTCTTGTGGCAGAGAATTCCACAAATTCACAACTCTCTGGGTGAAAATGTTTTTTCGCATTATAGTTTTAAATGGCCTCCACTTTATTCTTGGACTGTGGCCCTTGGTTCCGGACTCCCCCATCATTGGGAACATTTTTCCTGCATCTAGCTTGTCCAGTCCTTTTATAATTTTATACGTTTTTATAAGATAACCTCTCATCCTTCTGAATTACAGTGACTACAAGCCCACAATCTGTTGGTTAAAGCAAAATTAAAGTAATTGGGAATCTTTAATCTGTGGTAGTGGTTTGTGATCATTATCCTGACCCAAGATGGTATCAATAAAGCCCCTGTCCCACTTAGGAAACCTGAACGGAAACCTCTGGAGACCTTGCACCCCACCCAAAGTTCCCGGAGGTTCCCGGAGGTTCTGATCACTCTCCCTAATAGTTGAAAGAGGTTTCTGCGTAGTCGAGACTTCTTCTATGATCCTGCGCTTATTTCAATAAATTAAAAACCGGCCTCGACTAAAAATAGGTTGCCGTTTGGTCGAAGCCAGTGGAGTGGGGTTGCTAAAGGACTTAGGCAGCCGTTTACATCGCGCAGATGGCCCCCAGTGCAGTTGGTAGCAAGATCAGTAGATGCAGCTCAATGACTCCTTGGGTGGGGCGCGAGGTTTCCGTTCAGTTTCCTAAGTGGAACAGGGGCTTAACAGGCACTCAATTAGCTGGATCTGTCCGCACCTTGGCTAATGAGACAGGACTGGATCCACAGAACAATGAATCTACTTTTTGCAGCGGTGCAATTATGGTAATGTCTCCTTACCAAGGCAACTAGGGTTGTAATCATTGTAATCACGTATTGTCTTTCTGCTGACTGGTTTTCATGCAACAAAAACTTTTAATTGTACCTCAGTACACGTGGCAATAAGCTGAACTAAAACTGAGCTAAAACTAATAAATGGTGAAGCAAGGAAATGCAGATGCTGGTTTACACAAAAAAAAAACACAAATGCTGGAGTAACTCAGCACCCCTGGAGAACATGGATAGGTGATGTTTTGTATCAGGACCTTTCTTCAGAAAATAAATATTGGACTCACCAGTTATGCTCAACTCCTCAAATGTGAATATATTTTTAAACAAGATGGTTCGGACTTGATTTACCCTTTTTTTTGTAGGCAAGAGTCAAGAGATTTTGAAATCCTGTTCAATTCTGGATAATTGACCTGTTTAGGATTTGTAAATTGAGGATTCTGTAAGCTAGATAGCTGGAATCAAAGTGACTAGCTACTCAAGGAAATTCCACAAAGAGCAATCACTTTTCTTGATGTTATATTATAACCTTAAACATATTAAAAATCTCAAATGATGTATCCGAGTGCTTTGTCTACAGTCTATTATATTGCTGTTGTCTGCTATCAATTTATCTTATTTTATTCAATCACCTTGTTCTGCCATTGTTCTGTGAGAGCCAATTTGAACTTGCTGTCAAAATGTTACAGTAATGGAAATGTAGTTAAAAACTGGGTTTGATCAAACTTTCAATTTCCTGCCTAGTAATATCATTCTGACAAAACTTTGCTCTGTTCAATCATCTTATAATCAGTATTTAAAATTGAACAGAATTGTTCAGCTCTCTTTTTAGATGATGCCACTCCAATTGCGATTCATGTATTCTAGTATATCCAGGAGAGAGAAATCACAGGTGATACGGTTAACGTATCTTATTTAAGATAACTTTTAACAATAAATATGAAAATTGTCTTTTAAAAGCACAGATTCCAACATTTTCATTTAGTGTGTTAGCAAATTATGAAAATAGACTTTTGGATTTCAAGTTTCCTCTTCGGTATTGCTTATCATCGAGCTGATGAAACTCGTGGACATCAAGACTTACTGCCATGAACCACTCTGTGTGAAAATGTCCCTCTATTGAATACACCCAAATCCCTAACCCAACATCATCCATTTTTATGGTGCTTTGTATATCTTGAAGTTCTTGACTATCTCAACAGCAGCTTATTTGATGATGGTGGGGTTGTGTTCATTCCCTTGCATCCTTAAACCCCTGTCTCACGGTGCGAGTTGACCGATGAGTGACCCCGAGTTTTCATTCGCGGTAATCATGAACAATTAACGTAGCGGGAACGTCGGAACTTGCGCACGCAACTTAGTGACTCGTGGCGCTAACGGCAGGTACCCGTGAAACTTGTTAACTCTTGAAACAATTCAAACATATTTGAGGTTTTCCACAAGCCAAATTTACTGTTTAAGTTAAATATCGAAACATTTAAACTCGTTGTAATAACGTAGTGGCCCGAGAGTTTACCTTAGTGACTCGTGAGTCTACCGTGGGCACTCTTTAACTCAGCGGGCAGGCAGCATCTCTGGAGAGAAGGAATGGGTGACAGGATGATATTTCCAAATTTCTGCTGCATCTTTGTGTAACTCCAGCACCGTGTGTTCACTTTTTGTCAACCTGCATCTGCCCTTTCTTGTGTATGACATTATTTGTATCTGTGGCAGTTGATTGTCGCTTCCTTTAGTTTCCCAGGGGGTCGGGACGCGACTGGAGTTGGGAGGGAAAAGGGGGGGGAGGAGGGAGGGGAGGGGGGATGTTGGGGTGACTTAGTACGGGAGACAAGTGTACTGACTGTGTGAGCAGACACTTTGGTAGTGATTGCCCATGGGGTTCATTGTCGAGGACTTCATAATGCAGAGCGCATTATAAACAGTGGAGCGATTAACCCTGGAAATGGGGGAGATTTCTCTCTGAGTTGGACCCAGGAAACTGAAACAGGGATTTTCTTGAGGTTATTAATGACAGATAAATGGATGGGAAGGGTTTAGAGGGCTATGGGCAACTTGCAGGCAAATAGGACTACCCCAAGACACCAAATTGGATGGCACGGCCAAGCTGGGCCGAAGGACCTGTTTCCGTGTTGTACAGCACCATGACTAAGGCCTATCCAGTGGGATTGACATATTTTGTATTTTTCCTTTCTAAAGGATGCAGTGTATTTTGGTGACTATTGCACACTGCAGACCAGAAGCGTTATGGCGGGTGATTGTCGCCTGCCCGCTGTTTCTGACGCTAAAGCCTTGGGGTCGATGCCCTTCGTGTTGGCGTGGAGGGGGAGGGGGGTATTGTGCTGTTTGATCGCCCCCTGCTATCCCAGGGACAGGGAGACACAGCGGCTTTTGAGACTGGAGGGCAATCACTGCCAAAGTGTCTGCCCACACAGTCAGTACACCTCTCCTACACTTGTCACCCGCACTAAGATCATCCCGCAGAGAATGATCCCAGCCTAACCCAAGAGCCTTGTCACCCCAGACAGATTAATGATGCCCCCCCCCCCCCCCCCCCCCCCCCCCCCCCCCCAACCTCCCTCCACCTCAACTCACGCCTGGGCACCAAAGCAGCTCAGGAGATGAACCCTGAGCTCCGTCTCCCAACAATCTGATGTGCAACTGATGTGAAAGAACAGCGGCTGCGGCCGGCCGGCACCCGGCATGGACTTCTCACACCCTCACACACGAAAAGTGTGTGCGAATAAACAAAAACAAGGAATAAAACCAAAGCCCGGCTTGAAAGGCAACTAAAAATATATTCCGCTTAGAACGAGCAGGCACGGAGACATCCATCCACATTCAAAGATTTCATCTCCCGTCTCCCCGCAGTGTGTAGACCTGGCAGCAAATTCAATTAAAATATGACAAACCTCTGCCCGCTGGTCTTCTAACTACGTGATGTGTGTTTCAAACAAATCATAAGTACAACTGCTCTGGCACTGGACGGTGCGCATTTTCCCTTTGTAGGTCATATCAATAGATGCAGCCGCGCTGAATTCTATCTTTAACTCAAAGCCGCAGGATGGCGATGTCTTCTTTACACTGTTGCTTATTAAAACAGACCTTCACTCACGGTTGGCTCAAGAGTAATGGGAGTGGAACTTGGTAACTCGGGAGAGGAACTTGGAACATTGCAGAAATGACATACCCGTGGTAACTCGGTTAAACTCTTGAACATAAACATGGAATCTCGTACACAACCACTAGTCTGTTTTTTTTCTTTCACTTGGGGTCACTCGTGGGTGGACTCGCACCATGAGACAGGGCTATTAGGCCAACAACTAACTCTTTTGTGTTGTCCTGAAACCATGACACAAGGTCTGTGATCTATTTTCTGTGGTCCTTCTCATCTTTGTCATCGATCCTGCCGACAAAAGTGGTCTCGCCCTTTGCTTGTGTGGTTACTTGTGTGGCCTTCATGTGAGATGGAATAATTTTCTGTGATTCGTTGAACTATACGTTTTCATGTACAAGTGTGTGACCACGTGCTTAGATCAATGCATACATATCCAGTGGAGAAAGATTCTGGAGGGAGTATTGTTCCTCTGGTGCAGTTTTGCAGCATCATTTGGTATCTTTGGAAGAGAAGGAAACAAAATGCTGAGCTGAAATGCAGGCTAGATTAAAGGTACTGCTATTAAGAAACATATCAGTTACTTATATGGCACTGACCGGTTCCTGATATCAATTATTTCTTGAAAATACATCAATGAATGTACCAGTGACAAAATACTTAAGTTACAAGACTCACGACCAGAGCCCTGGAAGGCTTGAGTTTAAATACCACATAAAAATTGGAAATTAAAATAAAATAACTAAAATTAAATCTGGGATTTTTAGAGGTCGTATTGGTAACCATGGATATATAGATTGTCATAAGAATCCATCATGCTTACCAATGCCATTGAGGAACAAAGACTGTTGTCCTAAGCACATCTGACTGATCTAACCAGACCCATCAGCATGACTACGTTCAAGGGCACTTATGGAAGGACAATAAATGCCAGTATTGCCAGTGGTATGTGCAAGCAAAAATGAATAAAAATGTAATTAAGGGAATAAGTGTTGCTTTTGTTAGGCCAGGTGTATCAATGTTTATCAGCGAAGAGGCTTTTGTTGACTACTCAGTTAAGGAAGATGTATTTTGTTAGACTTTGGGATTGGCCAAAATTTGGAGACAAACTGGTGCATAAAAGGCCAGCTACATTTAAAGTGGATACATAACTTGGTCTGGGGAAGCATTCTAGGTTTCAGAGGAAAATAAGGGTGAAATTGCTCTGGCCATAATCTTCCAGACATTATTGGATTCAGAACTGGAAATGTTACAAGTTCTGAATCCATAAATGTCTGGAAGATTATGGCCTGGGCAGTTCCAGTTTGCTCATTGAAGAAAGATTGCTGGGATAGATCCAGGAACCAGAGCAGTTAGCTCATAGCTCTTTCTGGAATCAATAACTAAGGGTAGAATTAAATCACTTAGATAAGTATGAATTGAATAGAGAAAGTCAACTTGGTTTTACTAAAATCAAATTGTGTCCAATATCCTTGATTATGTTTCCAATTAAATAACAGAAAGTGCCACCGAGGGAAACACAGTTGATGTGGTGTATAAGTAGACGCCACGTAATAAGCATTTCATCATTGGATTTTTCAAAATATTTTCCAAACATTTTATTGTTTTGTACAGAAAATAAAGAGGGGTGGCACAGTGGTGCAGCTGGAGAGTTGTTGCCTGACAGCGCCAGAGACCCTGGTTCAATCTTGACAAAGGTTGCTGTCTGTACGGAGTCTGTACGTTCTCCCAGAGTGCGTGGGTTTTCTCTGGGTGCTCCGGTTTCCTCCCATACTCCAAAGACATGCGGGTTTATAGGCTAATTGACTTTGGCAAAAGTTATAAATTGTCCCGAGTGTTTAGGACTAGTGCTCGTGCACAGGGTGATCGCTGGTCGGTGCGGACTCGGTGGGCCGAGGAAACTGTTTCCGCGCTGTATCTCTAAAATTTAAAAGTCTAAAGTCTAAAGTCATCAAGTTTAACTCAACTGAATAAAATGTGGAGTATCATGGAGTATCAATTGTGACGGAAATAGCAGGGCAATGTTGGAGTTAAGCATTGGCGAGCACTAGGATCCTAGATGTGTAAGTGTGTAGCGTCTTGGACTTGGGCGTACAAGGCACAAACTCAAGTATAAAGCTGACACAAATCCTGGTGTTGCAGGAAACTGGCAGATGAATAGTAATAGTTATGAAGGTATAGAAAGGCTGATGAAATCGGGTAGATAGGTAGACAAAACCTAATGCTGAGAAATGCAGAGAGTTAAATTTATGTAGGAAGATAAGATGAAACAATAGAAACTAGAAGATGTGAATGGGTACATAGAACAAAGAGCCCCAAATGCAATTCCATTGTCCCTCATTGTCTGTCCATTCCCTCCACAGATGCGGCCTTATCCGCTGAGTTCCTCCAGCACTGTGTTTTGGTTCAGTCACAACTGCAATATAATGCGTGGTCGATTTGATACACTTAAAATAAAATACAGAGGATTTGGAAAGTATACAGATGAGATTTGCCGAAAGGATAGATTGGCTATGCTCAGGTTGGAATAGTGGAAGTTGTGAGGGGTGCGTAAGAAGGAACTGCAGATGCTGGTTTAAACCGAAGATAGACACAAAAAGCTGGAGTAACTGTCAGGTATTACATTTTGGGACGTTTAACAAGGGCAGGACCTACACAGTAAATGGTAGGCCTCTGGGGAGTGTTGTAGAGCAGAGGGATCTAGGACTGCAGGTGCATGGTTCCTTGAAGGTTGAGTTGCAGGTAGATAATGGGGTCAAAAAGGCTTTTGGCACATTGGCCTTCATCAATCAGAGTATTGGGTATAGAAGTTAAGAGGGCATTTTGCAGTTGTATAAGATGTTGGTGAGACCGCATTTAGAATATTGTGTTCTGTACTGGGCATCACGTTATAGGAAAGATATTGTCAAGCTTGAAAGTGGTTCAGAAAAGATTTACGAGGGTATTGCCAGGACTAGAGGGTGTGAGCTATAGGGAGAGGTTGAGCAGGCTGAGTGGTGGGTGTATGGAACAAGCTGACAGAGGAAGTAGTTGAGGCTGGGACTATCCCAGCATTTAAGAAACAATAGACAAATGACAATAGACAATAGGTGCAGGAGTAGGCCATCTTGCTCTTCGAGCCAGCACCGCCATTCAATGTGATCATGGCTGATCATCCCCAATCAGTGCTCCGTTCCTGCCTTTTCTCCATATCCCCTGACTCCGCTATTTTTAAGAGCCCTATCTAGCTCTCTTTTGAAAGCATCCAGAGAAACTGCCTCCACCCCCCTCTGAGGCAGAGAATTCCACAGACTCACCACTCTCTGTGAGAAAAAGTGTTTCCTCGTCTCCGTTCTAAATGGCTTACTCCTTATTCTTAAACTGTGGCCCTTGGTTCTGGACTCCCCCAACATCGGGAACACGTTTCCTGACTCTAGTGTGTCCAAGCCCTTAACAATCTTATATGTTTCAAGTTAGACAGTTAGACAGATACATGGATAGGACATGTTTGGAGGGATATGAACCAAGCACAGGCAGGTGGGACTAGTGTAGCTGGGACATGTTGGCCGGGTGGGCAAGTTGGGCCGAAGGGCCTGTTTCCACACTGTATCACCGTATGACTCTATGACTAACTCAGTGAGACAGGCAGCATCTCTGGAGAGAAGGAATGGACGACGTTTCGGGTCGAGACCCTTCTTCAGACTGGTGAGTGGACAGTTACCTGGATCTGTAAGAGAGGATGAATCATTTGTAGCATTTAAAAGAGAGTGAGCTGGGAGTCTGAAAGGAAAGAATGTGCAGGGCCATGGGAAGACATTGGGGGTGACGGGAGTAGCTGGATTGTAAGGGAAATGAAAGATGTAGACAGTGATGTGGAGAGATAAAGAACAGTGAATGAAAGATATGCAAAAAAGTAACGGGGAACTGACTGAGGGATATAACATCATGAAGGGTAGAAGCAGGGTACATAGAAGTTGTTCTCATTGTAGACCAGTCGAGAACCAGGGGGCATCAAATGAATATGACTTGTTAAAATGCTAAAGGGGCTGCCCCTCATGGGCGACCTAATCCGCGAGTTCTGGCGAGTTTGCCCTCGACTTATACTCGCAGCATGGTCGACACGAGGTCGTAGGAAGCCTTTGTAACTCTCCTTCATGCTTGAGAGTGGTCCCCATGTACTCGAGGCCTCAGCTAGGTCGCGCTGTATTTTTCAACACGTTGAAAAATGCCAGCGAATAAAAAGGAGGTCGTCTTCATTCTCCACTATTGTGTCCAATTTTCCCATGATTAATCGTAGCTACTCGTAGCTAGTCGAAGCAAGTCTTCAACATAATCGAAGGAGGTCTTCTACATAGTCGAAGGAGGTCTTCAACATGACATTTTTTCAAACTCTCCTGAACTCTTCTAAACTCGCCAATTAGGTCACTCAAGTGGGACGGCCCCTTAAAACAGACCAGAAGAAAATATTGTTGATACAGTTGGTGGTGAGTGGACAGTTACCTGGATCTGTAAGAGAGGATGAATCATTTGTAGCATTTAAAAGAGAGTGAGCTGGGAGTCTGAAAGGAAAGAATGTGCAGGGCCATGGGAAGACATTGGGGGTGATGGGAGTAGCTGGATTGTAATGTTGCATAGAGTTTATCTGGTGTTACCAGGTTAAATAGCCCTTTCTACACTGAGATGATTCAGAGATGCCCAGAGGGACTCAGTTTAACTTCAGTTGAGAATGATTAGTGAGAGATTTGTGATGCTTTAATCAAAGCGTCATGGAGTGTGGAAACACACCCTTCAGCCCAATGTCCCCGTCTACACTAGTTCCACCTGCCTGTGCTTGGTCCATTTCCCTCTAAACCTATCCTATCCATGTACCTGTCCAAATGTTTCTTAAGCGTTACGATAGTCGCTGCCTCAACTACCTCCCCCGGCAGCTCGTTCCATACACCTACCACCCACTGTGTAAAAAGGTTACTCCTCAGGTTCCTATTAAATAAATCCCCCCTCATCTTAAACCTAAGTCCTCTAGTTCTTGTTTCCCCTATTCCGGACAAACACTCTGTACATTTACCTTATCTATTCCTCTCTTAATCTTATACCTTCTATAAGATCACCCTTCATCCTTCTGAGCCCAAAGGAATAAAGTCCTGATCGGCATGTTATTTAATTATAATGTTATTTTGGATCAGAAGATAACTGAATAAAGTATAATGTAATGAGAAGAGTACATTGCTTAGTTATGGGAATTGTAACTAGCAGTTTTATTCAGCTCTCTGACAGTAACTGCTTGACCTGTTATTCCAGTTGCTGTTGTTCATTGACATTTCAAGTGAAATGTTCTACATGCATCCTAATATTATATCAAGTTCAAGTGAGTTTATTGTCATGTGTGTGTGTGTGTGTATAGTTATTTGTAAATTACGCAGACCATCCCTCTCTTTTCATATGTAGTATTTCTAATTTTAAATATGAAAGTAAATGTCCTATTGCATTATTCTCTGTCTTTCACTAGATGGCATTCAATCTACATCGGGGTATTGGTAGGATATTATAAGAGTTTTCACGAGAAGCATACGGTTAACAAAAATGATTAACTCAAATTCTTATCGTTCTGCGTTAATTTGTGAAAGCAATTAATGCTCAAGTGTAATTAGGGTGACTCTCCACATAAGCTGATATCACTCACTTAGTGCTGTGAAAGGTGCATTTGCCACGTGGCAGTTTGTTCTTGTCTCCTGTCAGATCCCTGCAAAGATTTTTGTTTACTATGGTGGGTGTTCTTGAGCAGCTGGAGAATTACGAAAAGGAATTGTGAAGCCCCCACTCATCTGCCTACCTGTGAGGTCAGGTAGAGTGAGAGAGTGGGAGAAGAGACAGGAACATCTTTTGACTTTTGAGATACAGTGTGGAAACAGGCCATTCGGATTACTGAGTCCTTGCCAACCAGCGATCAACCCGTACACTAGCACTATCCTACACACAAGGGACAAATGACAATTTTTGCAGAAGCCGATTAACCTACAAAGCTGCTCATCTTTGTCGTGTGGGAGGAAACTGAAGCAGCTAGAGAAAACCCACGTGGTCACAGGGAGAACACACAATCCCGGGTCTCTGGCATTGGAAGGCAGCAGCTCTACCACTATGTCACTGTGCCGTCCTCAACTGTGAATGCACTATTTCAGCAGCGAAAGTGGATCTATCTTCAATGTATCAATAGGTCAATAACCAACAAGCTCTGGAAATAAATAATTCAGACCCATGCAATAATTCCAGTTTTAATTTCAAAGCTCAATCCATTGCATTATGTTTTTTAAGAAGACTTAACCACTTTAAGACAAGGATTATTTTCTCTGGAACACAAATTATTGAGAGGAGACCTGATAGAGGTATACAAATTATGTGAGATATAGATAAGGTAGACAGCCAGAACCTTTTTCCCAGGATGGAAATATCAAATACTAAGGGTATAGCTTTGAAGTGAGAGGAGCAAATTAAAAGGAGATGTGTGGGGCAGATTTTTTACACAGGGGTGGTGATTGCCTAGAACATGGTGCCGGAGGCAGATATGATAGTGGCAATTAAGAGGCTTTTGGATAGTCCCATGGATAGGCCGGCAGAGGGATATGGATTATTGAGTCATAAGGAGGGATATGGATTATGTGCAGGCAGATAGGTGTGCTCTTGGCATGATGTTCGGCACATACATTGTGGGCCAAAGGCCTATCCTGCCCTGTACTGTTCTATGGTCTACGTTCTGTGTTTACTTGCCTTAAATCTCTTTGGCCATTTAGATTTTCATGAATCGTTAATGGGACAATTGTAGTTAGGCTGCCATCTGCACTATGTTTTAGTTATGCAAGAGCATGCCTTTTTATTTACTCCAAAGATATTGCTTGGAATATTAAGGGTTAGAGGTCTTGCTCTCCCTATAATTGTCCATTGTAAGCAAACAGACTTGAGGATTCCCAAAGCTCCCAGTCAGTGGACCTTGTGTGAGATTCAGTGGTACTTAGCAACTAGCTGCACCATTGAAACCACATACTTAGTTCATGCCAGGACATGTAGCTTCCTCTGGTGGTGGGGTGTAAGGAGGGGGCCGGGTCTGTGGGGGGAGGGGGGGAGCTGGGATGGGTGTGTGCAGGACCCTCGAGTGAAGAGGCAGCTTTAAATAAAGCACCGTGCAGCTTAATTTCCAAAGAGGCTTCTGGCATCGCTGTAAAGTTGCTGCTGGATATTCAAGGCTATCAGTTTCCTTTGCATTTGGGCGTCTCAGTGGAGCAGCGGTAGAGTTGCTGCCTTACAGCGCCAGAAACCCGGGTTCAATCTTGACTACAGGTGTTATCTCTATGGAGTTTGTATGTTCCCCCTGTGACCACGTGGGATTTCCCTGGGTGCTCCGGATTCCTCCCACACTCCAAAGACATGCAGCTTTGCAACTTAATTGGCTTGGTAAAATAGTAAATTGTCCCTAGTGTGTGTAGGATAGTGTTAACGTGCAGGGATCGCTGGTTGGTGTGGACAGATTCTTTGGAATTGGTGAAAAATGATCATGTTCAATCCTAAAAATACACACAAAGTGCTGGAGTAAGTGTGACAGGCAGCATCTCTTGAATAGGTGACGTTTCGGGTCGAGACCCTTCTTGTGCAGTTCCTTCCTACACATGTTCAACCCAATTGCAGTTTAATTACAGATTGACTTGCCTGCAGATTTTGCATTATAATGTCAAATTAAACCAACTAATATGGTTAATTATTTTTCAATATTCACTTGCAGTTAAGTATCTACAAGTGAACCATTAGCTTATCTGAACATAGAATGACAGAACCGGTATGTATTTACAATTACAGTTATTCATTTCAAAGGTTCTTCTTTTTCAGGTTTTCACTGCGTTTGCAAAGGGCAGGAGGCAGCTTCAAAAATAGATTGTCAAAATAGAGGCAGGAATCATATCAACTCTATACAATAATGGCTCACATTTGAAATGAAACCAAATCCGACACTGTATCGAATATTATTACGTTTCCAGGGCAAAATCATTCTATCAAGCCATCTTTAATGAACAACAGATAAATGAAGGGGAGAGCTGGTGCCTTTGACTATGCAGTATGTGTGGGTGGACATTGCACATCTTGCAGAAGCCGGCATGCCTGCTGATATAGACGTACTTACATTTTTAACTCACAGTGGGACTGACACATCCTCTACCATGCAATTATTATTGTACCCATGAGCTACAGTTGAGATTGCAGATAGCTGTGAATCGGTTGTGTACTCAGAATAGCCTTTGCTGCTGGATTTTAGCATGTCTCAGGGGAGGCAGCAGTCATAAAAAATAACCATAGGCCAACAAAGGAGTCTGAAGCTGCACATTTGGCACTATTCTTGATCGACAGGGTCACAGCAATGACTGTCATCACCCATGTAGATGCCCCAGTCGCAGCCAGGCTGGAGAGAACCTATTTAAGAAAATAATTTAGAATTTGCATTTTCCCTGCATGAGTTCTTCCAGCTATTAATTTAAGTGGGTGTTAACTGCTTGTTATTCTTGACATATGATCTCGTGACCGATCAAAAGTGTTCATAACAGCATTATTATCATTAGTTTTCATTCCTGTACTTTTATTTAAAAATTCTTTTGTTTTTGCATACTTTGAGCTGAATATTGAATTTGGTTGATGTTGTTTTCCGCTGTCACAGATTCTGACACTGTTTGAAGAGGAAAGATGTTACTTTCAGTTATAGCATGAACAAGTCCTAACGCCTAGGATAAAAAGACCATTCAAGGCCAGCCACAAATTACCTCAGACAGGGAGATGCCTGGTAGGTCCGAAGATAGACATAAACAGCTGGAGTAGCTCAACGGGTCAGACAGCGTCTCTGGAGAAAAAGAATAGGTGATGTTAGGTGCCTGGTAGATCCATTGTTCCCTGGGGAAGGTGTGATCTCAGGAGAAACAATGTGAAGAACTGTGGAATTGATAAAAACAACTAGAGTGGAGGAAGAGGGCAAGGAGGGGCGGAGAGTGTAAGATTGAAGTTACTTATAAGTTCGTTTAGAGCTTTGTTCTGTACATTGAAATGCACAAACCATCCGCATACTCCTGAAGTTTTTAGTTTTATTTATTAGAGATACAGCATGGAAACATTTCCCTCAGCCCACTGAGTCCACGCCGACCAGTGATCCATGCACTTTAACACAATCCTACACATACTAGGGGCAATCTTTCCATTTACCAAGCCAATTTGCCTACACACTTGTACGTCTTTGGAGAGTGGGAGGAAACCGAAGATCTCAGAGAAAACCCACTCGGTCACGAGGAGAACATGCAAACACCGTACAGACAGCACCTATAGTCAGGATTGAACATGGGTCTCCGGCGCTGTATGTCAGCAACTCTACCGCTGCACAGTTAAGGGCCTGTCCCATTTGGTGATTTTTTTTGGCGACTGCCGGCATTACATCAGTGTTGCCAAAAGGTTTTGAACATTTCAAAATCCAGCGACGACAAAAAAAATGTTGCGACACTTGAAAAAACACCGTGCACCATACGTCATCACGCCGCGTCACGGCTGCATCATATGTCATCACGCCGCATCACGCCGCGTGTTTTTCGGTGAACTGATACATCAGTCAATGATGCCAGCAGCCGCCAAAAGAATCGCCAAGTGGGACGGGCCCTTTAGGATGACCTAACATTGAACATTGAAGTACACAAGAGCCATTGAAGTACACAATTGAAGTATACAATTGAAGTACACGTTGAAGCCACATGAAGTACACTGAAGTATACAGAGCCATCTGCACACTCCTGAAGTTAGGGTGACTTTAAATCTGCATGTGTCAGCACTGTAGATAAACAATTTCTGTTTACTCCTTTGGATTATCTTCACTCCAACACGTTCGTTGGGGGGGGATATCCAATTTAGCAGTGCGCAAGATTGAAAGCAGTGTGGGGAAGATGATTTGTCACCGGTCTTCGCTGAGAAAGCCTTGGTGATGCAGCCACCGGTTAAGGTTTTTGCATATCTGACATCAGGAAGGAAATATAAATGGAAATGTATTTCAGTGGGCAGACTATAAAGAAAGTGCTCCATAATTTTCTCACTTGCCAAGAGTCTAAGGTTTCAGTGAGCTTGAAGAAGGCAATTTATGGGAATTGGTACTGCTCCCGGGATTTTTCATAAATGAATCACTCGGTGAAGACCATGTCAAGGAAAGGGTATAGAGAGGATTTACGAGAATGTTGCCAGGACCCGAGGGTCTGAGCTATAGTCAGAGGTTGAATAGGCTGGGGCTCTGTTGCTTGGAGAGCAGGAGGATGACATGTAATCTTATAGAGATGTATAGAGATACAGTGGCTTGCAAAAGTTTTCATACCCCTTGAACTTTTCCATATTTTGTCACGTTATAACCACAAACGTAAATGTATTTTATTGGGATTTTATGTGATAGACCAACACAAAGTGGTGCATAATTGTGAAGTGGAAGGAAAATGATACATGGTTTTCAATTTTTTTTACAAATAAAAAACTGAAACATGTGGCGTGCAAAAGTATTCATTCCCCTTTACTATGATACCCCTAAATAAAATCCAGTGCATCCAATTGCCTTCAGAAGTCACCTAATTAGTAAATAGAGTCCACCTGTGTGTAATCTAATCTCAGTATAAATACAGATGTTCTGTGAAAGCCTCAGAGGTTTGTTAGAGAACATTAGTGAACAAACAGCATCATGAAGCCCAAGGAACACACCAGACAGGTCAGGGATAAAGTTGTGGAGAAGTTTAAAGCTGGGTTAGGGTATAAAATAATATCCCAAGCTTTGAACATCTCACGGAGCACTGTTCAATCCATCATCCGAAAATGGAAATAGTTTGGCACAACTGCAAACCTACCAAGTCATGGCCATCCACCTAAACTGACAGGCGAGAGCATTGATCAGAGAAGCAGCCAAGAGGCCCATGGTAACTCTGGAGGAGCTGCAGAGATCCACAGCTCAGGTGTGAGAATCTGTCCACAGGACAACTATTAGTCGTGCACTCCACAAATCGGGCCTTTATGGAAGAGTGGCAAGAAGAAAGCCATTGTTGAAACAAAGCCATAAGAAGTCCCGTTTGCAGTTTGCCACAAGCCATGTGGGGGGCACAGCAAACATGTGGAGGATGGTGCTCTGGTCTGATGAGACCAAAATTGAAGTTTTTGGCCTAAATGCAAAACGCTATGTGTGGCGGAAAACTAACACTGCACATCACCCTGAACACACCATCCCCACTGTGAAACATGGTGATGTTGCAGCATCATGCTGTGGGGATGCTTTTCTTCAGCAGGCCGGAAGCTGGTCAGAGTTGATGGGAAGATGGATGGAGCCAAATACACTGGGCAATCTTGGAAGAAAAACCTGTTAGAGTCTGCAAAAGACGTGAGACTGAGGTGGAAGTTCACCTTCCAGCAGGACAACGACCCTAAAGATACAGCCAGAGCTACAATGGAATGGTTTAGATCAAAGAATATTCATGTGTTAGAATGGCCCAGTCAAAATCCAGACCTAAATCCAATTGAGAATCTCTGGCAAGACTTGAAAATTGCTGTTCACAGATGCTATCCATCCAATCTGACTGAGCTTGAGCTATTTTGCAAAGAAGAATGGGCAACAATTTCAGTCTCTAGATGTGCAAAGCTGGTAGAGACATACCCCAAAAGACTTGCAGCTGTAATTGCAGTGAAAGGTGGTTCTACAAAGTATTGACACAGAGGGGCTGAATACTTATGCACGCCACACTTTTCAGTTTTTTATTTGTAATAAAATTTGGAAACCATGTATCATTTTCCTTCCACTTCACAATTATGAACCACTTTGTGTTGTTCTATCACATAAAATCTCAATAAAATTAATTTACGTTTGTGCTTGTAATGTGACAAAATGTGGAAAAGTTCAAGGGGTATGAAAACTTTTGCAAGCCACTGTATGAGAGGAATAAATCGGGTGGATGCACAGGGTCTCTTGCCCAGAGTAGGTGAATCGAGGACCAGAGAACATAGGTTTAAGGTGAAGAGGAAAAGATTTAATGTGAATCTGAGGGGTAACTTTTTCACACAAAGGGTGGTAGGTGTTCTGAACAAGCTGCCAGAGGAGGTAGTTGAGGCAGGGATTAACTCAACATTTAAGAAGCAGTTAGACAGGTACACGGATAGGACGGGTTTGGAATGATATGGACCAAATGCAGGCAGGTGGGACTAATATAGCTGGGACATGTTGGCCGATGTGGGGAAGTTGGGCTGAAGGGTCTGTTTCCACACTTTATCACTCTATGACTCTATGACTAAGTCAACTATGCCTCAAGATGGATAGAATCTACAATGCTGTTTGGAATGCAGTGTTTACATAGAAACATAGAAACATAGAAATTAGGTGCAGGAGCAGGCCATTCGACCCTTCGAGCCTGCACCGCCATTCAATATGATCATGGCTGATCATCCAATTCAGTATCCTGTACCTGCCTTCTCTCCATACCCCCTGATCCTTTCAGCCACAAGGGCCACATCCAACTCCCTCTTAAATATGGCCAACGAACTGTCCTCAACTACCTTCTGTGGCAGAGAATTCCACAGATTCACCACTCTCTGTGTGAAAAACGATTTTCTCATCTCGGTCCTAAAAGACTTCCCCCTTATCCTTAAACTGTGACCCCTTGTCCTGGACTTCCCCAACATCGGGAACAATCTTCCTGCATCAAGCCTGTCGAACCCCTTAAGAATTTTGTTAGTCTCTATGGGATCACCCCTCAATCTTCTAAATTCCAGCGAGTACAAGCCAAGTCTATCCAGTCTTTCTTCATATGGAAGTCGTGCCATCCCAGGAATCAGTCTGGTGAACCTTCTCTGTACTCCCTCTATGGCAAGAATGTCTTTCCTCAGATTAGGAGACCAAAACTGTACGCAATACTCCAGGTGTGGCCTCACCAAGACCCTGTACAACTGCAGTAGAACCTCCCTGCTCTTGTACTCAAATCCTTTTGCTATGAATGTCAACATACCATTTCGTAATTGTAAGTAGAGTGCCAGTGATAGCAGATGAGTGGGGTCACCCTTCAGTGACAATGTGTCTTCGTTGTTGAAAATGATCATCATTACCATCTCGTGGTATGGTAGAGTTGCTGCCTTAGAATACCAAAGACCCATCCCCACCATGGGCGAGGTCTGTATGGAGTTTGTACATACACCCCGTGACCGCGTTGGATTTCTCCGGGTGCACTCGTTTCATCCTACGCTCCAAAGATGTATAGATTGGCTTCGGAAAAATTCTCCCTAGTGTGTAGGATAATGTAAGTGTACGGGTTGATCGCTGGTCGGCGTGGACACGGAGGGCCGAAAGGCCTGTTTCTGCGCTGTATCTCTAAAAGTATAAAGATGAGTTTGACATCCTCGTGCAGTAGCCACAATCAATGAGTCTCCTTTGTTGAAAATGGTCATGATTGCCGTCCCTAGCATAACCTTCACATCCAGATGCAGTCTATTTGAGTCTTCATAAATCAGGAGTGGTGGCTTGGCTGGTTTGAGCGGGCTGCTGTGGACGGGGGGTTGAGGTCACTGTGCTCCTCTGTCCTTGCAGAGTTAATCTCAGTTGTTAGTTCCCGTTTTGGAGGGTCGCATGGGTGTAGGTGGCCTTGACAACGCTGAAGCATCTGGCCATGTCTGCGAGTTGTGGAGGCTCCTCTCCCCTTTGTACTATCTGTTCCGTAGGCCACCGGTTTTCTCTTGGACCGTGGTATTCTCAGGGTCAATATTGCATTACACATCAACAGTGCAGGAATCGATCATTGCGTGAAAAATTATATAATCCTTTGCTGTAACTATCCGCAGCCCTTCATGTTTCTCGTCAAAGCCCTAAACCATAGGCTTAATGAATAAAAGTAGAAAACAGGAAAAAATAAATGAGAGGCAATGTTAGTTTTGCTAAAAGTCCTAGCGTTAGAATGCATGAAGTAGCTATCATTAAATGGTTTTAAAGCAGAATTTCATGACCAGAATATTAAACATATCAAATTATAATAATGAAATTACTCCTGTTAAATGCCCAGCATTTTCTCAGGACAGTAAAAATTACGATTCAATGTGATGAAAATGGATGAAATCTGCTAAAATTCAGAGCATTGTAAAGGATTAATGTAGCACATGATTCAAGAAAGAAGAGAAGTAAGAGAGCAGGAAGTCAGAAAATAGGAAACTGTGGGCCAGTTTCATCTTTGCAAAAATGTCGAATTCCATAACTAAAAAGATAATTGAACATTTAGAAAATCAATGGTTCAATAGTTCAGTGGTACTTCACTGCCATGTGTACCTGAGTACCTAAATGCAAGTTGGAGGAACCACATTTCATATTTTGCTTGGGAAGCTTACGAACCAGTGGTATGAGTATTGATTTCTCTAACTTCAAGTAACTCCTGCATTCCCTCTCTCTCCATCTCTCCCCCACCTAAGACGCATCAGCTTCTCATTTTCATCTAGCAAGCAGCTAACAATGGCCTGTGTCCTTTGCCATCGTTACTTTTTTGCATATCGTTCATCCATTTGTTCTATTTCTCTCTACATCACCGTCTAAATCTCTCATTTCCTTTTCCTTACTCTTAATCTGACGAACGGTCTCAACCCGAAACATCACCCATTCCTTTTCTCTATAGATGCTGCTTGTTCAGCTGAGTTACACCAGCATTTTAATTTAGTTTAGTTTAGTTTAGAGATGCAGCGCGGAAACAGGCCTTTCGGTCCACCAAGACCATACCAACCAAGCGACCTCTGCACATTAACACTATCCTACACACACTGGGGACAATTTTTACATTTATACCAAGCCAATTAACCTATAAACCCCTACGTCTTTGGGGTGTGGGAGGAAATGGGAGCGGCTGGAAAAAACCCACACAGGTCACGAGGAGAACGCATAAACTCCGTACAGACAGCACCCGTGGTCGGGATCAAACCCGGATCTCTGGCATTGGAAGCACTGTAAGGCATCAACTCTATCGCTATGTCACCATGCCGATCTAAGATTTTGTGTCAATCTTTGGTTTATACCAGCATCTGCAGTTCCTTCTAAAAAGTATGAGTATGTGAATGTTTGAAGTTCTTTTAAATGGAGAGACACAGTAATCTCATTGCATGTGACACATGCAATGACAATAAAGCATTCTAATTCTAATTATAATTATAATTCCTTCCTATATCTAATTCTTTTTTTTTTGCATACAGTTCAGTGACAATCATAGAACAATAAAGCAGAATCTACATGGTTTTATGTTGAAAAATAATGTCTGTAGCTCCTTGATGATATCCTTGACTGGACCATTTCCCACCCCAACCAACACTTCACACCCACTCACAGCCTGACCTCAGTCTGCAAAGACTGGGCCTTTCTACACCCACCCCCCTCCAATCACCATTTCACACCCAATCACCCATACCCTCTGTGCTGCACAACGTAACTTATCCAATATCAACAATAAAAATAGAGGAGGTGGAGAGGCTTTTCAGAGGACAAAAGAGCCGGAAATCTCCAGGACCTGACAATGTTTCCCCCTCTACTCTTAAGCTCTGTGCGAAACAGCTGGCACCGGTCTATAGATACATTTTTAACCAGTTCCTGCAAACATGCACTGTCCCTGCCTGCTTCAAAGTCTCCACTATTGTCCCGGTACCAAAAAAGGCAAGGATTACTTGTCTTAATGACTACAGGCCTGTCGCACTGACCTCTGTCGTCATGAAGACACTCGAAAGGCTTATGCTTGCCAAGCTGAAAAATATCACAAACTCTCTGCTGTACCCTCTGCGGATGAGGCAGTCAACCTGGGCCTGCAATTCATCCTACTACACCTAGACCACCAGGGGATCTATGCGAGGATCCTGTTTGTTGATTTTAGCTCTGCATTCAACACCATTTTGCCAGAGCTACTACATTCCAAAATTTCCGAGTTGACTGTGCCTGAACCCCTCTGTCAGTGGATCACCAACTTCCTGACAGACAGGAAGCAGAATGTGAGGCTGGGAAAGCACATCTCGGACCTGGAAACACTCAGCATAGGAGCACTGCAAGGCTGCATACTCTCTCCTCTCCTCTACTCTCTTTACACCAACGACTGCACCTCAACAGCCACCTCTGTCAAGCTTCTCAAGTTTGCGGATGACACAACCCTGATTGGACTGATCCAGGATGGGGAGGAATCCGCCTACAGACATGAAGTGTCACAGCTGGTGTCCTGGTGCCTTAGCAACAACCTAGAGCTCAATGCTCTTAAGACAGTGGAATTGATTGTAGACTTTAGGAGAGCTCCGCCTTCCCTCACCCCACTCACCATCAACAACACCACAGTCACATCTGTAGAGTATTTTACGTTCCTGGGAACCATCATCTCCAAGGACTACCATTGACTCCACAGTCAAAAAGGCACAACCGAGGATGTACTTCCTGCGGCAGCTGAGGAAGGCCACAGGCAATGATGGTCCTACACATCGTAGAGTCTGTTATCACCTTCTCCATCACGGTCTGGTTTTCACCACCAAGCACGACACCTGGAGGCTGCAGCGAATCGTCCGATCAGCAGAGAAGATTATTGGCTGCAACCTTCCCTCCATTGACGAACTGTACACTGCAAGGGCCAGGAAGCGAGCGGGCAAGATCATCTCTGACCCCTCTCACCCTGGCCACAAACTCTTTGAATCACTTCCCTCTGGAAGGCAACTCCGGATTGTCAAAGCTGCCACAGCCAGACATAAAAACAGTTTTTATCCACGAGTAGTTGCTCTACTCAACAGCCAAAAATCTGTAGCCTCCCTTTGATCTGGTATTTTGTTGGTTCACATGCTTGATCAATGGTATTTTATCATGAATGTCTTATTATTATGAATGTTTAGTGTTTTATGAGTCATTCGTAACTGAATGTTATGTTGTTACTTGTGGGCGGAGCACCAAGGCAAATTCCTTGTATGTGACTACCAGGCCTATAAACTTACTAACTTACTTACTTATATAACAAATAGGGTGGGTAAAGAGGAACTAGTAGATGTAGTGTATTTGGATTTCAAGAAGGCATTTGATAAGGTGCTTTATAGACAATAGACAATAGACAATAGATGCGGGATTAGGCCATTTGGCCGTTCGAACCAGCATCGCCATTCAATGTGATCATGGCTGATCATCCACATTCAGTACCCCCGTAACTGCCTTCTCACCATATCCCCTGACTCTGCTATCTTTAAGAGCTCTTTCTAACTCTCTCTTGAAAGCATCCAGAGAATTGGCCGCCACTGCTTTCTGAGGCAGAGAATTCCACAGATTCACAACTCTCTGGGTGAAAACGATTTTCCTCATCCCTGTTCTAAATCGCCTACCCCTATTCTTAAACTGTGCCCCTGGTTCTGGACTCCCCCAACATTGGGAATAGGTTACTGTACAAGATTACAGCGCAGAAAGTTAATATGGGAATCATAGATATTTAGAATCCAATTTGATGACTGAGATGAAAAGACTGAGTGCACTGTAGTCAAATCTGTAGATGATTAAAAAAAAGAGATGTTTGCTAGTTCAAATAAGTCTAGTTGAAATGTTAAGTTCTATGGAGTGCCGGTAAAGAAAGTTAACCAGGTTTAGTTTAGAGATACAGCGCGGAAACAGGCCCTCCAGCTCACAGAGCCAGTGATCCCCGCACACTAACACTATCCGACACACTAGGGACAATGGACAGTTATAAGAAGCCAATTAACCTACAAACCTGCACGTCTTTGGAGTGTGGGAGTAAACCGGAGCACCCAGAGAAAACCCACACAGGTCACTGGGAGATCGTACAAACTCCGTACAGACTGCACCCATAGTCAGGATCGAACCCGAGTCTCTGGCGCTACAAGGCAGTAACTCTACCGCTGCGCCATCGTGCTGTCCCGATAAAAACTTTTAAGGAGGGAAACCTAGCGTTGGATTTTGGAAGCGTAAGCAATGGTCACTGATGGTAAGAAAAAATAATTTTATTGGGGCAGTAAGATTTAACTTGGAAATGTTGATAGTGTCCCATCACCCGTTTCTCCATTTTGTTTTATTTCATTTCTTTATTGACTTTTATCCTTTTGAAGGTGGAAGAGCATGATATTGCTGCCATTTCTTAAAAACATTGCTATTTCTCACTTGCCAATTGTATTATCATTTAAATTACGCCATCTGATGGGAAAATTAAACTCTGTAAACTCTAATATTATTAGACTATGAAGGATAAAATGTCACAGCAATTAGCCATTAACTGTGCTTTAACTTCCAGAAGGAAACTTTCCACCCTCAGTTATTTTGGATGTTTATCAAGATAAATAAAGAAGTAGTTGAAATATGCAATGTCATATCATGGAAATTCCTGGTAGTTGTGATCTGTGAACACTCATCAAGCTTATTTACTTTTGACTAGTATGTGTGCAGGAAAGGTTTAGAGGGTCATGTACCAAACATGGGCAATTGGGAATGACACAGACTGACAACTTGGTTGGCATTGACAAGGTGGGCTGAAGGGCCTGATTCCATGCTCTATCACTCTATGACAGTGTCTCCAACTTCTTGACATCTAGGGAAATTATGGCAAGTTCACATTGAACAGCAAAACTTCTCTGATAAATTGGTTCAATCTGCTTCAGCATACAATTCCAGGCTATGCAAAATCCTCTGAACAGCCAGAAATCATTTGTACGACATCAATTTTCATGCAACAGCACATATTTTGATCGCTAATTATGCGAATGATCCAGATTATTTCAATATGTTAGTGTTACACTGTGCCAGAAAATAGTTTGATGTACAAGTTAGAATTTGGTCCAAGTCCAGATTATCTTCAGGTTAGTGTGCCTAGTGGAGCATAAAAAGTCTTCCCTTTCATGGTAATTCAACACAAGATTGCCGGCTTCTGATCAAAACAAGCCAAAGAGGAATTGTTAAGTTTGTGTTTCTCAGCAGATTAATCCTTAAGGTTTTCAAACATTGCAGTAAAATGCAAAATCGTACCGGTGTGTAAACGCACACCTCTAGATTCAGCGACAGTTTCTTCCGAAAGATGGATACAAAGTGCTGGAGTAGCCGGTCGGTCAGGCAGCATCTCTGGAAAGAAAGCATTTGGCAGGGTGGCGACTCAAAGCGTCACCCATCCTTTTTATCCGAAGACGCTGCCTGACCTGCTGAATTACTCCAGCACTTTGTATCTTTCTTTGGTATAACCAGCATCTGCTGTTCTTTGTTTTTACAGTTTCTTCCGAGCTGTCAAGAGCAACTGAACCATCCTATCACCAACTAGAGAGTGGTCCTGACCTACCATCTACCTCATTGGACACCCTCGGACTATATTTAATCGGACTTTACTGGACTTTATCTTGCACTAAACGTTATACCCTTCATCCTGTATCTGTACACTGCGGACAGCTTGATTGTAATCATTGTATAATCTTTCCGCTGATTGGATAGCATGCCACAAAAAAGTTTTCACTGTACCTCGATACATGTGACAATAATAAACTAAACCAAACAAAATAGAAACCCCAAAGCTATAATACTAAGTATGGTGCGCATACTTACAACAGGTATCGGGTGCTTTATTAGTTTATCATTTTAGTATCAATGATTTAAATCACTACTTCTGACAAAAATGTTCAAAGCTAACTAAAACTAGAACTGCTAATGCCCTTGGTCATGATGGTAATATCTAATGATGATCAGACTTAATCAAAAAGATTCAATCAACATTTGAAGCCTAACAGGCTTCATAATTGTTTTATATTAATAGTTGTAGAAACCAATGTGGATCACAATGCTCCTCTTTGCACTTCAGATTTGAGAATCACGTATCTTGAACTTGTACTGCTTTGATCCAAAAGGGCAAAACCTCACTAACATAAATTATTTTTTCTTGAAAATACTTTTAGCATGCACTCCTGTTTAGTTTAGTTTAGTTTAGAGATACAGCGCGGAAAAAGGCCCTTCGACCCACTGAGTCCGCACCGGCTAGCGATCCCCGCACATTAACATCGCACACACTAGGGACAATCTTTACATTTACCAAGCCAATTTACCTACATACCTGTACGTCTTTGGAGAGTGGGCGGAAACCAAAGATCTCGGAGAAAAACCACGCGGTCACGGGGAGAACGTACAAATGCTGTAGAGCGAGCACCCGTAGTCGGGATCGAACCTGGGTGTCCGGCTCTGCAAACGCTGTAAGGCAGCAACATTTACCGCTACGCCATCAAGGCCGCCCACACTCGTTGCGAGTGCTCTTCCTGTAGCTGTTTAATAGATCAGATTGTGTGCATTTCCTGCCTGCTATTGGTTGGGGATGGATAGTCTAAACATGCTTTATTGCATCTGAGAAGCGGGTTCTGTATGGACAGTGCTATTTTAAGGAAGATTTTAATTTAATGCATTTAAAATGAAGTCACTGACTGATAAAGCAAATGCAGAATAATTAAAAAGTTGCTTCATTAATATTGCCAAATAAAAACTTTTAGGATTAATTAATTTAATAGGAATAAGTAGATACTTATAAGACTAGCATACTTGAAAGAGTGGATCACAAGCACAATTTTGTCCTCATGGCTGATTATCATAATTTGACCTTGTCTGAAGGCATTAATAAGGTACCTGTTGGTTTGGTACATCATCTCATTAATCAGTTGTATGGAAGGGAAAGTTATATTTTTGCATCAAAGCAAAGCGAGACAGTGGCGCAGCAGTAGAGTTGATGCCTTACAGTGCCAGAGACCTGGGTTTGAGGCTGACTATGGGTGCTGTCTGTATGGGGTTGGTATATTCTCCATGTGACCACAGGGGTTTTCTCCGGGTGCTCCAGTTATCTCCCACATTACAAAGACTTGTTGGTTTGTAGGTTAATTGGCTTTGGTGAAATTGTAAATTGTCCCCAGAGTGCAGAATAGCACTCATGTTCTGGTCGGCATGGACCCGGTGGGCCAAAGGGCCCGTTTCCATGCTTTATCTCTATACTAAATTTATGATCGGAAAATTCTTAGGTCATATTTCAGGGGTTGAATAAAAAAATAATTATGTGTAAGGTTTTTCTCAGGAAAGGTTTGCGTAACTTTGTAATGAATATATGTGTGTGCGTGTGTGGGCTCAATAAACTGCTTCTGGTGGTTCATAAAATAAAGAAAGTGCTGGAGTAACTTCTGGCCCAGAAGCCTAATAAGTATTAACATGAATATAATATCTTTGCGGGTTTTGGGGAGGGGAGTAGGAGGGATGAAATTGGGCATGCTTGTCTGTCACAATATTGATTTTATTCCATAACTGAGGTTGTTTCTTTCAATTATATTTCTACATCACGTTGAATAATTAAATGCTTTATTGATCTAGAGCCCTCCAGGCCCACACTGCAGTGGTCTAAGTGGCTGTGACAATCAGGGCGATTAATTGATTAATTAATCAATTATTAATTGCTATTATCAGCATATAAACCTCCAACACTTTCGCCACTTACACTGGGATCCCACTACTGGCTACATATTCCCATCTCCTCCCCTTTCTGCAGAGACCGTTCCCTCCGCAACTCCCTGGTCAACTCGTCCCTTCCCATCACACCAGCCCCTCCCCAGGTTCTTTCCCCTGCAACCGCAGGCGATGCAACACCTGTCCCTTTACCTCCCCCCTCGACTCCATCCAAGGACTCCAAGAGTATTTTCAGGTGAGGCAGAGGTTTACTTGCACCTCCTCTAACCTCATCTACTCTATCCGCTGTTCCTGGTGTCAACTTCTGTACATCGGCGAGACCAAGCGCAGGCTTGGCGATCGTTTCACTGAACACCTCCGCTCAGTCCGCCTCAACCAACCTGATTTCTCGTTTGCTCAGCACTTTAACTCCCCCTCCCATTCCCAACCTGACCTTTCTGTCCTGGGCCTCCTCCATTGTCAGAGTGAGGCCCAGCGTAAATTGAAGGAACTGCTCCTCATATTTTGCTTGGGTAACTTACACCCCAGCAGTATGAAGTTTGTCTTCTCTAACTTCCATCCCCTTCACCTTCCCAATTTTCCCACCAGTCTTACTGTCTCTGACTACATTCTATTTCCATCCCGCCCACTCCCCTGAAATCAGTCTGAAGAAGGGTCTCGACCCGAAGCTGGATTATTCCAGCATTTTGTGTCTATTTTCATGCTATTACTTGAGCAGCTTGATCACACCATTGATGTCAATGGTGAGGGTGGTAATAGAATGATGGAGCACCAGGAGAGATGTGTTAAAGTTGTGACCTTTAATTCGCAACCTTATCACAGTCAATCTTGATGGAGCAGCACACACAAAAGCAACATTTATGGCAGGGCACTCCTTAACGAAATGAATTACTCCATGGTAATTTCATCTAGTTATTTGTGTCACCATTGCGTTCTGAAGTCACATATATTCATGTTCAAATAATACACAGATAAATAAATTACTGCAGATGGTGGAAATCTGAAAATCCATCAGTTGGTATTTATTTCAAGAGGACAAGAATATAAAAATGGGAATGTAATTGTGAGGCTTTATAAGGCACCGGGCAGACCACATTTTGAGTATCGTGAACAGTTTGGGGACGATTATCTGAGGAAGGATGCGCTAGTATTGGAGAGGGTCCACGGGCGGTTTATGAGAATGATGCCAGGAATGGTTGGGTTAACATATGATGAGCGTTTGACGGCACTCGGTCTGTACTCGCTGGAGTTTAGAAGGATGAGGAGGGACCTCATGGAAACTTTCTGAATAGTGAAAGGCCTAGATAGAGTGTCTGTGGAGAGGATGTTTCTACTCATGTGAGAGTCTAGGACCAGAGGCCATAAAAGGACGCAGTTTTAGAAAGGTAACAAAGAGGAACTTCTTGAGTCAGAGGGTGGTGAATCCGTGGACTTCTTTGCCAAGTCAATAGATATTTATAAGGCAGAGATTGGCAGCTTCTTGATTAGTTCAAGAGTTCAAGAGACATTTATTATCACGTGCACCAATTCGTACAGTGAGATTTCAATCACCATACAGCCATACAAATAAAAAGAACACAGTACACGATAGAATTTAACATGTACATCCCCACACAGCGGGATCAACGTTTCCCACTGTGAGGGAGGGCAGTAAAGTTCAGTCCTCTTCCTCTTTGTTCACCCATGGTCGGGGCCTTCAGGCCATCTCGCCGGGATGATCGGAGCTCCGGCGCCGGAACGGAGAACACTCTCAATGGCTTGGAGTTTCCGAATCGGCTGTTTCCTACCGGAGACGCTCCCACATCGAGCTGGGCAGAGATTAAATGCTGTTGATCCCCGACAAGAGGTCCAAGGACTCCGCGATGTTAGAGTCAGCATCGCCCGCGGTTGGAAACTCCGTAAACCACAGCTCCACGGTGTTAAACAGCTGGCCCAACACCCCGGAGCGTCACAAGGCGATCCCCGGTACGGTATCGCCCACTGTGTGATGGTAACTCAGTGCTGCGCCGCCGCTGAAGCTCTGGCCCATCTCCAACAGGAAAGGCCATGCCATCCAGATAGTAGGCTGCGAGGAGGAGGCGAAGATGCGACTTGGAGAAAGCACACATCCTCGACCAGGTAGTATGGATGTCAGGGGTTATGGGGAATGGTGTTGGGAGGGAATGATAGATCAACCATGATTTAATGATGGGGTGGACTCGATGGGCTGAGTGGCCTAATTCTACTCCTATAATTTATGAATTTATAAAAATGAAGGAAGGACTCAGCGGGTCAGTTTTGATAACAAATAATTGAATTACTTCTTGTTGTATCCATGAGCATGACATTGGATTCATGCTGCTGACCTGTGCCAACTATGCCTCAGCAACCCACCTGGCTGCTTCACCCCACTGCCAAGGAACAGTAGATTAAAGTATTTTATGCCCACTACAACAAATTCAGAGAGAAATTGAAGAACTGTGACTAACCTTTGAGCTTCCAGCCTGCGTGGCAGTACTTGCTACTTCTCATTTCCAACTCTGTTAACATGCATTTTTGATGACCCCCTTGAAGAGTGGAGCAGGAAACATGCCATGCCGACCTTAATAAGCGAGTTCAGTGTCTCAATAAATGCAAGGAACCATGGGATTTGTCAAAGATCATTCGGGATTAAAAAAAAGCGAACGCAGCGCTGTAAGAACTGTGTATAAATTGTTAACTATTCTACCAAGGAATTAATCGAGAATTCTGTCAACTCACTAGCTTCCTTTCTTGTTTATCTGTTCACACACGACTTACACAGTCCCAGTTCTAGTTCAGATCATTAATCTGCAATTATGAGATATTCAAAAATTTATTATTTTCATGTAATCCTTAACGTGTTTGCTATTGGAATAAGAAAATATTACTCATGTTTGAAACATTTTCTTATTTTTATTCATAATTTATGTGTAAAAATATATTTAATCTGAGGCAGGTATTGAATGTATCGGTGTGATGTGGGCTGATGCTTTACCTACAGACGGTGTGAATATACCGTTAAGTCAAAGATTAATCTCCGAGGAAAACTGAGTACAGGGTTGGCCCTGTAAAGGAGCCGCCAATCCGATATAAGACATTAAACTGCGAAATGCCGGCCCTTTAGTATTGGATAGATTGAGTGGAGGGTCTCTGCTGTTGCAAGTTGGCGGTGGTTGACCAGCACAGTTCACCAGCCCTTGTTAGCAGAGGCTCTTTGTGCAGGTGTTACCCGAAGCCCAAAGGTTTTGTGGAGGTTCTGCGTTAGGATTGGGCATGCAGCGAGCTAGCGAGAGGGCTGTCAGATCAGATCAGTCCAGCTTGCCAAGTGGACAAAGGGCAGATTTTAATGGGTCATTATTAAACTGTCCCGTCTGTGCGGCATCGCCAGCTCTCTCTCTCTCTCTCTCTCTCTCTCTCTCTCTCTCTCTCTCTCTCTCCCTCTCTCTCTCTCTCTCCCAGATCCCCCACCCCAACTGGCGACAAAGTGTGACTGAGAAAATGCTCCCACTCATAATACGAGTTGGCTCCGCGTTTGCCCATTCGCTGGGGTGGGCGGCGCCTCCTTCGAAGAAAGAGAAAACAGATGCCGTCAGCAAGGGAGCTGTGACCCACTCCTGAGTGAAGCCTCGAGTTAGGCTGTGGTTCAAATGGCTGCTAATTCTCATAATTATCACCGCCCGGTCACCCGGACCCGGCTCCCAACTGTGTGCCCTGACAGACTGGAACCAACCCCAGAGGTCAAAGCGACAGCATCTTTATTTAAGCCAACCCACCTTGAAAGTTTGACCAGCCTGTTCGAATCCAATCTGAACTTTCCAACCTACCCCCACACAGCACATTCTCCTCATTTCCTTCTATCCGGGAAGGTTGATTAGATAGGAATGTAAGGACTGTCTCAAATTAGTTGACCATACAACTTGTAATTCGTGTAAATCAATATCGAATTTGAATGGCTGTGACTCAGGCTAATGCCAGGGATTTGATAATTGACAGCTTCGTTCCAGGCATTCTTGCGTTTTCAAGGCTGGTGCTGTATTGAGTCAATAATTTAAATAAATACATTTGTGGATCCGTACAGCCTGCAGTACGCTGTGGCCTACGGCTGACACATTTGACAGATTAATTTATTTATAAATCTTGTTGAAATGAATACGCAGGTCCGTACACACACAGTAGCTCAACTGGCGAGAATATTTATCCCGAATGACCCATGACCTGGGCATGGGCAGTTGTAATACCAAACTCGCTTATTGTGCCCACTGATGTTTTCAGATTAGGTAAAAACTTAGCTGCACACAGCTTCAAAACCCTCGACCTATCCAACAAGTTGATTTTGTTTATTTTGCATATCTGGAGAAAAAGGATGGGTGACATTTCGGGTCGGAACACAGAATCTATCCAATGTTACATTGCTTATTATTCAACAGCACATCCATTCCACGTCCAGTCTGGTTTTTCAATAATCCTAATTTTTATAACTAAAATAGCTCCTTGTCCTCAGTCCTTCAATTGTAAAATCTTCAGTCTGGTCTCACTTAGTTTTTTGCACCTACTGTAACATTAAACTTCCTCCCACAAACTCTTACTCTGTACTCTTATGCATTACGTTACTATTGTCAAAGCCTTCAGGCAGCACAGTGGTAGAGTTGCTGCTTTACAGTGCCAGAGACCCCAGTACGAACCTGACTATGGATGCTGCCTGTACGGAGTTTGTACATTCTCCCCATGACCATGTGAATCTTACATAGAAACATAGAAAATAGGTGCAGGAGGAGGCCATTCGGCCCTTGGAGCCAGCACCGCCATTCATTGTGATCATGGCTGATGGCATGATTCATTGTGATCATGGCTGAAAGTAAGCATGCAGGTACAGCAGGCAGTGAAGAAAACAAATGGCATGTTGGCCTTTATAACAAGAGGAATCAAATATAAGAACAAGTAGGTCCTTCTGCAGTTGTACAGAGCCCTAGTGAGACCACACCTGGAGTATTGTGTGCAGTTTTAGTTCCCTAATTTGAGGAAGGACAATCTTGCTATTGAGGGAGTGCAGCGTAGGTTTACAAGGTTAATTCCTGGATGGTGGGACTGTCATATGCTGAGAGAATGGAGCAGCTGGGCTTGTACACTCTGGAGTTTAGAAGGATGAGAGGGGATCTAATTGAAACATATAAGATTGTTAAGAGTTTGGACATGCTAGAGGCAGGAAACATGTTCCCGATGTTGGGGGAGTCCAAAACCAGGGGCCACAGTTTAAGAATAAGGAGTAAGCCATTTAGAACAGAGACGAGGAAACACTTTTTCTCACAGAGAGTGGTGAGTCTGTGGAATTCTCTCCCTCAGAGGGCGGTGGAGGCAGGTTCCCTGGATGCTTTCATGAGAGAGCTAGATAGGGCTCTTAAAAATAGCTGAGGGGATATGGATACTGATTGGGGATGATCAGCCACGATCACATTGAATGGCAGTGCTGGCTCAAAGGGCCGAATGGCCTACTCCTGCACCTATTGTCTATTGTCTATTGTCTATTGTCTATTGTCCCCAATCAATAACCCGTGCCTGCCTTCACCCCACATCCCTTGATTCACTAGCCCCTAGAGCTCTATTTATCTAATCTTCTCCGGGTGCTCCGGTTTCCTCCCACATCCAAAGATATACGGGTTTGTAGGTTAATTGTTTTTGGTAAAAATTGTAAATTGTCCCTAGTGTGTAGGATAGTGGTAGTGCTAGTCGCTGGTCAGAGCGACTCGGTGGGCCGAAGGGCCTCTTTCTGCGCTGTATCCCTGTAGTAAAATCTAAAGGATTGGTCTAACATTCCACCTCCAGCATCTTCGCTTTAAAAAGTCATCTCAAATTTTGATTTCTGGTGCAAACTTTTTATCATTCTCTAACTCCCCCTCACTTAGGTTCTTGAAAAAGTTTAAAAAAATATTATTGGTATAAAATAAACAAGCTCTTGAGACAGCTACATGCCCAGAAGTTATGATGCGTTGAATTTTTACAAATATTTCAGATCCTCAATGGACATCTCATTCCAGCTTCCTCTAAAATCTCATCCTTTGAATTTATACATGCAGTAGATGGTGCTACACTACATGCCAGAAGATAAATAGTTTATATTTGGAATTCATGACATAAAAAGTTTTTAACTGCTGTAAGAACAGAACCGTCCCTGCACCATTTTGGAATCTATCTCTCCTCATGTCCTTACTCACCTTCTCTCATTACTTCACAGTAATTTATTTGTTTTGCTTTTCCCAGATTTGTTTAATTTGCAAAAGGCATAGATTGCAAAACTTTGTGTAATTGCAATCTCAAATCCGATGTTGAATTCTTTGCAGATTTAATTTTATTTCAAAAGTTTTTTCCTCACTGGGTATTTTCTTAATTACTTATTCTTTAAAAAAAAGTGTTCTGTTCAGCCTGCATCTTCTGGTTGCATATGTAGAGGTACAGCATGAAAACAGGCACCGCCTCACTGAGTCCACAATTAACTTCTTCACACTATGTTTCTAATCACTCCCTACATACTAGGGTCAATTTTATGGAGACCAATTAACCTACAAACCCAAAGGTCTTTGGGATGTGGGAGGAATCTGAAGAACCTGGTAGAAACACATACGGTCACAGGGAGACCGTGCAAATCCACACAGACAGCATCCGAGGTCAGGATCAAACCCGGGTCACTAGTGCTGTGAGGCAGCAGCTCTACCCGCTGCATCACAGCAGTGGTGATCCTCCAATTCTTGATTAATACAGGTGTCAGGGGTTATGGGTGGAAGGCAGGAGAATGGGGTTGGGAGGGAGAGATAGATCAGCCATGATTGAATGGTGTAGACTTGATGGCCTGAATGGCCCAATTTTACTCCTATTCCTTATGACATATAACAAACAAAGTAGAACAAATTATTTTGTTACAATTCTTTGGGGGGCAGAGGGTGGGAGGGGGAGGGAGAGAGAGGAGGGGGAGAGAGGGGGGGAAGGGGGGGAGAGTGGGGAGGGAAGAGGGGGGTGAGGGAGGGGGAGGTGGAGGTGGAGGTGAGAGGGGGAGGGAGAGGGGGAGAGGGAGGGGAGCGAGGGAGAGTGGGGGAGAGGGGGAGGAGGGGAGGTGGAGAGAGAGTGGAGGGGGGAGAGAGGAGGGGGAGAGAGGGGGGAGGGGGAGAGAGAGGAGGTAGAGAGGAGGTGGGAGAGAGGAGGGGGGAGAGAGAGAGGAGGGAGGTAGAGAGGGGGTGAAGGAAGGGGGTGGAGGGGAGGGGAGAGGGGGTTGGAGGAGGGGAGAGGGGGTTTGGAGGATGGGAGAGGGGGTGAAGGAGGGGAGGAGGGTAGTAGGGAGGGGGGCAGAGGGTGGGGGAGGGAGAGAGAGAAGGGGAGAGGGGGTAGAGGGGAGGGGAGAAGGGGGGAGGGAGGGGAGAGAGAGAGGAGAGAGGGGAGGGGGGAGGGAGGAAGGGTGGGAGAGAGGAGAGGGGGAGAGAGAGGAGAGGGTGAGAGGGGGAGAGGGAGGAGAGAAGAGGAGGGGGAGAGGTGTAGGGGGAGGAAGTTATGCGGGGGGGCAATTATGGGGAGTGGGCAGAACGGGGCGCTACGGCTGGCTGCAGGGCTACCCCCCCCTCTTTCTCTCTTTCTCAGCCTCTGGGAGGGGGTAGAGAGGGAGGGGGAGGGGGTAGAGGCAGCAGCTCGGACTGTGAAAAACCGCGGAGGGCCGGTAGCGCACTCATCAGCATGACAGACGATCGGGTGGGGGAGAGGGAGAGGATTCAAAAGCAAGCCGGCGACCTCTGGTGACCTCCGGCGACCTCCGGTGACCTCCGGTGACCTCCGGTGACCATGGGATCTGCAGAACTTGCTCGTTGAATCTGCAATAATGACCGCCGCCGCCATGTTGTTGAACTTCAACTTAATCACTTGTCCACGGGCTTCAATCCACATAACTGGCTGCGCATTGAAAAGTCTGCGCAGCTGGTCGTGAGGAGCAAAGGCATTGTGATGTTATGCAGCAGTTATATTTTAAAACAATTTTAGTAATCACATACTGTCTCTGTATGTCATGTTGTTACTTGTGGGCGGAGCACCAAGGCAAATTCCTTGTATGTGAATAGTTGGCCAATAAACTTACTTACTTACTTACTTAAAAAACTCGGGAAATATTTAATCAAATTTTCAGATGAGGAGATTTTTCTCTACCGGAATATGTAAAAATTTCTCCGTTACCTCGTCGGGTTTTGGAGGAGATGTGACTGACAAGAAAACAAACAAACAAACGCACGAAGAAGGTTTTATATAATATATGATTTAGATAGACGCTTCAATAAGCAAAGCATAAAAGAGCATGGGACCTAATGCAGGCAAATGGGATTAACGTAGATGGCCAAGTGGCTTGGTATAGATGTAATGGGTCGAAGGGGCAGTTTCTGCATCATACTTGTGAATAAATCTTCTGCCTATGACTCGGGAATAAATTAAATGTGCTAACAGAATATATTTTGTAGAACTTCAAAATGACTTCCTGTCTCTTTACTCTCCATGCCCTGACTACTAGAGGCAAGGACACTGTACATCTTCTTCAACACTCTATCCAATTTCAGGGAGCTATGGACTTGGACCCCAAGATCCCTTTAACGTCACTGTTGTTTAGGGTTCTGGCATTAAACTGTATATATATATCCCTTAGTGCAGTAGGAACTTCAGGCCGGTGAGCTTGGCAACAATGGTGAGTGAGTTACTGGAGGGGATTCAGATGGATAGGATTTGGCAGCATTTGGATAGACAAGTGGACACAATGAATTGCAGATGCTGGTTTATCAAGAAAAACACAAAGTGCTGGAGGAACTCAGTGGGTCAGGGAGCATCACTGGAGAACATGAATGGGGGACGTTTTGGGTCGGAACCCAACTTCAGACTGATTGCACTGGGGGTGGGGGGGAAAGCTGGAAGAAAGATGGGGGCGGGCCAAAGCCTGTGAAGTGATCCTCCAGCTCCACTACAATCTGTCTGAAGAAGGATCTGATACAAATAGCAGATATAGGTCCATACGAGCAGAATTAAGCTATTCGGCTCATCGATTCTACTCCGCCATTCAATCATGGCTGATCTATCTTTCACTCTCAGCCCCAATCTCCTGCCTTCTCCCCAAAACCCTTGACACACTTACCAGTCAAGTACCTATCAATTTCTGGTGTACTCACCAGTTAGTCCTTCCATTTCTTCCCTTTGCTGATTAGGTTTTAAAATGTTTGTTTAAATTTAAAGGTGGCACAGTGGCATAAGTGGTAGAGCGAATGCCTTACAATGCCAGAGACCAGGGTTCAATCCTGACTATGGGTGCTTGTCTGTATGGAGTTTGTACGTCCTTCCCGCGACCTACGTGGGTTTTCTCCAAGATCTTCGGTTTCCTCCCACACTCCAAAGACGTACACGTTTGTAAGTTAATTGGCTTGGTATAAATGTGTGTAGAATAGTGTTAATGTTCATGGATCGCTGGTCAGTGCAGACTCGGTTGGCCGAAGGGCCTGTTTCAGCGCTGTATCACTAAACTAAACTAAACTAAAAAATGACGCCATGGGATCCAAGTCACCAATCTGAGGCAGGACTTTGATATCAGGTTTAATCCTAAAGGTGGCACTTCCAACGGTTATGGGCCTGTCCTACTTAGGCAATTCTTTAAGCGACTGCCAGTGACTGTCATAGTCGTAACAGGTTGCAAAAAAAACAGTGACTGGACCCCTCTACGACAATGGCTACAACAATGTCTACAACAACCTACAACCTAGTTGACGTCAAGCTATGGCAAGCTACCGACAGCCGGCGACCCATTAGAACATCCACCAACGACCACACCTACGATAACCTAGGTCCACCCGCGAAAAGCTATGACCAGGTACGACCCTGTCGATGACAACTGAAGACAACTGAAGACAATTCAGTCGCCGGTACCTGTCGCCGGTTGACGCAGATTGACGTGGGTAGTCACCAATGAAATTCACCGAAGTCAGCACCGGCGACAAGCTACATCATCCTGGCGACAACCTACGTCATCCCAGCGACAACCTACGACAAACCAACTGTCGCCGACTGTCGCCGAAAAGTTTTGAACATTTCAAAATTCAGCGGCGACCAGAAAAGCGCTACGATTCTTTGGGCGACTGAGGCGACTACTCACAACCATACAGGCGACACCTGGCAACCATGTGGCGACAGCCTAGTCGCCTGTAGTCACTTAAAAAATCACCAAAGTGGTACAGGGGCATAACAAGAATATGAACCTACAACCTTGTAAGCAAGGAGACAAGAGTACACTCCCTGAATCACATCTGACTCATATCGGCGATAATGAATAATTCAAGAGCATAAATCAGATCAGTAATTTATCAGTAAAACAGGCCAGCTGGAAATCATTCTGGGAATCATGGATGTCAGAACTCTCAAGGTGATAAATAACGAGAGTGTTAATGGCAGCATCCAAAACTAAAATATGCCATTGTAAGGAAATTTGCAACAAGAATTTAGTGGGAAGTTTGCCAATTCCTGAATAAAACATCTTTTTGTTTTGCATTGTGCTACCATTGCACAGTTGTGTCAGTTAATTACAATCAAGAATCTCAGCGTGACATTAGAACGCATTTCCCTGATTTGCAGACCAATCTCTGACACAGCCCAGAATATGAAATGTAATTTTGTACAGTCATAACACTTAATAAGCTAGTTTAATGCACTGGTAAATTCTAGGTCACCATTTCCCACTCTCCATTATCCTTACGGAAGCCTTGCTTCTGTGCAGCACCCTAATTATTTTCACACTAAGTGTACAGGCAGACAATCCTGTGTCATCAGAGGTGAAAGAAGGGAATTACCCTCAGTAAGTGCTTGAGGGCCTCATGTTTAATCCTTTTATGGAGAACGATTATGTTATAAAAAGAACTTCTTGATTCCCATAGCCTTGGAGAGTCTACTTACATAATTCTTAAGGGATTGGACAAGCTAGATGCAGGAAGATTGTTCCCAATGTTGGGGGAGTCCAGAACAAGGGGTCACAGTCTAAGGATAAGGGGGAATTCCTTTAGGACCGAGATGAGGAAAACATTCTTTACACAGAGAGTGGTGAGTCTCTGGAATTCTCTGCCACAGAAGGTCGTTGAGGCCAGTTCATTGGTTATATTCAAGAGGGAGTTGGATGTGGCTCTTGTGGCTAAAGGGATCAGGGGGTATGGAGAGAAGGCAGGTACGGGATACTGAGTTGGATGATCAGCCATGATCATATTGAATGGCGGTGCAGGCTCGAAGGGCCGAATGGCCTACTCCCGCACCTATTTTTTCTATGTTTCTATGTTTCTATGTGATCATTAGCAGTCCAGTTGTGAAATAACCCTTTAATTGTTGCTTTTGTTTCTTTCGACTTGTTCCTTGGAGAATATTGTGAAATAATCCAGGAATTGCAAGCTAATGTCTTTAATAGCTCATTTCCCCCCCTTGATTTATGAATTTGCTTTGGGTGGCCCTGATGAGGCAGGAATTTCATTGTTCTGTGTCGGGGCATATGGCACGAAAACATTTGACTGTTGACTCTTGACAACGTTTGATGCCTGTTGCGAGATGTCGTTGAGAAGGTGATGGTGAGTCCACATTCCTGAAACCACTTTTTCCAATGTAGTTTAGTTTAGTTTAGAGATACAGTGTGGAAACAGACCCTTCGGCCCATTGAGTCCGCACCGATTAGCGATCCCTGCACATTAACATTATCCTACACACACTAGGGACAATTTACACATACACCAAGTCAATTAACCTCTAAACTTGTCCGTCTTTGGAGCCTCTTATTCACCACCATCATATCTGCCTCCACCATCACCCACTGCAATGAGCTTCAGGCCCCCATCACTCTAAAAATAACTTATCGTGCACATCCCCATTAAACTTTCCCCCTCTCAACATAGTTATGCCCTCTGAATACATGCCGATCAAATGAATACATGCTTTTGTCTTCAATCAAATGGGCTGCTCTCTTCCGGATGGCGTTGAGCTTTTTGAGCACTTTCGGAGCTGCACTCATCAAGGCAAGTGGAGAGTATTTGTTCCATCACTTCCCGGACTCATGCCTCGTATTTGGTGGGATGCCGGGATGTGAATTAATCCCCTCATGATGCACAGCTCCTGATCTGACCTTGTAGAAAAGGTATATGTGGAAACAAGAAACTGCAGATGCTGGTGTTCACAAAAGGACGCAATAATTAGTTAGTTAGTGCTTTATTTCTCATATATGCAAATGCACAGTGAAATTCCTTTTTGCATATATTACACATGGAGACGCCACCATTTTACAAAGTTCAAAGTCTGGCCAGCCTGCACGCTCGATGTACTGGGACGGTTCCAACACAAAGTGCTGGAGTAATTCAGCAGGCCAGGCAGCATGTCTGGAGAACACAGATAGGTGATGCTTCGGGTGGCAATTCTTCTTCAGATTCAATCGAAGATTTGGATCCGTTGGAGCATAAAGTAAAGTTGAGGTCCATTACAGGGCTGGACATGTGAGGCCTGGAACTGCAGGAGAGTCAGAGGAAGGGCCTGCTGGTGCCAGCGCATGGCAGCCAGTGTGGAAAGCAGGAGAACTGCTGCGTGAAGCAGTGGATTGAGTATAGGTACCCGAAGTCTGGGTTGGGTCCAAACAGAGAGTCCTGGATTATAAAGTCAGGCCCAGATGAGACTTTGCACAATTAAGAACTTTGAAGCTTGAAGGGCAAAAGTTGGGGAAACTCTTTATGTACTGCGTTGTTGGTGTCTATAATGCTTACACTACAATCGTTGTACCTTTGTACTTATCTATGATGGTGTTTATCTATAGTATGATTTTCAGTTCAGTTTAGTTTATTGTGACGTGTACCGAGGTACAGTGAAAAGCTTTTGTCGCGTGCTAACCAGTGATCAGAAAGACAATGCATGATTACACTCGAGCCATTCACAATGTACAGATACATGATAAGGGAATAACGTTTAGTGCAGGCCGGTAAGGCCGGTAAAGTCTGATCAAAGATAGTCCGAGGGTCACCAATGAGGTAGAGAGTAGGTCAGGACTGCTCTCTGCTTGTGGGAGGATGGTTCAGTTACCAGATTGTATGCAAAGCAAAGAATTTCACTGTACCTTGGTACATGTGACAATATAGTATCATTGAATAATTAAATCATTGAATTGAATTTTGCCCTAGAATTTGTTTGTAAAGTGAGTGCTGACAGAGGACTGGGCTTTTCTTAAGTTAATTGATTCAATTATTTATATTCAATCCATTTTATTCAAAGTACCTCACAGTAAATATTACTTTGAGAAACGTTAACTGGCATTTAAGATAGGCATGTGGAAGTGCGGGGAATAGAGGGACATGGATCAGATGAGATAAGTTTCACTTGGCATCAAGATCGGCACAAACCTCTGGACTTTTCTTGTGCTGCACTGTTCTGTGTTCTAGATATTTTGTTCAAAGTATTTCAGAACAGTAGTTTTCACAAGGTATGTTAAACGTGATTCTTCAACTGGTAAGCAAAATCCTCTACTGAGTTGTATTCCTAGAGAACCCATTCTATCTCAGTAATTGTAAACAGAGATTGTCACTTACCGTTTGAATGGATTTTACTTGATCAGCTTCTGTATGTTTTCACTGCTTACTACTGGATCTCCACAGAGCGTTAAAATAGCTTATTAAGAAATTGCCTATTAGTCCAAGTTGCTTGACCATACAACTTGTTAAAGCGAGTCATAAAGGCTCTCATTGTAAATTTTAGGGCTTAATGGCGTGGTAACATCACAGAGTAGACAGTGTGGCCAAAATTAGTCGGACATCCCTGTGGTTTTTTGCCAAAAATTGTGTCGATCTGCCAAATCCCCACTCCATTACTTCCCAGTCTTTAAGAGGAACACTGGAATTTTTACTTTAAAGAAGCACTTTCACCCAGCCCAAACATGACATTTCAGTGAATGTGATGGAGGTGCATTTAACTTTAGATGGGTGTAAAATGAGCAGAAGCATAGCGACCACACTATTAAACACCTGGCCTCATTGCCCATTCAAAACCAATAGACGAGGATATTGACTGGTTGGAATGACTGGCGAACATGTCCCAGTGCAGTCCTTTAATTTGTTGGATAGATTGCAAGATGTGGCGGCTGGGCACGGGCTGAGTAATGTAGTATTGGTGTTAAGCATCCCAAGTGTGCAGTTTGAAGCTGCCTTTGTGAAGGGCGGCATGGTGGCGCAGTGGTAGAGTTGCTGCCTTACAGCGACGGAGACCCGGGTCCGATCCTGACCGCGGGTGCTTGTCTGTACGGAGTTTGTATGTCCTCCCCGTGACCTGCATGGGTTTTCTCCGGGTGCACCGGTTACCTCCCACACTATAAAAACGTACAGGTTTCTAGGTCAATTGGTTTGGTATAATCGTAAACTGTCCCAATTGTGTGGAGTAGTGTTAGTATGCGAGGATCGCTGGTCTGGGTGTGCCGAAGGACCTGCATCCACGCTGTGTCTCAAAAGTAAACTAAACTAAAATATGGATGCAGTAAACCTGGTGCGAGCAGGTATGACCCAAGTGTATCCTCTACCTTTAGAGGACCATAGATTTGTACATTCCCAGTATTCTCGTTAACTGGTCCTTCATTCTTCTTAGCTGTTGTGAGATCATAGGATACTCTTGCTGTGATAGTGGGCAAACAGTAAATAAATTTGCATTACAGTCTTGTGCTATTTCAGTCGAGAAATTAAGCATTTGTCAACTAATACCAGCGAGAGTAATTTCTAGCCTGCGGTAACTGTAGTTAAAGAAAATGATTTAATAGTATGGATGTCAGGCCTGTTCAGAGCACAAGAGTAGAACAGAGGTAATGGACATTTGCTAATGACATGGGTTGACATGTGCACCCACAGATATGTTTTAAGGAAAGAAGAACTCATACCGTTTCGATCTAGTGTACAGGAACAATGCATTAGATAAAAGGTATGCTAAAGAGACTGGAAAATGATGAATATTGCCGCACACTTTTGGTGTCATTTATCTTTTTTTCCGTTGCATTTTAATGGAGGAATAGGCACCTATTAATCATGACAGCAGGCAGAGCTGTTGCTGAAATATATAATATTGTCTGCAGTGAAGTTTGCCGTTCCAATATTGGTGCGCTGTGCTTGGGTCAGATTTATTTTTGTTCTCATATTTTGACATGTGGTGTCGTTCCAGCAAGGTTATCATTTATTGCCTATCCTTAATTGCTCTTGGGAAGGTGGTGGTGAGTAGCCTTCTTGAATTTAAACTTTAGAATTTAGCGATACAGAGCGGAAACAAGCCCTTCGGCCCACCGAGTCCGCGCCGACCAGCGAGCACCCCATACTCTAGCACTACCCTACACACTGGGGACAATTTACAATTTTTACCTAAGCCAATTAACCTACATTTCTGTACACCTTTGGAGTGTGGGAGGAAACTAGAGCACCCGGAGAAAACCCACACAGTCACAGGGAGAATGTACAAATTCCGTACAGCCAGCACCTGCAGTCAAAATCTAACCTGGGTCTCTGGTGCTGTAAAGGGCCTGTCCCATTTTCCTGAGTCCTCTGCCGAGTTGAAAGGACTTTAAAAAAAAAAAAAAATCAATATTTTTGTGATCTACGAACTCCTCCTCCCGACTATCTTTTTACTCGTGGACTTTTTTGGCATGCTGAAAAAAACGCCCCGACTTACCTGAGGTCCCGAGTACCTACGGCTGGCATAACGAGCCGCTACGATATATCTACGGACTCCTACGATCTCGCTACGGACTCCTACGGACTCGCTATGGACATTCTCAGAGTTTGAATCAAGGGGAAAACTCGGGAGAATTCGTGAGTAACTCGGGAAAGTGGGACAGGCCCTTAAAACAGCAACTACCATACACCGATTCTCTGGTTCCCTCCCACATTCCAAAGACATGCAGGTTTGTTGGTTAATTGGCTTCTATAATTGTCCCTAGTGTGCAGGATAAAACTAGTGTACAGGTGTTTGCTGGTCGGCATGGACTCGTTAGGCCAAAGGGCCTGGTTCCACACTTTATCTGTAAAAATTAAAACAAATATACTAAATCACCATCTTTTTTCAAATACTCCCTTTGAAAATTGCTTTTATATTGCCTCTCAGAAAACTTGTAGGCCTTCCCTTTTGATATCCAGGACTAAGTGTTGAATTCACTCCAGTGATATTGCTCCAGTGTAATTAGAGCTCTTAGGCTTTATTGTTGTGACACTTCCTGGTACAATTTATTTGTAAATTGAGAATAGGGATGTAATAGTAAAATGAGGTTCTTCATCCTGCACGTGGAGTGTCCTCCATCCGGGCAGATCATTGCTGTGGGGAGATAAATATTGGAGGTGTAACTTTCCCTGCTCTGAAATAGTGACTAGGGTCAAATGTAACCTCTAGGCCGACCGCTGGTCATCAGTGAACCTTGTTTGTCCTGCAGGTCATTCACAAATCTTGTAGACGTTCACAGCCTTTCTCTCTCCCCCACATCACCCACCCCATATGTGCACGCACACGCATGCAGACACAAACGCCTGGGCGCATGCACACACAAACGCATGGGCGCATGGACACACATGCACACACACATACTCGAGAATGCACATGGATGCACAATCAAACGCATTCACACATGCACGCATACAGACTCGTATGCGCGCACACACACCATTAGGGAGCAATATCGAAGGGGTTACGTACAGAGGATTATATGATTAAGAAATAGAAAACATATCCTTGCCCTTGCTCAAAGTCAGAGGCAGCATATCAAGAAATATAGTTTATACATCAATTGTAAAAATGAAAATGTGTTCGTTTTAATTCAATGTTGCGAGATAATTCATTTAACAAGAGAATGCGTAAGAAACTAGTAGGTTATTGGGAATTGATGTCAAGGACTAAAGGCAATATTATATTTGGTTTTATTGCATAGTGAAGGGAATGTCTGTGTGTTCCTTGATATTGCCATTTAGTAAAGCTGTTCTCAAGGGTGAATTTTTCAGCTGCCAAAATTGGCGCAATAATATTTTTATGCACTTTGGTGCTGAATCTGTGCCAAATAACATTTGATGCATATTGATCTATTTGTGATGCAGGTCAGGCCACACATTGTGTTTATGGGTATCTTAAACTAAGCACAGCCAACATATGCCTAAGGTATGGAGACGAGGCAGATTGTGATATCAATCATCAAACAATGCTGTTTTGCAGCTATACTGTATTTTAAGAGAAGAAGATAGACACAAAATGATGGAGCAACTCAGTGGACCGGGCAGCATCTCTGGAGAAAAGGGACGGGTGACGTTTCGGGTTAGGACCCAACTTCAGGCTTTATTGGTTTTTGAGTGAAGAAGCTCCATATACAGGCCCACTATTAACTTTCTGAAACTGCATTATGTATCAGGTGGAACCCCTCATTACCAGCTTCCAAGAGTTTATCACATTAACTGTTATTGATTTATCAAAGTTATTGCTGATATTCTAGAACTGCTGATGCAAAGAACTGTAGATGCAAGGAACTTGAGCACAAACAACAAAATGCTGGAGGAACTCAATGAGTCAGGCAGCCAACTCTGAAGGACTTAGCTAAACAACTTTTTTAGAATTGTTAGTGCTTTACACCTTACTTTAGTATTGCTAAGGGAGTGATATTTTCCTTTAGATTTTAGCTATTTTTTGGTCAGATTTTAGTTTTTGACAATATGATTGGACTACTTAGGTATCTGTAATGCTTTTTCTTATGGACAAACTACTCTCTGGTAAAATAACAATGATGTCTCATGCCACCAACTGATGTGGAGATTTGTGAAAGGACATCCTCTGACAAACCAATTGCTTATCAATGGATTGATTGTGTGGGATTCAGTGCTATCTCGTGGGTACTTGGAATGTATAGGTTATTCTATGTTTATTGTACTGGGCATGATGCCAAGCATGTTGTCTATGTACAAAGATGGATAGCTTGGATTTGCCTTCGATACAATAATTGACAAGCAAATTCACAACAGAAGAACGTAAGATCCTGAACTAGACCTGACTTCCAAGGCATAAGCTGGATCAGAATGTTTCACCGAGGAGCAAGTGACCGTAGATTTGCCATTTTTCAGGATCATGAAGTATATGTAAAAGGGAATTTTTGGGAATACATAGCATGCAAAAGGGTGGCACAGTGGCAGAGCTGCTGCCTCACAGAGCCAGGGAGTTGGAACTCATGTATGGAGTTTGCACGTTCTCAATGTGACCACGTTGGTTTCCTCAGGGTGCTCTGGTTTCTTCCCACTTCTCAAAGACGTGCAGGTTTGTAGGTTAATTGGCTTCTGTAAGTTGCCTCTCGTGTGTAGGGAATGTGAAAGTGGGAAAATATATAACCAGTGTGAACGGGTGATTGATGGTCCACGAGAACTCAGTGTGCCAAAGGGCTTGTTTCCATGCTGTATCTCTAAACTAAACTAAACTAAAAAGGTCAGCCTACATCTTGGGGGAGAAACTCTGAGCTAAAAGTTTCTGGCTGGATAGATCCTGCCAAACTCAGAAACTAATGATGTGACATAGAAACATAGAAACATGGAAAAGATGTGCAGGAATAAGCCATTCGACCCTTTGAGCCAGCACCGCCATTCAATATGATCATGGCTGATCGTCCAAAATCAGTCCCCGTTCCGGCTATTTCCCCATATCCCTTGATTCCCTTCGCCGTAAGAGCTAAATCTAACCTTTGCATTGGTGCAGAGAGACAGGGAGAAAATGGTAAATAAATAACACTGTGGTACGTTTATTAAGCAGAATTCATTTCGTTAAAAACATTAGTAGTTTGCATTTTTGTTGAAATGCATGTGTTGATAAAAAAATAATTTCCTTTTCCATCACCTGATTTTTAAACATCAAGGTAGCAGGCAAGCCCAAGATGATGGAATTGATTTTCCAGGGGTTGTTTCAAATGTTCATTGAAAAATAGCAAGCTATGTTCTGTACCAATATCACCTTGAGGCAAAGAAAAAGAGAATTGCATTTCTGTAGCGACTCTCATGGGCTCAGGACTGCCTGAAACTCTTCACAGTAACGAACCACTTGAGGTGTTGTCACTTTGCAATGCCAGAAATGCACTGTCGCCTTATGCATGCTTTCTCCTGCATAGAACATCCTAATGGCCTGCTCTATATGATTTTGATTGAATGATAAACATTGGCCAAGACATCTGGTTCTACTCCCCTCCCTTTTTTCTCCCACCAGAGAATACATTTGGAGCATGGTTTAGCATCTCATACGACGGGAAAGTGGCTCAGCAGTAGAGTTATCCATCAGTCTGAAGTTACCCATCAGTCTGAAGCTACCCATCAGCAGTACCCATCAGTCTGAAGAATGGTTTCGACCCGAAACGTTGCCTATTTCCTTCGCTCCATCGATGCTGCCTCACCCGCTGAGTTTCTCCAGCATTTTTATCTACCTTCGATTTTCCAGCATCTGCAGTTCTTTCTTAAACAGCAGTAGAGTTGCTGCCTTATAGTGCCAGAGACCCGGGTTCAATCCTGACTGCAGATGCTGTGTGTACTGAGTTTGAACATTCTCCCCGTGACTCTTTGGGTTTTCTCAAGTGCTCCAGTTTCCTCCCACACTCCAAAGACATGCAGGTTTGTAGGTTAATCGGCATAATTTGTCCCTAGTGTGTAGAATAGTGCTACTGTATGAGCTGATTGCTGGTCGGCATGGACTCAATGGGCCGAAGAGCCTGTTTCTGTGCCGTATCTCGAAAAAGTCTAGAAAACAGATACAGCATCAACCACTATCTCAGGTTGTGCATTCCTGGTACTTACCGGACTCCAAGAGTCAGAGAGGCATGGAAACAGGTCCTTCGGCCCAACTTGCCCACGCCGACCATGTACACTTGTCCCACCTGCTTGCTTTTGGCCAATATCCTTCAAAAACTATCCTAGCCATGAATCTGTTTCTTAAACGTTGCGATAGTACCTGTCTCAACCACCTCCTCCGGCAGCTTGTTCCATATATCTACCACCCTTTGTGTGATGAATTTGCCCCTCAGGTTCCCATTAAATCTTTCCCTCCCTCACCTGTGTTGTCTACCAGTCTCTGGTTGAAGAAGGTCCTCTCGTCCTCTTCACCCTCAACCTACGTAGTTTTATCTACCTCTAATATAGGTAGAGGTTCACTGCAATCTATACCCCTCATCCATTAATATACCTCAATCATGTGCCACCTCCACTCTAGGGAGAACAAACCTACCACCTCCTCAAAACTGAGGTGTTCCTTCCCAGTCCACTCCCCCTGGTCTTCAAAATTCAAATTTTAGAGATGAAACAGGCCATTCGGCCCACCGAGTCTGCGCGGACCGGTGATCACCCCATATACTAACCTACATGTACTCGGGACAATTTTAAAACTTATTGAAGCCATTAACATACAGAACTGATCTACGGAGCAAAGGAAATAGGCAACGTTTCGGGCCGAAACGTTGCCTATTTCCTTCGCTCCATAGATGCTGCCTCACCCGCTGAGTTTCTCCTTTTTTGTCTACCTTCGATTTTCCAGCATCTGCAGTTCCTTCTTAAACATACAGACCTGCACATCTTTGGAGTGCGGGAGGGACCGGAGCATCCGGAGAAAATCCATGTGGTCATAGGGAGAACGTATAATCTAACTCCATACAGACAGCATCCGTAGTCAGGATCAAATCTCTTCTGGTGGATCTCTTCTGCACCCTTGCCTGGGCTATCGCATCCTTTCTTTACCTTGGTGATCAGAAGTGAAAGCAGCCATCCAATGAAGATCTGATAAAGATTTTATAAGGTTGAAACTTGTGGTTTGCTTTCTTTTATTTATTGTCATTAATAGTGATGCTTTTAATATTTTATATCAGTTATTATTTTATATCAATTATTTTGCATCCTAAGTAAATTACTTAAAACTTTTTATTCTTAAATTGTTAATTTTCTAACTCCTCATATCTTTTTAATTAATCTCTCCGCTAATCAGAATCACTTAGCACGGGCAGGCGGGATAGTCCAAGGTCACGATCTGCTGTGTGAAGGGGTGAAGAAGGGTCACCCATTCCTTTTCTCCAGAGATGCTGCCTGACCCTCTGAGTTACTCCAGTATTTTGTGTCTTGCAGTGACTCTGTTGGGCACAAATGGTTCGTATGCCTGTGGGCTATTGCTCAGTTAACCTGCACTGGGCTCGGCTCAGTGTGTGGCTTGGCCTGGTGATAGGGGTGAATGGAACTGTGAGTCTCAGTCTGTCTGATTGTTATTGGCATAACAAATTACCATTCAAAGTGTGCAAATGGGATAAAGAAAGATAGTCCTACAATGTGACAGCAGAACTGCTTGTCTGAATAAAATGATCGAAATCACCGACTGATTGCCTAGATCCTGATTGACCCCAACACGTCACCATTTATTTTTTCAACCAATTATCTATCCTACATCTTCTACCTATGAATGTAATTTATGTGAGACTGAGCAACAATATTTTAATTATGAAATTACAGTGAGATGTATCATACACAGGGATTATCAGTCTTCTACTGTGAGTAGATATCCATACATTTTAAACATCTTATCTGTACCACCATTTACTGTGATGATAATGAATCAGTTTTATTCTGTTAGTTTGACGTAAAGGGGTGAGCCATTAACAGTTACATGTATGGGAGATTGGATGTAAAAGCAGAAAACAGAACAAAGGGGATTTGTAAGAGAGCGAGTGACAGCGACAAAAAAATTGATAGGATCTGGAATGCATTTGCGAGGGATTGAGGGGTGATGGAATCAGGATATTTTCTACTAGCACAGATTTGATCGGCCAAATGCCCCTTTCCAAGTTGTAACATTTTACTTTAGTTTAGTTTAGAGATACTGCACGGAAACAGGCCCTTCGGTCCACTGAGTTCACGCTGATCAGCGATCCCCGCACACGAACACTATCCTACACACACTAGGGACAATTTACAATTTCACCAATCCAATTAGCCTACAAACATGTGTGTCTTTGGAGTGTGGGAGGAAACCAGAGCACACAGAGAAAATCCACGCAGGTACAGATAGCAGCTGTAGTCAGGACTGAACCCGGTTCTCTGGCGTTGTAAGGCAGCAACTCTACCACTGTGTCACCCCCCTCTCTCTGTAAAATGGTCAGGACTACTTCTGTACAATTTGCTAATTGGGGATGTGCTTAGGTATGGCAATACTCTACTGGACTGATATAAGAAAATAATTTCACGGTGCCTTTGCACTTTACACATATGACAATAACAGTACCATTGAACCATTGAAGAACCTGTGTTCGATCCTGACTACGGGTGCTGCATGTACGGAGTTTGTACGTTTTCCCTGCGGATTTTCCTGCGGGTGCTGAGATTCCTCCCACATTACAAAGACGTACAGGTTTGTAGGTTAATTGGCTTTGGTAAAGATTGTAAATGATTTCTAGTGTGTAGAATAGCGTTAGTGTACGGGGATCACTGGTCGGCGCGGACTCGGTGGGCCGAAAGGCCTATTTCCAAACTGCATTTCTAAACTCTAAACTCTCAATTGAACCATTGATAAAAAAACAACAGCTGGAGAATCCCATGTGGGCAAACAGTATCTGTGTAGGGAAATGAGCAGACAATGTTTCACGTTGTGACCCTTCTTTAAAAGACATTGCCTGTCCATTTCCTGTCACCGAGCCTATCTGACTCCATGAGTCCCTTCAGCTGATGTTTTTGTGGTCAGAATTCCAGCATCTGCAGTCTATGTTGCCAGTGAATAATAAAAGTAGTTTCAGGCCAACAAGAGAGTAATGATAAATAATCTGAAATTTACTTTATAGCAATCACTGTTTAAGAACATAATTTGAACTCAACAACATTTTAAGGGAAATTGTAAATAAAATAACCTCTGCATGGATTCATTTCCATTCTTGCTCTATAGTTGAAGGTTGTGGATTCAAGCCCTCTGGGGATCTGCATCTCCAAAGCTGATTTTGTCACGTCAATGTCAGTGGAAAAGGAATGCGGCATAATCTGTTGTTTGGGTAAATATCTGTGAAGATTTCTCCATCTGTTCTCTCGTGTAAACAAAGCATAGATTTATTCATCAGTAGCAGCCTCAAAACATTTATTCATTGCTAATTGTGCAGAGTGAAATCGATGGGGGCATACTGAGTCTTGAAGATGGAAATTGACCCTCGATTGGCTCACGTGCACAGCTAGTTTAGTATTTTTTTAGTTTTAGAGTTACAGCATGGAAACAGGCCCTTCGACCCTCAGAATCCTATGACCAGCGATCCCAACAGACTAACTATCCTAGAAACTAGGGCCAATTTACAATTTTACGAAGTCAATTATCTTACAAACCTGTACGTCTTTGGAGTGTGGGAGGAAACCGGAGCACCCAGAGAAAACCCACGCAAGTCACGGGGTCAACGTACCAACTCCATACAGCACCTGCAGTCAGGATCAACCCCAGGTCTCCAACACTGTAAGGCAGCAACTCTACCGCTACACCACCATACCACCCACAAATGTGTGGAGTCTAGTTGTGGAGACTAGTGAAGCATAAGATATACTTGAGCATCAAGTATGGAATAAATCCCATGGTTCAGCTTCTGATCGTGGGGGTTGGGGGGGCGGGATCTTGATGGGATTTCATCCACAGACTGCGGTGGGTTCATGGCCCCGACCACGGATGGACGGGGAGGAGGACTGACTGAACTTTGTGGTCGTCCACCACAGTGAAGATGCTGTGGTGGATGTTTATGTTGAATTCCATTGTGTATTGTGTGTTCTTTTTTTCAATTGCATCGCTGCATGGCAAATCCATTTCACTGTACCTTAGTTGGTGCATGTGACGAATAAATTTGAACTATTCGAACTATAGACTTGCTCATTAGTCCTGCAATTTACAACGTGCTGGAGAAACTCATTAGGTCAGGCAGCATCTGTGAAGGGAATGGATGGGCGATGTTTTGGGTTGGGTCCATTCAGTTTGGAAATGTTCCCGACCTGAAATGTCATAGACTGAAGAAAGAGTGTGTAGGAGGGAACTGCAGATAGACACAAAATGCTGGAGTACCTCAGTGGGACAGGCAACATTTCTGGAGAGAAGGAATGGGTGACGTTTTGGGTCGAGACCCTTTTTCAGACTGATGGATTCCACTTGAAACGTTGTCTGCATCTTTGCAAGACTGTTTTCCCTCCTCTGCCTTGTTTCAAGCTATTTAGATTATGAAGTTGATGAAGTTGATTCTTTTCCATGCATTATTTTTGGTTGGAACAGTCCCCCTCGTCAATAGACAATAAACAAAAGACAATAGGTGCAGAAGTAGGCCATTCAGCCCTTCAAGCCAGCACCGGCATTCAATATGGTCATGGCTGATCATCCATAATCAGTACCCTGTTCCTGCCTTCTCATCATATCCCCTGACCCACTATCTTTAAGAGCTCTATCTAACTCTCTATCGAAAGCATCCAGAGAATTGGCCTCCACTGCCTTCTGAGGCAGAGAATTCCACAGATTCACAATTCTGGGTGAATTCTTTTTCCTCATCTTTGTTCTAAATGGCCTACCCCTAATTCTTAAACTGTGGCCCCTGGTTCTGGATTCTCCCAACATCGGGAACATGTTTCCTGCCTCTAGCGTGTCCAATCCCTTAATAATCCTTACCTTTCACCCCTTCAGCTATCGCATACATCACATAATCCTTCGACATTTTCGCCACCTCCAACGGGATCCCACCACTAGTCATATCATCCCATCTCCACCACTTTCCACCTTCCACAGAGACCATTCCCTCCGCAACTCTCTGGTTAACTCATCCCTACCCACCCAAACCACCCCCGCTCCTGGTACCTTCTCTTGCAACCGTAGGAGATGCAACACCTGTCCCTCTACCTCCTCCCTCAACTCTGTCCAGGGACCTGACAGTCCTTTCAGGCAGAGACAGAGGTTCACTTGCACCTCTTCCAACCTCATCTACTGTATCCATTTTTCAAGGTGTGGTCTCTTAAACATTTTGGAGACCAAACATAGACTGGGCGATCGTTTTGCTGAACACCTTTGCTCAGTCCACCTGGACCTACCTAATCTCCCGGTTGCTAAACACTTTAATTACCCTTACCATTCCCACCCTGACCTTTCTGTCCAAGTCCTCTTCCATTGTCAGAGTGAGGGTAAATGCAAATTGGAGGAACAGCATCTCATATTTCGCTTGGGCAGCTTACAACCCAGGGGTATGATTATTGAAGGTAGTCACAAAATGCTGGAGTAACTCAGCGTTTCGGGTTCGAGACCCTTCTTCAGACTGAAGGATCTTGACCTGAAATGTCACCCAGAAATGTCATCCTTGATGCTGCCTGACCCACTGAGTTACTCCGGCATTTTGTGTCTACCTTCGATTTTACCAGCATCTGCAGTTCTGTCTCACTCAGATATGATTATTGATTTCTCTAACTTCAGGTAACCCCTGCATTCCCTCTCTCTTCACCCCTCTCTCTCCACCCCTCCCTCACACAAGTCTTTCATTATCACCGAGCTACAGCTAACAATGACCTGTTTCCTTTATCTTTTTTGCATATCTTTCATTCATTTGTTCTATATCTCTCCACATCATCGTCGAGATCTCTCGTTCCCCTTTCCCGTAACTTTCAGTCTGAAGAAAGGTCTTGACCCGAAATGTCACCCATTCCTTCTCTCCAGATATGCTGCCTGTCCCGCTGAGTTACTCTAACGTTTTGTGTCTATCTTATGAGGTAAATTAAGTTAGAAACTCTAATTTCCAGTTCAAAGGAAAAATCTCAACCTGAAACGTCAACTGTCCATTCCCCTCCACATATGCCACCTGAGCTCCTCCCACAGTTTATTTTTTTGCTCCAGATTCTAGCATCTTTTGTGTTGACACCACTGTTCTGGCTGTCAATGTATGAGACTTCTGATCTAGTGCTTGCAGGCATTTTATCAGCTCTTGCCATTATTTTTGTGTACTTCTTTGTGACTGCTCAGGGAGTCGGTTTGTGGAGGAGAAACCTGGGAATTTGTTCAGTACTTATGCTGGGGAAACCATTCAACATATGTGTCATATCCTACTCTATTTATTGCAAAGGACGGCGATGGAGTATTTTTGGATATCTTAATTGATTGAGTGCAATAGGTGGCTACTTTAAAAAAAAAGTGTTCTTAACTAAATTTGCTATTTGTTTTTGCAAAACACAGAGTGCTGGAGCAACTAAGTGGGTCAGGCATCATCTGTTGAGGGAAGGAACATTCGGCATTTCAGGTCAGGACCCTTCTTCAGACTGATTGTAGTGGGCAGGAGACAACTGGAAAAGTGGTGGATAGAGGACAAAGCCCAGCAAGCGAAAGTTGAATATAGGTGAGGGGGAGTGATTGGGACCCCAGCAGTCCTTCCAGATAAGACAGAAGTTCATGGGCACCTTTTCAGACCTTGCCTAATGCATTCAGTGTTCCCGATGTGGACTCCTAAACATCGCTGAGACTGATAGACAAGGCGACCACTTCACCGAACACTTGTGCTCCGTCCACGGAGCCTTGTTGGATCTCCCGGCTGCTAATCATTTTAACTTCCCTTCCCATTCCATATGGATCTTTTCATCCTGAGCCTCTTCCATTGCCAGTGTGAGGCCACACGCAGACTTGAGGAACAGCACCTTGTATTCCGTTTTGGTCGCTTACAACCAAATGCTATGAACATTGAGAGTTGCAGACAAAATAACATTGAATTCTCATTTTTTTAGTAATAGTCTCCTACCAGAGGAGGTAATTGAGGCAGGGAGTATAGCAACATTTAAGAAACAGGTAGATGGATAGGATATGGGCCAAACACATGTGACTAGTGTTGATGGGACATGTTGGTCAGTGTGGGCAGGTTGGGTCAAAAGGCCTGTTTCCACGCTGTATGACTATGACTCTAAGCACCCCTATTTATACCAAAGAAAGACACAAAATGCTGGAGTACCTAAGTGGGTCAGGACAGCTTCTCTGGAGAACATGAAAAGGTGAGGTTTTGGGTTGGGAATAACTGAAACATCACCTATCCATGCTCTCCAAAGGTGCTGCCTGACCCATTGAGTTACTCCAGAGACTTTTACTCGCTTTTTGTAAAACAGCAAATTGCAGTTCACTTGTGTCAACCCCTGATATAAGTCTTTGCAATATCATATCTGAACAAAAACACCGTGGACACAACGGTAGAGTCGCTGTCTTACAGCGCCAGAGACCTGGGTTCGATCCTGACTACGTGTGCTGTCTGTACATTCTCCCTGTCACCACGTGGGTTTTCTCCGGGTGCTACTGTTTCCTCCCACACTCCAAAGACGATAGGTTTGGTGGCTTTTTCACACAGAGAGTGGTGAATCTGTGGAATTCTCTGCCACAGAAGGTAGTTGAGGCCAGTTCGTTGGCCATATTTAAGAGGGAGTTGGATGTGGCCCTTGTGGCTGAAGGGATCAGGGGGTATGGAGAGAAGGCAGGTACAGGATACTGAGTTGGATGATCAGCCATGATCATATTGAATGGTGGTGCAGGCTCGAAGGGCCGAATGGCCTGCTCCTGCACCTAATTTCTATGTTTTTATGTTTCTATGGTAAAGGTTGTACAATAAATTGCCTCTAGTGTGTAGGAAAGTGCTAGTGTACAGGGATTGCTGGTCAGCACAGACTCGTTGGGCTGATGGGCCTGTTTCTGCGCTGTATCTAAACTAAGAATTAACAAATATTTTGTCAGACGAAGCAAAATAATTAAAAAATTAACCTTTTTGATAGGGAATATTGATGGCATTAACTTCTTTAACTTACTAGGCAGAGGGTGCCATTAGATTCATTTCATACTAAATTGAGGAGATCTCTTAATTTTCTGCAGAGACCTTTGCCCACCTTTGTATTAATGAGTCACTTAATTTAAATCTTATTAGTGAGGTTGAATGCAAGGTTTAAAGACGCCCTATGATTGCAAATGAAATGTGTGATCCTGTTACTTAGGAACATCCAGTCTCAATGGCTACAATACTGTTGATTTGTTTGATGCAATTATCTGTTGCCAAACATTCAATCAGTCGTCAGGCGGTGAAGAGATTTAATATGCACTGCCAGTTTTTAGCTGCTTGATGAATTCTGTCCATCGTGAGTTACTTTATCTTCTGCATTTGCTCCTGTATATGAACTGCATGCATATAAGGTTAAATGCCTAACAGCCAGAATGCCACAGGGAAGAAGGATCTCCTGTGGCATTCTGTACTGTTACACATTTAAACTAATTTGAAGTCAAACTGTGCTACTCCTCCCCCTTCTGTTGTGGAGTAGACTGACTCCCCCCCCCCCCCCCCCCCCACCCCAACCCCCGCCTCCCCAATCTTTGCACATCCGCAATCCTTTCCACTCACCACTTTAATTTCATGTGGCATGTATTTCTTGTGTTTCATGACCTATTGGCAGATCAATTTCCCTCCTGGGATAAAGTTCCATCGTATCGTATTGTATGGCATCATTATCGTATCATATCGTATCGTATCACATGATATTATCCCTCAGGACTACAAAGGTTAATGGAGACACAAGGAGCTGCCGATGGTCAAATCCTGAGCAAAACATTTAGAGTATTGTTTAAGAGAGAACTGCAGATGCTGGAAAAATCGAAGGTAGACAAAAAATGCTGGAGAAACTCAGCGGGTGAAGCAGCATCTATGGAGAGAAGGAATTGCCGATGTTTCAGGTCGAGGCCCTTGTGTTCAGCTTTGGGCAACATGTTATAGGAAAGATGTTGTCAGGCGCGAAAGGTGCGGATAAGATTTACAAGGATGTTACCAGGACTCGAGGGCCTGAGCTACAGGGTGCAGGCTAGGACTCTATTCCTTGGAGTGCAGGAGGACGTGGAGTGATCTATAGAGGTGTACAAAATCATGAGAGGAATCGATTGGGTGGACGCACAGAGTCTCTTGCCCAGAGTAGGGGAATCAAGAACCAAAGGACATAGTTTTAAGGTGAGGGGGGAATTATATATTAGGTGACTGACAGGTAATGTTTTCACACAGAGGGTGGTGGGTGTATGGAACCAGCTGCTGGATCAGGTACTATTGCAACGTGTAAGAAACATTTAGACAAGTACATAGATAGGACAGGTTTATGGGCCAAATACATGCAGGTGGGACCAGTGTAGATGGGACATGTTGGCCAGTGTGGGCAAGTTTGGCCAAAGGCCTTGTTTCCATGCTCTAAGACTCTATGACTCTATGACACAAAGTGCTGGAGAAACTCTTCGGGTCAGGCAGCATCTGTAGATGGAATGGACAGATGATGTGTGCAGGAAGGAATTACAGATGCTGGTGTAGACTGAAGATAGACTTAAAAATGCTGGAGTAACTCAGGCCAGATGATGTTTTAGTTCTGGATTCTTCTTGAGTAGGCTGATGTTAGGTGTGGACTACTGGGTTTAGAGGAATCTTAATTAATTGCAGATGTTAAGATATGAGTGCCCCAGACACAAAGTTGTGGATTTTCTGAATGAGTTTGTGAATTGCTTTTTCAGAAGATAACCTAGGCTTTGAAAGTGAGACTGACTTCTATTAGACAAACAGGATCAAATATCCCCAGTTGAATGTTCATTTATTTGGTGTTGATATGCCATTGTATCTGTGTAGTTTAGATTTAGTTTAGTTTAGAGACACAGCATGGAATCAGGTGTTTCGACTCCGCGTCCACATCACCCACGATTCTCACTAGTTCTACGTTATAGTGAGCTTAACTTCCACAGACCTAGTGGTCAGAGGAGGATTGGAAAGCATTGACAATAGCGGCCAGCTCATAGATAAATCTTCTTCTCACATCCTCCTTCACACTCATGTATCTCTTTTCCAGGTTTAGTGTGTTCATCTGACATCTTTTTGCTCAATATACACATGGCCTTATGACCTTCTCATTTCATGTGGCTGGGAAAGACCAGCTCCGTAGATCCTGCCTGGTGATCCTGAAGGAGGTAGAACTTCAAGATGGCGGTGGAGGTGGATGGAAGAAGAGATCGATGCCGGTGAGTGGGCTAAGAGTTTTCCCCTTGGAGATGCTCAGAGGCATCACCACTCATTTACTAGGATGTTAGAGGGAACTGGAAGCTGCTCTGCAGTTGTCGATCCAAATATACTTTTCTTGTATGCTTTTACTGGATGTAATTGAAATGATTGATTGATAGATACAGCATGGAAAGTAACCCTTCAGCCTACCAAGTCCACACCAAGGTGGGCTGAAGGGCCTGATTTCGTGTTGTATCTCTAAAGTCTAAAGATCCCTTTGTCCTATCGTTTCATCCCGCATCCTCTTGGCAACTTAAAACTAACTTGTTTGCTGCCTACCTTTGATTTTCCAGCATCTGCAGTTCCTTCTTAAACAATTGTTTGCTGTCTTTCCCAGTTCTGATGAGAGCTCGTTGAACTGAGATAATGACACTGTTTCTCATTCCACAGATGTTCCCTGATTTTTCCTGCCTCTTGAGTTTAGAGTGAAATAGACAGTGTTGCACAACCCAGAAACCTGGCCTTCGGCCCATCATGTCCATGGTGACCATTATGCTCCCTACACCTACCCCATTTGTCTGCATTCGGACCCTATCCTTGTGTCACTTGCCTATTTAAATGTCAGCCTGAATGCCTCATAAAAGGATAAATGGTATCTGAATATAGTTATTGCATCTGTTCAGTCAGCAGGGTGATGTATTGTATTGATGTCTGAAGAAAGCATATAAAAGACTGCTGTAAAATAAAGTCAGGTGATTCTTAAGCTTCTTAGCAGCTGCCGAAACAGACATTAGGGCCCTTTAGTATTCATATTAGCTGCCTGGCACTTGTGTTTTCTGTCCTCTTACTGGAATTATAAAGGAATAGGTGGAGATTCTGATCTTTATTGTCAAATAAAACGGTACATTTTGTTTGAAGCAGTCAAAAACAGTCAAAAACAAAATAAGCTTGGGATCATCCCACAAGATGTCACTAGAGTCTTTAATTGTACAGCACTGGAAAAGATGTGATAAAGTCTTCCTGAGATTGATCACCGTAAACCTATAGGTTAATTTGTGGTAACATTGGTGCCCTGGGAAAAATAACACCTTTCCAGATAATTTTTACATTGTCTAGTTGGGTGAGAAGAGGTTTTGGCATAGAGCAACCTAGACATTGTGGTTAATTAAGCCCACCCCAGTCGTTCCCTCTTCTCCCTACTGCTGTCGGACAGAGGATACCGAAGATAGACACAAAATGCTGGAGTAACTCAGCGGGATAGGCAGCATCTCTGGAGAGAAGGAATGGGTAACATTTCGGGCCGACATCCTTCTTCAGATTGAGAGTCAGAGGAGTAGCAGACCCAGAGATATGGAAGGGTAAGGTGTAAAAACGAGATATCAAAGGGGACATTGTTCAAGGGAAATGAAGAATAGATCATTGATAGCTAGGGGAAGGTGACAACGAGGCGAAGTTTAATCAGGGGGACAGTCAGACTGATCGGAGAACTAGGGTGGGAGGGATGATGGGAGATGGAAAGCAAGGGTTACTTGAAATTAGAGAAATTAATATCCATACCACCGAAGCTCAAAAACAGCACCACCAGACTCAGAAACAATTCCTTAATCTCTGTTATCTGGCTTCTGAATGCCTACCATTAAATAGGTAATATCTGACTTACTTCTACCTCACAGCGGACATTGGATTTTGTCTCTATGACTGATGTGCTACAATCCAGGAAATGATATTCTGCGCTCTATACCTTTCCCATTGCTTTACCAAAGGTAACGGAGTTTGGCTTGATTGTATTTATGAATAATATTATTTGATTTGATTGGATAGCATGCGAAAGAAAGCTTTTCACTGAACCTTGCGACATGTGACAATAATAAATCTAAACCTAATCCTACCTAAACAGTGCCCGAGAAACAAGAAATTCTACTATATTCTGCCTGGAAAGGGATCGATTTTGTGGCAAGGAATAAGGTTAATGCAGAAACTGGTGAGGGGAGGGCTTGTAACATTTTGGCTGAGCTACACAGTTTAGTTTATTAATAGCGTGACCCAAGGTACAGTGAAAAGCTTTTGTTGTGTGCTAACCAGTTGGCGGAAAGACAATACATGATTACAATCGAGCCATCCACAGCGTATAGATACATGATTTCAGAAATAAAATGAATAACATTTAGTGCAAGATAAAATCGATTAAAGACAATCTGAGGGTCTCCCATGAGGTAGATATTAGCTCAGGACTGCTCTCTCGTGTTGGTAGGAGGGTTCAGTTTAGTTTAGTTTGGAGATGCAGTGCGGAAAAAGGCCCTTCGGCCCACCGAGTCCGCACCAACCAATGATCCCCACACACTAACGCTATCCTACATACACTAGGGACAATTTGTATTTATGTAGCCAATTAACCTACAAACCTGCATGTCCTTGGAATGTGAGGGGAAACAAAAGATCTTGGAGAAAACCCAAGTGACGGGGAGAATGTACAAACTCCGTACAGACAAACGCCTGTGGTCAGGATTGAACCCGGGTCTCTCGCGCTGTAAAGCAGTAATTCTACCGCTGCACCACCGTACTGCCATGATAACAGTTGCCGGATATCTACTGGAAAGAAACCCTTTCTGAATCTAAAGCTGTGCGTTTTTACACTGTCAAAGCTTTACGGACATGCACATAAAAAACACTACCTAGCTCAGTGTGTCCACTTTGAAGGAAATTACCCGAAATTCGGGAAATTCTGGAAATTTGTCAGGGTGGAAATTTTTTTTATTTTGGGCAAAATTCCCCCTAAAATGAAATAATGTCAGGAAATGTCAGGGAATGTCAGGAAATCAACCAGTCGTAGCGTTTTTTCTGGTTGCTGGATTTTGAAATGTTTTCCAAACTTTTCGGTGACAGTCGGCGTGGGCTTGGACGCCAATGAGTGTATGACATATAAGTTGTCACCAGGGTGACGTAGGTTGTAGCCAGGTTTTTCCGGTGCTGACCGGTGTGGTCGTAGGTGGTGTCGTCGTAGGTGGACGTCCTAATGGGTTCGCTGGTTGTCGGTAGCTTGCCATAGCTGGACGTTGACTAGGTGGTGGGTTGCTGTAGACATTGTCGTGGGGGGGGGGGGGGGGTCCGGTCGCTTGTTTTTCAGCGACCTGCTTCGTCTATGACAGTCGCCGGCAGTCGCCGAAAGAATCACCTAAGTGGGACAGGCCATTATTTTTCAGATGATGATGCTCTCTTCTAACTCGGCCATGACTTGGGTTAAAAAAATCTTTGGATTCCTCCAAATTGTTGGACTGCTTGTGGGTGACCAGAGATTTTCCCCAGCTATCTACTGGGAAGGCTGCAGCCATTATCTGCGGTTCTTGTAAGAAACCAGATAGTTCTGCGGGCATTTGACCCTGAGACCCTGCGGGCTCCTCCCACAAGCTCTCAGAGTTTGCATTTCACTAAGCTTTTGGCTAGTCAAACCCATGAGTATCCAACTAAAGAAACCAGGAACTGCAGATTCTGGTTTACAAATAAAAGATATAAAGATCAGGAGCGGATCGGGCGGCATCTCTGGAGAATATGGATAGGAGATATGTTTCAGCTCGGGACACTTCAGATTGACTGTCAGGGTGGGGGAGGGGTCAGGGGTGGTAGCAAAGAAAGTTGGGAGAGAGGAGGGGTAGGACAAAGCCTGGCAGGTAATACAGGTGGATACAGTTGAAGAGGCGGGGGGGAGGAGGGCTTTGATTGGCAGATGGTTGGACAAGGCCAGAGGTGAAATGACAGATGAAAGGATTGATGAGTGGGCCGCACAGTGGCGCAGCAGTAGAGTTAGCTGTCTTATAGCATCAGAGTCCCCAGTTCAATCCTGACTACAAGTGCTGTCTGTATGAAGTTTGTACGGTCTCCCTATGACCGCCTGGGTTTTCTCCGGGTGTTCCGGTTTCTTCCCACATTCCAAAGACGTGCAAGTTTATTGGTTAACTGGCTTCCGTAAATAGTCCGCAGGGGGTAGGATAGAATGCGTGTATGGGGGATCGATTGTAAACGCGGACTTAGTGGGCTGAAGGGCCTGTTTCCATGCTGTATCTCAAAAATGGACTAAACTAAACTAAGTTGCAAATTGTGAAGCTGAAGGATGGAATTTAGGTGGGAGGGTAGAGGAGAAATAGGTGCAAGACCATGTGGGGCATAGTGGGGAGGGGAACAAAGGTGGGGGTGGTGTAGGGGAACAAGTGGAGCTTGGTTGTAATTAATTACAATGTTTGTGTTCAATGTCCATACCATTGGGTTGTAAGCTACCTAATCAAAATACAAGGTACTGATCCTCTAGTTTGCATGTGGCCTCACTTTGTCAATGGAGGAGGTCCAGGACAGAAAGGTCAGCATGGGTATGGGAAGAGGAGATAAAATGGTGAGCAACTGGGAGATCCAGTAAGCCTTGGTGGACTGAGTACAAGCATTCTTCAGGAGCTTGGCCTCCTCAGCATAAATACCCACTCACTAGTGCATGAAGCTTCTCACAGTAAGGATTAGGGGTGCCAACATTCTCACTCCCAAATCTGGAACAAAAGGTCAAAATACGGGACAAATTCCCGACAATTCGTTGGATGACTTGGCCGTGGCTGCGTGAATGATGAGTTGGCCCGGGTGCGGGACTGCACACAAAGTCCAGCCGGTGGGCCAGCTGAGGCGTTTTGGCGTGCGCGACGTCGCGCGCAAAGTCCGGCACCCCATCCAACTCATGAACCGATGATCGGCCATGAGAAGGAGGGGTGGTGGTGTCGACGGTAAGCGAAGGTCCGAAGGTTGGACAGCTGGCTGGGCCGCCAACCGATGGGGCCATGGACGAGGCGCTGCTGCTGCACTCCACGGGCTGCAGTACGTCGGGACTGGTGAGGCGGGGCCGGACGCGCCGCTCCGACCCGACAATCCCCTCGACTCGAGTAGTAGCAGCCAAATACGGGACAAGGGCGGTTCCGTATGGGACAAACCAATTTAGCCCAATATACGGGAATTCCCGGCTAATACAGGACAGTTGGCAACGCTAGTGAGGATCCCAGTTCAACTCAAGCCTTCTTGTTACACATGGTTCCAATTGTAGGGTTGGCAGTGATCGCTGGAGTTATATTCCTCACTTTTCTATTCATCTTCCTTGAGCCAGAGACACAGGTTCAATCCTGACTGCGGGTGCTGTCTGTATGGAGTTTGTACATTCTCCCTGTGACCGTGTGGGTTTTCTCTGGGTGCTCCGGTTTCCAAGGATGTGCAGGTTTGTAGGTTGATTGGCTTTGGAAAATTGTAAAATTTCCCTAATGCGTAGCATTGTGCTAGCGTCTGGGTGATCGCTGGTTGGCACGGACTCGGTGGGCCGAAGGGCCTGTTTCCATGCTGTATCTCTATAGTCTAAAGCCTAAAGAGGAAACAAAAAGTTGAAGGTTACTCTGAGAGAGAGAACAAGGATAAATGATAACAAAGAAACATTGACAGCTGATGAATGTGTGTCTGTTCCTGTCCAAGCCATAATTAGGAGGACAACTCAATCCCACACAATAGCCAGATTCAGAGTACAGGTTAAACACAACATTCCTTCCAACACTAAACATATAAATCTCCTTTCCAGCTGTTCCTGTCACATTAATATCATGGTGATCATCAATTCATCTCAAAATGGTGGATAAAATCCTGTTATAAATAGGGCTGCTTAATTAGTACTGTTGTAATTTAGCATCTGATTTTCCCACAATGCACTTCTCAAAAAGCATGTACTTTAGTTTAGTTTAGAGATACAGCTCGGAAACAGGCTCTTTGGCCCACTGAGACCAGCGATTGCCACACATTTGCGCTATAGTAGACACTAGGGACAATTTGCAGAAGCCAAAGAACCTACAAACCTGCACTAGTGTGGGAGGAAACCTGCACGTCTTTGGAGTGTGGGAGGAAACAGGAGCACGTGGCGAAAATCCATGCACTTCACGGGGAGAACGTACAAACTCCATACAGACAGCACCCGTAGTCAGGATCGAAGCCGGGTCTCCAGTGCTGTGAGGCAGTAACTCTCCGACTGTGCCACCGCGCCACCCTGTAGAAAGACAGAAACATTTAATATAAATTCTGCAGGTGAGACATCACGGAACACATTGTATATGTAAGAAAAGGAACAAGCAGGTAGGAGAAAATTTGACACAGCAACAAAGGACTTGCAAATGTGTCTTAAAATTATCTTGAGCTATTCTAAAAGTAAACTCAGTCCAGCTGGAGGTTTTCAGTTTCATACAAAAGGCTGAGATACCTGGCAGCTGGAAAGGAACTGGTTAGATCAACATGAGACAAAATTCGCTAAATTACAGCTCATGACAAACAGAAGCCTCGATAGAACATAAAATAGTGCAGGGCTCACGGAATGCTGCCTGGATTAGAGGGTTTCAGCTCCAGGGAGAGGTTGGATAGACTTGGATTGTTTTCTCTGGAACGTTGGAGGTTGAGGGTGACTTGATAGAAGTATATACAATTATGAGAGGCATACAGTAGATAGGGTAGACAGTCAGAACCTTTATCCTAGGGTGGAAATGCCCAATATTAGAGGGTACAGCTAAAATATGAGTTGGGGAAAAGTTGAATGGAGATGTGCAGGGCAAGTTTTTTACACAGGGATGGTGGGGGCCTGGAACGCGTTATCTGGGGTGATGGAGGAGGGAGATACGATAGTGGCATTTAAAAGGCTTTTAGTTAGGCACATGGAAGTGCAGGGAATAGAGGGATAGGGATCATTTAAAGGCAGATGAGATCAGTTTAACTTGGTATCATGTTTGGCACAAAAACTGTGGGCTGAAGGGCCCATTCCTATGCTGTACTGTTCTATGTTCTTAAAAGAACATATAGAAGAAAGAAAAATAAATGGCATTCTTGCCTGGTATAATGTCTAAAACAGAGTTTTTATACTTCTGACATCATGTTCTGTTCTTTGAATAGATGGAAAGATGAATGAGAGCGGCAACAATTGCCACTCATTTATCAGAAAAATATGACTAGACTTTAGACTTTATAGAGATACAGCAGCGAAACAAACCCTTCGGCCCACCCAAGTCTGCACTGAACAGCCATCGCCCCATACACTAACCTATGCACTAGGGATAATTTTGCAACTTACAGAAGCCAAAGAACCTACAAACCTGTATGTCTTGGGAGTGTGGGGGGAAACCGGAGGACCTGGAGAAAACCTGCGCTGTCACAGGGAGAATGTACAAACTCCATACAGACAGCACCCGTAGTCAGGATCGAACCTGGGTCACTGGCGCTGCAAGGCAGCAACTCTACCATTGAGCCATTTATGCTGTCCTCATCGACTAGATTAGTAGAATAGCGGGCTACAGGGGATCATTCATGTCTTGGCCTCCATGACTAAAGGGAACTGAAGTTACTTGTGTACTCATGCGGCCCATAAAATCTACTCCGCCATTCAATCATGGCTGATCCATCGTTCTCTCTCTACCTCATTCTCCTGCCTTCTCCCCATAACCCCTGACACCCTTACTAATCCAGATTCTGTCAATCTCCGCTTTAAAAATATCCATTGACTTGGCCTCCACATACTTCTGTGGCAAAGAATTCCACAGATTCACCACCTTCTGACTAAAGAAATTCCTCCTCATCTGCATTCTAAAGGTACGTCTTTTTATTCTGAGGCTATGGCCTCTGGTCCTCGACTCTCCCACTAGTAGAAACATCCTCTGCACATTCAATCTATCCAGGGCTTTCTCTATTTGGTAAGTTTCAATGAGGTTCCCCCGCAGCCTTCTAAACTTCAGTGAGTACAGGTCCAATGCCTTCAAACGCTCATCATATGTTAACACAATCATTCCTGGGATCATTCTCGTAAACCTGTTGGCTAAGTTTGGCTGAGAAACCATTGTCTCTGAGTCAGAGGGTTCTGAGTTCAAACTTCTCTGCAAAAACTTAAGAATACCGACATGGCTGCCGGTTAGAAACATAGAACCGAGTACAGCATATGAAGAGGCCCTTCGGCCCACAATGTCCCTGCCAAACACGATGTCAAGTTAAACAAATCTCCTCTGCCTGCACGCATACTCATATCCCCTCATTCCCTTTCATGCAGTACTTTAAAAAACATAGAAGGGATGGCAGAGAAGATGTCAATTGAAGGCACTAACTGGTTATTGTACGAAGATGCAGCTGTCCATTTAATACAGTATTTCAGGATCAATTGTTTTCTCCAGGCCTTAGGAAACTGGCCAATAAAAACAAATATAGTAATAAGCATCCTCATTCATCTCACTACTCTAATGAAATCTTGTGTCTGAAATTACTGTTAATATTTCAAAATAATGCAGCAAATGTGAAGCACTTAAGACGTTTTGAAGAAAGGATATGAAGAAGTGCATAAAGTAACGTCTCTTGATCCAAGTTGCCTTTTACCTGTTATGATGCATAGCTGGAGAATGACAGGAAGATTTATTAGGCTATCTTGTTTCCAAATGTTATTTTCTTCTCTTGTGAGTTAGAAAGCAAGTGCAGTTATTCACCTGATTTAAAACCAACCAAAAATGCAAATATGTTTTCAATTGCACCACCAACCACTGCGCGGAAGGAATAATGGTTTTACTTCATGGAGCAGAGTATGGTTGTTATGTTAGCAGACTAATAATGGGATAATGCATGATGTGATGCAATAAGATCACAATAAATATATTAATGGAAAGGTGCATCATGGTTTTATATACCTGTTGTGTATGTTGGAAATTGTGTGACTAGAAATTGAAGCAGATAAACTTCAGGAAAAGAGCTGTTAAAATCCTTGTTGGAATATTGAGGGTAGATTAGGACACTGCAATGGAATATCAATAATTATTTATGAAATGATGAATAATACAGGGTGTAGCGTTTAAGCATGGTTAAATTCATGCCTTATTTCTTCCAGGTAACATAAGGCTTGTCTTGGTCATATCTTGTTACATTAACAGCTAAATTGGTCCAAAACCATCTAATATATTCAAACCAGTTGATCAACCCAAAAATAAATTAAACTCCAGATGACACTCCAGATGGTTTACTTTGTTGCAGAGGCGAAACACCTCGATGGTCCTGGCTGCTTTTTAATTGCATCGTGGAAAATAACAGGCATATTTAAATTTGGCAAATTCCATCAATGTGCAAGGCCTATATTGTGGGTGTGAGGGTGTTGAACGTGCACTCTCTCGGCTTCTCCACTGACTCTTGTGATGCTTATTGCATTGCTGAAAGATCTGCGTGATAGGGCTTTAAATATTTTGGATGTTTGTGGGCTCCACCACTGGACATGCTGTTGATCATCTGCAGAGGTCTGTGTCTCCTCCCCAGAGAACACCGCTTTCTCATTTCAAGGGTCAAAGCACATTTAGTTGAGTTAGACACAAAAAGCTGGAGCAACTAAGTGGGACAGGCAGCATATCTGGAGAGAAGCAATGGGCCCCATTCCTTATCTCCAGAGATGTTGCATGTCACACTGAGTTTCTCCAGCATTTTGTGTCTATCTTCGGTTTAAACCAGCATCTGCAGTTCCTTCTTACACATTTAGTTTAGTTAGTTGGTTTAGTTTTTTGTCAAGTGTACCATGGCATGATGAGAAGCTTTTGTTGCATGCTAACCAGTCAGTGGAAAGACTATACAGTTTCACCGAAAGGGTGGGACGTCTAAATGCAAACTAACCGAAACGGCGGGATGCCTAAAAGCAAATAAACCGAAAAGCTGCATCTCCGAAAAAGCAAACTTACCGAATGGCTGCTCTGTCGAAATGCCACCTACCCGAAAGGCGGCGTCGCCTACACTCCAACGGACCGACTGCCGCTCAACAGAAAAGTCCAATAACGGACTTGACGTTGCCGGGGGGCGGGACTTGCCAGCGATTGGTCCAGACCCCCGCATCCATCACATTACTGTGAAGGGATGAACATTGTCCCAAACCTTCGCACCACCTGATCCGCAGCCCGCGGAGGGTGGCCCTGGGAGAGTGGGGGCTCTCCCGAGGGATGCGCACCTTTGGCCACTTTCAACATGGTGCTTAGGTTCAGATTGCCCAAGTGGGAGGAGATAAAATTGTCCGTTGTCATGCAGACATGTCATAGACCGCCAGAGAATGTGTGTGTGTGTGTGTGTCCCCCATGCTTTCAAAGCGATTTACTCTGCCCCGAGCCGTCTGTCCCCGCGGCCGCAGTGAATCACCCGGTATGGGTGTCAGGGTCCGGGGGGGGGGGGGGGGAGGGGGGATCACCCTGGTGTGGGGGTTGGGGTCCAATGGCGGTGCATCGCGGTCAGTGACTGTGGGACGCTCCCGCCGGTGGAAACGGAGGAGAGAGAGAGAAGGGGGAGAGAAGTGAGAGAGAGAGAGGAAGAGAGGAGGGGTGGGGGGGCGAGAGAAGAGGGGAAGAGGGAGGAGGAGAGAGAGAAGGGGGGGGAGAGAGAGAAGAGAGAGAGAGAGAGAAGGAGAGAGAGGGGGGAGTGAGAGAGAGGGGGGAGAGAGAAGATGGAAAGAGAAAGGGAGAAGAGAGATAAGGGGGGGGAGAGAGAATGGAGAGGGGGGGAAGAGAGGAGGGTAGAGAGAGGAGAGAGAGAAAGGAGAAAAAGAGGGGGAGAGGGAGAAGGGGGAGAGAGAGGGGGAGAGAGAAGAGGGGAGAGTGAGATGAGGAGGAGAGAGAGAAGAGGAGAGAAGAGGGGAGAGAGAGGAGGAGAGAGAGCAGAGTGGAGTGAGGAGGAGGAGAGAGAAGAGGGGGAGAGAGGCGGAGAGAGAACAGTAGAGAGAGAGGAGGAGAGAGATAAGAGGGGGAGAGAGAGGAGGGAGAGAGAGATGGGGAGAGAGAGAGGAGGAGAGGGGAGAGAGAGGAGGAGAGAGAGAAGGGGGAGAGAGAGAAGATGCGAGAGAGAGGAGGAGAGAGAGAAGAGTGGAGAGAGAGGAGGAGAGAGAGAAGAGGGGAGAGAGAGGAGGAGGAGAGAGAAAGGGGAGAGAGACAAGGGAGAGAGAGAGAGGGAGAGAGAAGATGGAAGAGAGAAGGGGAAGATGGGAGCGTTGGGGTCCATTTCCCACACGTCATAGGTGACTGGGCAATCTGAACCCAAGCACGAAGTCGTAAATGGCCAAAGGTGCGCATCCCTCGGGAGAGCCCCCACTCTCCCACGGCCACCCTACACGGGCTGTGGGTCGGGTGGAACGGAGGTGTGGGACAATGTTCATCCCTCCACAGTGATGTGATGGACGTGGGGGTCTGGACCAATCACTGACATGTCCCGCCCCCCGGCAACGTCATGTCCGTTATTGGACTTTTCCGTTGGCGTGTAGGCGACACCGCCTTTCGGGTAGGTGGCGTTTCGACAGAGTGGCCATTTGGTAAGTTTGATTTTAGGCAATGCAGATTTTCGGTTCGTTGCCTTTTAGGCGTCCCGCCCTTTCGGTTAGTTTGCATTTAGGCGTCCCATCCTTTCGGTTAGTAGGCGCTTCGTCTTGGTACTCTTTCGGTTTATTGGCGTTTCGGCCTCGTTTCCATTCAGTTCTTTTGCTTCGACGCCTTTGCTTCAGCTTCTCGTCCAGAGGCGCCACGTCTGGGTACCGCTTCACTTGTTAGTTTCACTCATTATCACCTTCTGCACAGCTAACAATGGACCATTGTGGGCTCCACCATTCCTTGATCATCCTTGCAGGCTTTGATTTGTCCTTTCGCATATCTTTCATTCATTTGTTCTTTCTACCTCTTCATATCTCAAGTTTCCCTCTCCCCTGACTCAGTCTGAAGAAGGGTCTCAACCCTAAACGTCACCTATTTAATTTTTCTCGAGACCTGCTGAGTTACTCCAGCATTTTATGTCTATAAATGATTACTGTCGAGCTGTCCAAGGTGTACAGATACATAATTAAGGAAAAATGTTTAGTGCAAGATAAAGTGCAGTAAAGCCCGATGAAAGATATTTCAAGGGTTTCCAGTGAGGTAGATAGTAGCTCAGGATCCCTACCTAGTTGTTGATAAGATGGTTCAGTTGCCTGATAACAACTGGGAATCCACAAGTACCACACAACCAACAGTGTTTTGGTTGATTGAAAAATACGCCATGAAATCTAGCTCTTTAACCCACCGAGTCCATGCTGACCCATTCACACTACTTCCATATTATCCTACTTTCTCATCCACTCCATACATGCTAGGAGCAATAAGCATGTTCGGTATTACAACTGCGCATGCCCAGGTCATGGGTCATTCGGGATAAACATGCTCGCCAGCTGAGCTACTGTGTGTGTATGGACCTGCGTTTCATATGTATTTTCTATTTTGCTTCTTCGAGGTAAGAAAATACTGCTTTCAAAACTATTAACGGTGTATTTATGATTCATTTGTACAAAACTACGATGATTTTGGTAGTTTTATTGCTTTATGCTTCGGTGAGTGAGCGAGATTGTGACGATGAATAACAACCATTTTTTATTGTTTTTGTTTTGGAGGGGGGAGAATGAAATGAAATAGCTGTAGGCTTTGCCTTCTTTGTAGTCGCTAAGCAGGCTAGACGTCAGTGAAGTAGCTGGCTGGTTAGCCTCATCATAACTGGCAAGATGATTTGACAACTCGATGATGGATGTGGGAGGCCAGCAGTTTAGTCCTTCCGATTCTCCAAGTCACCCATCTTTCAGTTCGCTTATGGGATCGGGAAGAATTTTTATTTCCACATTTCAAGAGTTCCTTGTATTGATCAACATGATGACGGTTTTCTTCATCGGCAGTCGGTAGCACGGGCTTCTTCGTGTACGATGCAGCCTAAGCAAGAGCAGCAAGTTTGTCTTTTCATCTCATCTCTTTCAACCCCCTGTCCGCTAAAAAAATGCTTCAAAGCTTCGATTTCCCATCGCAGAAAAACATCCAGTGTTATTTCGTCGTAATTTGGGTCAGCCATAAGCAATATAAGATTCAAAGAACACGAAAACACAGACTGAAATTGTACTCACCGTTTATATAGCGCTGCATTCACTTTAAAAAAAAATCCTGAATGCCCATTGCCAAATCCCATGATTTATCGTGATACCGAACTTGCTTATTTACAAAGGCTTAAAAATCCGCATGAATTTGGGATGTGAGGGGAAACCAGAGTACTCGAAGAAAACCCACGTGGTCACTAGGAGAACATGCAAACTCCTTACTGGCAGCTCCCTAAGTCAGGATCAAACCCGGCACTGAGGCAGCAACTCTACAGCTGTGCCATGATGCCTCCCTTAAGGAAGGAACACAAATGCATAGACTCCATGTTAACTCACAGAACAATCCAATTTCCCTCCTAATTCACCTTGGCATTCTCCCCACTTCCCCGTAAACCCCACCTAGATTCCACCACTCAAGTACACACAAGGGGCAATTTACAACGTTTTGAGTTCCAAGTAGGAGGAACTCAAAACACACAGGGAAAATGCACAGGGAGAACATGCAGGTCATGGATCTGAATTGCTAATTGTTTCTTTTTCCACAGATGCTGTCTGACCTATTTTAATTTTAATTTAAGATTCCCAGCATCTGCAATTTCTTTGATTTTCTTTTACCGGGAAATCTTTGGCAGTATTCTAGCCTGAGTGAACAACATTGGTTTGTGACAATTTATCAAAAAAATTCTCTAGCACTTGTATCCATTTTATTTGGAGAACATTGCCAATTATAATTCACTTAAAAAGTAGTATTAATGTAATGAATTAACTGTGACAATATCCATATAATTTTTGAATATGAGCTGTACTCATTCTCGCACATGCTCAGACTCGCGCATATAATTATGTAAATTAGTCAGTGACCTTTAACTTGGAAATAAATAATTCCTGCTTGTGTTCCCAACACGAGTGTGTGCGGAGCCATCTTTCTCCGTCTAATATGTGCTGGTTTTTACCTATATCGTAAGTAGACACATATCAAAACATGGTGGCAGCGGCAAAAGTGAAGATTTGCAGATCAAATGGACGCTATGATGATTAACAAAAATGCTTTCAAAAGTTTTCAGGGATCAGTGTTTCAACGTTCAGCGACCGGACCGGCTGCATGCATGAGTGGAATGGTATGCAGGCCAGTGAGCACACAAGGCTGTAAATCAGTGCTGTGGGGGGTCGAGGGTTGAAACGACGTGCTGTGCGAGACTGCTTAAAGATAACATAATCTATTAAGAGTGAGGGGATACGCTGATATTCTAAAGCTCAAAGAGAACTGGGTGGAAGAGTGGAAAATGTTTAAACCAATGTATGAAAATTATGCAGTGATAACAGAACTGGATAAGAAGGAGAAAGAGTATCAAAAAGCAGCATTCCTGCATACTGTTGGACCGGAAGGAATGCGAATCTTCAATATCCTGATGTTTGAAATGGTAGCAGATGAGACGAATGTGAAAGTCATCATCGACAAGATGTCTACCATCATCATAGGAGAGACGAATGAAATGTATGAAGATTAATTTTCAATAAGCGATACCAACAACCTGGGGAAAGCATTGAATTGTATGTTGCAGAGCTGAAGGAGCTTGCTAAAACATGCAACTTCTGCGATTATTTGAAAGAAAGCCTCATTCGAGATCACATCATCATTGGTATTGCAGATCGGTCAACTAGGAAGACACTCCTTCCGAAGAGGAATCTGACACTGCAGGAGTCTGTGGACATATGTAGATCCTCAGAGGTAACAGCGACAAGAATGCAGGTCATCGGCGAAGAGCCGACAATACACAAGGTGGAACGATTCAAACCAAGGGAAAAGAAGGTTGATTTTCCTTTGCAGAGGAAGAATCAGGAACTAGTAAAGTGCAAGTTCTGCGCAAGGATGCACAAGCACAGGAAGGAGGAATGCCCAGCGTATGGGAAGGACTGCAACAGATGCAGACGACAAAACCACTTCCACCTGCTGCTGCAAGCAGAGGAAGGAGAGCATGCAGAAACGGGGTCTGCACAAGGCTGCACACATCTGACACACCGTGAGTTGCATTGAGATCAATGCTGCTGGAAACAATTCCTCTTGAGGCCTATTCGCTGAGATGCAGGTCGGCACAGAAGCCATCAAGTTTCAGATTTACTCTGGTGCCAGTGTTAATGTGATTCCCAAGCATCTTGTACCCAACAAAGAGGACATCAGATGAGAGAAAATCATCTAAAATGTACAACGGATCCAACCTGCTGGTGGAAGGTAGGATGAAAGTCGTACTCCGGAACAAGACGTACCGGAACAACTAGAAGTACCGTGTTCACTTCATAGTGGTAGAGGAAGGCTGGCTCACACCGCTCCCGAGCAGCAAAGCTGCACAACAGATGAAACTCATCACGGTTCACGCGGAGAACTTCAAGAGCCGGAATGCTGTTAGCGAGGCTGACTCATTACTCAAGAGATACAAAGATGTCTTTGAGGACGAAAGACCTGGAAGACTGCCTGGCAAGGTCAAGTTGGTAACTAGGACGGAGAACGTGACCCCATCACAGTGTCCTGCAAAACTGGTACCTGTAGCCATAAAAGGGAAGGTCAAGAATGGTCTCATGAAGCTGGTCGAGCAGGACATCTTGACTAAAGTCGATGAACCAACTGAGTGCTGTAGCAGGCTGGTCGTTATGGAGAAAAAGGATAGCACAGAGTTGAGGTTCTGCATAGATCCTAGACCCCTCAACAAAGTCCTGAAAAGGGAGATCCACAGACTACCAGTCATAGAGGATGTACTCCCTGAGCTGTCCAAGGCGAAGATTTTCTCCAAATTCGATCTGAAGTCAGGATGTCTCCACTGCGAACTAGATGAGGAGAGCAGTTTCCTAACAACCATGAACACCCCCTTTCGGAGATATCGCTGGAAGAGGTTGCCATTTGGACTGAAAGTAAGTGCAGAGATCTTCCAGAAGAAGCAACAACAAGCCCTAGAAGGATTAAAAGGAGTAGAATGTGTTGCAGATGACATCATCCTATTCGGAGTAGCGGACACCAGAGAAGATGCAGAAAGGAATCATGATGCAAGACTGCAAGATCTTCTTCAGCAATGCAGAGACAGAGGCATCCACCTGAACCGGAAGAAATCGGTAGTGAAAACTACGTGTATCACATTTCTAGGACATGTAGTTACAGATCATGGCTTGAAACCGGATCTGAAGAAGATCCAAGCTATACTAGAGATGTCCAACCCAACCAATCCAACAGAAATCCAAAGATTACAAGGCAGTGTAAACTACTTGGCAAGATTCCTGTCAGTCACATTCGAACCTTTGAGGAGATTGACCCACAAGGAAGCAGAGTGGGAATGGTCATCAGAACATGACAAGGCAATGTCAAAGATCAAGGAGCTGTTGACAACGGCACCTATCCTGGTGCACTACACACCAGACGAACAGCTGACCATACAATGTGATGCAAGCAAGGCAGGTCTAGGTGAAACACTTATGCAGAAAGGGCAACCGCTGTCCTATGTGAGTCGAGCATTGACGCCTACCGAGCAGAGATATGTTCAGATTGAGAAGGAGGCACTAGCAACAGTGTTTGCCCTCGAGCACTTCCATCAGTACACCTACGGACAGAGAGTGATCGTTGAGAGTGACCGCAAGCCATTGGAAGTCATCGTCAAAAAGCCTCTGCAGAGAGCACCAAGATGTCTTCAGGGCATGATGATGAGGATGCTACACTTTGACATTGAGATCAAATGTGTAAAGGGAAAAGACATGTATCTAACAGATAAACAGGATCGACCAGATTTACTGATGTCAACGTAGTTTAGTCCATGAGCATGGGAGAGGACAAGGTCAAACACATCCAAGCCCATACCAGGGAAGACGAAACACTGCGGACCGTTAAGAAAGTAATCCAAACTGGATGGCCAGATCACAAAGCAGAAGTCCCAGAAGCAACACAAACGTACTTCAACGTCAGAGACGTGTGTGCAAGACAGCCTAGTATTTAGAGGAGAAAGAGTTGTAATCCCTATCCCTAAGAGTTGTAATCCCTAAAATGTACACAAAGATATGAAGGAGACACTCCACACCTCTCTCCTAGGAGTAGAAAGAACCCTCAGACGTGCTAGAGAATGCATTTTCCGGAAGGGGCGGCGCTGCCCTGCAGCTGCGGCTCGCCTGCAGTCCGTTTGTCTTTTCTTTTTTGTTTTCTTTTGTCCTGTTGTTTGCAGTTTATTTCAGTTTATTTTAGTTGTGTCTGTGTGGGAGAAAATAGTTTTTAGTCTCTTCCTTCGGGAGGGATGCGACCTTTTCTTGTCTGTATCCCCCGTTTCCGTCTCCGTCTGCGCTGAGGCCTAATGACGGAGCTGGCGGCCTCCAACTGGGATTGACGTCGAGGCTCCGGAGGCAGAGCCAGGACTTACCAACGCAAGGTTGGCCGACTTCGGGGCTGTGGTGGCGTTGTGGTGGCAGCGACCCGACCGGAGCCTCGCAGGCTCGGCCGCGGGCCCAGTGGACTCGGCTGCGGGCCCAGTGGGTTACGACGTCGGGAGCTCGCAGGTGACCGGTTCTCCGGAGCTCCCGCAACAACAGCTTCGTCCGCTGGACTGGAGGGTGGCAGCTTCGTCCGCCCCGGGCCGCAGAGTTTGAACCGGCCCGTTCGCGGAGCTCGGATTCAGCCGCGGGACTTACCATCACCCGGCGGGCTCACAACATCGGAAACCTGGATCGCCTCAACGCAGAGGGAGAACAAGGAGGGAAGAGACAAGGACTTTAAGACTTTTGGGCCTGGTAGACTCACTGTGGTGGATGTTAAATCTGTGTTTATTGTGTGTTTTGTTATTTTATTCTATGTTATGACTGCAAGGCATGAAATGTTGTTCAGACTGAAAAGTCTGAATGACAATAAAGGATACTTTACTTTACTTACTTATTTTCTGGCCTGAATTAACTCAAAGAGAGGCCCACAGGAGCCGTTGGAAGAGAAGGAGGGGAGGAGCGACACCCGACCGGAAAGGTTTAAAATCAGCGCGGGGCTTGTTTTTTCAGAGGCCCACAGGAGCCTTGGAAGAGAAGGAGGGGGAGGAGCAACACCCGACCGGTAAGGTTTAAAATCAAGCGTGGGGGCTTACCTAAATCCATAACGTTCCATTTGGAGAAGTGTTTTTTTTTTTTTTGAGGAAGCCGCAAATTGGTGGGAAGTGGACTAGGGTAAGCAGCTGATTGGCAGCCAGATTCCAGCAGTTTGTAGTGTACTTTGTATTGTGTTGATATTGTATCCTGTGTAAGGGGGGAGTATGAAGGCAAGGGCAGTGTACTGTTCTGGATGTCAGATGTGGGAGGTCAGGGAATCTGATAGCCCTCCAGACATCCACATCTGCGCCAGGTGTGTCGAGATGGGGCTCCTAAAGGATTGTGTTAGGAACCTGGAGCAGCAGCTCGATGACCTCCGTCTGGTCAGGGAGAGTGAGGAGGTCATAGAGGAGCTACAGGGAGGCAGTCATCTCCCAGACCACAGGAGGCAGACAGTGGGTCACGGTTAGGAAGGGCAAGAGGCAGGGGCTAGAGAGTACCCCCTGTGACTGTACAACTGGAAAATAGGTACTCGGTTTGAGTACAATTGGAGGTGACAGTCTACCTGGGGGCAGCAACACCGGCCAGGTCTCCCAGCACAGAGACCGGCCCTGATGCTCAGAAGGGTAGCAAAAAGAGGAGGGCAATTGTAATAGGGGACTCTATAGTTAGGGGGTCAGGATGGGCGATTCTGTGGACGCAGTCGGGAAACCCGGATGTAGCTTTGCCTCCCTGGTGCCAGGGTCTCGCACGTGAAAAGGGAGGGAGAGGAGCCTGATGTTGTGGTACACATAGGTACCAATGACATAGGCAGAAAAAGAGATGAGGTCCTGAAGGGAGAATTTAGGGAGTTGGGGGGAAAGTTAAGGAGAAGGACCAAAAGGGTAACGATTTCAGGATTACTCCTGTGCCGCGTGGGACAGTGAGAGTAGGATGGAATGAGGTGGAGGATAAATGCGTGGCTGAGGGACTGGTGCAATGGGCAGGGATTCAAGTTTCTTGATCACTGGGACCTCTTTTGGGGAAGGCATGATCTGTACAAAAAGGACCGGTTGCACTTGAACCCGAGGGGGACCAATATCCTGGCAGGGAGATTTGCAAAGGCTACTGGGAGAACTTTAAACTAGAAAGGCTGGTGGGAGGGACTCAGGTAGAGGGGGCTAGAGGACAGGGTGTGGGGCAAGAGGCAGAGAAGGGAAGCCCTCGGATCCAAAATGTAGGTGAAGAAAGAGGAAAAAAGATAATAGACAGAGAATAAGGGATGGTGGTTTTATAAAATGTGTATATTTTAATGCTAGGAGCATTGTAAGAAAGGTGGATGAACTTAGAGCCTGGATTGACACCTGGAAATATGATGTTGTGGCAATCAGTGAAACATGGTTGCAGGACGGCTGTGATTGGAAACTAAATATTCCAGGATTTCGTTGCTTCAGGTGTGATAGAATTGGAGGGACCAGAGGTGGAGGTGTTGCATTGCTTGTCAGAGAGGATATTTGTGCTTTGGCAGGATAGATTAGAGGGCTCGTCTAGGGAGGCTATTTGGGTGGAACTGAGAAGTGGGAACGGTGTAGCAACACTTTTAGGGGGTGTATTATAGACCGCCAAATGGGGAGCGAGAATTGGAAGAGCAAATATGTAAGGAGATAGCAGATATTAGTAGTAAGCACAAGGTAGTGATTGTGGGAGATTTCAATTTTCCAAAAATAGACTGGGAAACACATTCTGTAAATGGGCTGGATGGTTTGGAGTTTGTAAAATGTGTGCAGGATAGTTTTTTGCAGCAGTACATAGAGGTATCGACCAGAGAAGGGGCAGTGCTGGACCTCCTGTTAGGAAATGAGGCAGGACAGGTGACAGAGGTATGCGTTGGTGAGCACTTCGGGCCCAGTGATCACAATACCATTAGTTTCAATATAATTATGGAGAGAGTCAGAAATGGACCTAGGTGGGGATTTTTGATTGGAGAAAGGCTAACTTTGAGGGAATGCGTAAGGATTTAAAAGGAGTGAATTGGGACACTCTGTTTTATGGGAAGGACGTAGAAGAGAAATGGAGGACATTTAAAGGGGAAATTATAAGAGTACAGAATCTTTATGTCCCTGTTAGGGTGAAAGGAAATAGTAAAAATTGGAAAGAGCCATGGTTTTCAAGGGAAATTGGACACTTGTTTCGAAAAAAAGAGAGATATCAACAATAATTATAGGATATATGGAGTAAATGAGGTGCTAGAGGAGTTTAAAGAATGTAAAAGGAATCTTAAGAATGAATTAGGAAGGCTAAAAGAAGATATGAGGTTGCCTTGGCAAGAAAGGTGAAAGTAAATCTAAAGGGTTTCTACAGCTATATTAATAGCAAAAGGATAACGAGGGATAAAATTGGACCATTAGAGAGACAGAATGGACAGCTATCTGCAGAGCCAAAAGAGATGGGGGAGATATTGAACAAATTTCTTTTCTTCGGTATTTCACCAAGGAGAAGGAATATTGAACTCTGTGAGGTAAGGGAAAAAAAGTAGAGTAGCTATGGAAACTATGAGATTCAAAGAGGAGGAAGTACTGACACTTTTGAAAAATATAAAAGTGGATAAATCTCCAGGTCCTGATAGGATATTCCCTAGGACATTGAGGGAAGTTAGTGTAGAAATAGCAGGAGCTATGACAGAAATATTTCAAATGCCATTAGAAACGGTAATAATGCCGGAGGATTGGCGTACTGCGCATGTTGTTCCATTGTTTAAAAAGGGTTCAAAGAATAAACCTAGCAATTATAGACCTGTTAGTTTGACGTCAGTGGTGGGTAAATTAATGGAAAGGATACTTAGAGATAATATATATAAGCATCTGGATAAACAGGGTCTGATCAGGAACAGCCAACATGGATTTGTGCCTGGAAGGTCATGTTTGACAAACCTTCTTGAATTTTTTGAAGCGGTTACTAGGGAAATTGATGAGGGTAAAGCAGTGGATGTTGTCTATATGGATTTCAGTAAGGCCTTTGACAAGGTTCCCCATGGAAGGTTGGTTAAGAAGGTTCAATCTTTGGGTGTTAATGGTGGAGTAGCAAGATGGATTCAACAGTGGCTGAATGGGAGATGTCAGAGAGTAATGGTGGATGGCTGTTTGTCAGGTTGACCAGTGGGGTGCCTCAGGGATCTGTGTTGGGTCCACTGTTGTTTGTCATGTACATCAATGATCTGGATGATGGGGTGGAAAATTGGATAAGTAAGTATGCAGATGATACTAAGATAGGTGGTGTTGTGGATAATAAAGTAGATTTTCAAAGTCTACAGAGAGATTTGGGCCATATGGAAAAGTGGGCTGAAAGATGGCAGATGGAGTTTAATGCTGATAAGTGTGAAGTGCTACATCTTGGCAGGACAAATCAAAATAGGACGTACATGGTAAATGGTAGGGAATTGAGGGAATGTTGTGGAACAGAGAGATTTAGGAATAACTGTGCATAGTTCCCTGAAGGTGGAATCGCATGTAGATGGGGTGGTAAAGAAAGCCTTTGGTGTGCTGGCCTTTATAAATCAGAGCATTGAATATAGGAGCAGGGAAGTAATGTTAAAATTGTACAAGGCATTGGTGAGACCAATTCTGGAGTATGGTGTACAATTTTGGTCGCCTAGTTATAGGAAGGATGTCAACAAAATAGAGAGAATACAGAGGAGATTTACTAGAATGTTGCCTGGGATCCAGCAATTATGTTACAGAGAAAGGTTTGAACAAGTTAGGTCTTTATTCTTTGGAGCGCAGAAGGTTAAGGGGGTCTTGATTGAGGTCTTTAAAATGATGAAAGGGATAGACAGAGTTGACGTGGATAAGCTTTTCCATTAAGGGTAGGGAAGATTCAAACAAGAGGGCATGACATGCGAATTAAGGGACGGAAGTTTAGGGGTAACGTGAGGGGGAACTTCTTTACTCAGAGAGTGGTGGCTGCGTGGAATGAGCCTCCAGCAGAAGTGGTGGAGGCAGGATCGATTTTAACATTTAAAAGTAAAGTGGATAGGTATATGGACGGGAAGGGAATGGAGAGGTATGGTCTGAGTGCAGGTAGATGGGACTAGCGGAAAACAAATGGTCGGCACGGACCGGAAGGGCGAGAGGGCCTGTTTCCGTGCTGTAATTGTTATATGGTTATATGGTTAAATGTGAAGCAGTTCATTTCAAACTGTGAAGCCTGCAGGAAGTATGAACAACAGAATCAGAAAGAAACTCTGATGCCCCATGACCTCCCAGATCGACCCATGGGAGAAAGTGGGAACTGATCTGTTTGAACTTGCGGGAAGGCACTATTTAATCACAATTGACTATCTATCTAATTTCTGGGAAATAGACAGACTGTATGACAGACAGACCAGCAGGACAATCATTGTGAAACTCAAGAACCACTTTGCAAGATACGGAATTCCCAGCACTATGGTATAGCGACAACGGGACACAGTTCTCATCAGAGGAGTTTGCCAAATTTGGGAATTTGGTCACACCCAATGGGAATTTGACCACTACACAATTTCTCCAAGAAATAGCCAAGCTAACGGAAAGGTGGATTTGGCGGTCAAGGCAGCTAAGCGAGTGCTGAAGAAAACCACTCATTCCAAGACAGATGTCTATTTGGCTATACTGGAATTACGCAACACTCCTGCGCAAGGAGTGAACAGTAGTCCTGCACAAAGACTACATGGAAGGAGAACAAGAACGACACTTCCAACAACATCAAACCTCCTCAAACCACATGGTGCTGAGATACTCACAGAAGAGGAAAAAGATGAATGATTTGCAAGGAAAACAGTTAAAAATCTACAAACAGCATACCAAGGATCTGCCAATCCCGGAAGAAGGTGATGTTGTAAGACTCAAACCCTACAAACTAGGAGATACCAGATGGCAGAGAGCATCAGTTCAGAAACGACTGGATGAGAGATCATATGAAGTCGAGACAGAGTCAGGACTTCTAATCCGACGTTATCAAGTGGATCGGAAGAAGACCGGAGAACTACTCCCGCACACAACTGCAGAGAAACCACCAGATGCGGAGAAGACTGAGAAACCTTTGTAACCTCAGCTGACACAGGAAAAACCAACCAGAAAAAGATGCAACTCGTGAAACTCAGAACACAGAGAAAACTAAACAGAAACCGAGTGATACAAGAGAAGAAACTAGAAGTGATGCACAGAATGTACACACCGAAAAGAAAGACAGAGAGTTCAGAACAGCACATAATAACAGATCCGGACCAATTCACTAATATTACTGAAGTGGTTTTACTCTGAAAGTAAATGCAATGTTATGTTGCCAGTGGCATTATATTTATCCTCAATGATAACAGTGTCATGATACGTGTTCTTGGATGCCATTGTGAGGATTTCACTTCATCCACCGAACTGCAGTCAAACGTCCAAAACAATGCTTAAGTTCATAACCAATACTGAAGAATTGTTACTATGGAAACTGATTTTCCCATAGGCTGCCGTCTATTGGTCATTGACAAGGTGAGAAAGAAAGACGCTTCTACTTATGGGAGAATGCTTTGGAATAACAACCCTCAATTTCAGGACCATATTTTTATTCATATTAATCCTGAAAACGTGAAATGTCAGAACAGTGGTTGAACAAATATTTGACAAAATGTAAATGTAATTTAATTAAGTAAATGTCAAAAAATACAATTACAAATACCATATAATCTTTTGAATTGATTTACATTTATGCAATAATGTGACAGTCAGAACATACTTACAGGAAATATTTACAATTAATTGGTATCACTTAAATCTACCTGAAAAGAAAACTATGTTTTCACCTTTGCGATATACACACATTAAATAACATTACACATTAGTTGTTGAAATTTGTACTGTACTGGATGTCACCACCCAACATGCTCCAGTAGGTTAATGTCAATTGATAACTAATTATTATCGTGGATAAACAAAGATGAAACGAGCCGGTTAGCAATGGATGCCTGTGACAGAGGTGGCCTTGAATCAACCGATTAACACTTGATATCAATTGATATCACAGCGGCGCAGCGGTAGAGTTGCTGCCTTACAGGTTCGATCCCGACTACGGGTGCTACCTGTACAGAGTTTGTATGTTCTCCCCGTGACCGTGTGGGTTTTCTCTGAGATTTTCGGTTTCTTCCCACACTCCAAAGACGTACAGATATGTAGGTTAATTGGCTTGGCGTATGTGTAAATTGTCCCTAGCGTGTGTAGGATAGTGTTAATGTGTGGGGATCGTTGGGCCGAAGGGCCTGTTTCTGTGCTGTATCTCTAAACTAAACTAAACTAAACTAAACTAAACTGAAGAGGGGAACTTACCAAGCGAGTTATCAGTGTGGTTTAAGGCCCAGCATCTTCAATGTATTAATATTGAATATCATTGGTCTTAAAGCACACAAGTAAGAGCTGCTGACTAACCATGTAATATAGAACAGGACTGGACAGGAATCGGCCCTCAGCTCACAACCTCTGTGCCAAATACAATGCAAGTTAGGTAGGAAGGAACTGCAGATGCTGGTTTATACTGAAGATAGATGCAACGTGCTGCATTAACTCAGCGGGTGACGTTATGGGTCGGAACCCTTCTTCAGACTGCTTTTTCAGGGTGGGATGAAGTGCAGTCCAGATAACTGTGGGTATCAGTAGGTTTGTAGTCGATAGTCTATCTCCTGTGATGGAGACAGTGAGGTCCAGGAAGGGGAGGGAGGTGTCTGAGATTGTCCAGGTGAATTTGAAGGCAGGGTGGAAGAAGAAGGGTCTGAAGAGGGGTTCCGATCTGGAACGTTACCTATTCCTTTTCTATCCAAACCTGCCAAAGTTACAATGAGAGATAAGCTGGGCTAGGTGTATTTTCCCTGGAGCAAAGGAGCCTGAGATGTGATGTGATGGATGTACATAAACAGATAGACAAATAGATAGACACTGTTCATTTCTCCTGGTAAGAGTATCTAGAACTAAAGTTTAAGATGAGAGGGAGAGGGCATAGAAGAGATCTGAGGATAAATTGTTCACACAGAGAGGAGTTGGTGCCTGAGGAGCTAGAGGAGTAGATGGAGGCAGGAACAGTAACAGCATTTAAGAGGCTATGGACAGGTAATTGAATGGACAAGACATGAAATGTCATCAATTAATACAGACAAGTGAGATTAGTATTGAAGAAGGATTTCCTTCGAAACATAAGAATATGGGGACATTTTGCACAATGCTCAGCCAAACAGCTTTACATATTGGAAAATGGATGATGGAACATTTGGCCAACTTAATAAAATTAACTTAAAGGTCATGTTAGGAGAGGTAGGAATTAGATTGGGAAGTGTTTAGATTGCAAGGCACTGCAACCTGGAGAAAAGGTAACCTGGAGGAAAGATACGTGTTTGAAAACCTGGCTGATTGCAAGAGAATTGATCATAAGATAAAAGGAGTCATGACAATAAGACTTGACCATAACTTATGCCACCATTTACAGAGGAAATAGGGAAAATAGCTGTCAGGCAGACAGAGGTAACTCACAGAGAAATAAAACAACGATCAAAGGATACAAAGAAAAGTAGGCTACTGATGAATTAATGTAAATATGTAAAATCTATATGTAATCATTGTAATGCAAATATTATAAATTGCTGGAAGTTCTTTCAGTGGAGTATCTTTTAGCACCCTCTCAAAGTTTTGCCCCAGTATACACTGTTCAAGGCCTGAATTAACCAACTTGTTTGAGAGATTCGTCCTTAGTATATGAAGTTTTCCTTATGTGTTAGCCCAATCAAAGTCATTATTAAGAGGGCGAGCAAGATTCACGGTGCAAATCCCACCATTGGCATAGATGGGCATGATAGTAAAAAAAAAATAACTGTGGGCTGCACAGTGGCGCAGTGGTAGAGTTGCTGCCTTACAGCACCTGAGACCTAGATTTGATCCTGACTACAAGTACTGTCTGTACGGAGTTTGCACGTTCTCCCTGTGACCACCTGGGTTTTCTCCGGGTGCTTTGGTTTCCTCCCACACTCCAAAGGCGTACAGGTTTGTAGGTTAATTGGCTTTGGTGAAGATTGTAAATTGGGCAGGAGAGTGCCAGTGTAGGGGCATTGCTGGTCGGTGCGACCTTGGGTCAAACTTCAGTAACTCTAAACTAATAAACTAAACTAAACTGATTGACAGTGCCTTACAGTTTAGACCCAATGGACATTTTAGCCCCAAAGATGCATCAGACTAAATGCAAGTGGGGCACTCGGGATATGGAAATTGTTCCCCATGTGTGGAGGAGCATGGGCATGAATTAACATCTTCTCATGTTGTAATGCTAATTAAAACAATACTCAAATGTTTCACCTGCATTCTTCAAAGCTCTCATGGCTAATTCTTCATTCACATTTTAGAATCTTAAATCGAAAAACACTTTTCTCTTGGAAACTTCTGACAATGTGAAGATGTCATTGCTGAAAAGGAAAGGTAGTTTACTTGACTGTTGCATTCCCAATTAATCTAGCCTCCTATGTGTACCACTGATGAGGTTCTGTTGCTGCACTTTGATTACCCTCCCTAACATTATCCAAAGAAGTGTACCTGTCGCTGAGGGGTATGGCTACCTTTCCGGGTGGTCACCCAACCACCCGTAGTCTGCACCTTAGGTGTGAACACCTCACTACAACTCCTATCTCCGATAATGCCAGCATTCCGGATGATCCTGAGCACGTCCAACCCCAGCTCCAGTTCCTTCATGTGGTTGTCACAGGGTGGTATGGTAGCACAGTGGTAGAGTTACTGCCTTACAGCGCCAGAGACCCGGGTTCGATTGGTATGGAGTTTATATGTTCTCCCTGTGACCAGGTGGGTTTTCTCCGGGTGCTCTGGTTTCCTCCCACACTCCAAAGACGTACAGGTTTGTAGGTTAATTCACTTTGGTAAAATTGTAAAATCGTCCCTAGTGTGTGGGATAGTGCTAGTGTAAAGGGATTGCTGGTCAGTGTGGAATCAGTTGTCTGAAGGGGCTGTTTCAGCACTGTATCTCTAAACTGCTAAAACTGCAGGAGTGAGTGCTGTTGGAACTGGGGAAGGGAGTACGGGCATTGGAATTACTAGAATACAATGTACTTTGGCTGATGCAGAGCAGGCACAAGTCACAGAAAAATGATGGGGGAGAGGTCAGAAAGAGATTTGGAAACTGAGTTTGTGGACCAAGATCTAATGGGTCGAAGAATGTTGGGTGATTGGAAAATTTGCTGACGAGTTAGTGTTGCTTCACATCAGCCGATGTTTACTGAGAAAGTTGATGCCATAAAATTGAAAAGAATGCAGAACAATTAAAGAGATGCTTTACAGGAAAGGTCACAGAGTGGATTAACAAGGCACCCCAACAAATTAACAGCTTTTTACAAAGTCCTAACATGCAAGGGATTTAAGAAGGAAAGAACAAATATAGAAAAGACCATGACTAGATTTGTAGAGGAGTACTGAATAACATAATCTCTTGTTTAAAATGAAGGTGGCATTGCATGTAGTGGAGGGTATTTGGAATGGCATGGACCAAGCATTAAACACAGGCAAGGATGCTGAAAGAATTATTATCCTATTGACCATCAGAAAATAAATCCTGCCTTTCTTCCCAGGCTGCTTTAGCTTACAAATAAGAGCAACAAGGGTTTAAGAATCCAAAGAAGGACACAAAATGCTGGAGTAACTCAACAGATCAGGCGGCATTCCTGGCAAAAATGGATAGGTGACGCTTAGGGTTGGAACCCTTCTTCATTCTGTTTGAAGGGGGAGGGGGGTGAGGTTGGGGAAGAAATCTGAAGGCGAGGAGGGAGAAAAAAAGCATGGCAAGTGATAGATGGCATATGTGAGCGGGAGGGCATCGACAGGCAGATGGTTGGACAAAGGCCAGAGATGAGAAGACAAAATGATCAAAGAGTTGCAAATTGTGAAGCTAGGGGAAGGAATGAAGGTGGAAGGGGAGGGGGAGAGGTGAAATAGGTGCTGATCCAGGTGGGGCCTGGGGGGGGGGGGGGGGGGACTATGTGTGAGTACAGGTGGGGCACAGGGAGAAAGGGGGGTGGGGGAGAAAGGGGGTTGGGGGAAGAAGGGAAGAAACAAGTGTGAGTTCAGGTGGGGCACTATGAGAGTTATAGGGAAGGAGGGATCCCTGAGTTTTAATAATCCAAACTGGGTACAATTACTTCCGAATTTCAGTTTCAGCTGATGCATTTGCCTCGTGTTTTGTTTTTAAATGTGTTTCATCATTCTGGGCTGGAGTGGAGGAGGTTATGGAATTGTAGAGAGAGCATCTCTTCCTGCTGTGCTATAGGATTATGCAGCTCTGAATGTGTCATGCTGCATTTGCCTTGGAACATTGAATGCTGGAAAATAAAGATCTTTTCAAGGCTTTGTACATTATATGATTAAGCTGGAGGTTTCCTCACTTTGCATTTTGCAATGTCAGTCACTGAAATGCAAAAGCCTCAAAGCACTTTGTCAAACAGCTTAATTTTCAAAGTGTTATTATTTTTCATCTTCTTCTCACTGCTCCTGTCTGGTAGAAGGTATACAAGCTTGAAAGCGCGCACCAGCAGACTCAGTAACAGCTTCCTCCTCTATGTCACCTGGCTTCTTAACGGTCCATCCATGAACTGGGGCACTGTCACTGCTACCACTTTGTAGACATTGGACTTTGTATATGGAGATGATGCACTATAATGCTGAGTATTATATTCCATACTCTTGCTCTATTCTGTTTAAGTTTGACGATTGTAGTTATGTGTGGTTCTGGAGAAACTCAGCGGGTCAGTCAGCACCTCAGCAGGTCAGGAGAAAAGGAATAGGTGATGTTTTGGGTTGAGACCCTTCTTCAGACTGAGAGTCAAGGGATAGGGAAACTAGAGGTATGAAAAGGCACAGAACAAATCAAAGCTGGCACCAATGGCCAAGGATCCTACAATGGTCCATTACTGGCTGTGGAGGTGATAACGAAGGGATATGAACAGTGAAACTAGCAGGATGACTAGGGTGGGAGCGGGACAGAGAGAGATGGAATTCAAGGGTTACTCGAAATTAGGGTAGTCAATATTCATAGTAAGCTGCATGTTTGGATAGCATGCAAGCCAAATGTATCCACTGTTCCTTGGTATATATATATACAGTGGCTTGCTAAGTTTTCATACCCCTTGAACTTTTCCACATTTTGTCACGTTAAAACCACAAACGTAAATGTATTTTATTGGGATTTTATGTGATAGACCAACACAAATTGTGAAGTGGAAGGAGAATTATACATTGTTTTCACATTTTTTTACAAATAAAAAACTGAAAAGTGTGGCGTGCAAAAGTATTCAGCCCCCTTTACTCTGATACCCGTAAATAAAATCCAGTGCAACCAATTGCCTTCAGAAGTCACCTAATTAGTAAATAGAGTCCACCTGTGTGTAATCTAATCTCAGTATAAATACAGCTGTTCTGTGAAGGCCTCAGAGGTTTGTTAGAGAACATTAGTGAACAAACAATGTTCCTTGGGCATCATGAAGCCCAAGGAACACACCAGACAGGTCAGGGATAAAGTTGTGGAGAAGTTTAAAGCAGGGTTAGATTATAAAAAAATATCCCAAGCTTTGAACATCTCACGGAGCACTGTTCAATCCATCATCCGAAAATGGAAAGAGTATGGCACAACTGCAAACCTACCAAGACATGGCCGTCCACCTAAACTGACAGGCCGGGCAAGGAGAGCATTGATCAGAGAAGCAGCCAAGAGGCCCATGGTAACTCTGGAAAAGCTACAGAGATCCACAGCTCAGGTGGGAGAATCTGTCCACAGGACAACTATTTGACATGCACTCCACAAATCGGGCCTTTATGGAAGAGTGGCAAGAAGAAAGCCATTGTTGAAACAAAGCCATAAGAAGTCCCGTTTGCAGTTTGCCACAAGCCATGTGGGGGACACAGCAAACATGTGGAGGAAGGTGCTCTGGTTTGATGAGACCAAAATTGAAGTTTTTGACCTAAATGCAAAACGCTATGTGTGGCAGAAAACTGACACTGCACATCATCCTGAACACAACTGTGAAACATGGTGATGGCAGCATCATGCTGTGGGGATGCTTTTCTTCAGCAGGGACAGGGAAGCTGGTCAGAGTTCATGCGAAGATGGATGGAGCCAAATACTGGGCAATCTTGGAAGAAAACCTGTTAGAGTCTGCAAAAGACTTGAGGTTCACCTTCCAGCAGGACAACGACCCTAAACATACAGCCAGAGCTACAGTGGAATGGTTTAGATCAAAGCATATTCATGGGTTAGAATGGCCCAGTCAAAGTCCAGACCTAAATCCAATTGGGAATCTCTGGCAAGACTTGAAAATTGCTGTTCACAGACGCTCTCCATCCAATCTGACTGAGCTTGAGCTATTTTGCAAAGAAGAATGGGCAAAAATGTCAGTCTCTAGATGTGCAAAGCTGGTAGAGACATACCCCAAAGGACTTACAGCTGTAATTGCAGCGAAAGGTGGCTCTACAAAGTATTGACTCAGGGGGGCTGAATACTTTTGCATGCCACACTTTTCAGTTTTTTATTTGTAATAACATTTGGAAACCAAGTATAATTTTCCTTCCACTTCACAATTATGCACCACTTTGTGTTGGTATATCACATAAAATCCCAATAAAATACATTTACGTTGTGGTCGTAACATGACAAAATTTGGAAAAGTTCAAGGGGTATGAATACTTTTGCAAGCCACTGTATATATATATATTATTGTTGAAAACATTAGCGACACAGTGGTGATGGTTTCCGACGGGCACAGTGACGGACGCACCACACATCTCTGTCCTCCATGCAGTTGGCAAGCACCTCTTTTCTTCCTTGGTACACGTTCCAATGATAAACCTAAACCTAAATGAGGGAAAGTGACATCAACCTATACTTTTAACCACACTATATTCCTTTACTTAACTCATTGCAAAGAGGTTTGAGATAATTCCCAGGCTATGAAGTAGTGTTAACAGTTAAAGAGAAAGCAACAAAATAGACAAAGGAGTAGGTAAATTAAAGCAATGACATGAAGCCTTTGATGTCAATAGCTTCATATTGGTTTGGATTCATCCCTTATTTGGAGCTTGGAAAGAAGCAACCATTAAGGGCATTGTAAATGTTAAAGGGATCAATGACATCCTGTTTGTTCAGCACGATTATTCATTTGGCTTAATTCAATTAACATTATTCCGTTGGTTCTATGCAGTAAATCAAAGCAAGACTCCAATATGCTTAGCACTGGTTATAATATCGTTTTTCTGTGACACCAATAATTGGTTTGCCTGGTAAGCAAATAAATAAGAGAAGTACAAATGATTGAATAGTGGGATTGAGAACTTGTAGCAACATTGAGGCCACTTGCACCGGGAAAGGCTGGCTCACACTTGGGTATAATCACAGGAGTTACAGGGCACAGTGGCACAGCAGTAGAGTTGCTGCCTCCCAGCGCCAGAGATGCGGGTTTGATCCTGACGCCAGGTGCAAAAACGGTCGCCAGTGGATGGAATCTTTGCTGCCTTCCACTCCGTGAGAGAATGGAAAGCAGGTAGCTTTGAATGTCAAAAGATATGATGAAACGAGGGAAAAACAACAGTGGGCAAACGAAGGATTTGGAGGGAAGATGAACTGCGAAAGAAAAATGATTACCAATAGCCAGAGATGGCGCCAGGGTGGCACGGTGGTTCAGCGGTAGAGTTTCTGCCTTACAGCGCTTGCAGCACCAGAGACCTGGTTCGATCCCAATATGGGTGCTGTCTATACATTCTCTCAGTGACCACATGGGTTTGCTCCTGGATCTTTGGCTTCCTCCCACACTCCAAAGACGTATAGGTTTGTAGGTTAACTTGGCTTGGTATAAAAATGTAAATTGCCCCTAGTGTGTGTAGCTTAGTGTTTGGGGATAAAGTGCGAAATTTGGACCTTCAGCCCACTGAGTCACTGGTCAGTGTGGACTCCGTGGGCCGAAGGTCCTATTTCCACACTGTATGTCCAAACTAAACTAAAAACTAAAGTAGGAAGGGAAAAATGTGAGAGCATTTTCATTGTACCGGACAAAACAAATTGATGGAAAGTGGTTAAATCACCTTGAAATATTAACGATTTTCTTCTCGGCAGCATTTTCTATAAGGATACAAACTCTGGAATATTCCCAGAGGAGTGAAAAACGCATTCTCTTTTTTTTTGTTGAAAAAAGGCTAATTGAATTTAAGGATTAGAAAATGAGAAAAGAATGAACAATAGAAGAGGAGGTGGAAGCAAAAATAAAACAAAATGCACAACGGGAATGTGAGCAGAGACAAATGGATCAGTATATGTTGTAAGATTGCTTCAAATTCAATCATTTCATTTTAAACCCAGAGAAAATAATTCCAAGCATTTCAGTTATATTATTACTGCGATGATGGCATAAGCTTCAGTATTAAGCATTGCAGTTAGTGAGCTGAATAACATGAAAGGTCCAGATAAACCGGAGCTTGTGGGGAACAGGAGTAAAAGTCTCACCTTAAATTATAAACTTTCACATTCAAAGAAAGTATTTGGTTGGATGAGTGGGGACGTCCAACAATATATTGGTCCAGAGTCCAAAGCCTCAGAATGAAAGGATGTTTTTTTAAGAAGGATTTGAGGATACATTTTTTTAGTCAGAGGGTGGTGAATCTATGGATCTGTCAAAGGTTATGAGGAGAAGGCAGGAGAATGGGGTTAGAAGCAAGAGAGAGATCACCCATGATTGAATGGCGGAGTAGACATAATGGGCCGAATGGCCTAACTCTACTCGTATCACTTATGACCTTATGACATTAATTCACGTTTTCCACCAGGGTTTTTAAAGTTACGTACTCTTCCATATTTACACAGCAACTCAATTATATAAAACAATTTTCTGACAAGTGTGACCCCAAAACCAAAATAAATTTGTTTTATTTTTAACTGAATACTCATAAATGATCATTATCTTCCCATGCCCCATCTGCAGCAGCAGACCACCATAACCCGTGGATAATGTTCTTCCAATTTTATCGTCACAATTTTATTGTAGGCCTGTACTCACTGGAATGGGCCTGTACTCGCTGAGGGGGGGACCTCTTTGCAACCTACTGAATTGTGAAAGGCCTGGATAGAGTGGATGTGGAGAGGATGTTTCCACTAGTGGGAGACTCTAGGACCGGAGGCCATAGCCTCAGAATAAAAGGAGGTACTTTAAGAAGGAGATGAGGAAGAATTTATTTAGTCAGAGGGTGGTGAATCTGTGGATTTCATTGCCACAAAAGACTGTGAAAGGCAAGTCAATGGATATTTTTAAAATGGAGATTGATAGGTTCTTGATTAGTGCGGGTGTCAGGGGTTATGGGGAATAGGCAAGAGAATAGGGTTGAGAGGCAACGATAGATCAACCATGATTGAATGGTGGAGTAGACTTGCTGGGCCGGTATCTGGATGTGGTGTCGAAGGACAAGAAACTGAAGCAAAGAAGTGGAAGCCAAATAACCGAATGGAATCAAAGCCGAAAAGCCAAACGACCGAAAGGGCGGGATGCCTAAAAGCCAACAAACCGAAAGGGTGGGATGCCTAAAAGACAACTCACTGAAAGGCCACTGTGTTGAAAAGCCAAATGACAGACACTCTGACTACCTGACAGTGACAGTGTGACACTTTTAGATCCTACTGTATGTTGTCATTAAACAGTTGGTTTTAAAATACATATTGGATTCATCGCGGAGCGGGTGATGCCTAACCTGGATCGTCGTTTGAAGCTCTGGAGTGTTGGGCCTGCTGCTTCAACATCATGCAGCTGTGGTTTGTAGAGCTCCCAGCCTCGGGCCACGCTGATTCCAACATCGTGGAGCCCTGGGGTCCCTTTGCCGAGGGCCGCCAGCGTGAATCTCCGCCCAGCTCAGGCTGTGGACTTTGGGAGTCGCGGTCTCCGGTAGGAAGTGGCTGATTCGGAAGTCCCATAGTTGGGAAATATTTCTTAAAGAATTGTTCCTTATTGACAATTATATTGCAAAACCTGAATCAAATCGGAATCAAATCTGCTTGAAAAAGGCTAACATAACTAAACAAACAGGTTCACTTCTTAATAAACAGACAACTCACAAAGCAGTTTGGTAGACCAATTCAAAACTTTACTAATTATCGTCCGATAGAAGTGGCACGGAAAACAAACCCCAGCCAAGTGAGCAACACAGACACTTGGCTGTCCTCTCCCCACTTCCCTAAACACAGAATGACATGGTATTAGATACTGTTGAGGTGGTTGATGTCCTGTCGGCAGTTTAAAATTAAAATGGTCTAAGACCGGAAGATGGCCATGAGGGGGGGTCCAAGAGGAGGGGGTCCAGCTTGTCTAGCTTATATGTAAATCCGGCCCTGGGAACAGGCAGCATCTCTGGAAAGAAGGAATGCGTGACGTTTCGGGTCGAGACCATTCTTCAGACCGGAGTCTGAAGGTATGTTCTGACTGAGTAGAACATACAAACTTATGAACATACATGGTGCAGCTTTCTATCCAAAAATGGTTATTGTTGAGAGAATGCGGTCAGTTTACTGTGACAGCTCACTGAAATTATGCTTATCTTCGAGATGGAATAGATGTGAGAAAGATTTAGGAATGATGGGAGGTATATATTTTTCTTTGGAATGTTGACAGGTGTTATTTTGTGAGCTGTTAGATCAGGGACATGTGTGTCCTCCAGTAGCATTGTTTTTTTTACCTTGATTAATTAATTTACACAGCTAATATTAGTCTTTTAAAGTGAATGCCTTGCCTGTTAATTTCCCGGAGGTGAGAAATGATGACTAACAATAAAACTACCACGGTTATTTCAAAGATCTTTTGTTAAATTTTGAAATCAATACTTTTAATCAGAGAATACTTTTGTTTAACTATTTCCCTCACCCAGCTCTGGAGATTGTTTTTTTTTCCTTTTGGTTACAATAGCAATGCCTGAGGCTACTGTGTAGGGCTGTGAACAGAAAGATTGTCCACAGGAACACATAACATGAACGCTCAGCATCCTCATCTTTCGTGTTCCATTCATTCAAACACATTTTAGGGACCTTTAGGTTCATGCCCACCTGGGGCTCAGAGACCCAGAGTAGGGCCTTACATCGCCCGGCGTGGCTTTAACGGCCGCGGGACTTGCTAGCGTCCGCCGGGGGCTCCAACATCAAGACCCGGACAGGGCCTTGCATTGCCCGGCGCGGCCTTAAATGGCCACGGGACTTGCCATCGCCCGTCGGGGACTTTGACTTTAACATCGGGAGAAGAATGGAGAGCAGGCTGGAGACAAGACTTTGCCTTCCATCACATTGAGGAGGAGATTCACTGTGATTGATGTTTGTGTAAATTGTGTTGGTGTTCTTTTCTTGTTGCATGACTGCAGAAACCAAATTTCGTTTGAACTTCATTTGAGGTTCAAATGACAAATAAACGGTATTGTATTGTATTATTGTATTATAAGGATGTTGCCAGGACTTTGTCACTTTGTTATAGGAAAGATGTTGTCAAGCTGCATAGGGTGCAGTGAATATTTACGAGGATGTGGCCAGGACTCGGGTGCCTGGGCTATAAGAAGACGTTAAGCAGGCTAGGACTTTATTCTTTGAAGCGCAGGAGGATGAGGGGTGATCTTATAGAGCTATATAAGATCATGAAAATAATAGATCATGTAAATGCACAGGCTTTTGTCCAGAGTATGATTTTATAGGAACCAGAGGGGCAGCTTTTTCACACAGAAAGTGGTCGGTATATGGAATGAGCTACCAGAGGAGGTGGATGAGGCAAGTATGATAAAAACATTTCAAAGTTATAAGAGCAGAATTTGGTAAATCGGCCCATTAAGTCTACTCCACCATTCTATCATGGCTGATCTATCGTTCCTTCTCAACCCCTTTCTCCTGCCTTTTCCCAATAACCTTTACTTATCAAGATATTTGGACAGGTACATGAATAGGAAAAGTTTAGAGGGATATGGGCCAAGATTGGGCAGGTGGGACTAGTGTAGTTTAGGGTTTATTGGTCGGCACGGGCAGGTTGGGCTGAAGAGCCTGTTTCCGTGCTGTATAACTGAGTTGCTTTAATCTTGCTTTATTTTACTTTCCTTAATTGGGCTCTCAGAAATCAGATCGTAGAAAAGATTGTCATTAGCTGGGGGGCACTTGGTGGAGTTGCCGCATTAGCATTGTCAACAGCTTCGATCCTGACTATGGGTGCTGTCAGTATATAGTTTGTACATTCTCCCTGTGACCGTGTGGGTTTTCTCCGGGTGCTCCGGTTTCCTCTCGCACTCCAAAGATGTACAGGTGTGTAAGTTTGGTAAAAATTATAAATTGTTCCCAGTGTGTAGGATAGTACTATTGTACGGACATCGTTGGTCAGCGTGGACCCGGTGGGCCGAAGGGTCTGTTTCCAAACTATCTCTAAACTAAACAAAACCTTTGCAATTATTTTATTTGTCTGACTTTGTTTGATCTCTCCAGTGATTTGCTTTTACTCTGTGTCCATTGAAAGGAGCTGAAAATATATTTTACAACATTTGATTTTGAAAGGGTTGAAATAATCTTTGCCCCATAAACTTGGGATCATCTGAGTAGGAATCATAATTGCTACCAAATTGATTTTGCTCTTGCTATCAGAAAGTTAACCTGCTGTGTTTTATAGGTTTCTCCACTTAAAAGCTTGCGGCTTAGAAGCAATTTATCCTGATCAATTAGTAACAGTAGAAATACTCCCGACAGCAATTCCTGATATATAAATTATTTTTCATGCAAAATTGAACTTGCTTTTAACAACTGTACTGAAAAGATATTCAACACCGTGGAAGCATCAATTTTATTCAAACGTTTAAGATGTAAATTTTCCTTCCTTGTCCGATAAGGAATGACTATTAATGATATGGTTTTGGTCCACTTAGAATCATGGATTGAAAGGCAAGGAGAGACTTCCACTGGTTACGATAAAAGGGAATCACAGCAAAAATGAACACACTGCTTTCTGACGTCTAGAAGTTGCATTTCTCCTTCAGACTGCATTGCATTAAAACTGTATTATCGAGTTACAATTATTTTTAAAAGTTCAAAATCAGCTGAATCTTGTATTTGTCTGAAAAATGCCTATCTGCATCTGCTGTGCATTTCAGTGCATGCATAGCACACAATGCTGGTGTAAAGAGTCATTACGCTCCTCATTTATCAGATCTTTACTGACTCGCCCACCATTTCCCATCAACTCCATTTCTGCATTTGGATTCTCATGTTTAAATACCATCATGGCTTTATCTTTTCTTGAACCCGCTGTAATTCTAATTTCCTCCTTTTATACTCTGACCTCCCTACACCTACCCCTCCATTTGTATTATAAAGCATTGAAACAGTCTCAGAGTGAGGTCGCATGCCAATTGGAGGAACAGCACCTCACATTTCGCTGGTGCAGATTACAACTCAGCCATATTTCTCTCATTTCAATTAACTCCTGCATTCCCTCCTCTCGCCTCTCTCCCCCCTCCTCCACCCTAGTCGTCTTAATAGTTCCACTTGTCGCATCCTTGTGTCCCTCTTGTTGTCACACCTACCCCAGCCAACAATGGGCCATTATGGGCTTCAACCTTCCTGAGGTCATCTGTTGCCAGCCCTGATTTCTTTTGGTTTTCTCGCCTCCAATTTAGTGCCCCACCCCCCTTTCTTCTACTTTCAGTGCGAAGAAAGGTTCCGACAAACCCGTGGCCATCTGCACCTCTTCTAGGAGGTCAAGACTGGGCTGCCGGGTCATGCCCTAGACAGCCAGAGCCTCCTTTCGAGCAAAGACTGCGCTGCTGGGACAAGCCTGAGATCGCCAGTGTCTCCTCACCAGCCCAGACATTAAAGGACTGTGCCCGCACTTGGATTGCAAAGACTGACCCATCGGATCAAGTCCGAGACAGTGTGTTCCAGGCAACCACCAAGCATAGTGTAAAAAAAAATTGGCCCCTCAGTTCACCTTTAAACTTACCCCCACTGATCTGAAAGTGATGCCCTCTCATATTTCTCCCCTGGTAAAAATATTCTAACAGTCTACCCTATCTATGCTCTATGAATTGTATAATGAATTGGCTCTATGAATTGTATAAACTTCTATTAGGCCACTCCTCAGCCTCTGATGCTGCAGAGAAAATAATACGTTTGACTAACCTCTTCCTACCGGTAATGTTGTCTAATCTTTGCAATATTCTCCACGAATGCAGCCTAACCAAAGTTTCACACTCTGCACCTCCATCCCCCACCAGGATGGTCTTAAAGCCCTCCGTTTCTTCCTCGACCGCAGAACCAGACAATTTCCGTCGACCAATACTCTCCTCTGCCTTGCAGAGCTGGTCCTTACCCTCAACAACTTCTCCTTCAACTTCTCCCACTTCCTCCAAATCCAGGGCATAGCTATGGACACTCGCATGGGCCCTAGCTATGCCTGCCTCTTTGTAGGGTATGTCGAACAATCCCTGTTCCCGGCGTACACTGGCTATATCCCAAAACTCTTACTCCGCTGCATTGATGACTGCATCAGTGCTGCCTCCTGCACCCATGCAGAACTTTTTTCCATATTGAATCTCCGTCCGCACTGGGGCCTAACATCGTGAGTTGGCGGCCTTTTCTGGAGACAGACGGGCGCTCCAAGTCACAGGAGTGTGCGGGACTTCAACATCGCGAAACTTGCGATTCCTTTGCTGGGATCGAATCTCCATCCGCAGGGCCTGTGGACTTTAACATCGTGAAACCCGTGCGAGTCCCTGCGGACAAAAACAAAAAGGCAGTCGTTGAGCGCAGGCGGAATGTAAGAAGGTGCAACGTGGTGGTGAGAGGTCGGAGCAGGAGCCAGTCCAACCACTTCATCCTGAAGGTGCGCCAGCTCAGACGAAGTGGGTTCCTGCGGCTCAGGAACTCAGGAAATCACCAGGCACCTTCAGCGGGGAGCTGCACACCAGGCTGCAGAAGACATGTCCAAATCCGCCTTGGGGGCTGTGCGGATCCCCAGCAACACCCATGGCAACTCGTCCACCCAATCCAGGCCCGTGAGCCGAGCCTTCAATGCAGACTTTAGATGCTGGTTAAACCGCTCAACCAAACCGTTGGCCTGAGGATGGTACGCAGTCGTGTGATGCAGCTGAACACCGTACAGCTGAGCCATGGCTGACCACAGGGTAGAGGTGAATTGAGCACCAGGGTCTGTAGAGTTGTCAGCAGGAACACCAAAATGTGCTACCCAGTGGGCCACGAGGGCCCGAGCACGGGTCGTGGCGGAGGTGTCAGGCAGAGGAACGGCCTCGGGCCACTTCATGACACAGTCCACAATTGTGAGCAGGTGGGTGGCACCCCGGGACATCGGCAGAAGTGCCACCAGGTCGACATGAAAAGGTCGACAGGAGCGGCGCACGCACATGCTCCTGGATCTTGGACGTCTGGCAGGGAATGGAATCCCTGGCCCAGGCCTCAAACTGCTTGCAGAGGCCCTGCCTGACGAACATGGCTGCCACTGACGCAGTAGTCGCCCGGATGGAAGGGTGGGCGAATGGAACCCATGCCGCTGCCAACCAGCAGGGAGGATGGGTAATGGCTGCCCCGTGGAGACATCGCACAGGACCGTGACACCCGCTGGTCCGAGTGGGTCATTGGCCCACACCAACCCCGACACAGTGGTGCGCTAGGCCATCATCTCATCCCCATCTCCTTGCGCAGCAGCCAGCCCAGAATAGTCAATGCCCGGGGCCACGGACATCATGGCATGGACCGCAGGACGAGGTAAGGTGTCAGCGACCTGGTTACGTTTGCCCGCCACATGCTGGACATCGGTGGTATATACACGGAGACAAACGGCAGGTGCTGCTATTGGCGAGCACTGACCAGGGGCTTGCTGCCAGCGGTGGTCGATAAATCGAGGACCCCCCCCCCCCCCGATGGCGTGAAGCAGCCCACAGGTTCACGAATTGGCCAGCGCTCCTTCCATCGAAAGCAGTCGCAGCGCTGGAGCAACAATACACTGGACGATGGTAAAAGTTTATGATCCCCACAAACCCCTGTAGCCCTTTAATGGTGAGCGCCCGAGGAAACTGGTGAATCGCCTCCACCTTGCCGGGGAGAGGCATAGCGCCCTGTGGGGTAATGTGGTGTCCAAGGAAAGAAATGGAGCTGAGACCAAACTGGCACTTGGCGGCATTAACAATGAGCTCGTGGTCCCGGAGCTGCTGGAACAGCACCTTGAGGTGCGAACAGTATTCCTGGCGGTGGCGGCTGGCAACCAGAACGTGGTCCAGATAAACGAAGACAAAGTCCATGTCCATAAAGCCACTGAAAAGCCTGGGCGGCATTCTTGAGGCCGAACGGCATCCGCAGCCACTCAAACAGGCCGAACGGGGTAATGATGGCGGTCTTGGGCACAATCATGCTTAGGGGCGGCCGAGTGAAACTGATGGGAATCTGGAGATACCGATATGCCGGAGGGAAACCGCGGGCCGTGGTGATGCGGGCTGGGGGTGGACTCCGGAGGAACGAGGCGCTGGCCCCGGACGTCAACCAGGAGGGAAAAGGCCTGTAAAAACCCCGCGCCCATCAGCAGCTAGGAAACGTCCGCTATCGTGAACGGTCACGAGCAACGTCGAGCATCCAAGCCAAAGGGACATGGTACAAGTACCATACATGCGAATGGGGCTGCCATTGATGACGGTCAGGGCGGGGCCATGCTTACCAGCCCAAGTATCGACTCCGGACGGAGGTAAGATGCTGACCTCAGCCCCAGTTTCCACGAGAAATCGGAGCACAGAATGGCGTTCCCGGACGATGTTTCTGGCCGACCGTGATGGCCTTTACAGGCGATCGGCTGAGGCATTTGCTGGAAATGAGCAGGGGGCACGGCATCGGCGGGCCGCCGCACTCCAGCGTTGGTGGTAATAACACCATTGCCGCTTACTGCGATCCAGGGTGGTCGGCTGCAGAGTGGCGCTGTATGCCGAGGGAGGAACGGCCCGTCGAGGTTGTTGCAGAGGCTCGGACGCCCGGCTGATGGAAACACCGTCCTACTGCTTGGCGAGCCACATCTCGTCCGCCTGTTCAGCGAGCTGCAGGGGATCCGCGAAGTGGGACTCGGGAGGCGCAGGCGGATGTTGTCGGGCATCTGGTCCAGGAAAGTCTGCTCGAACAAAAGGCAAGGCTGGTAGCCATCCATGAGCGGCAGAATCTCGCTCATTAATATCGATGGTTTACGATCGCCAAGGCTGTCCATGTGCAAGAGCCAAGCCGCGCAGTCGCAGCGGCTGAGCGCGAAGGTGCGTAGCAGCAGCGCCTTGAAACCCTCATACTTATGAAGGGGGGGGCGGATTCTGCGGGTAAGGCAGCAAATGGGTGGCAGTTTCCCGGCTGAGTGCATCCACCATGTAGAAATAGCGGGTAGAATCGGCGACAATCTGGCGGAGCTCGAATTGGGCCTCGACGTGCGCGAGACACACCTGAGGCTGAACCGACCAGAAAACGGGCAGTTTGAATGAAACCGCGTTCTGGCAGGTGGGGTTGACGTCGAGGTTTTCGGCGGCGTTCATGCTGAAATCCGAAAAACATTCGCATCGTCGGGGTCACCACTGAAGCGAGACCAGGCAGGTTGAGTAAAGTAATGTTTATTGACTGAAAATACGGAACTAAAACTTGTGAAAACTGCGTGCCTGGCTTAGCTAACAAACACAGCTCCTGTCGCCCTGGAGGAGCGCTGAATAACTGGCTAAAAGCCCGTGATCGAACCCCCGCGGTCACGTGATCATGCCGACCAATGACGAGGGTTCTGACTTCCCCACCCTTCCACTAAGTGCCGCTACAATGTATTATTTTTCTGCTGGCTGGTTAGCACGCAACAAATGCTTTTCATTGTACCTTTGTACATGTGACAATAAACTAAACTAAACTGATATGCCCTATTTGCTACATCTGCAAATAACTATTTATCGAATCACTAACGGAGTGTGAGAGGAAACCAAGCACCCGTTGAAAACCTATGAGGTCACAGCGAGAAATTACAAACTCCATGCAGACAGCACCTGTAGTCAGGATCGAACCCGAGTCTCTGCTGCGGTAAGGCAATAGCAGTCCTACCACTAGACCACTGTGCCAGTAAGAAGTTTCGGGAGTCTTCTTCAGGCTGAGACAAATGACTTTTTGGGTCAGGACTGAGATGACCAGTCTGAAGGAGGATCCTGACCCATAATATCATGTGTCCATTCCTTCCACAGATGCTACCTGACCTGTTGAGTTTTAACCACTATGGCATGTGGGATAGCCTCAAATTTTCAGTTTGCCAATGACACTATTGAATCTGCCCCTGCCCAGGCAAACACATGATTGGTTTTGACCTTCACCAGTGACAGTACTACGTTAGTGAAAATTTCACCACATATACTCTTAGCTGAGTTCAATGATACTGACGGGAAATCTCCATTTCCAATGTGGATGAAACATTCAAGCTCTGAGACGGAATGTGAGATAACATTCAGATCTTCTTACACGGGGAAGCCTGAGATAAAATCAGTGGAAATTGCCTTGTGGAATGAGGCCAATTATCTTGGATGTTCAATTTGGACCCTTGGCTGCCAAAGGATTGACCAGATCAATTTGAGTTCATCCGTAATACCACCACTGAACATCCAGATAATTGGCCTCATACCACCACTGACAATGCACAATGCCCCTGAGAAAGCAAGGTACATGGAACAACACAAAGTGCTGGAGTAACACAGCAGGTCAGGCAACATCTCTGGATAACATGGATAAGCAACTTTTCGGGTCGGGACCCTTCTTCAGACCTACCGACTTACTCCAGCATTTGTGTCCTTTGGTGTATTATCCAGCATCTGCAGTTTCTTGTTCCTACAGTACATGGAATCCTTGCAAATCCTGTGCACTGTTGAAAATGTCTATGGATTGTGACTCTATTGCTTTGGAATAATTGCTGATACTACATTTCTCCTCCGAAAATTACAGCACTTCAATCAGGCAAGATTAGAACTCCCAAATCCTATCAATCCTCTCTTCCTTTACTTTACTTTACTTACTTCAGAGATACAGCATTGAAACAGGCCCTTCTGCCCATCGAGTCCATGACAACCTGCAATTACCCTGTACACTAGCACAATGCTACACCCTCGGGACATTACTGAAGCCAATTAACCTACAAACCTTTATGCCTTTGGAGTGTGGAAGGAAACGGGAACACCCATGCGGTCACAGGGAGAACATACAAACTCCATTCAGACAACACCCATAGTCAGAATTGAACCTGGGTCTCAGGGGCTGTAAGGCAGCAACTCTACCGCTGCGCCACTGTGCTGCCCACAGCTCTACCCCAATCTTACCCGAGTACTCCAGCTAGAGAAAGGTGAAATAGTGTGCAGCATTCGTGAACATAAGTTGAGATCAACCTCTGTTCAAGAGCAGTGTCGAGTCGAGGCTGGATCTGGGCCCAGACTGCTCTCTACCAAAATGAATCTCGCTAAACGTGACAGGAACACATTAATCTATTAGGCCGACATGAACACTTGTAATTCCCGCTGCGCAAGCAGTTAGTGATTGTGTTTTCGAACCACTTTACTCAGGCAAAAAGGGAAGGTCAAAGTTGGCAGAAGAGGTGAGATAGAGCTATCATTCTGTTGGTTTCAATTCTCTTTGTACAGGTTGGTGAGGAACCAGGAGCCCTAATTAATCTCTCTAGAAAATCGATGATTTTTCCAGTTACCTGGTGTTATTGCAAATGTTATGATACCTCTGTCACCAGATGATTTAGGGAGCAGTGGCCTTTGAATAGTACTGTGACATATATTGTTGCTAATTAAAGAAAACCGCTCATTATTGGAAAATGCACAGAGGCAGCAGCAGTGTGAAAGATATTGGAAAATTAAATGCAAGCAAAAGCAAAAATCATTCTTAAAATGCAATACTTAAATAGAGTTCTTGATTTTGGAGTAACTTTTTAGAAAATGCAAACATTTGGAATAGTTGCCTTATTTGGAACAAAAAATCACCATGGCGCAGTGGTAGAGCTGCTGCCTTACAGCACCTGGGTTCAATCCTGACTATGGGTGCTGTCTGTATGGAGTTTATACGTTCTCCTCGTGACCTGCGCGAGTTTTCTTCAGGTACTATGGTTTCCTCCCAGACTCCAAAGAGCGTGTAGGTTACTTGGCTTTGGTAAAATTAACCTGGGTCTCTGCGCATCCCTCTGCAATTGGATCCTCGACTTCCTCATCCACAGACCACAGTCTGTCCGTATTGGTGGAAATGTGTCGTCCTCAATGGAAAGGGTCAAGAACTTCAAATTCCTGGGCGTGCATATTTCCAAAGATCTCTCCTGGTCCCAGAACACCGATGCAATTATAAAGAAAGCACATCAGCGCCTCTACTTCCTGAGAAGATTAAGGAGAAACGGTATGTCAAGGAGGACTCTCTCGAACTTCTGCAGGTGCACAGTAGAGAGCATACTGACTAGTTGCATCATGGCCTGGTTCGGCAACTTGAACATCCAGAAGTGGAAAAGAATGCAGAAAGTTATGACCATTGCCCAGTCCATCATCGGCTCTGACCTCCCTACCATCAAGGGGATCTATCGCAGTCGCTGCCTCAAAAAGACTGGCAGCATCATCAAGGACCCACACCATCCTGGCCACACAATCATCTCTCCGCTGCCATCAGGTAGAAGGTACAGGAGCCTGAAATCTGGTACATCCAGGTTCAGGAACAGCTCCTTCCCCACAGCCATCAGGCTATTAAACTCGCCATCAAACAGACTCTGAACTATAACAGCCTATTATACTTTATCTGTTTATTTATGTGTATATATATATGGTCTATGCTATATAGACACACTGAACGGTTCTGTATTTATGCTTACAATACTCTGTGTGCTGCAGCAAGTAAGAATTTCATTGTCCTAACTGGGACACATGACAATAAACTCTCTTGACTTGACTTGACTTGTCCCTAGTATGTGTAGGAAAGTGTTACTGTGTGGGGATCGCTGGTAGGTGCGGTGGGTCGAAGGGCATATGTCCGCACGGTTTCTGTAAACTAAACTAAACTAAATCCATTCCTTGTCACTACACCGAATGCGGGGATCAGTCATAAAGTCTGTGTTTGCGTGTATTCCTCCAGATAATTTATATCCATGTTGTATTCAAGCACCAGGTATAAAGGTTGGAATGGTTTTTCATTTGTTTTCATCAACAACTCAGCTTCAAACTTACCCCACTGATTCTGCGCTTTTATTTCCTCATTCCCGATTTCTAGAGCCCAAATAATCTGTTTGGGAACAGCTCCATTCATGACCGCAAGAATTTGCAGAAAATTGTGGACGCAGCCCAGACCATTACGTAAACCAACCTACATTCCATTGGTTCCATCTATGCCACGCTACCATGGCAAGTCATCCAGCATAATCAAGGATGAGTCTCACCACGGACACTCCCTCTTCTCCACTCTCCCACCTGGCAAGAGGCAAAGAAGTGTTAAAACACATGCTGTACATCGAGATTCAGGGACAGTTTCTTCTCAGCTGTTGTCAGACAATTGAACTATCCCATCACCAACTAGAGAGCGGCCCTGACCTACCATGTACCTCATTGGAGACCCTGGAACGATCTTTAATCGGACTTCACTAGTCCTTATCTTGCACTAAACGTTATTCCCTTTATTCTGTATCTGTACTCTGCGGACGGCTCGACTATAATTGTTTAATTTTTCAGTTGAGTCGATAGCACGCACCCAAAGCTTTTCACTGTACATGTGACAATAATAAACTAAACTAAACTAAAAACTAAATCTACACTTTGCTAAAGTAAGATCACAGGCGGAGCTGGAATGGCTGATGTACATTACAGTATTTCTTTCTCTTCGTGAGAAGATGGTGGCGTGGGCTTCCTACTTGCTCTTTCTTGAGCTAGCGTTCTTCTGACTGCTTCCTCGCCAATCCATCACTGCTTCACCAGCGGAACAGGCAGCATCTCTGGAGAGAAGGAATGGCCAACGTTTCGGGGCGAGACTTCTTCAGACTCTGATCTCAGGGTCTGAAGAAGGGTCTCGACCCGAGACGACACCCATTCCTTTTCTTCAGAGATGCTGCCTGTCCCGCTGAGTTACTCCAGTATTTTGTGTCCATCTTCGGTTTAAACCAGCATCTGCAGTTCCTTCCTACACACTGGTTCACCAGTTCTTATCTGTGCTTCCGCATGCCCTAGCTATTTATCAAGGGACAAAGATTGTGCCAGTCAGGAGCAACATCCAGGAGGGTAAGGGCGTGATGTTACCCCAATGATCAGGCCTTCTTTTCCCAACCGAATCCTTTGGATCTGGAAATGTCACTTTGCTGCATCTTTTCACAATGTACAGTTCATTGTTCAGCTCAAAAGCAAAACACTAAGTGTCAACAATTAGAGTCATAGAGTCAAACAACATGGCAATAGACCATTTGGCCCAACTGCTCCATGCCGACCAAGATGTGTCTACTAAGTTAGTTCCATTTGTCCATGCCTGGGCCACATCCAGCTAAACCTTTCCATACCATGTACCTGTCCAAATATCATTTAAATGTTGTCATTTCACCTGCCTCAACTTCTTCTTCAGGCAGGTTGTGCCATATGCCCACCATTCTCTGTGTGAAGAGGTTGGTCCTCAGGTTCCTATTAAATATTTCCCCTCTTACCCTAAACCCAGGCCCTCTAGTTATTGATTTCCCCCCACTCTGGGAGAACCACTCTGTGCATTTATGGGAGCACAAGACGTGGTTTGTACTGTTTCATGGTGTTCAACTTGGATTTTGAATGGGCAATAGCACGGGACATACTCCTGGAATCTTTTTAAGGGCATAACTAGTATCATAGATTGGGGAAGAATCAATTCTGGTGAAGGTTTCTTTTTCCACAGATGCTGCCTGACCTACTGAAAGTTTTTGTCAGTTTGCAATTATGCCCTGATACCTTATTTGTGTGATGGGGGCTATTTTGTTCCCACTTCCTAATATTACTTAATAAGTTGAAAAATGACTTTTTTTTGGATGATGTGCCTTTAACACTCAAGTTAATAGTGCACATGATCTTAGACACATCACCACTTCTACGTCTGAACCCGCTGAGTTACTTCAGCACTGTATCTATCTTTACAAGACATACTTAGACTAGTATGTCTAAAAGTGACATGCTAACCAAGCTCAAGCTTCCTGGGATTCGGGATCGGACAAGATGAGGCATTTCCAGCCATGTAACATTTGACATGTAATGTTTATTTGGAAACAAAACAAGATTCTTAATGATTTACCTACAATCAGTTAATTGCTGGCGTTTAAAGTCTCTCCAACAAAACAACTCTTATGAATAATTATGATACATTTAATGAACAAAGTATTTAGGGGGACTCATTTTGTAAAAAAATATTTGTAATTTCTATAGTTCTGGAGTTATGGATTTTTTTCGCATATTAATTCAAGTTATTGTGTCTTACAGTAGCACTTAAAAAAAGAAATAGCATTAAACTGACTTTATTATTAAGATATAAAACAAGATAGAGTAATTGAAAATGAATAGGAAGCAGTTTGCATTATGTAATTCTGTGATAATAAATGGATTATGATGTAAAACCCTAAGATAATAAATGGTTTTCACTATAGCATAAAGCTGTCTAAGAACAGTATTCAATTTTCCTGTATTGCCAAGGAAGTGTCTCTCCACATTCAGTTAATACATATTTATATGCATCATTCTTCTTTGACAAGACAATTTTAAGAGCATAGTTTTGTTTAATTGCTACACTGTAATCTGTACATTACATTAAATGGGGAGTTTTGCAGCAGTACTGTCATGTTCTTTGACATTTCAAGAAATAGATTGAAGAGACAAAGTGGAGATAAAAGAATGCCTTGAGAATGTTAAATTTGGTGCCTTTGAGTTTACATGCCGTGGTGATTGCTCCTTATATTGTATTATTATTGGCTCCAGATCTATTAAACTTTACATGAGCCGTGCAACTAATGTCAAAACTTCTTTATCTGGCATCTTTCCCTTTCATTTTATCAACTGTAGCGTGTCTCAGAAAGTGAACATGTAGAATTTACCGTCAACAGTAATCCATTGAACAAAGTAACTGCATTGCGGATGTAGGAGTAACTGCATTGAGAATGTAGGAGTAACTGTATTGAGGATGTAGGATTTTAGGCTATTTTATGCTATAACTATACCCATATCTGGCTTTATTCAGATAGGCACAAAGACGAAACATAACACCTTGTAGATCAGTGACGAATCTATCGAACAAATCGATTTATTGAAGGCTTTAACAGTGCGCATCGAGAAACACTCTGAGAGAACCAAAAGTATTTCAAAGATTCACAGTACCTACAGCATTTTTATATTTTCATGACACAATGGTTACTTGTGGATTTGTCTTTCCCTAAAGTTATCTTTAGCCATCTGTTTCCTGTTATTTTATATACCATTCCCCTAATTGTACCAAAATATCAGTATCCCTGTATGGACATTGATGGGGTCAGTGCATTAAAAAAGGCCGTTAATTGCTGTGCAGTGACAAAGAGCAGCTGTAATTTCAAGGTTGCAACACATGAACCTAAACAGAACTGTGAACAACTAATCCACCCCTCAATAGATAAGGAAGCCTGCTTTTCAGCAGAGTATATTCATTTTAGCTATTTTAATTAAGATATGCTGTGAAAGCTAAATACATTGATATCTTCTTAACATCCAATGTTGCCCATTTTACCCCGTCATGTTTCCCCAGTATGTGAGCTCTGGGATTAAACAGACTATAACCTCCTAATCTTCCTTATAGTTTCCAAATTTCTGACAACAGAAAGATTGCAGTCAGTAAAAGGATGTACCAACACAATGGTAGTTATTAAGTTGGAGTAAATGTTATGACCTAATGTCCCAGTGTGTAGCTTTGCTCGATGAGAACACAAATTGGATGGTGGAAGATAATGGACGAAAGATTGAGTCAGATGGGAAATGGGCAGGCTCACTCCCACGCCCAAATTCCTAATATGTTTGCTGTTACCTGTGAACCTTTGAATCCTCTGGAATATAAAACGGTAAAATATACCTCTTCACTGTAATGCTTTGGTTGCAACAGTTTTCAAATATTCAAATAACAACTGACAACAAATGGAGTGATTTAATTTTAAAAGGGTCAGCCTTGAATTGCTGCACTTAAGAACACGCTCCCTCAAATCGGTTCATATCCAAGAGGTTGAGGCATCAAGGTACTGACATAGCTGGAGACTGATAAATTATATTTGTCAGCGAAAGTTAATGATCAAATGTTTCTCCGAATAAACAGTCTGTTTTAACTCACTTGAATTTCAAGTAGACGTGGCAATAAAGCAGCGGTGGCATGGTAGTGCAGCATTAGAGTTGCTGCCTTACAGCGTCAGAGACACGGGTTCGATCCTGACTACAGGTGCAGTCTGTACGGAATTTGTACATTCTCCCTGTGACCTGCGTGGGTTTTCTCCGGATGCTCCGGATTCCTCCCATACTCCAAAGACGTACAAGTGTGTAAGCTAATTGGCTTGGTAAAAAATTGTAAATTATCCTTAGGGTATGTAAGGTCATGCGGGGATCACTGGTCAGTGCGGATTCGGTGGCGAGAAGGGCTTGTTTCCGCACGGTATATTTTAAATTAATTAAACTAATAAAGCAGCTGCTGTTACCAAGGCTCAGTGCAGCGTTCTATAATTGCCATGATGTTCACAAGTTGTACAAGAAACCTGTAAGTACTCCTGCAAATATCTTATATTAAAAAGGATCAAGAAACCTCATCGAACAATTTAGCCAGGGAATCATGACGAAAAAATAAACAGACTACTGGAGGAACACAACACATCGGTCAGCATCTGTGGAAGGAAATGCATGGACATTTCAGACTGAAGAAGGCCTGAAGAAGGGACCAGAAGCTAAAAGCTCAGGACATTGGCTGCAAGGAATGTGTGGAATATTAACATCTAGTTTAGTTCACACTTGGTGTGGTAATTTAAAACAAAGTACAAAACTGGGGCAAGCTGAGGCATTTTTGAACCAAATGAGTGCAGGATCCCTCAGCTTTGTCTGAGTGATACTGTGAGAATCTGTGTTTATATAGTTTGGTTTAATTTGTAGTTTATAAAGCGGAAACAGGCTCTTCGGCCCACTGAGTCTGTGCCGACCAGCAATCCCGCTCACTAACACTATCCTACACACACAAGCGGCAATTTACAATTTTACCAAAGCCAATTAACCTATGAACCTGTATATCTTGGGAGTGTGGGAGGAGACCGGAGCGCCCAGAGAAAACCCACGCGGTCACAGGGGGACCATACAAATTCTGTACAGACAGCACCCATAGTCAGGATAGAACTGGGGTCTCTGATGCAGTAAGGCAGCAACTCTACCGCTGTGCCATCGTGCTCATACCAAGAAAGCCTAAAGCATATAATACTTTTGACATGTAGTCACTCTAGCAATACAAGGCATTACCCCAAATATCAGTGACTAAATTTAGGCCACACAAAAATATGACTCTTCGGTAAAACACTAAGTGCCAGAGGAATTCAACAGGGCAGACAGCATCTGTGGAGGGAATGGAGAGATGACATTTCTGGTCAGGACCCTTCTTCAGACTCTTTAGTAAATTCAAGTTCAAGTTCACATTTATTGCCACATGCACCAGTTAAGGTACAGTGGAATTTGACTTACCATGCAGCCATACAATCAAACGAGCACAATACACAATAGAATATAACATGAACATCCACCACAGTGGAATCAACATTCTTCACTGTGGTGGAAGGCAATTACTTTGTCGGTCCTCCTCCTTTGTTCATCCGTGGTCGGGGCCATGAGCCCTCCGCAGTCGCTGCTACGGAGGGCCTGATGTAAAGGCCCTCTCGTCGGGATGCTCGAAACTCCGACGTCGGGACGGACGGACACTCCGTGGCTTGGAGGTCCCGAATCGGGCGCTTCCAACCGGAGACAGGGGCTTCACGATGTTATGGGCCGCTGGCCGGCGGTCGGAGCTCTTAAAGTCCACACCGCACCAGTGGCTAGAAGCTCCGCAGCTTCAGTATGTTATAGGCCGCAGGCCGGCGGTCGGAGCACTTCTTCTAGCGACCCCCGGCAAGGGATCGCCCGGCTCCGTGATGGAAAGTCCATGCCACGATGAAGCTCTGGACCCGACTCCAGGAAAGGCCGCACCAATCCAAGCTGTTAGGCCGCGAGGGAGGTCGAAATGCAACAGTGGTGTGCAATGTTGGAGCCCCACAGGGAATGGTTTTGGCCCTGTTCCTCTTCACCCTGTATACTGCATACTTCAAATATAAGTCTGACACATGCCACATACAGAAATATTCAGATGACACAGCGATTGTGGCATGTGTAAGGAACGGACATGAGGAAGGAATACAGGGACTTGGCCAGTGCTTTCTGTGTCTGGAGTAAAGAGAACTGTCTCATCCTGAATACAACCAAGACCAAAGAGATGGTTGTTAACTTTGGCAGGTCCAAGCTCCCCCTTCAGCCGGTCAACACTGCAGGGGTGGATATTGAGGTGGTGCAGACATATAAATATCTGGGAGTGCACCTTGATAACAAACTGGACTGGTCTGTCAATATCGATGCCCTCTACAAAAAAGGACAGAGCAGACTCGTTTTCCTCAGAAGGCTTAGATCCTTCAATGTGCGCAATGACATGCTGTACATGTTTTACAACACTGTGGTTGCATGTGTCATTTTCTACGCTGTTGTCTGCTGGGGCAACAGCATAACAACATCAGTGCTAGAAATACAGCAAGAAAGACAAGCTGGTAAAACAAGCTAGCTCAGTACTGGGGGGGGGGGGGGGGGGTGGGGGGGGGGGGAGAGTGGACTCTGTGGGGGATGTGCTTGAGAGGCGTATGAGGAGAAAGGTGCAGGTCATCCTCGACAACTCCAGGCACCGCCTCCATGAAATTCTGGAGGGTCAAAAGAGCACACGGAACAACAACCGGCTCCTCTCCCTGCGCTGTAGAACGGAGCGGTTCAGGAGATCCTTCACCCCTGCAGCCATTATATTTTATAATACTGACCGCTAGGCTGTATGGGGATGCTTTGCATTTTTTTATAGTTAATTATTGGGTCTTTTTAGGTATTTAATGTTTTCAGGTATTGTCCATATTGTATTTTATGTATTTTTTTGTCTGCTTTCATTCTGAATGTGTGGGTTTGTTGGTTTTTGGCTTGTGGACTTCTGAATTTTCCTGAGGGGATTGTAAATAGGCAATTCACAAACTCTTAAAGTGTGCAACATCTTTTAATGATAGCACAGGGTATTACATACACCATCAAGCACTGGCTACATTCTTCTACTGAACTGTTCCCAGGGAGGGGAAGGCGTTATGATTGATGTTAACTAGGCGGGGTTAATGGTACTGAGGTAGCTTTATTATTGGTTGCATATATAAGCCATCTACATCCTTCCCCTTAGAAAATCAAAACAGATTGGTCACAACAACAGAATTAAACAGCAGAATTAAACAAAATCGCCATAACGAACAGGTGGCTTACTGATCCGGCCCGAGCGCGTACGGATGTCTCCCCCTTCCCCCCGAAAGAGCAGAAGAAACAGGAGGACGTGAGGCAGCTGGGGAACCAGGGAAGGGTGGTGGGGTGGGAGAAGCAGGAGAGTGAGAACCGCGACCAGCAACAGGTGACCCGCGCAGAGGGGAAACCGGGTGCTCGATATGGGGATCGAGGCATGCAGGGAACACTGGCTGGGACAGCAGCCGGCTGCTGGTATGAGAGTGGCGGGGCATAGGGCCCCGGGGGCTGCGGCTTCGGCTCATTAACCGCAAGCAGGTGTTGTCGGCTTCTTCGGTAGATGGTTCCCTCATAGTCAACCAGGTACGAACGAGGATGAGTCGGCCACCCCAAACCACGGTAGCCAGACGGGAGTGACCACCGGCGGTCTGCAACCGAACAACCTGTCCAGGCAACAGAGGATCGAGTGGTCTGCACGACCGATCGTGGGAACGCCGCTGGCTGTCATGTTTCTCTTGAATGCGCCTCTGAACGGAGGCAAGCTCCAGCACTCGAGGTTGCAGCTGGCGTTGAGCAATCGGGATGGTAGATCTGGTTGTTCTGGACATCAGACGCTGAGCAGGTGACCCCATGGCCGGATCCCTGGAAACATTCTGGGGTTCAGAGATCCAAATACAAATCAGAATTGGACAGTCTCGCCTGTTCCATCAGAAGCTTGGCACTGCGGACGGCCCGTTCAGCAAGGCCGTTGCTCTGTGGGTACTCTGGGCTGCTGGTGAAATGCATGAAATTCCACTTGTCGGCAAAACTTTTGAACTCTCGGCTGGTAAACTGCCTGCCGTTGTCAGTCTGCAGCCGGACAGGGGTCCCAAAAGTGGAGAAGTGTTTCTGCAGCTTTTGGATCACCATCACCGACGTGAGGGATGTCAGTAAATCCACTTCGAACCAGTTTGAGTACGAGTCGACCAGGACAAGGTAGTGGTTACCACACCACTCGAAGATGTTGGCAGCCAACGAGGACCAGGCCAAGGCAGGGGCGGGCTGTTGCAGCAGGGGCTGTCGCTGCTGGTGTGGAGCAAGACTGTTGCATGTGGAGCAGGCAGAAACTTGGTCACAGACATACTTGGCCATTCCAGGCCAGTAGAATTGGCACTGAGTGTGGGCGAGTGTTGCATCGACCCCAGGTGTCCGCTATGGGCTGCGTAATAGTAAAAGTCAAACAGGGAGGACGGGATTACAACTTTATATCCCTTGAAGATAACGTCATTCTGGAGCACCAGTTCGTCGCGAATCAGGAAGAAAGGCTGTGTTTCAGACGGCGCAGCGGAGCGCTTTGTTGGCCACCCTGCTTTAATCACAGAGGCAAGCCAATGCAAAACTGGATCGGCAGCGGTGTGCTCGGCCAAAAGCTGTAACTGTTTGGTGGGAATAAAGTTAACGCCCAGTACGAGCAAGTCCTCGGTTTCGTAGGGGTGTCGAGTACAGGAAGTCCTCGGGGCGCGGGATAGGGTGTCCGCAATGTGCATCTCGGTGCCCTTCTTGTAGATGATGTTGAAATCGAAACGCTGGAGCTGCAGCATCATACGCTGCAGCCTGGCAGGGGCAGCGTGAATCGGCTTGTTCTGGATTGTCACCAGTGGCTGGTGGTCGGTTTCGACCGTAAATCTGCTGCCAAACAGGAAGTCTCTGAACTTGGAGCAGGCGAACACCACCGCGAGCAGCTCCTTCTCGATCTGGGCGTACCGCTGCTCGGTGTCCGTCATGGTGCGGGAGGCATAGGAGACAGGATGTAACGATCCATCGACAGACTGAAGGCAAGCCGCACCCAGACCGAACTTGGAAGCGTCACAGTTGACGGTGATGGGGCGACTCACGTCGTAGAACCGCAACGTCGGAGTGTTAATCAGTTTCGACTTAAGGCAGTCAAAGGCCTGCTGGTGATGTGGGAGCCAGACCCAGGCCATATCCTCAGGGGAGCACTCAGCTCACTGAGGTTTGGTATAAACTTCCCAAGGTAGTTTACCATGCCCAAGAATCGTTGTAGACCTGGCACGTCGGTGGGGGCTACCATCTCGGAGATGGCAGCCGCCTTCAAGGGGTCGGGTTTTAGTCCGTTAGAGGTGAAAACGTGTCCAACATACGTGACTTCTGAGACACGAAACCGGCACTTCTTGGGATTCAGCTTCAGGTTGGCCTTTCGCGCCCGATCCAGGACGCGGCGGAGGTTCAGGTCGTGCTCGGCAATGTCCTTCCCATAAACCAGGATATCATCCATGATGATGGCACATGGCAGGTCTGAGAATATCTGCTCCAAAATACGGTGGCTTGCCCGACCTGAGCCACCACGTCCTCAACAGACCGCATGGGGTAGTGTGGTCGCCTGATGGCAAGGTTTAAGTCCTTAGGGTTGATACACACACGTATTTCATTCTTGTCTTTCTTTATCGTGGCAACCATGGTGGAGACCCAATAGGTGGGCTCGCCAACCGCTTCTAGCACCCCCATGTCGACCATGTCGTTGAGCATCGCCTCGACCTTGTCTTTCATGGCGTGAGACAACCTGTGAGGTGCGCGGACCACGGGTTGTACATTTGGGTCAATGGAAATATGGTATGTCAGTGGTAACTTCCCCAGGTCATCGTTGAACAGGTCCTGGTATTCTGCAACCGGGTCAAACGACAGTTGCACTTTGTGGACCGTGCGGTCGAAGGACACCAGGCCAAGATCTTGGCATGCACGGTTGCCCAGCAGGGTTACACAGTCAGAGTTCAAAACATAGAAAACCAGGTTTCTCGTGGCCTTTTGCAGCACGCAAGTTAAAGTAGCCCTCCCCGTAGGCCTTAGAACTTCTCCTCCATATGCATGCAGAGTAGCATTGTCAGCAATCAGGGGCTCATTATTCCTTATCTTGTTGAAAAGATTTATTGACAAAACGTTGACCTTCGCACCAGTGTCTAACTTTGCAAGGAAGGTTACATCATTGACAGTCACAGATACGGTGGGATCAGAACGTTGGCCAGGTGCATGGAGGAGTGTAAACACACTCGAATCCTCGGGAGAATTAATTGGATCTGCATCATAGTATTCAGGTATGTTGGGCTGTGAGCCGTAACAGTCATCAGATTGTCTCAGCATGTTTAGATTAGGTCTGGAAATCTGTACCGGTCTCCCACGGGAACGACAGGCCGCAGAGAAATGATTCAGTTTTTTACAAAAGTTACAGGCCTTGCCATAGGCGGGGCACGTTGACAGTCTGTGGTGCATGTAGTTACAGTTTGGGCACCTTTTTGGGGGCACTTCACCAGGACCTGGGTTGGCACACGGCAGAAAAGCATCGTTTCCCATCCGAGGCTGTGGTCTCCTAAACCCAGCCAGGTTGATAGATTTATTGCCCAAATCCCGGTGGTCATCTGGCAATACAACGACTTCAGACAATCTCCAGGCATGCATGGCTTTTTCTAACGTTAGATCCGAATCCCCTGCGATCACATTGCAGCTTCTGGTCACGCATGCCAGTTACTAAAATGTCTCTAGTGAACTGGTCTGTCATGTCACCAAAACGGCACCGCTGGGCGAGATAACGCAAATCAGCGATAAAACATTCAACAGGTTCATCCGGCAACTGTTTCCTTGAAAAGAACCGCGCCCTCTCTAGTATGCGGTTCGAGGGCAGGTCACAAATCTTCCTAAACTTACGTAGCAGGCAAGCGGGGTCACTGTCAGATTCTGCAGGAGTAGTCACCATGTTGTTGTTGTCCAGGACCGCTGGAGCGTAGGTGAAAGTTCTGGCTCTCTTCATGGCATCAGGTCCGACAATGTTGAGTAGGAGGGAGGCTTTCAGGGAGTCAGAATCAGCGCGGTGTACGACGTTGACAAAGTGGGTGAAATCAAATTCAAACGTGGCCCAGCACTCAGAGATGTCAGCATCAAAGACAAGCTGCACGGGCTTTCTGCAAGAGGACGCCATGGTCAGAGAGATTGAGCACAAATTGGCACAAATCAAAAGAAATAAATAAAACCCGATAGACAGGAGACGCAGGTATCTTCCAGCTTCGACACCATGTAAATAGGCAATTCACAAACTCTTAAAGTGTGCAACATCTTTTAATGATAGCACAGGGTATTACATACATCATCAAGCACTGGCTACGTTCTTCTACTGAACTGCACCCAGGGAGGGGAAGGCGCTATGATTGATGTTAACTAGGCGGGGTTAATGGTACTGAGGTAGCTATATTTTTGGTTGCATATATAAGCCATCTACAGGGATCAATAAAGTATTTATTATTATTATTATTATTATTATTATTATTATTATTATTATTACTAGGAGAAAAATCACATTCCACCGAGGTAAGTGTCTAAAAAACAGTTTTCCCCAATTCCCGCCCCCAACCCCTCCCACATTAAAACATACTTAAACACACTAAAACACACTATTAGACATGCTAAAAACAAAAAACCCGTTGAGCCCTATCAGAATAATTATCGGGCAGAAGTTGGAGTAACTCAACGGGTCAGGCATCATCCCTGAAGAACATGGATATGTGACATTTTAGGTCTTGACCCTTCTTCAGTCTCAACTAATAATTATCGGTGTAGATTTTGGATTTTCCAGGCCACTCAACATTCAGAAGACAGTTATATTTTTTATTAGATACACATTGCGTCTCACAATGGATCAGATTGTTTTTTGGCACCTGTATCTCTGTCATATCTTCTGTTCCATTACCATTATCTCCACTTAAACCCTGTCAATCCTCTGATGTCTACTTTTACTTTTAGTACATTTCTTAAGGCTGTTACTAGTTCCTTGTATTTTCCACACTCTCCCAATCTCTTTTACTTTCCTGTCTCCCTGATAATAGGGTATTCTTAATAATGAAGGAAAGATCTGATGCAGATGCTGGTTTAAACCAAAGATAGACACAAAGTGCTGGAGTATCTCAGCGGGACAGGCAGCATCTCTGGGGAGAAGGAATGGGTGACGTTTCGAGTCGAGACCCTTCTTCAGACTATTATGGGCCTGGCCCACTTAGGCGACTTTTCAGCGGACTGCTGGAGACTGTCAAGTTGATGGCAGTTGTCCGAAAAACCGGCAACTGGAATGACACACACGCACGCACGCACGCACGCACGCACGCACGCAACGCACACACGCACACACGCACCACACACACACACACTCACACACACACACACACTGCTTCCTTCACCAGCCCGTGTGTGCCCTGTGTTTCACATGGTGCAAAGCCAAAGGGATACAGCACAATGAACAGTCTGAAGAAGGGTCTCGACCCGAAACGTCGCCTAAGATGCTGCTGCACCCGCTGAGTTTCTCCAGCACCCTCGCCAGCATCTGCAGAACAATGAACAGGAAGTTTGGCACTGTAATTAAGATGGCTATAACACAGTGTACGTTAAGTCCTTTAAAAGGGGGGAGAAGGAGTGGAGAAGAAGCCCGAGAAACACGACTGTGATGCTCGGCGGACATTTAATGTATCCTTGATTCTGAAAACTACTGCTTACCTTTTTTTTCCCAATGAGCCAATGAAATTTACCGGTCAGCACCGGCTACAACCTACTAAAACCTCAGAGAACCTTCGACCTCCTGGCAACCCATTATAACCTCCTGGTGACCCACCTACGGCTCGAGAATTCTTGCTACTCTCCATGACGGCTTCATTCTAGTCTCCGCTAATTTTTCGGCATGTTCGCCTCCTTATGGTCGCCGCGACTAGTTCCCAGAATGCGGAACTCCCCACGACCATGAAGGCTCCCCGGTAACCACCCGCGAACATGTAGAGACCATGTGGCGACTGCATAGTCTCCTGCAGTCGCCTAACAAGACAGGGCCATGTATATCTGGCTCATTTTCACTTTTAAATTTGTTTTATCCATTGACCTCTTCTACACCTTTTTTTAAATTGAATTATATTTATTTCCCATAGAGCGTTGCCTGGAAAATACTCCAAGTAAAGGTCAGAAAATATAATTCTACGGAGATCTGGAGAAAAATAAAAGTTTGCATGCTTTAATTGCAGACGCAAGGGACTACAGATGCTGTAAGATGGAGCATAAAACAACCAGCTGGACAAACTCAGTGGGTCAGTGCGTCCTGATGCAGGGTCTTGACCTGAAATGCCGACCATCCTTCTGCCCCAACAGATGCTGCCTGACCCTCTGTGCTCGCCCAGCAGTGCTTGCTTCAATTGTTCTTATGTAGAGTTGGCACAGACCTGATGAATTCCTGTGTGATCTGCAGATATTTATTCTATCTTCACAGCAGACTCTTCTCTATCTTCCTTGTATCTGACGGTATTGAAGGGCAGATGCCCCTAGGTTTCCTGCACAGACCTGCGTCCCTCGATGGTCCACAGAAGGGTGCCCACACAAAACATTGTCGGCCTGTTCCCCTTTGCTGCCTCGTTCATTGCGATCCTCCAGCAGTTTATTTATTCCCCTTTAATTATATCTACCAATTTCCAGACCTCTTTCACAAATCTTTCCTCCAATTTCGAACACCCCTATGCAGAACGATAGAACGCCAGAGGTTAATCTGATCTTTGGCCGTTTGATAAGCAATACCTTTCCTTAATCCTGCATTCCCTGCTATTTTGTTTAGTATTTATGGTATCTTTTCCTTCATGTGACAGGGGTTACAGTCTGAAGCCCTGGTTAATGACTCTGCTGTCAAAGCCACAAATTCTCACACACAAGCTATACATCAAGCACTTAATGTTTCACAATTTGTAATGGGGCATAACTGTACTTACGCTGCAGCACGACTAAATGATCTTAGTGTTTTGATGTTGAAGGCTGGGATTATATATCACTGTGCTAAAAAGGTGCAATATTTCCTCCACTTGTTGCAGTACAAGACTTCCATTTTATCACTGAAGTAAGGAATGATAAATCCCCTCTGGCGTGAGTACAGCAAGTATTACCCAGAGCAGATAGACGCAAAAAGCTGGAGTAACTCAGCAGGACAGGCAACATCTCTGGATAGAAGGAATGAGTGACGTCTGAAGTCTGAAGAAGGGTCTCGACCTGAAACGTCACCCATTCTTTCTATCCAGAGATGTTACCTATCCCGCTGAGTTACTCCAGCATTTTGCCAGTCCTTCCTACATATTACCTAGAGCAGATATTTATCCTGTCTTCAGAGCATATCTTGTCGATTAATGAATGCACACCAACATTATTCATAGCTTCAGTCATAAACAGAAAATAAAAGGTTTCTGACTGTTTAGCAGAAGATCTTTATAAAATAACAAAAATGACCTTTGATACTAAAAAATCTGAAATCAAAACAAAACATTGGAACAGCTCAGCAGGGCAGGCGACACCTGTGGTGAGAGAACCAGATTTAAAATTTCAGTTTGCTGACTTTTTAAAAAAGTATTTTCTTTAGTAGGCAGTGTTTATCAGTTGAATAATTAAATGCACAAAGTTGTATTCTGGGTACGTGTGAAAGTAAATTGGCAATGATGGCAATAAAGGTGTCATCTTGAGTCCGAAGTGTGAGAGAGACAAAGTTTAAAGGATAAATGTAATAACAAGGTACTGCAGATGCTGGTTTATACCAAGGATAGACACAAAGTGCTGGAGTAACTTAGCAAACCAGGCAGCATCCCTGGAGAACAAGTATAGATGACGTTTCAGGTCAGAGCCCCTCTTCAGACCAAAATTTAAAGGAGATGTGTGGGGCAAGATTTTTACACAGAGAATTGTGGGAACCTGGAACATAGTGGAGGCAGATACAACAGTGGCTTTTAAGAGGTTTTTGAATAGGCATGTGGATATGCAGGGAATATACTAATATGGATTATGTAAAAGCAGAGGAGATTAGATTAACCTGGCATCAGGTTTGGTACGGGTGTCGTGAGCTGAAGGGCCTGTTCCTGTGCTGTACTGTTCTATGTCTACCGTTAATTGAGCTGAATAAATCTAATTGAAACATTAAGCAGGCATGTTTATAGAACTATAATTTACTAAACCAAGATGTGGGCAGCACAGTGGCACAGCGGTAGAGTTTCTGCCCCACTGTGTCAGAGACCCGGATTCGATCCTGACAATGGGTGCTGTTTGTACGGAGTTTATTAGTTCTCCCTGCGACTGCGTGGGTTTACTCCAGGTGCTCTGGTTTCCTCCCACACTCCAAAGACGTACAAATTTGCAGGTTAATTGGCTTTGGTAAATGTTATAATTTGTCCCAGGTGTGTGGGACAATGAAAGTGTACAAGGGGTGATCACGGGTCAGCATGAACTCGGTAGGCTGAAGGGCCTATTTTCACGTTATATCCCTAAAGTAAAAGTAAAGTTAAAGTAATGAATGAATCTAATTGAAACATTAGGCAGGGTGGGTGATTTCCTAAACCAGGAAGTAATGATAGGTAGAGACAATGGGAAGTAATAAAAACCAACGGGTTTTGCTGTTGTTTGCTATGCAGCCAGCGAGATAGCCAACATGCCTAGTTGTTGACTGGGAAGCGTATTTTATAAATTTAAAACTGTCAAAGATGTTTTGGTCGGATTCTGGGGAAACAGTTATTCCTAAGTGCTCTGTTCCAAAATTCTTCTCCTGGCCACACACCAGCTGCCACCTTCCTCCCACCCCCAGGTTTGGTATGATTTTTACGAGGATGTTGCCAGGGCTAAAGAGGGTCTGAGCTATAGCGAGAGGTTAGGGAGAGATTAGTAGACTGATACTCTATTCCTTGGAGCCTAGAGAATGAGTAAGTGATCTTATAGAGTTGTATGAAATCATGAGAGGAATAGATTGGGTAGATGCACAGTCTCTTGCCCAGAGTAGGTGAATCGAGGACCAGAGGACGTCAGTTTAAGGCGAAGGGGAAAATATTTAATTGGAATTTGCGGGGTACTTTTTTTACACAAATGTTCATGAGTGTATGGAACAAGTTGCTAGAGGAAATGGTTTAGGCAGGAAATGACCCAACGTTTAAGAAACAGTTAGTTAGACAGGAACATGGATAGAACAGGTTTGGAGGGATATGGGCCAAATGCTGGCAGGTGGGACCAGTGTAACTGGGACATGTTGGCCGGTGTGGGCAAAGGTGGGCCGAAGGGCCTGTTTCCACACTGTATGACTCTCTGACTATAATTCTACGATCAGACCTGACATATCCAAACATTACAGTCAGATTAACAACGTGAAATTTTCCAACATACTTGTGCACAGGTGCGGACAACAAAGACAATTAAAAATAAAACTTTGACAGAGCAATAGTATAACAAATAATTTCAAAACCATGGCAACTGTACAAATTTGCCAATTTAAAATCGGTCCCTTGTTGACAAATTAGATGTAATAGAAATGTAATAATTCTTTTTTCCCATGTGTTTCTTAATCCATTCTTTACATGTGCACATTTTCCAATTTGAGCCTTGGGAAAGTAATAAACTTTTGTTGGAAGTTGATTGCTGAACCCTGCTCCATCTGCTTCACTACTTTATTAAAATTCAATAATCCCTTTGACAGTTCAATATTTAACATTCGAGATAATGCAGAGCAGAAAGCAGAACAATGCCGTTACACGTGGTTCATGTGAGGAGATCAAATGCTTTACCTCAATTGAGATGGAGATGGGAGATGGGAGTCAGGTAATTGCAAATTTTGGTTTCACCCAAATCCAGCAATTGCTGTTAGTTTCACCTTGTAGTGATGGCAAGATCTAATAATCTTGGTAACTGCAAAACCCCCTTCTCCCTTCTTCACCCACCCCCCATTTTCCTCCCACCCCTTACCTCTCTGTCCCACCTGGATTCACACGTATTTCTCCCTTCTTCCTCTCCCTCCACTACATTCCTTCCTCTAGCTTCTCAATTCACAACTCCTCAATCCTTTTGTCTCACACCTTCTGTTCAACCATCTGTCTATCAGCACCCCTCTCACCTGTATCCATTACCTGCCAGGCCTTGTCCTCTCCTCCTTCCTTCCAACTTTCTCTCGCCAACCCCCACCCCCCTCCATCAATCTGAAGAAGGCTCCCGACCTGAAATGTTCACCTATTCATGTTCTCCAGAGATACTGCATGACCTGTTGAGTTACACTGGCACTTTGTGTTCCTTTTGTAAGCAAGTCCCTATTTCTAATATGTACATGGCTTCTTTATTGTTAGGACCAACGTATCTTTCCACATATCAATGGTGCCTTGAAAATCACATGTCAATCCTTGCCTTGCTCTGCTTGTTTATTAATATCTTTGAGCAATTGATCTTTAATCCACAAATGGATTCCTCAAACATCCACTGTAAGATCCCTATTGTCAATTTGAGAAGTTTGATGTCCTTCAATATAACCTAAGGAAAGGGTGAAAAATTAATGCGGTAGAGTTGCTGCCTTACAGCGAATGCAGCGCTGGAGACCCTGGTTCGATCCTGACTATGGGTGCTGTATGTACGGAGTTTGTACGTTCTCCCCGTGACCTGTGTGGGTTTTCTCCGACATTAATTGGCTTGGTAAATGTAAACATTGTCCCTAGTGGGTGTAGGATAGTGTTTACATGCGGGGATCGCTGATCGGCACGGACCCGGTGGGCCGAAGGGCCTGTTTTCGCGCTGTATCTCTAAACTAAACTAAACCACTGAGATAGCAGAGTAGGAGTGATGTGTTACAGATAAAATGAGAGATTGTTTCCTGGATTGCAATACTGGAACTGTGGTTCAGACTGATTATTTACACTGATGTCTTTTGGCAAACAGTTTGAAACTTCTATAAATGATGCATATAACTGGTTAATGGAGCCAAGTTGACACAAACAATGTAACTATCGTGTAGTCAGACATTACCTGACATCAGCCTTCCAGGACATAATCTATTAAAACATTCACTGGACCAGTAAAGGTTGTTGCTCACAGCATTTGCAGATCAGTGCTATCTATGTAGGAAGGAACAGCAGATGCTGGTTTAAACCGAAGATACACACAAAATGCTGGAATAACTCAACGGGACAGGCAACATATCTGGAGAGAAGGAATGGGTGACGTTTCACATCGAGATCCTTCGTCTTCAGAAGAAGTCTGAAGAAGGGTCTCGACCCGAAACGTCACCCATTCTTTCTCTCCAGAGGTGCTGCCTGTCCCGTTGAGTTACTCCAGCATTTTGTATCCATCTTCAGTGCTATAGAGTTGTCTAAACATACATTTTGATACGTAATTCTTGTGGAATTTGCTATTGGAATAAAGTATCCAATATTTGATGAAGTCAACAGTGTCTTAGAATAATCAGCCATAAAAGCTAGTGTTTGGAAATTGGAGGTTGCCCTCTTTGGATGGGTTGAACACAATGCTAATGCCCACTCAGATCCCTCCTCCAAAAAATAGTGAAACTGGGCAAAAATGTGATAAGAATATCACTTTACACACTAATTTTGGGCAGCGTGGTTTCCATTGGAAATTTCCTGAAGAACGTGTGGCTGCTACTTGTGGCTGCTACCTTATCAACACAATAACAGCTGGGAAGATAGTTACACATTAAAGAAGAAACAAGTAACTGCAGATGCTGATTTACGAAAGAACACAAAAGGTACTGGATTAGCTCAGTGGGTCAGGCAGCATTTCAATAGAGCATTGATAGACCGTTTCAGGTCGGGACTATTTCTGGGTTACAACAAATGTGTCTGGTTCGGTTTTTCAGTGAGTACTAATTGTCTCAGATGATTATTTGTGTGATCCAAGCCATTGGTTAATCCTTTAAAGTGTGGAAAGTCTATTGGAATAATTGTGTCAAAAATGATTTTGTTCCTTGCCAGATCACAAGATAACATTGGCAATCAGTATTCTTGACCTGCACTTTCAATGGAGGATATTTTAAGTGACACAAATAGCCGTGTTCATTCCAAGAACTCTCCCGAGTTTAAAAAAAAAATCAAACTCGTGGTAAGCACGGAGAATGAACGTAGCGGGTACGTCGGAGCTCAGGGAAGTCTCTTAGCGGCTCGTACCGCTAACGGCATGTACTCGGGAAGACTCGCTAACGGCAGGTAAGCACGGGAAGACTCGTGAAGATTTTTCAACATGTTGAAAAATGTCCACGAGAGCCCCGAGTACCGATGAGTGGCCATTACCATAAATCTCCGAGTTCGAATCAGGGCAAACTCAGGAGAGCTCTTGGAAAGAACTCATACCGTGGGACTGGGCTATTACATAACAAACTCGCCAATTTCCAAGTGCTGTTTCTTCAGGTACTTAAAGTGTCTGGAAGTGCTTTATGGAATGTTTAAGAAGGAACTAGCAGATGCTGGAAAATCAAAGGTAGACAAAAATGCTGGAGAAACTCAGCAGGTAAGGCAGTATCTATGGAGTGAAGAAATAGGCAAGATTTCGGGTCGAAACCCTTAACGTTGCCTATTTCCTTTGCTCCTTATGGAATGTTTAGTCTAGTTTAGTTTAATTTAGTTTAATTTTGTTTCGAGATACAGTGTAGAAAAAGACCCCAAGGCCCGTTGAGTCCATGCCAATCATTGATCACCCGTACACCAGTTCAAGGTCCGACACACTGGTGGCAATTTACCGAAGCTAATTAACCTACAAACTTGCACGTCTTTGAAATGTGGGAGTAAACTAGAGCACCCGGATCAAACCCACGCGGTCACAGGGAGAATGTGCAAACACCACACATGTTGAACCTGTGGTCGGGATTGAACCCTGGTGTCCGGCGCTGCAAGGCAGCAGCTCTACCGCTGCGCAACTGTGCTGCTCGGTAATAGTTGTCAAACAAAATGTGACAGCAAGTTCTGTAGGTGCCAGCAAGGTCACCACGAACCACTAACTAACGTTAAGCACATTAAAGAGCACAACTATCTTTGTTCATTTACAAAGTCCCATCAGGTTCAATTCCTGCTCAGAAAGTGGGAAGAGGTAGAAATACTCATGCATGATTGTGAACCAGTGTGTTAAAACATCGCTTGCCTGTGGCACTCACATGCACAAATATGTTTCTATTGACTTCAATGGCTCCAGCAGTTTGAGAAAGGGTGGGTTGGGTTTAGTGCGGATGATTCAGTTTTTAGACTTTCATTGAGATGAATGAATACTCCTTTTGCAATCACTAAAATTGGTCATAAAAAGAACACCTACTCATATTTGAGGCAGTCTATTACAATCCCTTCAAGGACCATGGCACCCTTATTCACCCTTTATTATTTGTTAAATTGTTACACTAAGTTGGGAGGAGTGGAGAAGAATAGTAAGATTAAACGAGAACTTACCAGTTTGAAGTTTGATCTTTATTTTATGAGGAGTCGAGTTGAGGGACTACGTGAATAGAAGCCCGTACAGCCGTTGGTGCGTCAATCTTCAAAGCAGCGGAATGAATTCACAGCTAACAATGACCGAAGTATAACGGTAAGATGATAAAACTAGAACTACCAGATGAGATCTATGAGGGTGGGAGCGGAGGGCACGTAGTCCCTCAACTCGACTCCTCATAAAATAAAGATCAAACTTCAAACTGGTAAGTTCTCGTTTAATCTTACTATTTTACTTCGGAGTCACGTGAGTGACTACGTGAACACTTCAAAGCACTGTGAATTCACGCCGCAGACTCAAATCCGACGTTCACACTGCCTGGATTGACTCAAAAGTCGTTAACAATCAATCATGCATCAGTAATACATTTGTTAAATGAAATAACAGTTTATTTACAAACAAATCATAACAAACCCCTCTAACTCAGGGGAAAAGTGTAACAGTACTGAAACCAGAATCAGCAAAACCCCGAGCTTGAAATCGGCTTGTGATAAAACCTCTGATAGATAGATCAGATAGGCTTGTAACCGGAGCCCACTGGCGAAGAACCATAAGAACCTCACTCACATTCCAAATACCGGCATACCTGGGTTTAGGAGGATTAAAATTGAAAAACTCCCTTCATGAATCGTGAAACTAACGGATGTGTCCCTACTGTATGCAATTCTGCATTCATAGGTAAATAAGAAGACAGAGCACTTCTGGCTGAATTAATCGCACTGTAACTTAATTTTTTGGTCAAAATAAAGAGTTGACAAACTCCAATACATCCGTAATCCCTGCAGTGTGATATACAATATTCTGCTGTAGGCAGAATTGCTCCCACTTCCTTATATAGGTGATATATTGCTGCTGTGTACTATCCCTGCAGGCTGACGTGAGAACATCCACCGTCCGATGAGACAGTCCTCTCCCCAGGTATGGCCTCCTTAAAATCTGCAAATTAACAGATCAATACGATCCTATAAAGGATGTTGATCCCCAGTGACTGGATTTACCAGTAGATTTTTATTCTTGGGCATAAGCATGTAAGGCTCCCTAGCCATTTGTAATACAACGGGAAACCATGCTCGTGTAGGCCAATCTGGCACTACCAATACCCCTGAAGCGGAGTCCTCCTTGATCTTTTGCAAACATCTGCTGATGAGACAGAATGAAGGAAATACATACACAAACATTCCTCCCCCAATGCAGCGAAAATGCATCCACTGCTACTGCCCCAGGATCTGGTTACCATGAAACATATCTAGGTAACTGATGATTTAATCGAGATGCAAACAAGTCAATATCTGGCAATGCATACTGATCAATCATTTGGTTAAATACATCCTGATTTAACATCCATTCAATGTTGTCATTAAACTGATGTGACCTCTTCCTGGCAAATAAAGTGCTGAAAGCCAGATATTTTGGTCAATACACCAACTCCAAATCTGGTTAGCCAGTCTATCACAAGACTGTGACTTAACTCCACCCATGTGGTTTACATATGCCACTGCTGTGGTGTTGTCAATCTGACCTGCACATGCAGATCCCTCCTTGTAGAACAATAAGCTTTGAGCCCATACCAGGTGCCCAACAACTCTAAATAATTAATCCCTCTTAATTGAGGAAGCGATGTCTCATCCACATTCCATATGCATCCACAACTAGAAGACATATCTGTTGCACCCCAACCCAGTGCACTTACATCAGTCTGTAATATCAGTGACGGTGATTCCACCAAACCTTCCTTAAATTTTTTGAAACATGTACTATCCACCATTGTATGTCAGCAATCGCCCCAGCTGACAACTGCATAGGCCTATCAAAAATGGCCCCTTTGTATTCTCAGTGCCTGTTCCTTTGATGGTTGTAATTGTTGATAATGCAGAGGACCATACTGCACAGCTGGAAAGGCTGCAACAACTTCCCAATAAAACTGGCTACTTGTCTAATCGAAGGCCGTTGTTCTCCAACGAGATTAACACAGTCCTCAATTAACTGATTCAATTTATCCCTGGGCAAAGTTACCAACATGTGATTGGAATTAATGGTAAATCCCAGATAATCAATAATTTGGACTGGTGATAATTTAGATTTATCTGGGTGAATAACAAATCCCATTTGTTCAAAAGTGATTTTAACAACTGAAACTGATGATTGAGTTTCACCATGAGTCTTTCCAACAATCAGAATATCATCTAAATAGGCCATTACCACATGCCCCTGAGCTCTAAGTAATGCTAACACAGGTTTTACCAATTTAGTAAATAACCTAGGAGCTGAAGTTAATCCATTCGGCAATGTCCTGAATTGCCACAACTCAGTCATCCAAATAAATTTCAAATATCTTCTATCATCACCATGAATAGACACTGCGTAATACGCATTCTTTAAATCAATGGTTCCCCGTGGTAAAGGTCTCCATTTTGAAATGCCTATAACAAACAAATTTGTTTGATAAATCCAGAATAATTGTACATCCCCCAGTCTTTTTAGATCTGGGAAATATACTTGACAGAAATTGTTGACTTTGATAGACAGAAGACTCAATTACCCCTTCTTATGTAATGACTGAATCTCTGCTTGAATAAGCACATTTTCCTCATCTGAAAAATAAGTTTATGACTAGGAAAATGTTGATTAGGTAGACTGTCCTTATAGTAAAGTCCAATTTTTCACCCCTTCAATACACTAAGTATGAACAAATCTGATGTCAACTGCTGCCATTGTTTGAGAACAATTTTAACCTTCCCCAATTTGAACAGGAACATCAGTTAATTCATCGTCTGTCGATGTTATATTCCTTACCAGCATCTTTCCTTGCGGCCTTGTTGTCCTCGACTTCTTGTAGAGAACCTTTTTTGCCTTGCTTCCAGCTGGCTTAATGAGGGCCATGGTTATAACAACCTCATAATAGTCTTTGACCCTTTTTGCAAGGTTACCACCAAACAACAGATTTTGTGGTGGTACACTGGTCGGTTTGCACAACTCGCCAAATTCGGGTTAGCACTGGCCTAATAGCGGCCCTCCCGATATTATTAATTTCAAAATGCATTACAAAGGAGTCCCAATTCATCCTGGTGTGCTTCAACCATATCATTTGTATCAATAACTTTCACCACAGCTGTAATACCTGCTGACAACAGTTTAAGCACTTTTTTAAAACTTCATCTCCTGGGCCCTAGCAGGCAAACCCATCTATGCAAATTTGGTGATTAACCACCGGTACCTTCAGGAGATCACAATTAACAGGAGCTTTATAGTTCTTTGCTACTTCATCCATAGCTAGCTCCTGTAACTGATGGGAGAGCATATACTGAATGGCTTCGGCCAATTCTACATCAATCGCCTTTCCTGCCTCTACACTCAGCAAACTTCCCAGCAATGTTCGGAATTACCTCCAACCGAACACCTTTACTGCTCTCCCCCAGCATAGAAACAGTGTCAGCAAACTGCCCTGATAGAACATCCTCCTCACAGGCAGGATAGTTCTGCAGCCCTGAAACAGGTGCTGCTAGCACAAGCTCTCCATCAGCCTGGCTTGGGCACCACTCCTCCTCACGGAGCTGGAACATCCTCCTCACAGGCAGGATAGTTCTGCAGCCCTGAAACAGGTGCTGCTAGCACAAGCTCTCCATCAGCCTGGCTTGGGCACCACTCCTCCCCACGGAGCTGGTCCCTGTCGAGCATTCTTTTGAAATAGAATCTCGACGTGGGAGAGCCGTGAGCAAACGGACTCTCCTATGGAGGGTATAACCTCCAGGCCCGACTCATTTACGGGCCACAGAGACTTGCCAGTGGCCTTCCACCCTACTGACAAGCCTCCACTGCCCCCCGGCAGTGGGTCCGCAACCACTGGCTGTGTAGCCAGCACCGGACCAGGTGTACCAGACGGGCCACCATCCTCAACACTCTCCTGTCACTTTACCTTTCTACCCCCGGAGCGCCTCGCCGACACCTTCTTCCCTTTCTGCAACATTCTCTACCCAAACCGTCGCAGAAATTGAACATGCGGTAAAATTTTTAAAAAACCTTACCTCTTAAACTTGTTTAACGAAGAACTGCAAATGCTGGAGAATCGAGGGTGAAGTATGAAGAAGGGTCTCGACCCGCAACGTCGCCCATCTCCCTCGCTCCTTAGATGCTGCTGCACCCGCCGAATTCTCCAGCTCTTCGAATAACCCGCGGTTTACACTTACCGCTCGGAGGAGCGCTGCTGCTCCAACCGCCTGACTGCACCAGCGTCTGACGTCATGACGCACCAACGGCTGTACGGGCTTCTATTCACATAGTCACTCACGTGACTCCGAAGTAAAATCAGTTCCACAACTACTGACCTATGAAGTCATTGAGCCTGCATTTGATTCCCTCTCTTTGATGACCCGCAGACTATCCTTGATTGGACATTGCTGGCTTTACCTTGCGCCAAACGTTATTCGCTTACCATGTAAATGGATCGATTGTAATCATGCGTAGTCTTTCTGCTGACTAGTTAGCACGCAACAAAAGCTTTTCACTGTACCTCGGCACATGTAACAATAAACAAACTAAAACTAAAACTATTAATATTATTTGTTCCTCCTTGTGTTTCAGTCATCAAATTTCTTTCCTCAACCTCACCCTTTCTGGAAAAAAGGTTCAAAGGCTCAGAGGGCCAGACAGCATCCCTAGAGAGCATGGATAGGTGATGTTTTGGGTCGGGACTCTTCTTCTGATTGTAGTGGGGATGGGGCGATGTGGGGGGGGGGGGGGTGGGAGATGGGGAAGAAAGTTAGGAGGGGTAGAACAAAGCATAGCATGTAGTAGGTAAACACAGGCAAGGGATGTTCATGATAGCAGGATAGGAACCCTTTCTGGGCTCATTTTATCTTTAACACTCACCGACTCCCTAAGCTTCATATTCCACCAAGATGTTGCCTTCATTTCCTGGCTGGTTGTCTTTCAGAGACTGTCGCCTCGTTTATGGTGGACCTCCTGTCCTTGACCCATTTTGTCATCATAGCCTTCGAAAAAAAAGATCCTTTATGCCTTATCCACCAGCCAATCTGCAATCCCACTCTCCTCTCTATGCTTCAGAATAAATTGTCTCTAAATTGCAAGTCCAGCTTTACTGCAGCCCACGTGTGAAATTCTCCAACCAGGAATCTGCTCCTTCTGCAACCTGGAGTTGGCACTGGAGTTTAGAAGGATGAGGGGACACCTCATTGAAACATACAGAATAGTGAAAGGCTTGGATAGAGTGCATGTTGAGAGGATGTTTCCACTAATGGGAGAACTAGGACTAGAGGTCATAGTCTCAGAATTAATGGAAGTTATTTTAGAACGATAAGGATACATTTCTTTAGTCAGAGGGTGGCGAATCTGTTGAATTCTTTGCCATAGAAGGCTGTAGAGACCAAGTCAGTGGATATTTTTAAGGCAGAGATAGATCGATTTTTGATTAGTTGGGGTGTCAGAGGTTATGGGGAGAAGGCAGGAGAATGGGGTTAGGAGGGAGAGATAGATCAACCATGATTGATGGTGGAGTAGACTTATTGGGACGAATGGCCTAATTCTAGTCCTATTCCTTATGACCTTATTCAAAACCAGATATATATCTCAAGTTCAAGTGAGTTTATTGTCATGTGTCCCTGATAGGACAATGAAATTCTTGCTTTGCTTCAGCACAACAGAACATAGTAGTCATTGACTACAAAACAGATCAATGTGTCCATATACCATTATATAAATATATACACACACATGAATAAATAAACTGTTAAAGTGCAAATAACAGATAATGGGTTATTAATGTTCAGAGTTTTGTCCGAGCCAGGTTTAATAGCCTGATGGCTGTGGGGAAGTAGCTATTCCTGAACCTGGTCGTTGCAGTCTTCAGGCTCCTGTACCTTCTACCTGAAGGTGGCAGGGAGATGAGTGTGTGGCCAGGGTGGTGTGGGTCCTTGATGATGCTGCCAGCCTTTTTGAGGCAGCGACTGCGGTAAATCCCCCCGATGGAAGGGAGGTCAGAGCCAATGATGGACTGGGCAGTGCTTACTACTTTTTGTAGTCTTTTCCTCTCCAGGGCGCTCAAGTTGCCGAACCAAGCCATGATGCAACCGGTCAGCATGCTCTCTACTGTGCACCTGTAGAAGTTAGAGAGAGTCCTCCTTGACAAACCGACTCTCTGTAATCTTCTCAGGAAGTAGAGGCGCTGATGTGCTTTCTTGATAATTGCATCAGTGTTCTCGGACCAGGAAAGATCTTCAGAGATGTGCACGCCCAGGAATTTGAAGCTCTTGACCCTTTCAACCATCGACCCATTGATATAAATGGGACTGTGGGTCCCCATCCTACTCCTTCCAAAGTCCACAATCAGTTCCTTGGTTTTGCTGGTGTTGAGGGCCAGGTTATTGTGCTGGCACCATATGGACAGTCGCTCGATCTCTCTTCTTTACTCTGACTCATCCCCATCAGTGATACGTCCCACAACAGTGGTGTCGTCAGCGAACTTGATGATGGAGTTCGCACTATGACCAGCTACGCAATCGTGAGTATAGAGTGACTACTGCAGGGGGCTAAGCACGCAGCCTTGAGGTGCTCCCGTGCTAATTGTTATCGAGTCTGACACATTTCCACGAATACGAACAGACTGTGGTCTGTGAATGAGGAAGTCGAGGATCCAATTGCAGGGGGATGCACAGAGGCCCAGTTCTGTGAGTTTGGTAACCAGCTTGGAGGGGATGATAGTATTAAATGCCAAGCTGTAATCGATGAATAACAGCCTGACATATGAGTTTTTGTTGTCCAAGTGGTCCGGAGCGGAGTGGAGAACCAGCGAGATCGCATCCACCGTTGATCTGTTGTGGCGGTAAGCGAACTGCAGTGGGTCCAGGTTTTTGTCGAGGTAGGAGTTGATTTGCGCCATGATCAACCTCTCGAAGCACTTCATCACCACAGACGTTAGTGCCACTGGTCGATAGTCATTGAGGCACGTCACCATACTCTTCTTGGGCACTGGTATAATTGATGTCCTCCTGCATCAGATGTGAATAATCTCCAAGAAAGTGCAACCAATTCGATTCTTACTGGAGCAGTGTGAGCACAAATGCCCGGGAGGTGCTCTATGAAGTTATTGGATGCATTGTCTTTCCGATGAAATAATAATCACAACCCCTGACTGCTTTCTCAGATGGATGTTAAAAATGTCAAGCCACTTTGTAAGATAAAGACAGTAAGTTATTGCCTTGTCCTCAATCAAATTTACTAAAACAATTGGGCTTTTCTTTTGTGACCTGGCTCGGTAATATGCATCAAGTTTGTATAATGATAATCCTTTTTGGGAACATCGACCACTTTTTCTGTCTATTCCATTCTAAAGAAGGCAACACCTATCTTGTAGACAGTAGATTAATTTCTGGAATGTCAATGAACCTTTCAGTCTTCTTATAATGCTGTCCAACTGTGTCTCTTTGGAAAGTGTAATGCAATTATCAAGATGCTAATCTGATCTTTATATTGTCCTTGAATCTTGTTTTCCAAAAGCATTCAATTACGGAGCCGTCAGTAAAGGTAAGGCCCATTTGAGCCTTCCTTTTGCACCCAGTTATCATCCAATTAGATTTACTAGGTTAACTAATAAAATGAATTAGGCTGTAGGATGAAGTGATACAGAAGTAGTAGAATACTTAAGAGATCTTAAATTTGCAGAAGGTTCAAATCTGGATTGTTCTGCATTTGGAAATGAACAACCACTCGAATCCTCAGCTTTTATGGATGGATAACAGCCATTAGTTACAGTCTGCGGTAGAAGATATTTTCGCTATTGCTCAAGGTAAGGTGCACCATAGGTATTATTATCATTTACTGGTTTATTATCTCATTTGAACTGTGTCAGTCTGACTGAACACAAAATGCTGGAGTAACTCAGCGGGGCAGGCAGCATCTCTGGATAGAGGGAATGGGTCACCCATTCTTTCTCCACAGAGTTGCTGCCTGTCCCGATGAGTTACTCCAGCATTTTGTGTCTACCTTCGGTGTAAACCAGCATTTGCAAGTCCTTCCCACACATTCAGTCTGACTGGAACTTTACCAAAGTTGTTACCTTGCAGATTTGGAGGCTGCTCCATTTTGGCGATGCAACACCATCTTTCTCAGCAGTATCTATGCCAACTTGCTTCCAATTTGCTGCATGAATTGAATTGAATTGAATTAATACATTTTATTAGCCAAATATGTATACATACAAGGAATTAATCTTCCAGCATGCCTCATGTTACTTAGCTGTTCACTGTGTGCATTTGAAGCATACACAAATGAGAGTTTAGTTTAGTTTAAAAATACAGCACGGTAACAGGCCCTTCGGCCCACTGAATCTGCACCGACCAGCAATCCCTGTACATTAGTACTATCCTACACACTATGGACATTTTACAATCTTTTTTACCAAAGCCAATTGACCTACAAACCTGTAAGTCTTTGGCGTGTGGGAGGAAACTCAGGAGCACCCAGGGTAAACCCACGTGTTCACGGGGAGAATGTACAAACTCCATACAGATACCGCTGTCAGGATCAAATCCAGGTCTCGGGCGTTGTAAGGCAGTACCTCTACCGCTATGCCACACTTATGTTGGTGAGAGCAGTTCATCAACACCACTTATTTAATGATAGACCAACCACCAGTTAGCTGGGCCACTACAGGTTTGCTAATCTCATCCGTTACTCTCTCTCAGAAAGATGTCTTTAGTGACAAGAGGAATTCCACCTCTCTTCAGTCTTATGGCTTTGAAACCCCTATCTCAGTTGTGATGGAGATTCAACAGTAAGTTAGGACAATCAACAGAGCTGAATTAGTTCATTAAAATGAGGAAGTAGATTTGGTTTGAGCTCATTTATACTTGAAGCTGATTCTACGGCTGACATTTGTGGTTGCACAGTAGAAACAAACAATTGCAGATGCTGGTTAATACCCAAAAGGACACAAAGTGCTGGAGTAACTCAGGCAGCATCTCTGGGGAACATGGAGAGGCAACGTTTTGGATGGAGAATCTTCTTCAGAATAATTGTAGGTGGGGAGAAGAGAGGTTTAGTTAGTTTAGAGATACGGCCCTGACCCATTTGGCCCACTGAGTTTGCGCTGACCAGTGATCGCCACACACTAACACTCAGGGACGTGCGGTCAGGGGAGGCAGGGGAGGCAGAGCTTCACCTGTCATACTCCAATGAAAATAGCTGTTACGAAAAGTAAAGAAAAATAGTAATAAAATAAAATAAATATAAAGATTTTTCCACTGATCTGCGTTATAAATGTCATTTCTGTATGATTCCAATCATTTTTTATAGTCAAAATCGCCAAATTTGCAGAGCTCCTCTGCAAATACAGGGAGAGACGAGAGGTGAGGCAGCGATGAGCTGAGCCTATCCTCTGATTGCGCAACCCATCAGAAACAGGATGCAGCGCGGGCAATAACCTTGTGCCTGTTACTATCTCTCTGTATGTCACCAATGTAATGTTTGTAGACCCCTCCATTAAGATATTTAGGCTTGCTGGTCTTGTCATAAAACTGCAATGAAAAAGCACCAGGGGAGGCAGCTATCACATCTGCCTCACTGAGGGGGGCGTGTCTTGAGCCCAGTGGAAGGAGAGCGAGCGTCAATTACGTAGGCTCAGCCCACGTAATTGACGCTCGTTCTCCCTCCACGTTAGCTAGCTCTAGCAAAACATTTCCAGTGGCTGCAAAAATGGAAAACGTTATATCTAACCTTAAAAATGTCTCAAAATTGGACTTTCAACCAAACCAGGGGGGGATAAACACTGGAAGACCAATGCCTGACCTTAAGGACCTACTTCAAATGAAGGGACAGAAAAAAACACAGTTGTTTCAAATGGAGTGGTACCAACTAAAAGACTGGCTGTGTGGCTGTGCTTCGAAGAATCACCTTTACTGCTTTCCCTGCCTTCTGTTCTCCACTACTGACAACGTTTTGGACTAAAGCAGGATTTTGTGACTTGAAAAATCTACCAAGGAGCCTCTACAAACATGAAAAATCACCAACTCGCATTCAGAGCCAAATTGCTTTAAACACTTTTGGAACTTCAAGGATAGATCTGGCTTTGAATGAACAGCGGAGATTAAATATCAGCATCACAATGCTAAGGTAAAGGAAAATGATGAGATTTTAAAAGACCTCTGATACTAGCCAGTGCCTCCCCAGCCATCGACCTCACGGCACGTCACTGCTAACAATATCCAACACACACGAGGAACAATTTACAATCATACCAAGCCAATTAACCTACAAACCTGCACGTTTTTTGGAGTGTGGTAGGAAAACAGAGCACCTGGAGAAAACCCATGCAGGTCACGGGGTGAACATACAAACTCCATACAGACAAACACTCGTTGTCAGGATTGAACCCAGGTCTCTGGCGCTGTAAGGGAGCAACTCTATCCTTGCGCCATCATGCCACCCTCAAGGTGGATAAGGGGAGGCAGGACAAAGCCCATGGATGCCCTGTTGGGCATTCAGCCTGGCATCCAGCAGGATAGGGCTGAGAATGAGAAAGCCCAAAGAGAATTGCACTGTTGTTTGCCTGTTTGAAGACCATTGCTTCTGGACACACTGATACAACTCTTGGGTCATACCTTGGCCACTTGACATGGCCGAGGCACTAAATTACCGTGCCTCTTGCAGGCCCATCCGTTAAGCTATTCATAGCTTCCAGTGGAAACAAGGAACTGCAGATGCCGGTTTAACAAGGAAAGACACAAAATACTGCAGTAGCTCAGCGGATCAGGCAGCATCTCTGGAGAAAATGGATAAGTGTTGGGTGATGTTTCAGGTCGAGGCCCTTCTTCAGACTCCTCGTCAGAGAGAGGAGGAGAACTTCAAAGTAGGCATATCTTGAGGAGATTTTGCATTGGAGCAGTCAAAATATGTAGGAAGGAACTGCAGATGCTGGTTTATGATTGACACTAAATGCTGGTGTAACTCAACAGGACAGGCAGCATCTCTGCATAGAAGGAATGGGTGATGATACATCACCTATCCATTTTCTTCAGAGATGCTGCTGACCCGCTGAGTCACTCCAGCATTTTGTGCCTTTCTATATTTGCCCGCAAGCAGGATGACAATGCATCAAGACAGTGACATGGACCTTATTTATTTCTCTGGACATATGCATTACTGGGAAGCCCATTGCTTATTGCCCATCTCCAAATTACTTTGGTGAGCTATCATCTTGAACTGATGTAACACTTCCATCTTGCTGATGAAGGCATGCCTTGGGATATCTTAAGACCTACATATGTATTTTTGAATGTGTTTTATGTAATAGCCAATTGTTACTTTAAAACAAACTGATGTGATACACTCAAAAGAAATGCTTATATTTCATATTTTTCATATATGAAAAAAAATCCATATTTCAATGTTTTAAAATTTCTAAACATGCTTCTTTAATTCTGCCCAGATGTAGGACTATGATACTTGGATCCCAGTTCATACACATCATATCTTTATATTATGAACTTAAAAGATGAAAGCAAAAATAAACTGTTTAATCTTACTCCCTTAGCAATGCTTGGCAATGTGGCTGTTTCTAGCTAGATGAGAAATTAGAACTTAATAATGATTTGTAATGATTTGTTTGTTACTCTGTTCCAGGGTGGATTCACAACTGTGATGTCCTTATGCGTTATTAATAAAAACATTAGCACAGGAATGGAAAACAATGAACTTAGTTCTAAAAATTCAATTTATCCCAGTACCAGCCCATTCTTTCATCGAAAGTCAAACAGGCACTGGAGGCGACATTCAGTTCCATTTGAACATTGGGGCTGGTGCATAATTTCTGGTCATTGGAGTGAATGCCATTGCATGAAAAATATGGTAATTCATACAGCCGACACATAGCAAAAAGCTCTTCCACACAGCAGTTCTAGTGAAATTGTTTAAATACATAAAATGTACCATTTTGATAATGAAATATAGTTGAAAAAATAAAATATATCCTCAGAATACACAATGTATCTTAGTAGCAGTAGCTCTATCCTACACACCTGGGACAATTTCCAATGTTACCAAAGACAATTAACGACAAACCTGCACGTCCTTGGATTGTTGGAGGAAACCGAAGCGCCAAGAGAAATCCCACGCGGTCACAGGGAGAATGTACAAACTCCTTACAGACTGCATCCGTAGTCCGGACTGAACCCTCTACTTATGGACCCTAACCTAAGGGGGCGGCACGATGGTGCAGCGCTGGAGATGCTGCCTAACAGCGCCAGAGACCCGGGTTCAATCCTGACTGTGGGTGCAGTCTGTATGGAGTTTGCGCATCCCCTCCTTGACCATGTGAATTTTCCCTGGGTGTTCCAATTTCCCCCCACACTCCAAAGACGTACAGGTTTTGTAGGTTAATTGGCTTCGGTAAAAATTGTAAATTGTCCCTAGTGTGTAGAATAGTGCTAGTGTATGGGGATTGCTAGTCGGCACGGACTTGGTAGACTGAAGGTTTTTTTTTCTGAGCTGTATCTCTAAACAAAACAAAACTTTTGAACCAATCTACCATTCGGGACATTGTATACAGCTTTACTGAAGTACGTGTAAATCTAATGCCCTGCTTTCATTAATAATCTTTGTTGCCTCTTCAAAAGATTCAGTCAGATTGGACTGATAGCATCTCGCCTTGATGAAGCCATTTGGCTGTTTCTGGTTAGTTACTGGTTTTCCAAATGATCATTAATCCTCTCCCTCAGAAATATTCCACAATCAATCACAATCACAATCACAATCACAATCACAATCACAATCACAATCACACTTTATTAGCCAAGTATGTTTTGCAACATACAAAGAATTTCATTTTCCAAGTCAGTTATACAAATAAAAAGCAACAGGACCCACAAAATGCATTTTAACAGAACCATCCACCACAGTGACTCCTCTGAATTCCTCACTGTAATGGAAGGTGAAAAAAAGTTAAAATCTCTTCTCTTAGCTCTCCCGCAGTCGGGGGCCTCGAGCCCTCCATTGATCTTGACTTCCGTAGCTGGAGGCATTTTGGCCCCCTCATCGAGGTGATCAGCTCCTGCATCGGGGGGATGTCAGCTCCCACGCACCGGGCGATCGGACCCCGCATTGGGGCTGGTCGAGCCTCTGCATTGTTGGAGCTTCTCCCGAGACTGTGAGCTCTGGATGGAAAGTCCGCAGGCTGCGGTTGGAACGATCCCAGGCAAGTCCACGCCCCATGGTGAGGCCCAAAGTCAGTCCGAAGAGGCCTCCAACTCCATCGATGGTAGGCCATAGATCGCCAGGAGATGCAATCCAAAAATTAATCGCATCTCCGGCAAGGTAAGAAACTGAAAAAAAACGTTTCCCCCGACCTCCCCCCTCCCCCCACATAAAACAAACCAGAGAACATTTACACATACTTTTAATACACAATAAAAATTAGAAAAAAGATGAAAAAACAAACAGACTGTTGGCGGGGCTGCCAATCGTGCGGTGCCCCCTGGTGGAAAGCCTAGTGCAGCGCCCCTAGTCCAATATCTTCCTTACCACTGATGTTAGGGTTGTAGGTCTACAATTACCAAGGTTTTCACTGCTGAAAAATAGGAAAACATTTGTGGTCCTCCATTACTTGCATCAAGCAAAAGTTTAGAAACCTCAGCAAGAGCTACAGCAATCTCTTCCCTTTCCTCTCGTAGCAGCCTGGGATTAATCCTATCTGGACCTGGAGAATTATTCATCTTTAAGCCCTCGAAGACATTGAGAATCTCTGGTTTATTTATGGAGGCCCGCACTGGACATTTATCCACGCCCCCTCTGGATGATCCAACTGCAAAGACTATTTCCTTTGTGAATTCCAGTGAAAAGTACTCATTTAGGAAATCACCTTTACCCTCTGGCATCACAAATAGATATCCTGTTCCTGCTAATGTTTCAAGAAAGAGTTAGGTCTTAGGGCTAACAGAATCAAGAGATATAGTGAAAAAGCAGGAACGAGGTACGGATTTTGGATGATCAGCTATGATCACATTGAATGGCTGTGCTGGCTCAAAGGGCCGAATGGCCTACTCCTACACTTATTTTCTATGTTTCTATGTTTCCAGAAATACATTCCTTCAGCCCACCGAGGCCATGCTGACCATCGATCTCCCGTTCACACTAGTTCTATGTTATCCCACTTTCTCACCCACTCTCAACACATGAGGGCCAATTTGCAGAAGCCAATTAACTGACGAAACCCACATGTCTTCAGGGATGTGGGAGGATTAGTATGGGTGTCAGGGGTTTAGGGGAGAAAGCTGGAAAATGGGGTTGAGAGTGGAAGATAGAATGGCGGAGTAGACTTGATGGCCTAAATCTGCTCTTATAATGTTTGAATTTATTAAGCTGGAGCACCTGGAGAAAACCCATGCACTCACAGGGAAAACATGCGAACTCCGTACAGACAGCACTAGAGGTCAGGATCAATCCCAGGTCTCTGACGCTGAGGCAGCAGCTCTATCAGCTTACCTGATTATAGAATGCCTTTGAGTTTACTTTAATCCTGCCTGCCAATTAATGCTTGTGACCCCTCTTATCCTTCCTCATTTCCTTTTGATGTGCTTCCCTGCACATTTCACACACTTGACAGGCCTCCCTTGCCATTAGTTCCCCATAACTGTGATATGCTTCCTTTTTTCTCTTTATCCAACTCTCAATATCTCTCAACATTCTTTGTTCCCTATAAACATAATATTTAACTGCTGCCTATTCTCCCCATTCTCTAAAAGCTGATTAAACTCAATGTTTTAATCTACTTGAAAATAACTCTGCTGTTGAGTTGAGAAACTTTTGACATCAAATATCTTGCTGTTGTACTTGATGGAAATGTTGTCTGATGGAATATGTTAAATCAGCTTGTCCAAAGTGGGCAATTATAGAAAATCTGAGGCATATCCTTTTGAGATTTTGCTTGTCACTGCAACTGATGGTTTTGAAATTATGTGTCTTTATCCTAAAATCTCCATATCTAATTAAACTAAAAGTCTCATCTTGACCACTTCCTGTCTGTGCTGTATATTGATTTTAGAAAAAACGATACCGTGTATCGTTGTGATTCTTGGCCATCTTACTCACAGTTCCCCTCCGCTGAGCCAGCCCCGAGGATTTTTCCCATCGATGAAAAATAAAAAAGTTATGCTTGTTTAAAAACACTTGAGATCAGCTGATTGGTCCTCTCGCCTGTCAAGTCAAGTCAAGTCAAGTCAAGTCAAGTCAAGAGAGTTTATTGCTGCGTTGAAGGTAACGCCCCTTATTGGAGGGGGGGGGGGGGGGGCAGGACCATTAAACACCGGATGCCTGGACATGAGTTAGTCACTCTGCAAGATCACGAGGGAGAGGCGACGACTGTCATTCTAAGCTGTGAATCAACTGAACTGTGAGTCTGCAATGTACTTGCAATAAATGATTTGTTAGCCTTTAATGACAATGCCATGAGTTGTTTGACCTGCTGCCCTGCCTGTGCTTGAACGTGCAATGCTTAATTGAAAATGAAATTAAATTAAATGTCAACGCCATGAGTTGTTTGGCCTGCTGCCCTGCCTGTACTTGAAACTGCAATGCTTTATTAGGTCCGACTGTGTTTGGAAGGAATAAATGCTTTATTAGGTCTGACTGTGGTTGGAAGGAATAAATGCTTTATTCGGTCCGACTGTGTTTGGAAGGAATAAATGCTTTATTAGGTCCGACTGTGTTTAGTCCAAAGGTTCCGCTCATTTCGTGACTTCCCCTTAGTGGACAGGTCGCGCTGATTGCATAATTTCCAGTTAGTGCAGATGTCGCGCTGATTGCGTAATTACCGGTAACTGCAGTGGTCATGCTGATTGTGGAAGTGCTGCTGACTGCGGAAGCCCCACAGTGGAGAGGCCGCGCTCAGCCGTGTGAGTAGATTCAAGAATGTTTACTGTCATATATATGGTGTGTGAGTCAGTGTGTGTGAGTGTGAGTGTGTGTGTGAGTATGAGTGTGTATGTGAGTGTGAGTGTGTATGTGTGTGTGAGTGAGTGTGTGAGTGTGTATGTGTGTGTATGTCTGTGGGTATGTGTGTGAGTGTATGTGTGTGTGAGTGTGAGTCTGTGTGTGTGAGTCTGTGTGTGTGGGTGAGTGTATGTGTGTGAGTGTATGTATATGTGTGAGTGTGAGTGTGTTTGTGTTTGTGTGTGAGTGTGAGTGTGTGTGTGTGAGTGTGAGTGTGCATGAGTGTGTGTGTGTGAGTGTATGTGTATGTGCGAGTCTGTGTGAGTGTGTGTGTGAGTGTGTGTGTGAGTGTGTGTGTGTGTGTGTGAGTGTGTGTGTGTGAGTGTGTGTGTGTGAGTGTATGTGTGAGTGTATGTGTGAGTGTATGTGTGAGTGTATGTGTGAGTGTGTGTGAGTGAGTGTGTGAGTGAGTGAGTGTGTGTGTGTGTATGTGTGAGTGTGAGTGTATGTGTGTGTGTGAGTGTATGTGAGTGAGTGTATGTGTGTGCTTGTGTGTGTGAGTGTGTGTGAGTCTATATGTGTGTGAGTGTATGTGTGTATATTGGAATTGGTGGAGAGGTGAAATATTGTGTTGGGGGACCAGCCCTCCCATGTGACTAGACTTAGTCTAGTATACACTTATATGAACTTAAAACTCAGACTCAGTATTTTAAAAGAACAGAAGATTCAGTGGGGTGGGAGGTTGCAACCTTCACGTGGTCCACCCTGTTTCGACTAATGCAATCAACCAGACGTGCACAAACAAGATCAGATAGAACAATTTGACCTACAAATTTAGGCTGTGCATGCCATACGCAAGAAGGAGTTATTTAGTATCTAGTAATCCAGAACTTTGAAATAATATTCCAGCATGAGTAAATTGAAATTCCACCGATATAGTTTGAGAATTTGACTTTGGTTTAAAGAATATGTTCTGTGAATTAAAATTCTGGATTATTATAAAAGCTCACCACACCAACACAACAATGCCTCTACTTCCTTAAAAGACTAAGGAAGTTCAGCATGTCCCCAACAACTCTCACCGTCTTCTACAGCTATAGAAAGCATTTTATCAGATTGCATCACAGCATGGTTTGGGAACAGCTCCATTCAAAACAACGAAAAATTGCAGAGAATTGTGCAAGCAGCCCAGACCATCACACAAACCAACCGCCCATTAACTCCATTTATACCTCATGCTGCCTCGGCAAGGCCACCAGCATAATTAAGGCCACTCTCACTTCTCCCCTCTCCCATCGGGCATAAAGTAAAGTAAAGTCAAGTATCCTTTATTGTCATTCAGACCTTTCGGTCTGAACGAAATGTTGTTGCCTTGCAGTCATACATTTAATAAAATAACAAAACACACAATAAACACAAATTAGCATCCACAACAGTGAGTTCACCAGGCACCTCCTCACTGTGGTGGAAGGCAAAAGTCTTAAGCCTTTGTCTCTTCCCTCCTTGCTCTCCCTCTGCGCTGAGGCGATCCAGGCCTCCGAAGTTGTGACCCCACCGGGTGATGGTAAGTAAGTCCCGCGGCTGAATCCGAGCTCCGCGAACGGGCCGGTTCAAGCTCCGCGGCCCAGGGTGGTTGAAGCTGCTGAAGCTGCCGCCCTCCAGTCCAGTGGACGAAGCTGTTGCCACGGGAGCTCTGGAAAAACAGGTCACCAACCTGTGACCTGCGAGCTCCCGACGATGTCGTCTGTTGGGCACGCGGCCGAACCTCCGAGGTCGGGCCGCCGTCACCGCCGGGACACCTCCTCAGCCCCGAGTCGGGCCGCCACCGCCGCCGGGACATCTCCACAGTCCCGAGTCGGGCCGTCACCGCCGCCGGGAAACCTCCTCAGCCCCGAGTCAGGCCGCCACCGCCGGGACACCTCCTCAGCCCCGAGTCGGACCGCCACGCCGCCGGGACACCTCCTCAGCCCCGAGTCAGGCCGCCACCGCCGCCGGATCACCTCAGCCCCGAGTCAGGCCGCCACCGCCGCCCGAATCCGCCACAGCCCCGAAGTCGGCCAGCCTCACGCTGGTAAGTCCTGGCTGGCTCTGCCTCCGGAGCCTCGGGTCGGTCGTAGTTGGAGGCCGCCAGCTCCGCCATTAGGCCTCAGCGCAGACGGAGACGAGGGATACGACAAGAAAAGTCGCATCCCCCCCACCCCCCGAAGGAAAGGACTAAGACACGTTTCTCCCCCCACCCACACACATACACACCCTAATAACTCAAATTAACTAGCTAAAAAAAGACAACAACAAAAAAGAAAAAACAGACAGACTGCAGGCGAGCCGCAGCTGCTAGGGCAGCGCTGCCACTTCCGGATTAAGGAGAAGAAGTGTGAAAACACAGACCTCCAAATTCAGCGACAGTTTCTTCCCAACTGTTATCAGGCAACTGAACCATCCTACCAACAACTAGAGAGCATGCCTGAACTACTACCAACCTCATTGGAGACTCTTTGATTGGTCTTGACTGGCTATATCTTTCACAAAATGTTATTCACATTATTCCTTTTATCATGTATCTGAAATTGTCTAATCAAATAATCTAATTGTCTTTCCGCTGACTGGATAGCACAACAAAAGTTTTTTGCTGTACCTCGGTACACGTGACAATAAACTCAGCTCAAATGGTTCATTAATTGCCATAATTTATACATGAATCAAACCAACAATTAAAACTATATATTGACTGATAGACGATTACAACACAGATTGGTTTATCTACACCCATTGACTGGAAATATACATTTACACTATATGTAATTACATTTTCCTCACATAAACTTGAAAATACCATCATTAAACTATGAATGTGCAGTTAGCATCTATTTCTGCCTTGTGTACTAAGTGCGGATTATATGCTTGTAATATAACATACAATTTTATATGAACAATTGCTATGATCCTCCATATTAATTTGAACTTGGTTTCTGACAGCTAACCTCAATCTAGATATGGTGCAGTGAGTTGTTATTTTTGAACATATTTAAAAACATCTCTGAAACAACTATTCTCTTCTCCTTAGATCTACCGTAAATGTGACAACTTAAGGCAGGATGAAAGATGCAGAGCATCAGGCATTAAAAATAGCTCTTTTTCCTTTTAATTGTTGCAGCAATGATTAACAGTGCAAGTTGAAGAAGTATTTGTTACCATAGACAGAATTGCACATATAACTAAATACCTAAAGATAGACAGGAAAATGCAAAAATAATCACAAAACAGCTAAATTCCGCATTTCCTTTTTACATATTAAGATCCAGAACTGTACATTTGACATCTATTTTTGACCGGCTTTCAGATTCATAGCATTTGTCTCTTAAAGCTAATTGTTGCCCAAAAAAGACAAAGATGGTGACTTTTATCATTGAACGAATGAATGAATGACTAGGTTTATTGGCCAAGTATTCACATACAAGGAATTTGCCTTGGTGCTCCGCCCGCAAGTGACAACATGACATACAGTGACAGTTAGGAATGACACATAACACATTAAACATTCATAATAAAACATTATCGATCAACATGTGTTAAATAGAATACCAGAGCAAAAGGAGGCTGCAGATTTTTGGTTATTGAGTAGAGCTATTGAGAGTTATAACATCACCTTAGCGATTTTGATAGCAGGTTAATTTATGAGAAGCAAGTTGTAAAACTAATACACTATGAAGAAAATACACTGATATACTCATGTGTAGGAAGGAACTGCAGGTGCGGTTTACACCGAAGATAGACAGAAAATGCTGGAGTAACTCTGTGGAGGAAATGAATAGGCAATGTTTCTGGAAAGGACTCTTCTTCAAACTGATGTTCAAAGTAGCTACCAATAATTTAGTGCAACCAAGAGAAATCAATGTATTGATGAATCTTTAAAATATTTGCCAATTACGCTTGTAAAATATTCCTTGAAATGCCAATATTCAATCGTGTTTTTTATGGTCACATATGTTAATTGTTGACACTGCAAAATTATTTTCCTTACAACAGTCCAGTTGAGTATCACCATCCCCCTGATCCCCAATTAACAAGTGTACAGGAATAATCTACTGAACTGCATGCAAGAGGCGCCAGGTTTTGGCGCCATGTTCAAAGTCCACACTCTAGTCCGTGTGAGCGATGCCGGTTCCAGGCAAGTCCCAGGCTGTTGCAGGCCACCAGCTGCCTCCTTCCTTGGACACCACATCCCCAGGGGTTCCCCGACCACAAGAGCGCTGTAGGCCAGATCCTGCTTCGCTCTCCTCTCACACTGGCCTTGCTGCTTTTCTGGATATCACTGGCTCTGTCCTCCCAGTCTCTGGTCTCCAGCAGACAAGCAGGGGCCGGCACAACAGCTTCCCCCTTCCAGACCTGCGGTCCGCGGGGTCCGACGAACAGGGGGCCAGCTTGGTGACCTCCTCCTGCAGGCCGTGATCCGTCGAGTCCTCTGTTCGGCCAAGTGGGATCGGCTCCCCTGAAGCTACAATCCGCTGGACCTTCAGTGTGACCACAGGGACCAGCTCGGCGGGCTCACCCTGGAGCCACAGACCTTGAAGTAGGCCGCGGGGACAAGCTGCCCGGCTACTCAAGGCCCGCAGCCTCCTGGGAGCATCGCAAATGTTATCCCTTGCTGTATTTTGACTCAAAATTAGTTTTGCTAACTCCCTGCACTTCGTATCTTAACTTTAGTGTTAATTGGTCATTTTCAGATATTTTTTAACTCTAATGGATCTTAAAATAACAAAGATTATTGATTTTTTTTTTTAAAGACTGCAGAATTTGTTGATATTTTAACTGCTATCATGTGTAAATTCTACATTTTATTTGGTTCGCTGTGAAATGTTTAAATTACTAGCTAGATATTGTGCTACCATTTTTTTGGGTGAGCCTGCTTGATGGCATCAGCGATGTTGGGTGCACTTTTGAACTGACAGCTGACTGTAATTCATGTCAAGACAGGGTAAGTCTTCATTACACAGAATTTTGTGGCTGCTTTGTCCAAGTCAGTGGCAAGTGTAATAGTTTTGCATTGACTGAAATATTCAGGGAAATATATCAGCTTCACTGCTTTGTATTGGTTTATTAGGATGGGTTTATCATTATCACTTGGACCAAGATACAGTTACATTCTATCCAGTGAAATCATCCTATATGTGTGTTCAATCAAGCCATACACATGTACAACAGGTGGTCAAAGAGAAAAATACCAGTGTGCAGAATGTGCAGTAATGTTAGTTATTGAGAAAAAGTCACAATGAGGTAGGTTGGAAGATCGGGACTGCACTTATGGGCAGATCGTTTATAGTTTAATAGCAGTGGGGATGAAGGTGTTCATGAATCTGATGGTACAGGAGTGGAGATGAGGGAATGGCCATTTATCCTGTATGAGGAATTTAGGTTCATAATCCAGGCAGATACTCCTGAGCAAGTGCTGCAATATTTGTGGATTTGCTCATTGAGATATTAAAACAAGCCATGGCTTGCCCGTCCAAATAAACTTTTAATATTCATTCAGAGTAAAGCAGAGAAATGCTTGACAGCATTTGTAAACTGATAAGCTGGTCTTTCATTTTGTTATAGAACACAGTGCTGGAGTAACTCAGTGGGACAGGCAGCATCTCTAGAGAACATGGATTGGTGTCGGGATCTTTCTTCAAACAAATAAAAGGGGCCTGGCCTGAAGTGCCACCTATCCATTTTCTCCAGAGATGATGCATTTTCTCCAGAAATGCTGTCTGATCCACTGAGTTACTCCAGCTTTTTGAGTCTATATTTTAAATCAGTATCTGCAGTTTCTTCCTGCACATGATGTCTGACCTGCTGAGTTACACCAGCACTGGGCGTCCCTTTGTGTAAATCAGCATCTGTAATTGCTTGTTTCTTCATTCATCTCATTATTCTCCAGAATTTACTTGTTATGAAATTACTGCTTTTCTTAGTCCTGACTGTGCTGGTGATGACAGATTAATGTTCCCGTCGTGCTGTTCTCCTTGAGATGGTTTGACGTGTTGGGGAGAGATTCACGTTTCGTCGTTCGGGCTAAATTGTGCAAGAGCATCATCTGCTGATTTATTCACCTTCTGGACATTTAATTCTGAGGATTTTAATGGTCAAACGTGTGAAGGTATTTATAATCAGTGGTCAAACACTTGGACACATTTATTGCTCGGAATGGCAGGCATTGTTTTAAATTAAGATTTTTATTAATAAATATTTTAATTCATTTTTATTGATGCTGACTCAGCGTTATAATTCAATTTATCATCACATTTGACTTCAAATGTGGAGCTCTCACAAAGCTTATCGAAAAACTCCATGCATGGTTTAACCAGGCAATATTTATGTTTATGTTGAGCTTTGTTGTGGAGGATATATAATGGGATTTAGCATGGTGAGAACAAGATGCAAAAAAACCCCTCTCTCCTCAGAAACAAGCTGTCAGGAGGATAGATGGACTGAAATGGCCATTGCAGTCTTTGATTTAGCAATGACAGAACAAGAATATGTTGTCCAGTCAAGACTGTAAAGCAATAGTGAATTATAATGCCAAGTAAATGAACAGTAAAGCCAAGGAATGCCTTGAACCGCAGGGGTTACTCATAATGATCACCTCTTGGCACATCAGCATTCAGGTCAGATTCGACGCGTGGGCGTAAAAAGTAAATGCACATGAACTGCAATTTGTTTCAAAGGGCAAATACTTGAAATTCATCAAGATTTTCATCACAGCTTCAGAAATTTGCTTCTTTAGCTTGTATAAAAATCAGTGCAAAGCTAAACCATAATCTATGGCATCTTCAAGTAGGCACTTCAGAAATATTTGAGGCTCTTCATTCTCTTCTGGATTAAAAAAAAAAAAAAAAAATGCTCGGGAAAAGAAGAGGAAAAAATTGAAGTTTATCACTGACGGTTTGAACAACATTTTAAGTTGAGACAAATACATAATGCACATGTTTCATTTTGTATAGCACAGAAATGTTAAATATTACATAATTATTTATCCATTTGCAGAAAATTCAAGAAAATATTCATTTTTTAATGATTTTCACTTTTTTGGGTAAAATGTTCTTAGAATCATGTTGTAATATCCTTTCTCAATGCAATAATATTGAAGGAAAATAGCAGGTTTAAGTATGTCAGAGAGGACTCTCATGAACCTCTACAGGTGTAGAATAGAGAACGTATTGACTGCTTGCATCACAGCCTGGTTCGGTAATTTCAATGCCAGGAGCGAAGAAGACTACAGGAAATGGTGAACACTGCCCAGTCCCTCACGGGTTCTGATCTCCCCACCATCGAAGGGATTTACAGGAGTCACTGCCTCAAAAAGGCAGCTAGGATCATCAGAGACCCACACCGCCATGGCCACACACTCATTTCACTCCTGCTATCGGGAAGATATAGCTGCCTGAAAACTGTACCGTCCAGGTTCAGGAACAGCTTCTTCCCTACAGGCTATTAAACACTACAACCTCCAAATAAGCTCCCAACTTAATAGACTTGAAGGCATTGATTTTGTCTTTTTGCACTATTATTGTTTGTTTGTTTGTTTTATATGTATGTATGTATGTATGTATGTATGTATGTATGTATGTATGTATGTATGTATGTATGAAGGAACTGCATACAGACACAAAATGCTGGAGTAACTCAGCGGGACAGGCAGCATCTCCAGAGAGAAGGAATGGGTGATGTTTCAGGTCAAGACCCTTCCTGTGACTTTCAGTCTGAAGAAGGGTCTCAACCCGATACGTCACCCATTCCTTCTCTCCAGAGTTGCTGCCTGCCCGCTGAGTTACGCCAGCAGTTTGTGTATGTGTGTGTATGTATGTATGTATGTTTATATGTATGTAGACATGTTTCATTGTTCTGTTTGGGACATATGACAATAAAACACTCTTGACTCTTGACACCTGATCAAGTTTGGGCCAAATGGTCAACGTATTATATTTCTGAAGCTTAAATTGTTGTCACTTACTGACACAAGGGACAGCAAATGCCAGAATCTGCAGCAGAAATTGGAAAGCAATTTGAAGTATTCAGTGGCTCAGGCAACATCTGTGGAGAGAAATGGACAGGCGACATTCTGGCTCGACACTCTTCATCCAATCAAGATGAACAAATCTTGACCTGAAACATCAACTGTCTATTTTTCTCCACTGATGCTGCTTGACCAATTGCGTTCCCCCAGCTGCTCTCCTTATTTTGCAAGTCAACTGATCCTTTAACGAATATGACGTACTTGGCTGGATTCACCCTGAGGGAAAATAACAAAATTTACAGATAGTGGGGCATTCATAATCTCAGGATCATAACCCGAATGGCATTCAAAATTGTAAGATTAAATGAGAACTTACCAGTTTGAAGTTTGATCTTTATTTTATGAGGAGTTACGATGAGAGATTACGTGAAGAACCCCGCCAGTTCGCATGTGCGTCAATCTTCAAAGCAGCGGTGTGAAATCACAGAACAACAATTGAAGTAATATAGTAAGATTATAAACCTAGAACTACCAGATGAGCTTCGTGATATGAGGGTTGGGAGCGGTGGGCACGTAATCGCTCATCGTAACTCCTCATAGAATAAAGATCAAACTTCAAACTGGTAAGCTCGTTTAATCTTACTATTTTACTTCGGAGTCACGTGAGTGATTCCGTGAAGATTTCAAAGGTCTGTGATTTCACGCCGATCCAAATCCAGGCGTCTCACGCTGCAATCAGTTGACTCAGGAGGAGTGAATAATGAGCAATACATTGAAACATGGCACTGATTAACATGTTAATGCTTTAATTCACAAAATAAACAAAATAATACATTAGCGACTCTCCCAGGGAGAAGCTATGAAACAGAACTTAAAACAGAATGGGCGAACACCCCGGATTCAATAAGGGGTTTATTATAAAACCTCTGAAAAGTCAATTCATTTGACCATGCTGCGGCCACGAGAATATGGTCTAGAGGGACATCCATTGCCTTTGCTGCTGACATTGATGGAGTGAGATTAAAAATTGTCAGTATTAACTCCTGCACAACCCAGCACTTGTTTCAGCCACCGTGAGATGGTCTGAGCTGACAATTGCATATGTGGCTTTTTGTGGCTAATAAACAATGCTACCTCGGAGCTTCTGAGGCTCTTCGTGACCTCGATATAGCACCGCAAGTACGCCACTACACACAGCCGTAAATCAGTGGGATAAGCTGACAGTACAACCTTGAATCTGGACACCCCTGGTCTGCTTTGTTTAATTAGGTCATAGATGTAAAATTTAACGTCATTCCCTGATGACACCATCCTGTCCAGACGCAGTTTGTGCAAAGTCTGAACCCTTTGCGCTGATACCAGCGCCATGAGCATAACCAACTTTAGGGTAATCTGTGACAAGGACAAGGATGTGGCTGTACCCCACTGACGAAGCAGCGCCAGTACCATGCTCACATCCCAGATTTCAGAATACCTAGGTCTGGGGGGATTAGAATTAAAAACACCCTTCATTAATCTAGTTATTAACGGATGAGATCCTACAGATGGAAGTTCTGACCCCCGGCATAGGTATGATGACAAGGCACTCCTGGCACTGTTGATGGCACTATAGCTCAACCCTTCACTGAAATGTAACTTGGACAGAAATTCGAGCACATCTGGGATGGAGGCTGTGTGGTATGTAATGTTCCCCTGTACACAAAATTCCTCCCATTTCCTGACATGAGAGATGTACTGCTTTTTCATACTATCCCGCTAGGATGATGTGATGACATCCACGGTCCGATTGGATAGTCCCAGACCCAGGTATGGCCTTTTTAAAATCTGCAAATTAACAAATTAACACGATCATACAACGGGTGTTGACCTCCAGTCACAGGGTGCACCAATAGATTATGACGTTTTGGAACCACCATAACAGGCTGTGTAATAATGTCCGAAATGAGAGGGAACCATGGCTGTGTAGGCCAGTCGGGTACCACCAAAACTCCTGAAGCGGAGTCCTGCTTGATCTTAGTCAAGCACTGACTGATGAGGCAGAAGGGGGGAAATGCATATAAAAACATTCCGCCCCAGTGTTGGGAGAACACATCCACTGCGACTGTCCCTGGATCTGGTTCCCACGAAACATACTTTGGTACCTGGTGATTGAGTTCAGATGCAAACAAATCAATATCTGGCATCACATAGCAAAGAACGATTTCATTAAATACATCATGATTCAACATCCACTCTGTGTTGTCGTTGAATTTGCGTGACCTGGTGTCTGCCACCATATTGAATCTGCCTGGCAAGTAGACAGCTGAAATCCAAATGTTCTTTTTAATGCACCAGTGCCAAATAAGGTTAGTCAATCCGTCACAAGATTTAGACTTGATTCCACCCATGTGATTAACATACGCTACTGCCGTGGTGTTGTCAATCTGAAGCTGAACATGTAAGTGATGCTTAGTGGAACAGTAAGCCTTGAGCCCATAAAATGCTCCTAAATGCTCTAAATAATTAATTCCATGTGATTGGAGAATAAATGCCTCATGCATATTCCATCTGCCGCCACATCTGTGGGCACTAACACCAGTCTGCAAAACAACTGAAGGTGTTGCCGTCAAAGTTTTGCTAGAACAAATTGAAATGTTTCTAATCCACCACTGTACTTCTGCAATGGCTTCAGATGGTAATTGCATGGGCCAGTTGAAATGACCTACATGTATTCTGAGTGCCTGTACCTTTGCCCACTGTAAATGTTGGTAATGCAAAGGTCCATATTGCACAGCTGGAAAGGCAGCTACCAATTTGCCAATTAAGCTGGCCACCTGTTTAATTGAAGGTGATTGCTCCCCAAAGAGCTTGATACAGCCTTCAATTAAATCTAATCTCTTTCCCTTGGGCAGTCACCAACATGTGAGTTGAGTTAACTGTGAATCCCAAATAGTCAATTATGTTAACCAGCACCAATTTTGATTTAGCTGGGTGGATAATGAACCCCAACCTCTCAACCATGGGTTTAACAGCTGAAACTGATAACTCGGCTGCCACAAGGGTTTTTCCATTTATTAAGATATCATCCAAATAGGCCATTACAATATGGCCCTGTGCCCATAGTAATCACAATACTGGTTTTAGCAGCTTTGTAAATAATCTAGGGGCTGAGGTTAGGCAATTCTCTAAATTGCCATAATTGTCCCATCCAGCGAAATTTCAAATATCTCTGATACTCTTTATGAACAGGCACTGAATAATATGCATCCTGAACGTCGATACATGCCATATAACACCCTCTGGAAATCAATTGCTTGGCAGTAGCAAATGTTTCCATTTTAAAATGGTTATACTGCACAAACGGATTAAGTCCTGCCGGGTCCAAAACACCCACCATTTTTCTTTGGTTTAGGAAAAATACTAGATAAGAATTGACAAGTTTGATAAACTGTCTTCTCAATTACACATTTAAAATATAACTTTGCTATTTCTGCTTGAATCTCCAAATTCTCTTTTTGTGAGAAAATGAGTGCCCGCTCTGACTTGTGCTGGGTGGGTGGACACAGGTTGGGAATAAATTCAATTTGAAACCCTTGTATACTCTGCAGTATAAACACATTTGATGTTTTTTTATACCATTCTTTCAGAATGCTGAGTAATCTCCTCCCAACTGGTAGGTAATTCTCACTCAATGCGTTTCGACAAGAACCAGACGCACCTACCTCCATGGTTACCGGTGGAGTTCTTTGTCCCTGGTTCTGGAAGGAAAAGACATGTTTGCCTGTGCTCCTGCTGGAGTGCGTCAGCTGCGCACTTTCAAAGGCCGGCATTGTCCTTGCCCTGAACTGGTTTCAGCAAACTGCTTGTAGGGGTACTGCCTCCAAAAGGTTCTGCTAGTCACTGGCGCCTTGATGAGCCTGACGGTTTTTGCCTCATCGTCTAGTTCCTTCACCCGCTTTGTGAGGTCTTCCCCGAACAATAGGTTCGGTGGCTGGATGTTGCTAGGCTTACACAGGGCAGCGAACCTCAGATTAATGGTAGGGCGGATGGTGCTCTTTCCAAGGCAGTTTATCTCAAAGTGCACATTGTACGTGAGAGCCAGGGCATCCTGCTGAATTTCAGTCAGGTGCCCGCCATCCACTGACCTCCAGCTTCAGCACCCTTTGCAGTTTTATCCCCTGCGCCTGGATACCTACTCCCATATGGCCCCAAATGGCATGGTTTACGGATGGTACTTTAAGCAGGATACAATTCGCTGGGGTGTTATACTTTTTGGCCATTGTATCCATGGCCAGCTCCTGAAGCTGGTGCGAGGCTAAGTAATTAATACCGGCAGCCAGCTCTTCCCTCAGCGGCTCTCCAGAGTCTATTGGGATGGCAAACCTAGCCGCCAGGAACGGGACCTCTGGCCCGTGCCCTTCGTCCCGTGGGGCAGCCTCCAATGCTAAGCCCACTGATTCGGCGTCAGAATCGTACTGACCCGGTATGTTCTCCTCTTCCAAGAGGGAGACACTAGGCAGCCCGGTAGGTGCTGCTGGTGCGGGCTCTTGGAGAGGCCGGCACTCTTGATGGAGCATCCTCTCCAATAGGAGCTCCATCCCGGATATCCATTCTACGGTATCCATTCTCGCGGGAGAACCCTCCCGACCGGACTCATCCGAGTCTATCGGTCGGACAGATTTTCTGGTGGACTTACGCCCCTCCGGCACAGCCACGGTGCCCTCAGACACCAAGTCTGTAGTCGCTGGTCTCATTACTACCGACTCAGTAGATGAGCTAGGCAGCCGCCCGCTACCCGCACTCCCGCGAAGTAGGGGGGTTCTTCACGGAATCACTCACATGACTCAGTAGGAAAATAATGATTATGAATGGCGATTTCACAAACAATGAAAATTTGTGAAATGTACTTATGAATTAATATTAGGGACTGAAGAAAGGTCCCAACCCAAAACGTCACTTATCCGTGTCTTCAGAGATGCTGCCTGACCCGCTGAATTACTCTAGCACTTTGTGTCTTTTTATGAATGATTGACATTGAGTAGAAACTGGATGGAATAAATGTGGAAGTGTAATAATAAATGGAAATAACAAGGTTCAGTGTGTATGAAGCAGATCACTCTGAAGCATGCTGTAGTTAATTAATTTTTACTACAAATATCTACAAAATGGTATATTAACAAAATATTTTGGAATAAAAAATTCTGAGGAAAAACTCCTCAGGAAGAAATTGTGGAACATATTGTTTGCTTAATTTTCTAAAATGGTTTCTAATTTTAAAATATTTGTCTTATGAATTAAGGCAGGAGACATATTACTAATGTGTCAGAGCAAAATTACCCAAACCACACGGGCAATATGGTGGTGTAGCGGTAGACCTACAGCGCCAGAGACCTGGTTTCGATTCTGACTACAGGTGCTGTCTTTACGGAGTTTGTACGTTTTCCCTGTGACCTGCGTAGGTTTTCCACAAGCTCTTCGGTTTCCTCTCACACTCCAAAGATGTACAGGTTTGTAGGTTAATTGGCTTGGTATCAATGTAAATTGTCCCTAGTCTGTGTAGGATAGTGTTAATGTGCAGGGATCGCTGGTCGGTGCGGACTTGGTGGGAGGAAGGGCCTGTATACATGCTGTATTTCTAAACTAATCTAAACACAGCAAGATAAATGACTATATCTAAGTTTTGCTCTAAAATGGGAACTCACCAACAAACACCTTATTTGTCTGGATAACTGCAATTTTCCACAGTGTTTGATTGCAAAAAATTGTTTTCGGACTTTCCCTTAATTGGCTGCAATCTGACTAGAATCTGATCTTTTTGAGTTGTCAGATCCTTTGGCTCACTTTCATCTATGTGCTCCAAAGTCTCTGCTTTTGGATACTGTTATCATTATTCACAGTGTTCTCTGATATTTACAGGATTCCAAGTATCATGGGAAGCCGTGAGTTGCTTCATGGTACTTTATACTTCAGTACACCCTTGCGTAGAATGCATCACTCTCAGACAAGTTAGCGATGGGACATTTGGAATGCTGGCCACATTCTGTGGCACCAGAGTGGTGTTAGTTTTGATCTCATGATGCTGACGGAAGGGCAGCATATGTCTAAACTGGCATCATGGATGGCACAGTGGTGCAGCTGGTAAAGACACAGCATCAGAGACCCAGCTTCAATCTTGACTTTGGGTAGTGCCTGAGTGGAGTTTTTATACATTCTCCCTGTGATCACTAGGGTTTCCTCCAGGTGCTCTGGTTTCCTACCACAACACACAGGTGTGCAGATTTGTAGGTTATTGGCTTCTGTAACTTGCCCCTCGTGCATAGGGAATTGGTGCAAAATGTGGGATGACATTGAACTAGTATGACTGTGGGGGAGGGAAGAAAACTGGAAGAGAGGAGTGGAGAAAACAAAGTCTGGCAGGTATTAGTTTGATACAGATGAGGAGTCGGAGGGAGGGGGGGGGGAAGGGTTGAGAGATGGTAGATGAAGGCCAGAGATGAAAAGACAAGGATTGAAGAGTTGCGAATGGTGAAGCTAGATGAAGGAATGTAGGTGGATGGGAGGGGGAGGGGAGAACTAGGTATGAATCTGGGTGGGGCACAGAGGATGGAGGCGGTAGTGTAGTCAGGAGGGAAGAAGGGAGAGGGTGAGAGTTTTGGAGTTACCTAAATTTAAGAATTCAATGTTCATTGAACTCCAGTGACTATTGAGTTCCCTTGGAGATGCTGGTTTACAAAATAATACTTGGATAGGTGATGTTTTGGGTCAGGGCCCTTCTGAAGAAAGGCTCTAACCCTAACAGCAAAAATAACAAGGAGTTCCTCTGTTATTCTTACTGTTAGTAGATTCTATTAAATATGGTGCAGGTAATACATAATTAACGCTTAATGCACCAGTCTTAGAGAGAGGTTACAGATTCCTGTAGCTAGAATGTCAAGCAGAATACTAGTTTCCAGATGGAGACGAACCACTGGAAAGCTGTTGCAACTGCATCTTTCCAGGATAAGTGTGAGTGCTCAACATAATGTTGACTTGATACTGGTAGATAGTGGTGCGGTACAACAGGCAGAGTAGCCAGATGCCAGCCTCTTCCGGTAATTCTTTATTGCATTGCCTGGTGTACAGAAATGGGCAAAACCCTCTGAAAATCTGATGATGCTTTACTCTTGGGGGAGAATTGGATGAACTAAATGAACGAAATGCCATGGAATTGCAAGACTCTGGAATTGAAAAATGATTTAAAATAAGGACCCCTTTTGGAGAATTAAGCATAAATTAGAGAACAATTTATTCCCGAGGAGATTTTTCCTCAGAATTTTTTATTCCAAAATATTTTGCAAACGTACAACCCTCCCCCCGCCCAATCCAGGAGATGTTTGGTGTAAGAAACAAATAACTAAGAATTGTCTCAGAGTGATTTACATCTCACACTCTAAACCTTGCTAATCCCCTATCTTATTATTACACTTTCACATTGACTCTTCAGGTTTCATCGTTGCTGTAGCAGCTATTGAAAATTAACTGGGGTGTGCGTACTTAGAGTTATACAGTCATACAGAATGGAAACAGGGCCTTCGGCCAACCTGCCCATGCCAACCACGATGCCCCATCTACACGAGGCCCATATCCCTCCAGACCTTTCCTATCCATTTACCTCTCCAAATATCTTTAAAATGCTGTTATAGTACCTGTCTTAACTACCTCCTCCCGCAGCTCATTCCATATGCCCACCACCCTCTCTGTTCATGCCTGCATTGTATCTTCAACCCAAGCATGAACAAGCTGCAGCTCAAAGTGGAGCTAAATCAGGACTGAATCATGTGACTGGTGAGCCTATTCAAACAACACGAATCAGACTCAAGTTAGTGGAAAAGCACATCTTTCATTTCTTTAGCTTGGTTTAGTTTAGTTTAGAGACACAGCACAGAAACAGGCCCTGCGTCCCACCGAGTCCGCACCGACCAGCAATCCCTGCACATTAACACTACACGTTAGGGACAATTTACATTTATATCGATTCTTTGAAGTGTGGAAGGAAATTAAAGATCTCGGAGAAAACCCATGCAGTCACGGGGAGAACGTACAAACTCCATACAGACAGCACCCGTCGTCAGATCGAACCATGGGTCTCTGGCACTGTAAGCACTGTAAAGCAGCAACTCTACCTCTGCGCCATTGTGCCGTCCACTTTCTGAAAGGAATAGGTGGAGATATAGTGCTGGACTGTTGCACTTCCCTTGCGGGACATGTTGCAGGAACACTTGAAAACTCAAGGACAGCATAAGTTGCTTATAGCCTTAGGAATGATTGGCACTGTTGGTGACTTCACCTTAGCAGCAACTGTAACATATATTGAACCTGGGAGAATCGCCCCTTAATTCAGTGCAAACACATAGCATGGGTGACAAAGCTTTCAACACGGGTAATTGGATCTATTTGGCATGGGCACAAAATATACCCCCCTCTTGCTCTCAAAATGCACAAATATTAAGGAGCTATCCATTATGATGGTAACAATATACTATTAAACCCTTCCCTGAATACATATCTTCAAAGGAACCGCTGGCATTATGTACATCTTTAGCGAGCATGTAAGAAAGAGTGATATAATACCATGCGGATTTAAATATTTAACTTTCCTAGGTTTACTATGCAACTTTATCATCCCTTCTCATTAATCTTTATACCAAGAACTAGTAACACTCAGGCTGATGCTATTTCTAGATTTCCTTTTCCAAGAATGTTAATAACGTTTCCAATCCTCGGAGGCTGCTATAAATGAGATTGTAACTATTGGTTACCGGGACATATGTCTGCAGGCTTTATGGTTTTTTTTAAATTCTCACGAATTAGTGGTTTATCACAGAATAAGGCCCAGAGCACATAGAGAGACAATGAAGCATGTCTGCAGCATCAGTCAGATGCATTAATCAACCTCTCCCCAACAAAGTATACATGTAGCACATCTGTAAACAGGTAATGTGGCTCTGACTCCAATTTCAATCACTGCATCATTCATGAAGCTCAATTTTAATCACTTTTTCAACTGGGGAAAAGTAACTTTTTTTCCCCACAACGAACAGCATTATGTAAATGTGTGATTTTGATCTGTGTTCTTTATGGAAATAGATTTTTGTTGGTAATAATTTTTGAAAGAGAACCCAATTGTAAGGTAGGCGAGGTAATTACACTTTAATATTCCTTAAGCAGCCAAGATGGCAGTTTGCCAATATAAATCCCCAATATGGCAAACCTCCTTCATGGCAATTGTGGAAATTCCAGGTTACCGATGAATCCGTTTATGACCATCTTTTCCTATCTCCATTGCGTTTAGTTTAGTTAATTTAGTTTAGTTGAGATATACAGCCCTTCAGCTCACCGAGTCTGTGCTGTCCAGTGATCCTCCTACACTAACACTATCCTTTACACCAGGGTCAATTTACAATGTACAGAAACCAACTAACCTACAAACCTGTACGTCTTTGGAGTGTGGGAGGAAACTGAGGGAAAACCCACGCGGTCATGGGGGAATGTGCAAACTCCGTACAGATGGAACCTGTAGTCAGGATTGAACCCGGGTCTCTGACACTGTAAGGCACAACTCTACTGCTGTGCCACCGTGCCGCCCCTGTTGACCCACTCTATTTCAGCCTCACCTCAATTGCACTATAGATTCTCATCCATGCTTTGGGTATCTCTAAACTTGACTCTTCCTAGGCACGCCTCAGTTTCCCTCCCTCCATGGACCTTCTGTAACTTGGTGTTCATCGAAATCTTGAACCGTCCCCCACTCGCGCAACACTCCTATGTTCATTCACCTACATTGGATTATCATTAAGTAATATTTGGTTTTGAATTGTTTAAGAAGGAACTGCAGATTCTGGAATAATCGAAAGTAGACATAAAATGCTAGAGAAACTCAGTGGGTGAGGCAGCATCTATGGAGAAAAGGAGTAGGCGACGTTTCGGGTCGAGACCCTTCCTCAAACTGATGTCGGGGGGGGGGGGGGGGGGGGGGGGGGGGGGAAAGAAAGGAAGAGGCGGAGACAGTAGGCTATGTGGGAGAGCTGGAAGGGGGAGGGGAAGGAGGGAAGGAGGGAGAAAGCAAGGACTACCTGAAATTTGAGAAGTCAATGTTCATCCCGCTGGTGTGTAAACTACCCAAGCGAAAAATGAGGTGCTGTTGAATTGATCACTTTATCCCTGAATCCTTTCATGGCCCTACCATTTTCTTTTGCTGCAATATCTTCCAGCCCTGAGATATTGGCACAAATCCAACTCTGTCTTCTGGTTTAAACACTGACAGTTGTGCTTTCAGTTAACAAGGCCTTATTTCCAGACCTTTTCAGATGAGTTTTTATGTGTGCTGAGCTGATTTGTTATTTGGACCTAGAATCCCTGTTAGCTTCTGTCACGTCAACGATGAATTTTGTTTCATTTTGAAGTTGTTTTTTATATTTATAGACTATATTTTCCTTTCCACCACCATGCAGAGGGGCAACTTCCAACAATCCTGACTGCATAAGATTTCTTTATCTTTGGGATTACTTCTTGTCCCCAGGAAGCTGGAGAATGGGTCTGAATGTCATTGAAATGGGAGAGGCATATGCACGTTCATCTAAACCAGTCTATCCTGATCGCTTGTACAAGTAGGCCGCATCCCAATTACTAAGGATTGCCTGAGGAGATCTGTCATTCTTGTGATTTTTGGGTGGCGAGATGTAGAATCGTCTTCTGAATGCAAACGTCTAGAGAACGCGTAGAGCATCAAATTGCACAGTGCATGCAAATTCGAACCTCTACTGCAACGGTTCTACCTGGGCTAATAAAATTTACCACTGCCTTCAACTTCAGAACAATTGGCGTCTTCTGAGTTGCACCAGGTGAAGTATGACATGTCGGACAGTCAGCAGTGTGAACGGGTTATTGGATTTTTTCCACAGAGAGCAATCAGCAGCAGGAGGAGCAGCCTCGGCACTTTTCAGAGTGGTTCTATTCCCGAGAGTGTGGGACATCATCGGCAGAATCCGTCAGAGCATATGAGCTCCTTCCTACAATGCTTTGGATATTATGAATGTGAAGATGATTCCATCAGTCATCATTAGCACCACATAATTTTGAGCATTCAATTAGCGATGGGCATGCTGGGGTGATGCTGGATATTCAAAGAGATGCAAAGATGCATTGCACGGCACCAACAGAAAGCCCCTCAACTACAGTTAACCTACAAATCTGTACATTTAGTTTAGTTTAATTTTAGTTTGGAGAAACAGCCTGGAAACAGGCCTTCGGCCCACTGAGTCCGCGATACTAGCGATCCCTGTACACGAGCACTATTCTAAACACTTGGGATAATTTATAATTTTTGTCAAAGCCAATTAATGTACAAACCTGTATACTTAGTTTAGTTTAGTTTAGTTTAGTTTTAGTTTAGACATTCAGCGCAGAAATAGGCCCTTCGGCCCACTGAGTCCACACCGACCAGCAATCATCCCTTACACTAATACTATCCTTGCACACTAGGGATAGCTTACAATTTTATTGAAGCCAATTAACCTGTATGTCTTTGGAGTGTGGAAGGAAACCGGAGCACCCAGAGAAAACCCAACGCAGTCACAGGGAGAATGTACAAATGCTGTACAGACAACACCCATAGTTAGGAGTGAACCCGGGTCTCTGCTGCTGTAAGGCTGCGCCACTGTGCTGCCCCCAGCTATACAAGCTTCAGTACATAAGTCTAAATCAACAGGCTGTGGGTGTACAATGAGGCAGATTCCCCATCATGGATGCAAGAAATGCATGTATAATTAGCACACTGAAGCAAAATAATACAAAGCATGGATTCGGTCTGATTTTGTTCTTCTGTGTAAAAGCAAAACAAACTAAAATATTAATAGCTATGTTGGATGTTTCTTTGAATAGCTTTAAGGTGAGAGGGGCAAAGTTTAAAGATGTGCAGGGGAGGTTTTTTACACAGAGGGTGGTGAGTGCCTGGAACGTGCTGCCAGTGGTGGTGGTGGAGGCAGATTCAATAGTTTAAGAGGGTTTTAGATAGGCACATGGATATGCAGGGAATGGAGGGATATGGATCATATGCAGGCAGATGATGTGGTGAGGATGTTTCCACTGGTGGGAGAGTCTAGGACCGGAGGGTGCAGCCTCAGCATAAAAGTACATACCTTTGTAAAGCAGATTAGGAGGATTTTTTTAATCGAAGGGTGATGAATCTGTGGAATTAATTGCCACAGACAGCTGTGGAGGCCAAGTCATTGGGTATTTTAAAACTGGAGATGGACAGATTCTTAATTAGTAAAGGTGTCAAAGGTTATGGGGAGAAGGCAGGAGAATGGGGTTGAGAGGGAAAGATAGATCAGCCATGATTGAATGGCGGAGTAGACTCGAAGGGCTGAATGGCCTAATTCTGCTCCTATAACTTGTGAAAATAAACTTATGAGATCATATGCAGGCAGATGATGTGAGATGAGATTATGAGATGATGTGAGATGCATTTATGAGATGAGATTAGTTTATCATGGCCTTATGTTCAATACGCACATTGTGGTCAAAAGGCCTCTTCCTGCACTGTACTTTTCTAGGTTCTATGTTCTCAACTTCTCATATCTCAAATAAGTGTGTTTATCTATCTAAGAGGTTCACTGGAAAGAACGTCCAGGAGCATCCAGAAATCAAATTAACTATCTGGACTGGTCAAGGGTGTATGTCATGAAATATTAGGTGGAAGATACTACCAGTTATACCAATAGGATGTCCATTACAGTGAGCATTGGTACACAGAAGCCTCACATGGAGATACATGTTGGGCATTATGTGATATGAGTGACATTAGTGTCAGTGATACTTCAAACAGAAAAAGTGACTCTTCCAACGCAATGGCAGATGTACAGTAAAAAGAGAGGATTGTAAAAATGAATAGTAGAGTGCCTGTCAGATGTTCATAAGTTCAAAAGTTCATATGTTATAGGAGCAGAATTAGGCCATTCAACCCCACCACTTTATTCCACCATCCATAAGGTCATAAGGAATACGAGTAGAAATAGGCTATTCAGCCCATTGTTTACTCCGCCATTAAATCATGGTTGATCTATCTCTTCCTCCTAAACCCCGTCTAAACTGCCTTCTTCCCATAGCTTCTGACACCTGTACCAATCAAGAATCTATCCATCTCTGCCTGAAAAATATCTACTGACTTGGCTTCCACAGCCTTCTGTGGCAAAGAATTCCACAGATTCACCACCCTCTGACTAAAGAATCTACAATCTCCAACACTACACCATTCAATCATAGCTGGTCTATCGTTCCCGCTCAACCTAATTCCCGTGCCTTCTCCTCATAACCTTTGACACCCTTACTAGTCAGATGTGACCATGAAGTAGTCAGATGGGGCACATAACACTCCAATACTTAGAACCTCGAGCTTGCAGAAAAACACATTTTAATGGTTGTACCACTGGTATCTGATTAATAAACTCATATTCGGATAATGCTCACTGACCTACACCACATGGAATTTTTTAAGGAGTTTAAAGGATATTGTTTACAATGACACACAGAGAAGTGAAGTCAACAAGCAGCCAGGAGAGGTAATGGGTCACTCTGCAATGTGGAGGACACCAGGGTAACAAAGCTGAAGATTTCCCAACAGCATAAATCAGCAGCAACGAAGCAAATACATCAATGTCTGGAGGATGGGAAATTCAATTAAAGCTCAAAGGCACCAGAGCACAAACATTGTTGAATGTCTCCAATATATTGGTGTATCAGACTCCATGCCCACCATTATCTTCTATTTGACCTTACTCACCATGCACACGTAACACTTTTATCTTTAGCACCGTATGAATTTTCTATGCAAGGTAAGAGTATGCTTGAAATAATTTATATCCTCAACAAAACTTGGCAAGATGCAATAGGAAAGATGCCATTAAGCTGGAAAGAGTGCAGGGAAGATTTACGAGGATGTTGCCAATATTCAAGGGCCTGAGCTATTGGGAGAGGGTGGACAGGCTAATACTTTATTCCTTGGAGCACAGGAGGCTGAGAAGTGTATAACATAGAGTTGTATGAAATAATGGGGAAATAGATAGGATTTCCCCCCCCCCCCCCCACCCCCCCAAGGGTAGGAAATCAGGAACTAGAGGGTTGAAGGTGACAGAGCAGAGATTTAGTAGGAACACGAGGAGCAAATTTTTCACACATGGGCTTGTGTGTTTAGGGATCGATCTGCCAGAGGGAGTAGTTGAGGCAAGGTTTGGTGGGTTATAGTCCAATTGCATGGAGATGGGAATAGCTAAAGTGGGGCATCTTGCTCAGCTTGGATAGGTTGTGCCAAAGGGCCTGTTTTCATGTTGTATAACTATGACATGAAATAGTAAGATTAAACGAGAACTTACCAGTTCGAAGTTTGATCTTTATTTTATGAGGAGTAACGATGAGGGATTACGCGAAGAAGCCCCGCCTGGCGCTGGAACGGCATACTTCAAAGCAGCGGCATGAAAAACACAGAACACAATAGCCGGAGTAAGATAGTAAGGCTCATCATAGATTTAGAACCACCAGATGATCATTTATTTTATGAGGGTGTGGAGTGGAGGGCACGTAATCCCTCTTCGAACTGGTAAGTTCTCGTTTAATCTTACTATTTTACTTCGGAGTCACGTGAGTGACTACGTGAAGATTTGAAGCTTCTGTGTTTTTCATGTCGTAGAATTCTTCCATACGACAGTCCGGCTAGGTCAACACATACATGAGAAAACCAGACTAGTTTTAGTTCTTTCCATAAAACTTTTAATGATAAAAGAACATATAATAACCCTCTTTTTACACCTGAGGGAACCATTACAAAGTGATAAAAGATATAAGTGATAACATAATTGATAATATCAATCAATAGTGAAACAAAGCAGGTGATTATAGTGAACCCAACACCGCGTGTCCAAAGCCTGTCATTGTGTGAACAGGTTTATTGTAGAACTTTGAAAAAGTTTCTTCTTTACACCACCCTGCGGTTTCTAAAATATGTTCGAGTGGTACGTCCTGTAACTTTGCCGCGGATGTAGCTGCTGCCCTGGTGGAATGAGATTTGAACACATCAGTGTCTCCTCCTGCTAAAAGTAACACCTGTTTTAACCATCTTGAGATTGTTTGCACTGAAGCTTTTGTGTGTGGTTTCTTATGCGTGATCATTAATGTTTTTTCATCACCTCGAAGAGTTCTGGTAACTTTACATAATGATTCAAATGTTTAACTACACACAACGTTGGATCAATGGGATAAGCTTGAAACATTGCCTTCGCTCCAGTTCTCCCTGGTCTGCTTTGTTTGATCAAATCGTAAACATAGAACACAATGTTATCTGCAGTCACATGCATACAGTCTAAAAGTAACATTTGTAATGTTTGCACCCTTTGAGCTGAAACCAATGCCCTTAACATTACTAATTTAAATGTTAACTTTTCCAATGACAAAACTTCGATTGGAGTCCATTGCCTAAGTAAAGTAAGTACAATGCTAACATCCCAAATTTCCGTATATCTTGGTTTGGGTGGATTTTTGTTAAAGATTCCTTTCATAAATCTGGATATTAATGGATGTGATCCAATTGATTTCTGGTCAGAGATTTGTCCTAAATAAGATGATAAGGCACTACGTGCACTATTAATGGCACTGTAACTTAAGTGTTGTTCAAAATGCAACTCGGCAAGGAACTCCAATATGTTTGCAATGTTCACAGTATGATAGGATATATTTGACTGTCTGTAAAATATTTCCCATTTCTTTATATGTGTCATATATTGTCTCTGAGTGCTATCTCGCCATGATGCAACTATAATATCCATAGTTCTATCCGACAATCCAAGCTCCTGTAGTGGTCTGGTCAAAACCTGCAGATTAACAAATTCATATAAGCATGTAATGGATGAATTTCTTTGGTTACTGGTTTTATCAATAAATCACTGCTGCTAGGAATTGACATATATGGTTCTTTAATCATGTTTAACATCAATGGGAACCATGGTTGTGTCGGCCAATTTGGAATCACCAATAATCCTGTGGCAGAATCTTGTTCTATTTTCTTCAGACATTGCTGAACCAGAGCAAATGGCGGAAAACCATAAAAGAACATATTCCCCCAGTTTAGTGAAAAAGCATCTACTGCTGCTGCGTCTGGATCTGGTTCCCAAGACACATATTTAGGCAATTGATGATTTAGTCTTGATGCAAACAGATCAATGTCTGGTAACCCATATTGAGTCACAATTTTACTGAAAATTACTGGGTTCAACATCCATTCTGTGTTATCTTTAAACATCCTTGATCTATTGTCTGCCACCACATTGTCTTTACCTGGGATGTAATTTGCCGAAATCCAAATTTGGTGGTTAATACACCATTGCCATATCTGATTGACCAAACAATCACATGATACCGATCTGACTCCACTCATGTGATTAATATATGCAACAGCTGTTTTATTGTCTAATTGTATCAGTACATGCAGATTCTTTTTTGTAGAACAATATGCCTTCAACCCATAAAATGCACCCAATAATTCTAAATAGTTAATACCATATGTTTGGAGAAACATTTCCTCTTGGACAGTCCATCTGCCCCCACAGCTGGTGAATGAATCTGTCGCCCCCCATCCGAGAGCACTAGCATCTGTTTGTAAAATTACTTCAGGCTGTTGTATCAGAATGTTTTTAGCAGCTTGTGGGACATTTTCAATCCACCATTGTAATTCCAATAAAGCTTCTTTTGTTAATTGGATAGGCCTATCAAAATGGCCTGCTCTCTTTTTTAGAGCTCTTATTTTGTCCCTTTGAAGGTTTTGGTAATGTAATGGACCAAATTCTACTGCAGGAAATGCTGCTACTAGTTTACCAATAACCTTTGCTACTTCTCGGATGGAGGGATAAGGTTTGTGAATGAGACCCCTACAGGTCACCAAAATATCATCATCTTATCTGTTGGCAAAGTTACTAACATAGTAACTGAGTTAATTACAAACCCCAAATAGTTAATTGACTGTGCTGGCTGCAGCTGGGACTTAATTGGATGAATCAAGAAACCTAACTTCTCAAATAAAGTTTTAGTTGCTGAAACTGATTTTTCAGCTGATTCCTGATCACTATTGATGATTAAAATGTCATCCAGATAAGCCATAATGATGTGCTTTTGTGTTCTTAATTGTGCTAAAGCTGGTTTCAACAGCTTTGTAAAGAGCCTGGGAGCTGAACTTAACCCATTTGGTAAAGCTTTGAATTGCCACAGCTGTCCCAGCCAATTAAATTTTAAATACCTTCGAAAGAACTGATGTATTGGTACTGAATAGTACGCATCCTTTAAATCAATTGTAGCCATATAACAACCTGCTGATATCAAATGTCTTGCAGTGTTAAATGTTTCCATTTTAAAATGTTTATATTCAAACAAATTTATTAAGATTTGTAAGGTCCAGAATAATTCTGCAACCACCATCTTTTTTATTTCTTGGAAATATATTTGACACAAATTGATGCTCATGTTCAACAGTTTTTTCAATAACACCTTTTTTAAACAATTTGTCAATTTCCACATTTATTTCTGCCTCTTCAATTGCAGAAAACATGAAACCATAAGCAGGTTTATTTTGTACCGGAGAATTAACACCTTCTTTAAATGTAATAGTAGCTCCTGAAACTGTTTGTAAAATAAACCGATCAGATGTGATGGCAAGCCATTCATCATAAAACATTTGTAATCTCCCTCCAACTGGAGATTTGTCCACAGTTTCTTTAAGCATAGAATACATTTTTTGTACCTCTCCATATGAACGTGGTGGTCTCCTTCTCCCGTATACGGGCGAACATTAGGCTGTGTCGGATGATAATATTTTCTTATCATACTCCTGCCTCTGTTTCTAAAATCAAATCCCCTTCTTGACGAAAAATACCTTTTTTGTCCAAAGACGAAAGGTCTCATGTGGCTAATAGATTTAGCCTCTTCATCCATTTCTCTTATTTGTTTAGGCAGGTTTTCTCCAAATAGATAACCAGGAGCTTGAACACCACTTGATCGACACAGAGCTGCAAACCTTGGATGAAATATGGGCCGAATCGCAATTTTCCTCATACAATTAATTTCATAGAAGGAATTGCATAATAAGCCCAAAGTATCTTTTTTGGATTTTATCCCTCTCTAACCCCTCCATTTGCCTTCCAAAAGCAGTAATGGCAGCAGAAATCAATTTGAGGATTCTTTGAAATCTTATTTCTTGTCCTCTCATGCCTGGAGTCATAGGCGTCCATATAGACGGATTAACCGTAGGTACCTTCAATGAGGTGCAATTTTCCGGTGTTTTATATAATTCTGCTGTTTCAATCATCACAGAATCTTGAAGTTGGGAGATACCATATAATTAATACTGGCAGCTAGGTTTTCTTCCATAGCCTCACCACTTCCTTCAGGTATAGCAAAATCTTTTGCCATCTCAGGCACATCTGGCCTTCTCTTTTTTATTCATGGTGTGCACTCATAATCCACATCACCACTTGCAGGGTCTGTCTTTTGCAGCCCTGATACACTTGGAATTATATCCAATGAGACTTCCTCCGCCCTTAATCCTGGGTCCGGAGTTTCAAATTCCCAATTTGGCACATAGCCATATTCTGTATATTCAAACCCCTCAGGGTCATTTTGGGAAACTTCTGGGTACTGTGACTCTTGTCTCATTATATTTTGGAGCACTTTCTCCATATGTTCCATTTTTAGCCATATAGCTTTATTATCCGGAGGACTTTCATTATCAGAGTCATAATCAGAAACCACGGGCCTCACGGATTTCTTTTTTACATTTTCTAGGAACATTTTCCTCCGTGGTTTGTATTTCTGGAGAAATTATAGTCTCACTAATGGGTGAATCAGCGGCCACCGGTATCGGAACCGGATCCGCACTAAACTCTTGTCCCGTATCTTTAGCTTCACCCCGGGACGATCTTTTTACCCGCGAAATGTTCCTTTGAGACTTCTCCATTTTCTTTTCCATTTATCTGGCTAAATCAGTACGCCAGCGTGACTCTGATTTTAACTTTTACTTTCTCTTTTGCTGGTTTTTCCAGCGTAACGTCTTTTTTAGAATGTCCCCACTTTTCCTTACACTTACCTGCGGGTCCGTTCCGGCCGCTGCGAGGAGCTGCGCTCTGCAACTCTTGCTTCTGCCGTCAGCGTCGACGTAATGCCGTTCCAGCGCCAGGCGGGGCTTCTTCACGTAGTCACTCACGTGACTCCGAAGTAAAATTGTATATTTTTCTCTCTCTGTAGTTCATGAGTTATGCTGTCCTTTTATGAGAAAAGGGGTGAGGTTATTGGCTGTTCAAATCACCCCATGGCATTTGGAGGTTTTTTTTAATCTGTAGATAACAAACTAGTATCACTTTCAGTTTTTATAATGGCACCAGATATCTGCTTTAGACCTGGAAATAGCTTGGGTTATTTGAGTGAGGGAGCAGGATGGCATGGATTTGGAGTATTCCAGTATAACTGCTACCTTGTCATATGAATCGATCTGATTGAGAGGTATGGTATTCTGACAGACTGGAACATCTCAATGAGCAGCAGTGGACATTGACTCAGAATGAAGCTTTATAACTAACTGAAAGGATTAGAATATATTCTAGGACTAGAATATAAAAGCAGGGATGTAATGTTGAGGCTTTATAAGGCACTGATTAGACCCCAGTTAGAATATTGTGAGCAGTTTTGGGCCTCATAGCTGAGGAAGGATGTGCTTGCATTGCAGAGAATCCAGAGGAGGTTTACGAGAATGATCCTAGGAATGATTTGGTTAACATATAAAGAGCGTTTGATTGCACTGGGCCTGTTCTCACTGGAGTTTAGAAGGATGAGGGGTAAAACCTCTTTGAAACTTACCGAACAGTGAAAGGCCTGGATAGAGTGAACGTGGAAAGGATGTTTCCACTGGTAGGGGAGTCTAGGACCAGAGGCCATAACCTCGGAATAAAAGGATGCACCTTTAGAAAGGTGATGAGGAGGAATTTGTTTAATCAGAGGGTGGTGAATCTGTAGAATTCATTGCCATAAATGGCTGTGGAAGCCAAATCGATAGATATTTTTAAGGTGGAGATTGTCAGATTCTTGATTAGTACAGGTGTCAGGGGTTATGGGGAGGGCAGGACAACGGGGTTGAAATGGGAAGATAGATCAACCATGATTGCATGATGAAGCAGACTTGATGGGCCAAATAGCTTTTCCTATAACTCATGAACTTATGGTTGTAAATCTTTCACCTTCTCTGTCCTAACCTGTGGATGCATCCAAGGCGGACATTGATAGACTTTTGGATACTAAGGTATAATCAAGGGATGTGGGGAATCAGTAGGTAAATTTATTGTGGGAAACAAGGAAATGGCAGATGATTTGAACAGGTACTTTGGATCTCTCTTCACTCAGGACACAAACTATCTTCCTGATATAGTAGTGGCCAGAGGATCTGGGCTGACAGAGGAACTGAAGGAAATTCACATTAGGCAGGAAATGGTGTTGGATAGACTGATGGGACTGAAGGCTGATAAATCCCCAGGGCCTGATGGTCTGCATCCCAGGGTACTTAAGCAAGTGGCTCTAGAAATCGTGGATGCATTGGTGATAATTTTCCAATGTTCTATAGACTTAGGATCAGTTCCTGTGGATTGGAGGGTAGCTAATGTTATCCCACTTTTTAAGAAAGGCGGGAGAGAGAAAACAAGGAATTATAGACCAGTTAGCATGACATCGTTGGTGGGGAAGATGCTGGAATCAATTATAAAAGATGAAATAGCCGAACATTTGGATAGCAGTAACAGGATTGGTCCGAGTCAGCATGGATTTACGAAGGGCAAATCATGCTTGACTAATTTTCTGGAATTTTTTGAAGATGTAACTAGGATAATGGACAAGGGAGAGCCAGTGGATGTAGTGTACCTGGACTTTCAGAAAGCATTTGATAAGGTCACATATAGGGGATTAGTGGGCAAAGTTAGGGCACATGGTATTGGGGGTAGAGTGCTGACATGGATAGAGAAGTGGTTGGCAGACAGGAAACAAGGAGTCAGGAGTAAAGAGTCACTTTCAGAATGGCAGGCAGTGACCAGTGGGGTACCGCAAGGCTCGGTGCTGGGACCGTAATATACATCAATGATTTGGATGAAGGGATTCAAAGTAACATTAGCAAATTTGCAGATGACACAAAGCTGGATGGCAGCGTTAACTGTGTGGAGGATGCTATGAGAATGCAGGGTGACTTGGACAGGTTGCTGGAGTAGGCAGAAGCATGGTAGATGAAGTTTAATGCGGATAAATGTGAGGTTATCCACTTTAGTAGCAAAAACAGGAAGGCAGATTACTATCTAAATGACGTCAAGTTGGGAAAAGGGAAAGTACAACGTGATCTGGGGGTCCTTGTACATCAGTCTATGAAAGTAAGCATGCAGGTACAGCAGGCAGTGAAGAAAGCGAATGGCATGTTGGCCTTTATAACAAGAGGAATCGAATATAGGAGCAAAGAGGTCCTTCTGCAGTTGTACATAGCCCTAGTGAGACCACACCTGGAGTATTGTATGTAGTTTTGGTCCCCTAATTTGAGGAAGAACATTCTTGCTATTGAGGGAGTGCAGCGTAGGTTTACAAGGTTAATTCCCGGGATGGCGGGACTGTCATATGCTGAGAGAATGGAGCAGCTGGGCTTGTACACTCTGGACTTTAGAAGGATGAGAGGGCACCTCATTGAAACATATAAGATTGTTAAGGGCTTGGACATGCTAGAGGCAGGAAACATGTTCCCTATGTTGGGGGAGTCCAGAACCAGGGGTCACAGTTTAAGAATAAGTAGTAAGCTATTTAGAACGGAGACGAGGAAACACTTTTTCTCACAGAGAGTGGTGAGTCTGTGGAATTCTCTGCCTCAGAGGGCAGTGGAGGCAAGCTCTCTGGATGCTTTCAAGAGGGAGCTAGATAGGGCTCTTAAAATTAGCGGAGTCAGGGTATATGGGGATAAAGCAGGAACGGGGTACTGATTGGGGATGATCAGCCATGATCACATTGAATGGCGGTGCTGGCTTGAAGGGCCAAATGGCCTACTCCTGCACCTATTGTCTATTGTCTATTGTCTAATGTCTAAATGTACAGGGTATAGGATGAGCCATGATCCAACTGAAAGCATGAGCAGGATTGAGGGGCCACATGGTCCAGTCCAGCTTTTGTTTCTTGCATTCCTGTGTTCCATATTGTTCTACCAGCTGCACCACTGTGCAGTTTTCCCTGGAATGCCAGAGGTTGAGGGGAGATGCAATAGAAGTATATAAAATTATGAGGCATGAATGCAGTAATCAGTAGGAATCTTTATTGCAGTGTGAAAATGTCAAATACTAGAGGACATAACTTTAACTAGAGAGGGGCAAGGTTTAAAGGAGATGTGGGGGGGCAGATTTTTATACTGGTGGGTGCCTGGAATGTGCTGTCAGGGGTGGGGGTGGAGGCATATACGGTACAATAGTGATGTTCCAGAGGCTTTTAGATAGGCACATGTAATGTAGGGATTGGAAGGATGTGCATCGTGAGCAGGCAGGTGCGATTAGTTTACCTTGGCATCATGCTTGGCACAGACATTGTGGGCTGAAAGATCTGACCCTGTGCAGTATTATTTTGTGTTCTTTGCAGGAATACTGTATTGGACACATACCTTCAACAGCTTCACCAATAAACCAAAGCCAATACATGGTGAAGGGATCTGAAGGTAGTAGGATTACAATTGGTTGGCATGTCCCAAATGAGTTGAAGGTTCCCCATCCAACACTTTACATTTGTTGCTCATCATGGAGGTGGACTGTGTGCAGCAGGGGGATTAATCTGAATAAAATCAGTTAAGATCAATGCGAGAATGTACACACAATCGGATGAGGGTGGAATTAGGTTAAATATCAGTAGGGTTTCCTTCTCCTGATGATTCCCTCAGTTTTGGAGAAGGGGAGCGACACAAATTCTAAAAACAAGTTAATATTTTTATGTACTGTTGGTACGTGGGATGTTGGGAGATGTATCTTTTAGTTGCTGATGATATTGAGAATCTGTTTACGATTGCATTTGGGCATTGGAGAATTTCTTTGTATTTGACCTTTTCTCTCCTTTGAATTGACCTCACGCATTTCGACTCTCCCACAAAATTACGTGCTTGCTGGCGTGGGAGGACCTTGTGGGCCATGTAGCATTGTCGAAATAAACTGAATAGAACAGAATCAATGAGCCAGCTGGATATTTTTGTGTTTATCTGTTTGTAATGTTAACGCTTTTATTTTACTTCGGAGTCACGTGAGTGACTACGTGAAGAACCCCGTACAGCCGTTCGTGCGTCATTACGTCAGACGCTCGTGCAGACGACTGTGGAGCAGCGCTGCTCCTCCAACGGTGAGTCTAAAAAAAAGTTTCAGGTAAGTGCTATTTCTTACCTGTTCTAGGTTTCCTTCAGGAACCTCCGGGGTTCTTGCGGGATGGTCGCGAGGCCGACGAGTGAACCAGCCTAGGGCTTTGGGGGGAAAACCCTGGCTCGACCGCGGGAGCGGGGAGCTGGCGAATGTCGGGTTTGCGATCGGAGTCACTGATAACGCGGTCAGTGACTCCACATGTTGGGTTCCCGGGGAGGGGATACCCGAGAATAGTGCGGTTCCAGACCGTAGTAGTCCTTAGGGGATGGGGCTTACCGGACCTGAAAGGTCAGCCTGAGTTCCCGGTGGTGGAGAAACTTAACTGTAGGCGGTTCCCACACTGCAGTAGTCCCTAGGGGATGGGGCTTAACGGACCTGAAAGGTCAGCCTGGGTTCCCGGTGGTGGAGAAACTTAACTGTAGGCGGTTCCCAGACCGCAGTAGTCCCTAGGGGATGGGGCTTAACGGATCTGAAAGGTCAGCCTGGGTTCCCGGTGGTGGGGAAACTCAAGTGTTTGCGGTTCCCAGACGGGAGCAGTCCCCAAGAAATGGGGTTTAATTCAAGTAAATGAGTAACCCGGGTGCCCGGGGATTGATTCCCAGGGAGGGGAAATTCACTTATGGGGTTCCCTAACCACAATAATCCCCAGGATATGGGGACAGTTGACAAAATAGTCAGAGTAATTAAGAAAGATTTGGTAGGTTCACCTCTGGGAATGAATTTAGAGAAACTCCTTTAGGCAGGAGGTGGATCAGTAGTAAAGTTATGGCAATGGCAGCCTATGGCAGAAGCTGAGCCAGCAGCACCTTTGGGAAGGGCTGCATCATGGGAATGCCAAGTTATGGCAGTGCCAGCCTATGGGAGAGGTTGTGCCAACAGTACCTTTGGGAAGGGCTGCATCATTGGAATGCCAAGTTATGGCAGGCTAGCCTATGGGAGAGGCTGTGCCAGCAGTACCTTTGCTCAGGACTGCTCATGGGGATGCCAAGCTATGGCAGGCTAGCCTATTGGAGAGGTTATGCCAGCAGCACCTTTGCTCAGGGCTGCTTCATGAAAACGCCAAATCTATGGCAAATACTGGTCTATGGGAAAGGCCGCGCCAGCAGCACCTTCTTCAGGGCTGCTTTATGGGAATAGCTGTTTAGTAGGGTATTCCCATTTACAGTGATCATGGGGGATGAGGGGTCATTGTTAGGATAAGGCAATATAACAGGATCTGTTAAGTCTTAAACTATATTTGAGAAATTGGGCTCCTCCATCCAGCTAGATTAAGTCTATCAAATAGACTTGTAGGATGTTGGGATTCACTTTTAGCTATTCAATTGGCTGAGATGCCGGCCGGGGCAACAGATGGCTGTCAATAAACTCTGGTAACAGGTTTACTAGTCGTTAGATTAATTGTTAATAGTATAGATATGATTCAGCTGTGCAAGTAAGACAACATCTTGTTAAATGGTTAACTATTAAGTGCATTATAGGTCATTGTTAACACACCTTGTTTCTCCAGGTGATATCAATAAAGTCACAAGGATGGACAAACGGTATTCATTACTGCTCCAGTTGTTGTTAAGTAAATCTTCAATTAAATTACCATATAGTGCTAATGGCCTTAAATAGGAAATTGTGTCAGCAGTGCTTTTAGCAGGCCTGCTTAAGGTCTCCCTCATGTAGGAGGAGAGCACGCTGCGTCAGTATTATTCTGACGCTGGGGCCAAATCAGTCGGCGTATTGCTGAAGCTGCGCCAGCAGCACCTTATAACCATATAACCATATAACAGTTACAGCACGGAGACCGGCCCTCTCGGCCCTTCCAGTCCGTGCCGACCATTTGTTTTCCCCTAGTCCCATCTACCTGTACTCAGACCATACCCCTCCATTCCCTTCACGTCCATATACCTATCCACTTTACTTTTAAATGTTAAAATCGATCCTGCCTCCACCACCTCTGCTGGAAGCTCATTCCACACAGCCACCACCCTCTGAGTAAAGAAGTTCCCCCTCACGTTACCCCTAAACTTCTGTCCCTTAATTCTCATGTCATGCCCTCTTGTTTGAATCTTCCCTACCCTCAATGGGAAAAGCTTATCCACGTCAACCTCAATGGGAAAAGCTTATCCACTTATCCACCTTGTATTAGGGCTGCTTAATGGCTCCCTCACGTAAGAGGAGAGCATGTGGGATCAGTATAGTCTAATGCCAAGTCTGAGGGTATAGCCATAGAGCATGCCCAAGGGATTCAGGGCATATGCCCAGAGGTCTATGTCTGGCCAGAAAGTTACCATCCCAAACACATATGCAGTGAATACCGCTCTAAGGGGGGCATTACAGTTGGCCGTCGAAATCTTCTATTCAGGTAAGACCTTTCCATTGGCGAAACCTGGAGGACAAAGCACAAGCTATTGGAACGAGCAAGGTTTCATAGTTTTTGGTGATTATGCGCTCCATGTCTTTATTGGCAATAAGAGGTTCACTGAAGTTGGTGGCAGCATGAAGGCTGACCAGAGGTTCCACGCACCGTACCTGTGCTACTCTACAATTAAGGGACCACTTACAGCTTGGTAAGGTGTTCACTTAGTTAAACATTACAAATGATTGAGACATTATCAGCTATTTGAGGGGTCTAATCATGTAAAATGGTCTGTTCTAGCTTTTCAAGCAGGTTAGAATTGCGCAGGTTCAGTAGAAGGACCAAGATTGTCTTACAAGACCGTTTCAGAAATCGGGCCACAGTTGCTGTTTACGGCAGATTCCAAGTTGCAAATATCATCTCGAGTCTGGAGGTGGAGCAGATTTGCATGATTTGCAAAAAATGTCTGTTGTGGGTATCAACTATCTATAGACCCTACGGGCATCGTATGGGTTAAAGAGTGATTGGACAAATGTGCATATTGTGATGCTCAGGTTGATACATTATGATGATGGCATATGTTAGTGACGAGGGTGCAATCAGTTAAAGACCCATGGAATGGTTACATATCTTGTTGTCACAGGAGAATCGTCAAGTATAGGTTAATGGCAACACAGAATTGGTGTTGAATTGCACTATATTATGAAATTCTGGTTAATGGACCACCTAACATGGTTCATGTTTATTTCACTGGTTGCAAAATAGTGGCATTACAGTGGCGAAACATACAATTTCGCTAAAAGGAGTAGGAAGGACTTTTATGGCTCCCTCCATTTTGTGTATTAATTGAGGTTTCAAATAAAGTCATTAAGAGGCTGCTTAAGGTTCCTATTGACTGGTTATGCACATTGATTCCTGGTTTGTTGCAAATAATATACCCTTATTTGGTTATTTTTAAACGTAATTTTCTGGTTCAGCCTGAGGCTTGGGAAATCACTTGTTGCATGATAAACTCAAATTATGTTCTGCAGGTTAATAAACTGCCCTAAGATTTGGGTTGTTACATCTATCCTTCTATGTGTTCAAAGTGTTTGCATAGCACCAAACCGTGGAATTTTCTTTTCCAGGAGATGAAAGAGTTTGTTATGCTTATGTTCCATGGAAAATGTTATTGATTGCTAAAGTTTCAAGTTCATGCTAAATTATCGTTTGTTAATTATGAAGTTATACGGCCATTAATTGGGTTATCAAGGGGTAGGCTATCTTCAACATAGGTCCCAGGACCAATATAATGCCATATGCGATGTTGACATTTGTGAACACTGTTTTCACCAGGAGCTGCAGCTATATCCTTAAATATGGCTGGAGTTTATTAGGTAGTTATCCTTCTGGCATTGGTTTAGTGCAGCAGGTTCAGTCGCTACATAATTGTGATCGTACAGGATGATAACGTCTGTAAATTTATAATATATAATATTATGTTATAAATACTTGAGCAGACCAGAAGGGGGTCGGGTCTCAAAATAGTCACAGGCATACCAGGGGACCTTTGATAAGGTAAGCACATATATACAACAATATGTCAAGGTCATCAAGAGCTTGGAGTTCTGGACTAGCAATGTCGTTAGTCACAATAAATAAATAAATAAATAAATAAATAAATAAATAAATACATAAATAAATAATTTGGGAGAACTTATTGTTCAGGCCATTCCAGATGAGAAAAACAGAGTTGTGTTATGTACTAATGGATTCTGATTCCAGATCTCATTCCACCAGGGCTGCTACAACATCAGCAGCAAGGGTATTTATGTTCCGCTGGGTCGCATCATTACGGCTGCAGCATAGTCCAACGAACGACTCTCCAAACATCTGTAATGACCCATTGCTGACCCTGGGTTATTAACTCTATTTATGTTCTGGTTATATTTTCCATCTGGGTGAGAGATGGAAATATTATTGTTTCATTTAAACAGCATCAGCATGTTTTACATCTATGTTATGACTGTATGCATTATGAATATTTCCCTTCATTTGTCAATGAAGCAGGTGTGGTTGTGTACACTCGTTTCACACGGCATGATATCACAGAGCTTTGAACTCTTCACGTAGTCACTCACGTGACTCCGAAGTAAAATAGTAAGATTAAACGAGAACTTACCAGTTTGAAGTTTGATCTTTATTTTATGAGGAGTCGAGTTGAGGGACTACGTGCCCTCCGCTCCCAGCCCTCATAGATCTCATCTGGTAGTTCTAGTCTTTGTTATCTTACCATTATACTTCAGTCATTATTATCTGTGATTTCACACCGTTGCTTTGAAGATTGACGCACGAACGGCTGTACGGGGTTCTTCACGTAGTCCCTCAACTCGACTCCTCATAAAATAAAGATCAAACTTCAAACTGGTAAGTTCTCGTTTAATCTTACTAGTAACATTGAGTCTATTCACATCCAGCAAAAGTGAAGATTGTCAGTGCAAGGGCTCCTTTGAAATGTGGCACTTTGGGATTAGGTAGAATTTCACACAACTTGTAAATGACTGCAATTACATTTTACATTGCTGTATATTTACTTACCACGTGATATTCTAATCAGAAAAGAGAATGCGTTACAATATTCATTAGCAAATTTGGTTAAAAATACAACTCACTGGACAGATTGTAGAACATAAATAAAAACAGTATTTGTTAGTATGTCATATTGTCTAGTTAAATAGATATGAGACCATTGAACAATAAATTGATAGACACATTGCAATAATGAACAATTCATTCAACGTACCCTGTTCGTGACAGATGTACTATACAAGCTAACAGGTGACTCACTCTACACACTATCATCAGTGCTAATAATCACTTTGTTTTGAACTTTGCAGTATTTTCCTTGCAGTTCATATCTTTAGTGTACGATGGAGCTGTTTTTCAGCAGATCCCCCATCGGAGCTTTAATTTGATATGTATGAAATGTTAATTACAGTGTTTTTGCCACAGTTCAGTCACACGCACTTTTAATTGTGCAATTTACATACAATTATAATACCACAGCTGTTGGTATGCTGTAATGTTTCTCAAAGGTTGCATTTTGGGAGTTCCGGTTAAATACCTACTCGCACATGTAACAGTCATATAACTGCATGGTGTAGCAGTATATTATATCATTACATAACAGAATAGTCATCTTCCAATGAAAATCGCATTTGGTCGATGGTGTAGGTGTATATGACAAGCAGGTTCAGTTTAGTTTAGTTTAGATTAGAGATACAGCGCGGAAACAGGCCTTTCGGCCCACCGAGTCCGCGCAGACCAGCGATCACCCTGTTCACCTGCACTATCCTACACACTAGGGACAATTTACAATTTTTTACCAAGACAATTAGCCTACCAACTTGTACGTCTTTGGAGTGTGGGAAGACATCGGAGCACCTGGAGAAAATCCATGCGGTCACGGGGAGAACGTACAAACTCCATACGGACAGCTCCCGTAGTTAGGATTGAATCCGGGTCTCTGGTGCTCCCACTTTCTCGAGTTACGAATTCTCCCAAGTTTTCCCCTTGATTCAACCTCGGAGAATGTCCATAGCGAGTCTGTAGGAGTCCATAGCGAGTCTGCAGGAGTCCGTAAATATTTCGTAGCGGCTCGTAATGCCAGCCGTAGGCACTCGGGGCATCAGGTAAGTCGGGACGTTTTTTCAGCATGTTGAAAAATGTCCACGAGTAAAAAAAAGTAGCCCCAAGTACCTATGGCTGGCTATTACCGTAATTCTCCGAGTTTGAATCAAGGGGAAAACTCGGGAGAATTTGTGGTAACTCGGGAAAGTGGGACAGGGGCTTAAGGCAGCAACTCTGTGCAAACCTGCCGTCCCCTTTCCCTTTAATTCAATTGTATTCCAAGGTATTCAATTTTGTGTCAGTCTTATAGTTTAGTCGGAGATTAAAGCCATGTAGATCGTTAAGTCACTGCAAAGAGATGGAACAGAACATAATGTAATGCCTTTTTAGAGCTGGAAAAGGTCACTGGATTCAGAGGAAATCAAATCAACTACAACCTTTATACTTTTTCTTCAAAACAGGCGACTTGTCCATAGGTTTGGAGCTCACAGGGTAAACAGTTTCTAGAATTCCTGAATTGCTTCTTTAAACAATAGTATATTAGTTTGATTAGTTTTTACCAGATATTTATGTGACTTGGTGCATTTGTGATTTAAATTTCGCTTTTATAAATTTGCATACTTACTATTTTTAACAAGTACAGAAGCAAGCAACCCCTTCTGTAGCACGATAAGATAATTGCATTGTTATTTTAAGGATTAATTTAAGCCTTTCTCCTGTGGTGTTGCCACTGAGCAAAAGTGATATAAAACTGCACAATTTGCTTGTCTATTCTTTCTCCCTATTTTCTTCACCGCTGCTTTCTTTTCACTTTGTTTCTGAATGCCCTTAAGGTACTTTTCTCATTGTGCTGTCCACCTGTCTATTCGCTTGCTGCATATCTCCCAGTTTCTCTGGACAAACCTTTTATTGGTGCACTGAATTTCTATTGCTCATCTTTTTTATAAGCACATGGCACTGAGAAACTTGACAGACTGTGGAAGACATTTCAGTTCCCGGTCTGAATAGAAGGGCAACTTGACGGGACTCTATGGAAGGATAGACGAGACACTTCAACAATAGCTTGTTGTGTTCAATATACATAGGATCATAAGACCATAAGTGATAGGAGAAGAATTAGGCCATTCGGCCCATCAAGTCTACTCCCCCATTCAATCATGGCTGATCTACCTCTCCCTCCTAACCCCATTCTCCTGCCTTCTCCCCATAAACTCTGACACCTGTACTAATCAAGAATCTATCCATCTCTGCCTTAAATATATTTACTCACTTACCCTCCACAGCCTTCTGTGGCAAACAATTCCACAGATTCACCATCCTCTGATGAAAGAAATGCCTCCTCATTTGATTTGATTTGATTTCATTTAATTTAATGTCATTGACTTCAATTAAGAGACACCAAAATGCTTTTTCCCTTACATTCATACAAAAAATAAAATAAGAAAAACACAAAAACACAGAACACGATAGTCCACAACACAAACAACCCCACAGCGGCACCAAAGTTCCCCACTGTGAGGGAAGGAACCAAAGTCCAGCCAACCTCCTCGCTGATATTCCCCAATGTTCACCCGTGGTCAGGGCCTCCTGAGCACCCATAGTCGACGCCAAGGTCGGCCCGATGTTCAGGCCCTCTTGCCGGGAACGATGGAACCCCGACGTCGAACGGGAGAACATCCTCAGCGGCCTGGACCTCTGAATCGGCCACCTTCCACCTTCAACCGGAACTCGCAGCTCCGGATGTCCACAGGTTGTGCTGAGCGGAGATTCGCGCTGGCGACCCCCGGCAAACGGTCCCAGGACTCCGCGATGTTAAAGTCAGCTTCGCCCGCGTTGGGAGCTCTGCACCCACAGCTCTGCGATGTTGGAACAGCGGCCCAACATTCTGGAGCTCCGAGCAGCGATCCCAGGTAAGTCCTCGCCCGCTCCGCGATGTATCGAGTGCAGCGCCGCAGCTGCTGAAGCTCTGGTCCGTCCCGGCAGAAAAGGCTGTGATAATCCAGTTCGTAGGCTGCGAGGGGTGGGGGGGGGGGGGGGGTGGGGGTGGGGGGGGCGAGGATTTGACTCAGATAATAGCTCCATCCTCGTCAGGAAGCGACTGAAGGGCGGTTCCCCCCTTACCCTACCTGCTTACCCCCACATCAAAATACTGAAAAAAACCTAAAAAAAATAAATAAAACCACACTCTAAACATAACAAAATAAAAAAAGACAACCAGACCATGGGCGGAGGCAGCTAGTAACAGCGCCACCGGATGTCATCTCCTTCCTAAAAGAACTTCCTTTCATTCTGAGGCTATGACTTCTAGTCCTAGACTCTATGCTTTTCTGCTTTATTTAGAATGCTAAATACAGCAATCAAGTCACCTTTTAACTCTCCCTTTTTCAGTGAGAACATAGCCAATTTATGCAATCACTGGGTAAGCAACCTTTCCAATTCCCACGCATTGCCAGAATAGCTAAATTATTGGTTCCATGATCAGAATTTGATGCAATATGATCACAACAATGATTTATAAAGTATATAGAATTTTCCACATATTTTGATCCGTTCTTCATGTTATAATCTCAATTTATTTTAATAATCGCCTCTAAATACTGTGAAAGCCTCAATATGTTGCCAATTGATAAAATGTTCTTAATATTTTGACCTACTGTTTCCTGTCTCAATTAGTTTTCATCTTTGCCACAAAACACTGCTGTGAAAGCTTCAATATGTTGCCATAGCGTCTTACAGCGTAGAAACAGGCCCTTCGGCTCAACTTGCCCACACCGACCAACATGTCCCATCTTGTATAGTCCCACCTGTTTGTGTTTGGCCCATATCCCACTAAACTTGACCTATCAATGTACCTGTCTAAATGTTTCTGAAACATTATGATAGTATCTGCCTCAACTCCCTACTCTTGCAGCTCATTCCATACCCCTCAGATTCCTATAAAATCTTTCCCCCTTCACCTTAAACGTATGCCCTCTGGTTCTTGATTCCACTACATTGGGCAAGAGACTCTGTGCGTCTACCCAATCTATTCCTCTCAAAATTTTATACACCTCAATAAGATCTTTATTTTGTCAGTAATTTATTTTTTTCCCCCATTTACTTAATAGTGTCTTCCTGCATACTCTTTTCCAATTATATATATCATGGTGGGTTCAGGACACAATTGGTTCCTCAGTATCAATAGTTGAGGAATTTTTACAAATGTGTAACTCATGAGTTCATTATGATTATTTTACATGTCCACCCATCATGGTCTATTGCAACGTCTGAAAAAGATATTTACTGAGGATCCAGAAAGATAAACATATTTCGATTGAGATCTTATAATTAGAATTTTTGCAGAGAAACAAAAATTCTGGAGAAGTAATAGCAAGAAGAACTTTGAGTTCATGGTCTCGAACAATGGAACAAGGTGCCTTTTTCAGAATAGTATGATCTTGATTAAATCTTCCTGCATTACCATAGAAAATGATTAGTTGGGTACTTCAGAATATTCTACTTCTTGAGGAAGTAAGAGTTCAAGATCAATAAAATACACAACGAGGAGTAGGAACAAAGAACTGCAGATGGTGGTTTACAAGAAAAGGACACAAACTCTTGGAGTAACTCAATGGGTCAGACAGCATCTCTGGAGACCATGGATGGGTGACCCCTTTTCAGACTAAAGACATCTGAAGATGGGTCCCAACCTGAAACACCACCTATCCACGTTCTCCAGAGATACTGCCTGCCTGATGAGTTACTCCAGCACTTTGTGACCTTTTAGATGTCTGTTAAGTTAAGTTTTCTTTGCTACCTTGGCTTTCCTTGTTGCCAGCAATCTAGCTCAGAAATATTCTGTGGATGTTATAGCATAGTATCTAATTGTGCATATCAGCTGAAAACATATGGCATCACATAACATACCCCTTTAAATTGATGACTATATAGGCATGTGAGGAAAGCTTTACAATAGATTTCTTTCAAAGATCCCACATTGTCACTGGCTCTTCACATCATCTGAGAAAAATCTCTGCAAAGCATTTTTCCCCCTATAAGAAGACCAAATGTGACCACAGCGAATTTGTTTAAAGAATTTTCCTGCATTATTCATCAGCTTCTTCCCATGGTAAAACTCTTATATTTTCAACAGCAAAGAATATTGCATCAAGCTACCTATACTTATCCTTCACCCTGTCTGTGCCTCATTAGATTTTGTGTTCCTTAGTCCGCAATGCTGTCGGCCAAATAGTTTGGGAAAATGTATATTTGCAACGAGTGAATAAATAGTAGAGGCCACCGGTAGTAGCTTTCACAATTCCCATGCCAATTAGAAACAAATAGATTTGTTTGGGGCAAAAAGCATATGGCACAGGAACAAGTCCATGTCAACCATCATGTACCCCATTATATTAATCCTATATATTCCTAAGTTTAATTTATTGTCATGTGTTTTGAGGTACAGTGAAAAGCTGTTGTTTGAGTGCTAACCAGTCATCAGAAAGATAATATATGATTACAATTGAGCCATCCACAGCGTACAGATACAGGACAAAAGGAATAACATGAATAACACTTAGTGCAAGATGGTGCAAGAGTCCAGTAAAATAAGATAGTCTGAGGGTCTAAATGAGGTAGATAGTAGCTCAGGACTACTCTCTATTCCCACTATCCCATCAACACCACTCACCTTCACACAAGGGACATCTTACAGTAATAATTCAACCGGCCAACCCGGAAAGATCTTTGCAATGTAAGAGAAACTCCCGGGTGAGTAGTCGCCCAAGGAGTCAAACCTTTTTCTGGTCGCTGCTGGATTTTCAACATTTTGAAAATTTTCAGCGACGTGCTGCGACCATGATGGGTGCCGCAGTCGCCGAAAAAATCGCATCAGTGGGACAGGCCCACATATATATATGTTAGTGTTTTTGCATTACAGACCAGGGATCCTAACTCAGTGCTGCCTTCGTGTGTGTATATATATATATATATATATATACACTAGACTAAGTGGGACCCGTTGGGTCCAATATTCACACCAAGCCCACCTCTCCACCAATTCCAATATTGGCGGCCAGTTGGGGGGGGGGGGGGGGGGGCTTACTGGAGCGCTGGTATGGGTGTTGTGCGCTGAAGGGACTGGTTTCCAGAGGGCTAGTATGGACATTGTGGGCCGAATGGATTATTGGGCTGGCAGCTCAGTCACTCAGGCCTGGTGGGCTGGCAGCCCAGTCACTCAGGCCTGGTGGGCTGGCAGCTCAGTCACTCAGGGCTGGTGGGCTGGCAGCTCAGTCACTCAGGGCTGGTGGGCTGGCAGCTCAGAAACTGCCAGAAATTCTGCCCAAAACAGGTGAGAGACTGTGAGAGGGAAGGGGGAGGATAGAGAATCAATTTTAGACATGTTTCATCTATTTCTACAGATCACAGCAATGAAGGAGGGAAGTCTATCCTGGCCTAGATCTCACAGGGAGCCAATGAATGGAAGGAGAAACATACTGAGATGATGTTTAATACTTGCACAGGGAATATTTACTGATGGGCTGAATGGACTCCTCCTAGTACAGGCCTGATGGGCTGAAGGGACTATACATAAAACATATGAGTGAAATCTCAGTGAAAGGCACTTTTTCTGGTCTTTTCCTGGCCTTTTGGGCCAAAATGCTCTTACTGGGCAAAAGGGACCGGTTTCTCAGCTAATAGAGGCCCTGTAGGCTGAAATGAATGGTTTCAGGCAGACCAAACAACTCATTTCATGTAATTTCATTTCTATTTCCATTTCAAGCACAAGGCAGGCCAAACATCTCATTTCATTTCATTTCCATTGCCATTTCAGTTTCAAGCACAGGGCAGGCCAAACAACTCATCTCATTTTTATTTCATTTCATTTCCATTGCCATTTCCATTTCAAGCACAGGGCAAGCCAAACAACTCATCTAATTTTCATTTCATTTTCGTTTCCATTGCCATTTTAGTTTCAAGCACAGGGCAGCCAAACAACTCATCTCATTTTCATTTCATTTTATTTCCATTGTCATTTCAGTTTCAAGCACAGGGCAGGCCAAACAACTCATTTTATTTTCATTAAGGGCTAACAAATCATTTATTACAAGTACATTGCAGACTCACAGTTCAGTTGACTCACAGCAGAATCAGAATTGTGGTCTCTCCCTCACGATCTTCCTGAGTGAATGACTCATGTCCAGGCATCCGTGGTTTTATAGTCCCGCCCCCGGAAGGTGCGTAACCTTCACCATGGTGATTAACAGTCAAGATTTTTTAAACACTCATAACTTTTTTTATTTTTCATCCATAGGAAAATTCCTCAGGGCCGCCTCAGTGGAGGAGGACTGTGAGTAAGATGGCCAAAAATCATCGCGATATAGGGTAGCGTTTTTTATAAAATCAATATACAGCACAGACAGCAAGTGGTCAAGATGAGTCTTTTAGTTATATAGATATAGACATTTCCAAGATAGACAACCTCAGTCTTGGCAATGAGGCTGGCTTTAACTAGCCTGTCATTGTTTTCAGATACTTGACATGTTCACTCCAAGCATCTCATGCAACAAAGGGTGATAAACATGGATCAGGTAAATACTCAATCTGGCAGTTGGTGCACTGGTTAATCTCCGAGAGGTCAACACTGTATTTTCACACCATTTGGCCTGGGTTTGTACAGAAAATAGCATTCTGTTTAACAAAGCAAGATAGTTATTTGGCTTTGTCATTAAAGATTACCTGGCAATGACTATCAACTTACGTGGTCATGTTGCAATTGTACAAGACATTGGTGAGACCAGGTTTGGAGTATTGTGATCATTTTTGGTTCCATTGTTATCGGAAAGGGTTATTGTTAAGCTGGAAAGGGAGCAGAAACGATTTACGAAGACGTTGCCAGGACCTGAGGGCCTGAGCTGTAGGGAGTGGTTGAGCAGGGTGGGGTTTTATACCTTGGGGTAAATGCACATGTTCTTTTACCCAGAGTATAGGAATTGAGAACCAGAAGACTTAGATTTAAGATGAGGGGGCAATCTTTAATAGACCACTGAGGGGCAAATTTTTACACAAAGAGTAGTAGATGCATGGAATGAGCTGCGGAAGGCATAATTTGAACACATTGACAATCTCCTCTTGATTTTATTTCAATCTGGAAAAGTAACCACATAAAACCTATTTAGTTTCCAGATGTCATCCTTCGCAAGACCCTTCTTATCGCAAGGACTTTCTGCATTTCGCAAATCAAACTTGTCCTGCAAACCTTCCCTCTCACTTATCTGAAGCATGTCTCTGTTTTTGCCATCTCTCAGAGCCAGACCTCCTATCATTAGGAAAGTCTGATCTCTCTGGTTTCTATACGCATCCATCCAAGGCTGACTAGCAATGCCTTGTTTTGCTCATCCACAATTGTATGTCATTAACCCATCCTTCATCTTCCTCTGAGTAACAGACTGCAATCACCCTATCTATTTCCCTCATTGTTTTAAACACCTCTATAAGATCATCCCTCAAACTCCTGCACTCCAGGGAATAAAGTCCTAGCACGTCCAACCTTTCCCTATAACCGAGGCTATTGAGTCCTGACAATATCCAGGATGATCTACAGGCCCAAGCTTGTATTTCACATGTAGTTGTGCCTGAAAAAAAGTCACACTGCTTTGTGTTGAAGTTCCTGTTATTCATCATGAGTTTTCAAACTTCCCTATCACCATGATGACGCGGTTGTTCAGTGTACTTCATGGCTTTGAGCAGTCTCTGTTCTTTTCCATTCATTCTTCATCATTAACCTTCATGTATATGGCATAGACAAAAAAATCTGGAGTAACTCAGTGGGACAGGCAACATCTCTGGAGAGAAGGAATGGGTGAGATTTCGGGCGGAGACTCTTCTTCAGACTAGTTGGGGATAAGGGAAATGAGAGATATAGACGATGATGTAGAGAGATAAAGAACAATGAATGAAAGATGTGCAAAAAGGTAATGATGATAAAGGAAACAGGCCATTGTTAGCTGTTTGTTGGGTGAAAATGAGAAGCTGGTGCGACTGGAATGGAGTGAGAGGGAATGCCGGGGTTACTTGAAGTTAGAGAAATCAATATTCGTATATGAACCCGTGCCTTCTTGATCTAAAGTGGAGTAACCTGCAAGGTGTTCAGAGTTATAGGTAAAAAGCACTAAAAGGTAAGTCTAGTTTATTTGAAGTTCTTCTCACACTGCATGTGCATGACAATATATCCTCACATGATCAAACGCACCATATATTCATGTGGTAACTACTGCACTTTAACAATGATTTTCTTCATAACCATTGTGGATCTAGTTACCATGGGAACCACTGAGTTAAATTTTAAAGAAACACTAAAATTGTGGTGTAGAAAATCTAATTTCAGAAGGTTGAACATTTCCATCTTGGGTCTCCAGTGAGTCATTGTGGCTGGTTGAATAGTCTAGAGTCTGGTGATTGACAGCGAGTGATATGAAAAACCCAGCTCACTTGAAATACCAAAAATAGTCCGTGAGTAACATCTTGCACGGCTGGAAGCTAATTTCCGTAAATCAGCTTCCTTCGGGCATATGAAGGAAAATGATTTAACAGTAAAGCTGTAAGAAGAATGAATAATTTTCACCGATAGATCATGAAAGAATCGGGCACGATTTCATTTAACAGGATCATTTTTTTTGAGACCTCTGCCTCATGCAACTACCTTGGTTTCTGAAAGATGGAACATCTCTCAGAAGTATTGCTGCTTCACTGTTTTCCTTTGATGTGATCTTCCCTCTGCATTTCATACTTCATCTCTTCTCTCTTACTATCGACCCGAACCATCACCTATTCCTTTTCTCCAGAGAGGCTGCCTGGCCCGCTGAGTTACTCCAGCATTTAGTGTCTATCTTTCTGCAACTTTCAAAAAGTTAGTTGATAATGAAGGATTTATTGCTTGTATAGAAGCCATTGGGTGTGTGGGAGTGAATTGCAAGGGAGCAATTGAGCTGTGACATTCAGAGGATATAAAGGCTAATTTTGTGGCCAAGCCTTCTGTAATTCTTGGTACATCAACGCTAATTACTGGCAGTCGGAATGGTTGAGATTTGATCAGTTCATTAAATTTGCATAATTTCAGTGGGCAGAGAGTCCCATTATACTTGTACGTACAATACCTGCATTGGGGTAATGCACAGTATTTTTCGAATGGAGGCTCCAGTCTTTTGTTTGCATGCTGGCCTTCTTTTAGCTAGTTTTGTTTATTGTCATGTGCACCGAGGCACAGTGAAAAGCTTTTTGTTGATGCTGTCCAGTCAGTAGAAAACGACACAGGGTTACAATTGAGCCATCCACAGTGTACAAATTCATGCTAAAGGGGATAACGTTTAAATTCCTGTAAAGTCTGATTAAAGATAGTCCGAGTGTCTCCAATGAGGTAGATGGTAGGTCAGGACTGCACTCAATGCATCATTCTCCAGGTTGTTGATAGGATGGTTCAGTTGCTTTTTGCTTGATAACAGCTGGGAGAAACTATACCTGAATTTGGTGGTGTGCGTTTTCACACTTCTGCACCTCTTGCCCGATGGAGGGGGGGGGGGGGGGGGGGAAGAGGGAATGTCAGAGGTGAGACTTGTCCTTGATTATGCTGGTGGCCTTGCTGAGGCAGCATGAAGAGTAGATGGAGTCGATGGAAGGGAGGTTGGTTTGTGTGTTGGTCTGGGCTGCGTTCACCTTTGTGGTCAGAGTGACTGTAGAACCTCTCGGACCATGACTGATTCAGTAAAGAGGGTCTGGAAAAGGTGGATTTGGAATCTGGCCTTTTTTGGGGACAGATAAATATTACTCACTCACAGACAGCATGGAATAAAGCATAGAGGTGATAATCAATCAGCACAGACTGGATGGGCTATGTGTAGGTACAAATGGAAACGACGTACACTGAATTGAAGAAGAAGGACGTTACAGGGAACTCGAATGCTAGTCACATGAAATGGTGTTTCCTGCTAGATTACTTGTAGCAGTGCTATGGTAACAAGAAGTAAGCCCAAGAAACTTCAGATGTTGGTGGGTTGTGGTGAAGCCAATCTTCACCACAACCCACCCCTTCTCGGCAATCTGAAATATGTTGGATTTCTGTCATAGAAGGATCCCTCACCCACGACTCTTCTGTGTCCTGTTCTGCCTCCCTCTCTCCAGGATGTAACAAGGACAGAGTTCCCCTGGTCCTCACTTTTGATCCCACCAGCTTCCACATTCAATGCATCACCCTCCAACATTTCCGTCGGCTCCAACGTGGTGCCACCACTCATCACATCTTCCCATCTCCACCCCTTTCCACTTTCTGCAGAGACCACTCCTTCCACAACTCCTTGGTTTGCTCATCCCTTCCCACTCAAACCGCCCCCTCCCCAGGTACTTTCCCCTGCAACCGCAGGAGATGTAAACATCTGTCCTTGTACCTCCTCCCTCGACTCCATCCAGAGGCCCAGGCAGTGCTTCCAGATGAGACAGGGGTTCACATGACATCTCTAACATAATCTACTGCATCTGGGTTTCCCGATGTGGGCTCTTGGTGAGACCAAGATTAGGCTCTGTGACCATTTCACCGAACATTTGCGCTCGGTCTGCCAAGGTGGACTGGATCTCCCGGTTGCTAACTATTTTAACTCCCCATCCCATCCTCATACCGAACTACCCACCCAGGGTCTCCTCCATTGTCAGAGCAAGGTCACACACATATTGGAGGAACAGCACCTTATATTTAATTCACGTAGTTTACAACCCAACGGTGTGCACATTGAATTCTCCAAATTTAGGTATCTAACTACAAACACCTTCCTCGCCCCTCCCAGAACACCCCAGACTCCTCTCCCCCACCCCCCCCCCCCCCCGCCCCCTCTTCTCCCTCCCTTCCTCCATTAAATGTTAGCTAACCACTCCACAGTTTGTAAAGATGTACCTCTTGGACTTATGCCAGTCTCTATTCAAAAATTGGCTTTTATCGGGAATCTCCATGCCTGAAGACATCTGTTGCCTGTCCCTGATTAGTCCTGTTTATTTTTTTCCTCACTTCCAGTTTTTTTCATAACCTCTCTCTCCCGCAACGACAAATGACTAAAGAGACGGGTGCCTGACCGACACAAAACGCTACCTAATCCATTTCTCACAGAGATCTGCCAACCTGCTGAGTATATTCCGACATATTTGATAACTCTCTTGTTATATACAATGAAATGCAGTTCCTTGTTTATTACATATTGCATATCTAATGTTCAGATGTTCGAGGAAAGTCATTGGCCTGAAACATTAACCCTGTGGATCTCTCTATACAGATGCTTCCTGATCTCTAGTATTTCCAACCATTTTCGGAGTTTTTAAGTCAACCCACGTTTCATCTGTCTTTCACTCACAAGTTGCCAATCAGTGCTGGTGCTTCAGCACACATGTGATGTACTTAGCTCGGATGTGGCAGGGTAATGATTATAAAACTTGGGGTGGCACGGTGGTGCAACAGTAGAGTTGCTGCCTTACAGCGCCAAGACCCGGGTTCGATTCTGACTCTGGGTGCTGTCTGCACAAAGTTTGCACGTTCTCGCCTGTCACTGCGTGTGTTTTCCCCGGGTGCTCCAGTTAACTCCCACACTCCAAAGACATACAGGTTTGTAGGCTGATCGGCTTCAGTAAAGATTGTAAATTGTCCCTAGCGTGTAGGATAGTGCTAGTGCATGGAGATGGCTGGTCTTCCTGGACTAGGTGGGCTGAAGGGCCCTTTCTGCCTGTATCTCCAAAGTCTAAACTTAAAACTCTAAACCAATATCATTCACTGTCATTATCTGCATAACTATCAGCAACATCAGCCCAGAAGTTGCAGTCACCAATTGGAATTCAACTCCAGCTGTGTTGAGCTGTGACACTTTGGAGATGTTCCCGCCACTGACAATAGGATGTTCACCACGAGACCTTGAACTTGGCCTGAAGAAAGGCAGCACATGGTTCCCTGGTGTTTTGAGCACAGGAGAATGGCTCAATGACACTGAATTATATCTTTGGTACTTATACCATTTTTAGTGCGTTTTTTAAATGTTGCGATATCTTTTCCAAAGTATTCTCATGTATAGAAGATGGCACCTCTTGCATTGCAGGCTCCTCCACATTTCTCACTGTGATGGAAGGCGAAAAAAAGTTCAATCTCTTCCCTTCTTTGTCATCCAGCAGTCAGGGGCCTCGAGCCTCCCGTTGACGGGACAATCTTACTCCCGTAGTTGGCGGTGTGCCTCTTTGTCGGGGCGATCAAGCTCCTGCATTAGGGGAGAATCTCAGTTACCCCATGCCAGGTGATCTATCCCGGGTCGGGCCTAGTCGAATGTCATGCGAACTTTGGAGCTTTCCGACGACAGCAAGCTCCTTGGTGTTAAAGTCCGCAGGCCGTGGTTGGAGTGTCTATTCCAGGCAAGGAATCGGCTGTGATGGTAAGTGCACGTCCCCGTGGTGGGGCTCAAAGTCAGTCCCGAGCAAGGCCGCCTGCTCCACAATGTTAGGCCGCAGAGCGACTGGAGATACGATCCGGAAAACAAGCACATTCTCGGTGCTTGTCTGCACCTCCATGTTCTCACCCGGGCTTGCTAATCGGGGGATTGTGCTTAGGTATGGCAATACTCTACTGGAATCTTTGTAAGAAAATAATTTCACTGTGCATTTACACCTGTGACAAGAAAGCACCACTGAATCATTAAACCATTATATTTTGAAGTGTTTTGGTTTTTAAAAATGTTCTAATTTTTGGTTGGCTTTAAATATTTCTAATTTTTCTCTATGCCACCACAGAAATGATCGTGTAGTATGGTAAAGATGATTGCCCAAGAGTTCATCTTCCAAAATGCATTCATTGACTTCAGCAGCACAAGATCAAAGAGTTCTGTTGTCACGTGTCCCTGATAGGACAATGAAATCCTTGCTTTGCTTTAGCACACCAGAACATAGTAGGAATACGAATGCTGAACAGATCAGTGTGTCCATATACCATCGCATAAATATATACACACATGAATAATTAAACTGATAAAGTGCAAATAATCCGATTATTGGCTATTAAGTTTCATCCGAGCCGAGTTTAATAGCCTGATGGCTGTGGGGAAGCAACTGTTCCTGAACCTGGTTGTTGCAGTCTTCAGGCTCCTGTACCTTCTACCTGAAGGTAGTGGGGAGATGAGTGTATGGCCCGGATGGTGTGGGTCCTTGATGATGCTGCCAGCCTTTTTGAGGCAGCGACTGTGATAGATCCCCTCGATGGACGGGAGGTCAGAGCCGATGATGGACTGGGCAATGTTTACCACTTTTAGTAGTCTTTTCCACTCCTGGGCGCTTAAGTTTCCAAACCAAGCCGCAATGCAACCAGTCAACATGCTCTCCACTGTGCACCTGTAGAAGTTAGAGAGAATCCTCCTTGACATAGCAATTCTCCGTAATCTTCTCAGGAAGTAGAGGTGCAGATGTGCTTTCTTTATGATTGCATCAGTGTTCTCAGACCATGAAAGATCTTCAGAGATATGCATGCCCAGGAATTTGAAGCTCTTGACCCTTTCCACCATTGACCTGTTGATATAAACAGGACTGTGGGTCCCCATCCTCACCCTTCCAAGGTCCACAATCAGTTCCTTGGTTTTGCTGGTGTTGAGGGCCAGGTTATTGTGCTGGCACCATATGGACAGTTGGTTGATCTCACTTCTGTACTTTGACTTGTCCCCATCAGTGATATGTCCCACAACAGTGGTATCATCAGCGAACTTGATGATGGACTTTGCACCATGACCGGCTACGCAGTTTTGAGTATAGAGTGGGTACAGCAGGGGGCTGAGCACGCAGCCTTGAGGTGCTCCCGTGCTGATTGTTATTGAGGCTGACACATTTGCACCAATACAAACTGACTGTGGTCTGTGAATGAGGAAGTCGAGGATCCAATTGCAGAGGGATGCGCAGAGACCCAGTTCTGGTAACTAGCTTGGAGGGGATGATTGTATTAAATGCTGAGCTGCAATCAATGAATAACAGCCTGGCATATGAGTTTTTGTTGTCCAAGTGGTCCAGAGCGTAGTGGAGTAGCCAGCGAAGATCCTATCCCAAACCGTTGTCTGTTGTGGCGTAAGCCTAACTGCAGAGGGTCCAGTTTTTGTCGAGGTAAGGAGTTGATTTGCGCCAAGATCAACCTCTCAAATCACTTCATCACCACAGACGTTAGTGCCATTGGTCGATAGTCCATTGAGGCACATCACCTTGGCTCTTATAGGGCACAGCCCCACGGTATAATTGGAGCCTTTAAAGGGCAGATGGGGGAACCTTCAGACCTCAGAATGAGAGGTTTGAAAAGGTGCAAGTATAGAGCATCAATATCACCACATTGTGTGTTCAGCACTGCTGATTCACTGCTGAATTTCCAGGCAATTGAGTTAAAGAAATGTACATGACATCATCCTGTGAGTATAAAGGGAAGAAGAACAGGTGCAGGAGAACATAACGACCGAGAAATGGCTCACTAGAGGATCAGCTCAAAAACGGCCTTCACTGATGAAGATAAACGTGTAGATTTAAGGATCATTGCTTTTGGTCAGTCGCCAATTGCTGAATGCAGGAACCTAACATCTAGAATTTTTGTCTTTCAACATTTGGGGCTTGGAGCTATGCCCTCTGTCTTCCACGACAGTAGTAGATCTACCAATGCAAATTTGATATCGAGAGTTTGCAGTTATGCATGAAATATGTTGAGAGTCCAATGAATGTTGTAGATGGGGGTTTGCATAAGTTCTTAAGTCATATGAGCAGAATTAGGCCATTTGGCCCATCAAGTCTATTCCGCCATTCAACTATGGCTGATCTATCTTTCCCTCTCAACCACATTCTTCTGCCTTCTCTCCATAATCTTTGACACCCTTACTAATGAAGAACCTGCCAATCTCCTCTTTAAAATTACCCAATGATTTGTCCTCCACAATTGTCGATGGCAACAAATTCCACAGATTCACCATCTATGATGTGTTTGCAGGTGCCATTCTAGTCCATTTCTTCCCCCCCTAAGATAGGCAGGAAGCAGAATAGATCACAGCTCTTGATATTCCAATTTGAAGTGTTCCTGGTTGTTCCTCATGCGGATCCCAAAGTATTACAACGATCATAAAAGCAACTGACCAGCGATCTCCTCATCAGATCTTCATGCGTTACGTGCCATTAGATATCAAGAGACAAGGAAGACCGAAGTCAAGAGGGTTTTATTGTCATTTGTACCAAAACGGAACAATGAAATTCTTGCTTGCAGCGGCACAACGAGTTTGTAAACACAGTACTCAATAGACAATATAATAGTAAGATTAAATGAGAACTTACCAGTTTGAAGTTTGATCTTTATTTTATGAGGGGTTACGATGAGGAAGAACCCTGTCCAGCCGCACGTGCGTCAATCTTCAAAGCAGTGGTGTGAAATCACAGGTAATAGTGATTGAAGTATAATAGTAAGATAACAGAAGACTAGAACTACCAGATGATATTTACGAGGGTTGGGAGCGGAGGGCACGTAGTTCCTCATCGTAACTCCTCATAAAATAAAGATCAAACTTCAAACTGGTAAGTTCTCGTTTAATCTTACTATTTTACTTCGGAGTCACGTGAGTGACGACGTGAAGATTTCAAAGCTCTGATTTCATGCCCCAGATTCAAATCCGGCCTCTCACTGCATTGATTGACTCAACATAATTAAATAATCAATAATGCATCAATCATAACATTGTTTAAATGAATTAACAGTTTATTACAAAGAAAAACACTAGCAACCCCTCAGGGGGAAACTATATAACCGAACTTAAAACACTCAGCAAATACCCACAGACTTGCAATTGGCTTAAGGTAAAATCTCTGGAAGGTCAGCTCACTGGACCATCCTGCAGCCGCGAGGATATGGTCTATAGGCACGTCCATCGCCCTGGCCGCGGAGGTTGATGCCGCCCCGGTGGAATGAGATTTAAATTTATCAGAATCAATCCCAGCACTTCCCAGAACCTGCTTTAGCCACCTTGAAATTGTTTGCACCCACACCTTACTGTGTGTTTTTTTGTGGCTAATAAATAATGCTGATTCTGTTCCTCTTAGGACTCTGGTAGCCTCAATGTAATGAGACAAATATGACACTACACACAGACGAGCATCTTTGGGGTATGCTGAAAAAACAATCTTACATCCTGTCATGCCTATTCTACTCTAACCATATAAACCATATAACAATTACAGCACGGAAACAGGCCCTCTCGGCCCTTCCAGTCCGTGCCGACCATTTGTTTTCTCCTAGTCCCATCTACCTGCACTCAGACCATACCCCTCCATTCCCTTCACGTCCATATACCTATCCACTTTACTCTTAAATGTTATAATCGATCCTGCCTCCACCACTTCTGCTGGAAGCTCATTCCACACAGCCACCACATCCTCTGAGTAAAGAAGTTCCCCCTCCACGTTTACCCCGGAACCTCTGTCCCTTAATTCTCATGTCATTGCCCTCTTGTTTGAATCTTCCCTACCCTCAATGGGGAAAACGTATCCACGTCAACTCTGTCTATCCCTTTCATCATTTTAAAGACCTCAATCAAGTCCCCCCCTTAACCTTCTGCGCTCCAAAGAATAAAGACCTAACTTGTTCAACCTTTCTCTGTAACATAGTTTTGCTGGAACCCTGGCAACATTCTAGTAAATCTCCCTGTACTCTCTCTATTTTGTTGACATCCTTCCTATAACTAGGCGACCAAAATTGTACACCATACTCCAGAATTGGTCTTACCAATGCCTTGTACAACTTTTAATTATTCCCCCTACTCCTATATTCAATGCTCTGATTTATAAAGGCCAGCACACCAAAGGCTTTCTTTACCACCCCCAATCTACATGCGGAGTCCACCCTTAAGGGAAACTATGCACAGTTATTCCTAGATGCCCTCTGTTCCACAGCATTCCTCAATTCCCTACCATTTAACCATGTACGTCCTATTTTGATTTGTCTCAAATGTAGCACTTTTCACACTTATCAGCATTAAACACCAATCCTGCCATCTTTCAGCCCACTTTTCCCTCCAAATGGACCAAATCTCTCTAAACTTTGAAAATCTACTTCATTATCCACAACAACCCTATCTTAGTATCATCTGCATACTTACTTATCCAATTTTCCACCCCATCATCCAGATCATTGATGTACATGACAAACAACAGAGGACCCAACACAGATCCCCTGAGGCACCCCACTGTCACCGCTTCCAACCTGAACAAACAGAGCATCCACCATTACTCTCTGACATCTCCCATTCAGCCACTTGTTGAATCCCATCTTGCTACTCTCCGCCCATTAACACCCAAAGAAGTGAACCTTCTTAATCAACCTCACATGGGAACCTTGTCAAAGGCCTTACTGAAATCCAATTCGACATCATCCACTGCTTTATTAACCCCATATCAATTTCCTCCCTAGATAACCGCTTCAAAAATTCAAGAAGGTTTTCACAACATGACCTTCCAGGCACAAATCCATGTTGACTGTTCCTGATCAGACCCTGTTTATCCAGATGCTTATATATATTATCTCTAAGTATCCTTTCCATTAATTTGCCCACCACTGACGTCAAACTAATAGGTCTATAATTGCTAGGTTTATTCTTTGAACCCTTTTTAAACAATGGAACAACATGCGCAGTACGCCAATCCTCCGGCACTATTCCCGTTTCTAATGACATTTGAAACTCTGTTTGAGCAGATCATAAATGTAAAAGGTGATGGCATCTGCCGATACCTGCATTCTGTCTAGGCGTAGCTTCTGCAATGTCTGCACACATTGGGCTGACACCAACGCCATAAGCATGACCGCCGTCATGGTTAGTTTGGCTAGAGATACGACTGTAACAGGAGTCCACTGGCAAAGGAGCATAAGAACTTTGCTTACATTCCAAATACCCGAATACCTGGGTCTAGGAGGATTAGAGTTAAAAACTCCCTTCATAAATCTAGAGACTAACGGATGTGTCCCTATTGAATGCAACTCTGACACCATGGGCAAATAAGAAGACAGAGCACTTCTGGCTGTATTAATTGCACTATAGCTTAATTTTTGATCGAAGTAAAGAGTGGACAAGAACTCCAGCATTTTGATATGAGATATTCTGCTGTAAGCAGAATACCTCCCACTTTCTTATCGAGGTGATGTACTGCTTCTGGGTACTATCCCTGCAGGTCGACGTGAGAACATCCACGGTGCGATCAGACAGTCCTCTCCCCAGGTATGGCCTTCTTAAAATCTGCAAATTAACAGATCAATACGATCATGTAAAGGATGTTGATCGGCAGTTACTGGGTTCACCAGTAGGTTTTTATGTTTGGGAATAATCATATGAGGATGAGTAGCCATCTGCAATACCTGAGGGAACCATGGCTGGGTAGGCCAGTCTGGCACAACCAATACTCCTGAAGCAGAGTCCTGCTTGATTTTTTGCAGGCATCGACTGATGAGACAGAATTGGGGAAATGCATATAAAAACATTCCACCCCAATGCAGCGAGAATACATCAGCCACTGCTGCGCCAGGGTTCTGTCCTCAGAAACAAATTTGGGTCAACGATGGATCAGTCAATAGAAATGCAAACAAGTCAAATCTGGCATTCCATATCGACAACCACCTGCTTAAATATGTCCTGATTAAACATCCATTCTATGTTATCCATTGAATTGGCGTGAACCCTTGTGGTCCTGCCACTATTGTTGAATCTACCTGTAACTATGATTGCTGAAAGCAGATGTTTTTGTGATTGCACCAGCCCCAAATATGATTCCAATCTGTCACATGATTGCGACATTGACTCCACCCATGTGATTGACATATGCCACTGCTGTAGTGTTTGTCAATTTGAACCTGCACATGCAAGTGACGGCTTGGTAGAGCAATAAGCCTTTAAGCCCATAAAAGGTCTCCAAAAGCTCTAAATAATTTGATCGCCCTCAATGGCAGAAGGGATGTCATCACTATTCTATCTGCCTCCACAAACTGGAGAGACAAATCCGTAGCCACCGCCCGACCTAGAGCACTAACAATCTGTCGTAAGACTAAGAAGGGTGGGTTCACCAAAACTTCCCGTCAAACGTTTTTGAGACATTTGTGATCCAAGCCCACTGTATTTCTGAAATAGCTTCCGCGACCAATCCCCTGGGCCTGTCAAAGTGACCCGCATGTGTTCCTCAGTGCCTGTTCTTTTTGCTCGATGTAAGTGTCCCTAAAAGCAGAGGTCCAAACTGCACAGCTGGAAAGCAGCCACCAATTTTCCAATTAATTGACACTTGTCCTAATTGAAGGTCGTTGCTCACTAAATGGAGGTTGATACAACCTTCAATTAACTGCTGCCTTTTGTCCCTGGGCAAAGTCAAGCATGTGATCTGAACTAATGTAAAGCCCAAGTAATCAATAATTTTACTGGAGATAATTTGATTTTATCTGGATGAATGATGAAACAAAATCAAAAGTGAGTTTTAAACAACTGAAACAGATGATTCATCTGCATTCCAGTCTTCCCGATAATTAAGATATCATCCAAATAGCCATTACAAACATGCCCCTGAGCATCAAACAATTTGTAAATAATCAAGCAGCTTGAGTTTAAATCCATAGGCAATGCTTTGAATTGTCATAACTGACTCATCCCAGGTAAAACTTCAAATACCTCCTATCAATCACAATGAACAGACACTGAGTTAATATAGCATCTTTCAGATCTCTGCTTGGCATAAAACACCCTTGGAAACTAGCTAGTTTTAGCAGTAGAAAACTTTCCATTTGAAATGCCTAATGTACAAAGGGGTTCAAGCGCTCAGGTTTCCAGAATGATTCTACATTCCTCCAGTCTTTTGTAGACCTAGGAAAAAATATTGACACAAACTGACGGAAATTTGATGAACTGACTTACACATAACTCCTATTTTTGTGTAAATACGTTAAGTTCTGCCCTTATCTGCATATTCTCTTCTTGTGAAAATATAAGTGTTCGACGTGGAACATGCTGAATGGGTGGACACATAGTGGGGTAGAATTCAATTTTAACCCCTCTATACTGCCCAGTATAAATGAATCTGATGTTATCTCCTTCCATTGTTTGAGAAACAAGTGTAATTTGCCCCCAATTTGAACATCTTTTTCACTTAATTTGTATTCCTTAGGAGCAAAATCTCTCACCTGCACATGCCCTGACTGCGCTTGGTGCCCCTGGCCTCTTGTAGGGAAGTTCGTCCTTCCCCTTGTGCCTGTGACAGGCTGCCAGCTGCGTGTGTGTGAGACTGAATGGCTCGTCCCTTCACCAGCGTCTGTCATGGTACCCCGCCGATTTTGCCACTTGTTTTGATGAGACCTATGGTTTTTGCATCCTCGTGCAGTTCCTTGACTCGCTTTGCGAGGTCCTCCCCAAACAAAAGGTTAGGCGGTTGTGCGCTGCTTGATTTGCATTGTGCTGCACGTTTTGGATTGATGGCTGGGCATATGGCACTCCTTCGTAAATTATTCATTTAGAAAAATGCACTGCACAGGAGTGCATCCTGATGGGCTTCTGTCATGTGCCCCTTGTCCACTGTTGTTGCAAATGCAGTGAGTCCTGCTGAGAGCAACTTGAACACTTTTTGGAATTTTAACTCCTGCGCCCTTGCTGTAACCCCCAATTGTGTCCATATAAGATGGTTAACCATTGGCACTTTTAATAATCCACAGTTAACTTCATATTTCTTGGCACTCATCCATTGCCAGCTCTTGAAGTTGATGGGAGAGCACAGACTGCATAGCAGCTGCCAACTCTTCCCCTATGGTTCCCCTGCTTCTCTGGGGACTGCAAATCTTCCAGCTATGTTTGGTATTAGCTCTTGTTGCTCTACACCCTTGTGGCTCTGACCAGCCACTGATTCGGCATCAGTATATTCCTGAGCCGGTATACCCTCCTCCTCAAAGGTTGGGCAATCATGCAGCCCTATTTCAGACGCTGCTGGCACAGGCTCTCCAACAGCCTGGCGTGGACACCACTACTCCTCCCGGAGTGCGTCCCTATCGAGCATCTTTTGCAATAAGACCTCGATCTGGGAGAGCCATGAGCAAACGGTCTCTCCTTGCGGAGGTAAAACCTCCAGGCCCGACTGGGTCAACGGGCCTATTAGATTTTGTAGTAGCCTTGCGCCCTACTGGCGTGGCAATGCTGCTCACAGGCAGCGGATCTGGTGCCGCTCGCCCCCTTGCTGGCGACGGACTTGGTGAACTAGGCGGGCATCCGCTACCCGCACTCTCACGGTCCTCCAAACTTTTTCCCCCGGATCGCCTCGCCGTCACCTTTTTAACTTTCTGCATCATTCTCAATGGTGTAAATGCTACCGCCAATGCAGAAAGCGACCACAGAAAAAGTTTTAAAACTAACCTTGGGTTTTAAACTTACCGTTTGGAGGAGCTCTGCTGCTCCAACCGGCTGACCTGCACCAATGCGTCTGACGTAATGATGCACGTGCGGCTGGATGGGGTTCTTCACGTAGTTACTCATGTGACTCCAAAGTAAAATAACAAACATAAGAAAGTTGAATAAATTTAAAAAACATATAGTGTAAAAATACAGAGCGGCATGATGGCGCAGTGGTAGATTTGCTGCCTTACAGCACGTGCAGCTCCAGAGACCCATGTCTCTGAGTCAGCTATCTATATTACTAAAAGTAAGATCTTGACCACTTCCTGTTTTTCTGTTTCATGATTTTAGAAAAAAAGCTGCCACTTACGCCAGCTTACGCCAGTCCCCCTCTGCTGCGTAGGACCAGAGGACTTTTTCCATCGATTAAACATAAGAGTTAATAATGTTTAAAATGTTTGCATTCTCTCTGCTGCCCCTGCTGGTGGGAGGGGGGAGGGACTATAAAACCCGGAAGTGTTGTGCCTCAGTCAATCTCTGCAAGATGGGGGGGGGGGGGGGGAGAGAAAGTGAGACATCTCTTAGTCTGAGCTGTGAAATACACTGAACACATGTCTATGAAACTGTGAGTGTGGTTTCACTGACCTTGAGTGCCCTTAATGTGGCCTGAAAATGAAAATGTGGTTTGGTTTGAAGTAAAAGCACTGCAAATAGTTGGTGGGGTTTTGGGTTGAAGTAAAAAGCACTGCAAATAGTTGGTTTGTGGTTTTGGGTTGAAGTAAAAAGCACTGCAAATGGTTGGTTGGGGGTCTAAATTTGATAACATCCTGTTTGCACTGTATAATTGATTTTCGATAAATCTAAAATCCATTGGCCATCTTACTCAGCCCCCCTCCACTCATCAGGTGCAGAGGATTCTTCCCATCAATGAAAAATAAAAGTGTTATTAGTGTTTCAAAAATGTTGAGAATCTCTCTCCTGTTAATCACACCATGAAGGCCACACCTTTTCCGGTGGGAGGGTGGAGGGTTTATAAAAACCAATAGTGTGGGTGTGGCTCAGTCTCTGCATGATGGGGGAGGGAGACGTCACGACTCTGTCTGAGCTGTGAATCAACTGAACACACTGAATGTCTACTGAACTGTGAGTGTAGTGGTTTGTGTGGTTTTATGGTGGTTTTATGTTGGTTTCACACTGCTTGAAATGGTCTGAAACTGCATTTGAATGGAGTGGCCTTGCACCCTGCATGAAATGGTATGAAACTCCATTTGCATGTGATGGCCTTGCATCCTGCATGAAATGGTATGAAACTGCATTTGAATGTGATGGCCTTGCACCCTGCTTGAAATGGTATGAAACTGCACTTAAAATTGGTGGCCTTGCACCCTGCTTGAAGTGGTAGGAAACTGCACTTGAATTCAGTGGCCTTGCACCCTGTATGAAGTGGTATGAAACTGCACGTGAATTTGGTGGCCATGCACCCTGCATGAAATGGTATGAAACTGCACCTGAATTTGGTGGCCTTGCACACTGCTTGAAATGGTATGAAGCTGCACGAATTTGGTGGCCTTGCACCCTGCTTGAAGTGGTAGGAAACTGCACTTGAATTCGGTGGCATTGCATCCTGCTTGAAGTGGTAGGAAACTGCCCCTGAATTTGATGGCCTTGCACCCTGCTTGAAGTGGTATGAAACTGCACTTGAATTTGGTGGCCTTGCACCCTGCTTGAAATGGAATTTCAAGGAATAGCCGTGAGTCAATTGCCAGGACATCAGGCTTGAGGGACTGAGCTGCCACCCCAATAATCCATTTGGCCCAAAATGTCCATACCAGCCCTCTGGAGACCAGTCCCTTCAGCCCACAACACCCATGCCAGCACTCCAGAATGCCGCCCCCCCCCCCCCCCCCCCCCCCCCCCACCGCCCCCCCACTATCTTGCATTTATGTTCTCAAGCTGCTCGGGATGGACGGGATGGACTGGGCACGTCTGGAAACTTCAATTTAAGTTACTTAGTTGGAAATGAGGCAGATGACTATTCAGGCATGCTGACACCTTGTAATAATTGCCCAATAGAGTGAAACTTCACACAACTTTTATAAAACAGATATTATTTAGCAGATTAGTGCAAAATAGAATTTTGGGTTAGGACAAAATACAGGAAACATCTATTATCCATCCCTTCACTTCATGAGAATGTAAAGTTGATTTCAATTTACATTTGCAATGAAATCTGTCAAGTATCCGTTTCTGACTCTAATCTTCCTGCCTTATGGTTATCCAATGAAATATCCACTAAAAATAGTCTGAGTGTTACCAATGAGGTAGATAGTAGCTCAGGACCACTCTCCAGTTGTTGATAAAGTGGTTCAGTTGCCTGTTAACAACTGGGCAGAAACTGTCCCTAAATCAGGAGGTAGACGTTTTCACACTTGTATATCTCTTGTCCGATGGGAGAGGGGAGAAGAGGGAGTGACCGGGGTGCGACTCGCCCTTGATTATGTTGGTAGCCTTGCTGAGGCAGTGTAAATGGAGTCAATGGAAGGAAGGTTGTGTGATGGTCTGGGCTGCGTCCACAACTTTCTGCAATTTCTTGCAGTCCTGGATGGAGCTGCTCCCAAACCATGCTGATCTTGATCAGAGATGGATCACTCAGGGAAGTGAGTTTACTGCGCCATGTCGTTTTCATGCTAACAACTCCTTCCAAAGCACCCCGGGCAACATTCGCCACTTCAAGCAGTCTGCATTTCACACACACACGAAGCATATGTCAAATGCTATATTTGCAAGAGGCAACACATTCATCATTTCCTCTGTGAAAGTGGATACATTTAAACAGGGTGCAGAACTTTTACCTGACGCAAGATTCCATTGTGTGCTGGGCATCGCACTTGACATCAACCTGAGCATCTGTTTTGCTGATCTCAGTAGGGTGACTATGTCCTGGTCAACATTTATCACTCAAGCAGTATCACTGACATGGAGTACAGGCAGTCATCATTTTTCTTTGTGGAACTCTGCTATTTGTAAGTTGCCTTTTATATTCCATGTGTTACAATGGTGACCACACTTTAAAAATAGTTCAATAGCAGTAAAGAACTTTTGGACTTGTGTAAAGGTCTTGAATATATCCAAGCCCTTCCTTGTGTATATGGAAAGAACAAGCACCTTTAGACTTTGGACTTTAGAGATACAGTGTGGAAACAGGCCCTTTGGCCTACCGAGTCCGCGCCGGCCAATGATCACCCACACTAGGGCCAACTTGCAGTTTTTACTGAAGCCAATTAACCTACAAATGTACACATATTTGGAGTGTGTGAGGAAACTGGAGCACCCAAGAAAACCCACGAGGTCACAGGGAGAACGTACAAACTCCGTGCAGACAACCCGTGGAGTAAAGATTGAACCCGGGTCTCTGGTGCTATAAGGCAGCAACTCCACCACTGTGCCGTCCTTATTAACAATTAACAATGATGCAGTTCGATGTCTGTAACTATAGTAAGTCCTGATGCAGACACAAGAAACTGATGCAGTTCTATCAATGTCAATCTTTGCAGAAGTCACCACAAATCACCACTTTCTGAGTTGGTGCCCGAGTTGACGTCAATTGAATAGGTTAAATGACAGCACAGTGTTGCCAGTGACTGTACTAAGTGATATCATGCCATTACCCGAGGCCACTGACTCTCTCATCATCTGGAGTTTGAACAGCAAATATCCATAAGGTTTCTAAATCATGACGACAACTTATAACACATGTTTTGCAATCAATTATGACAGCATCTCAGAGATAAGGCACAGTGTAATTTAGTTTTAGTTTAGTTTAGTTTAGCTTAGAGATACAGCACGGAAACAGGACCCTCGGCCCACCTCGTCCACACCGACCAGCGATCCCTGCACATTAACACTTTCCTCTGGATGATTTATATTAATTCCAAACCAATTAACCTTCAAACTCGTACGTCTTTGGAGCGTGGGAGGAAACCGAAGATCTTGGAGAAAACCCACGTGGCCACAGGGAGAACGTACAAACACCATACAGACAGCACCCGTAACCGGGATCTACCGCAACTCAACTGCTGCACCACTGTGCCCCCTTATATTCAGGCATTATTTTTGGGGGGTCGGTGTTGCTGAACCTGCAGTTTTTAAAGCCTTGTGTTCACCTGAACCTTGTTGTTACCCATCCAGTTGTTAGTCAAACACCAATAGTTACTGATTATTGGGATATAACTGTGCAAAGATATGACATTCTCTGCATAAAGGTGTTTGTAACTTGAAAAGTAATGAACAACACAAATTAGATATATTCCATTATCTTTTACCTCATTTAGTTTTCTTTACTCCAGCATTTCAGCCAAGCCTTCTGCTGCTTCATCTCTAATTCTCTCCTTCAAAATCTTTGCCTCTAATTCTTTCTCATTAAATCCTCCCACTCCACCAAGTTTTTGGACACCTCTCCTAATTTCTCTTTAAATGTCAAATTTTTGCCTGATTTTGTGTCAGTGAAACACATTACTATGTTACAGCTTCCATATAAGTGCAATTAGTTGCAGAATGGGAGGCTACTTTGGATGTTAATCGTTGTACGGCTCACTAATGCTACCTCAGAGCAGACCAAAAACGCAGTGTAATAACTCAACGGGTCAGGCAACATCTCCATAGAAAAGGAATAGCAAACGCTATGGGGTGAGCCCTTCTTCAGACTGAGAGTCAGAGGATTTCAGTACAGGAGTAAAGAGGTTCTTCTGCAGTTGTATAGGGCTCTGGTGAGACCACATCTGGAGTATTGTGTACAGTTTCGGTCTCTAATTTGAGGATGGACATCCTTGTGATTGAGGCAGTGCAGCGTAGGTTCACGGGAGTGATCCCTGGGATGGCGGGACTGTCATATGAGGAAAGATTGAAAAGACTAGGCTTGTATTCACTGGAGTTTAGAAGGATGAGGGGGGGATCTTATAGAAACATATAAAATTATAAAAGGACTGGACAAGCTAGATGCAGGAAAAATGTTCCCAATGTTGGGTGAGTCCAGAACCAGGGGCCACAGTCTTAGAATAAAGGGGAGGTCATTTAAGACTGAGCTGAGAAAAAACTTTTTTACCCAGAGAGTTATGAATTTATGGAATTCTCTGCCACAGAGGGCAGTGGAGGCCAAATCACTGGATGGATTTAAGAGAGAGTTGGATAGAGCTCTATGGGCTAGTGGAGTCAAGGGATATGGGGAGAAGGCAGGCACGGGTTATTGATAGCGGACGATCAGCCATGATCACAATGAATGGCTGTGCTGGCTCAAAGGGCCGAATGGCCTCCTCCTGCACCTATTTTCTATGTTTCTATGTTCTATGTTTCTGTGAGAGGGAACAGAGAGATCTGAAAAAGTACATATAACAAATTAATGAAAGATATGTAAAAAGACAGATCAAAAGATGATCAAGAAAAGATGAGTCCACAAGGGTTCACAAGGTGATAAAGAATAATACAAACAGTGAAACTCAAAAGAACAACAGTGGAACTAGTGCAGTGACTAGGGTGGGGGAGGGACCGAGAGAGAGAGGGGATGCAAGCGCTACTGAAGTTAGAGTAATCAATATTCACACTGCTGGGTTGTAAACTGCCCAAGCAAAATATGAGGTGCTTGTTCCTCCAATATGCATTTGGCCTCACTTTGATAATGGAAGAGGCCCAGGCTAGAAAGGTCTGTATGGGAATGGGAAAGGGAGTTAGTGTTTGGCAACCGGGAGATTGTGCAGGGCAAGCTGGTGGTGTTCATATATGTTTGATCTTGTTGAGCAGTTACATATGAAATATTAGATCCTCTATAATGACTAAATTCCTAGAAAAGATTAAGCTTTTTCCATATGTATTCTTCTTACTCCAAGTCTACATTATTGATGATAGGAACAGTGCCCAGCATCGCTAACCACAAAAATACATGTGCACAAGGAACTGATGCAGGTCTATCAATGTCAGGTGTAATCTTTGCAGAAGTCACCACAAATCACCACTTTCTGAGTTGGTGCCTGAGTTGACATCAATTGAGTAGATTAAATGACAGCACAGTAATCCTTAACTCAGTAAAGGAACTGCAGATGCTAGTTTATACTGAAGATAGACACAACATTACCCTGTAAATAAAGATGTGCGTAACAAATAATGGAATTGAAAGCAAGCATGTGTCATTCAGGGGACAGACACAGAGTGCTGGCGTAACTCAATGGGTCAGGCAGCATCTCTGGAGAAAATGGATGGATGACGCTTCAGGTCGGAACCATTCTTCAGACTGTACCTTCTTCCAACACGAAACATCACCTATCCTTATACCCTTGTCCCATTTTGGAAACCTGAACGGAAACCTCTGGAGACTTTGCGCCCCCACCCAAGGTTTCCGTGCGGTTTCCGGAGGTTTTTGTCCTCCGGCAACCACCTTCAACTAGCATCGCAACCGGCTTCAACTAAAAAATTACCGATTTTTAAAATGGAAACCACTTTCGACCATTAGGGAGACTGACAAAAACCTCCGGGAACTTCCGGTAACCACACGGAATACTTGGGCGGGGCGCAAAGTCTCCAGAGGTTTCCATTCAGGTTTCCTAAGTGGGACAGGGGCACTACACGTTATCGCATGGAACTTTGGCCATATATATTCCGATCATGTATTCAAACATCTCAGTTTCTTTGTTTCACATAAAAGTAGAGGATTACGACATAAAATATGCAAGAGGGATTAAAAAGCTAAAAAACTAGTTGGAACAATAAGGGCTTAGCTATACTAGGGTGGGGGTGGAGGGGTGGAGGGGTGGTGGGCAGTTTAATGGAGATGTGTGGGCAAGTTCTTTTACGCAGAGGTTGATGGGATCCTAGAACGCACTGCCAGGGGTGGTGGTGGAGGCAGATACGATAGTAGTGTTTTAGAGGCTTTTAGATAGGCATATGGAAGTGCAGGAAATAGAGGGATATGGATCATGTATAGGCAGATGAGATCAGTTTAACTTGGCACCATTTTCGGCCCAAACATTGTGTGCTGAAGGGCCCGTTCCTGTGCTGTACTGTTCTATGTTCTATGTTTTACAACAAAGTGATGACAGAAAGAAAATCGTGATCGTATTAAATAATAGATGAAACTATGACATCTCAGAGTAAGCTGGAATTTTATTGCACCCATAGATGACCTTGCATGTATGAAAATGATGCTGGGTGGTCATTATAAGGGCGGCACTGTGGCACAGTGGTAGATTGCTGCCTTACAGTGCTTACAGTGCCGGAGACCCGGGCTCGATCCTAACTACCGGTGCTGATGTAGTTTGTACGTTCTCCCCATGACCTGCATGGGTTTTTCGGAGATCTTTGGTTTCCTCCCATCAAAGACGTACAGGTTTGTAGGTTAATTGGCTTGGTATAGTGTAAATAGTCCCTGGTGTGTGCAGGATGGTGTTAATGTGCGGGGATCACTGGTCGGTGTGGACTCAATGGGCCGAAGGGCCTCTTTCCATGCTGTATCTCGAAACCAAACTAAACTAAACCATTCAAAGGCAAGCATATGGCAAGCATTTCCCATGTTGTTTATTGGTGCATATCCATGGACAATAACATTAAAATAAACAGGAACAAATGGCTGAGGAGATGAATGCCAGCAGCTTAATCGCTAGGAGGTGGTAGAAGTAACAAAGGAAATCTAATGACCTCACCAGAATGATTAAGGTAAAAGTCTTATGTATCAGTTCAATTACTTTCTCTATATCTATACTATTGGAAAGAAACCCTAGAATGAAAATAAGTGTTCATGTATGGAGGGGGTGTGGATCAGCATGTGATTGGCATGGGAAATAAGTGATCTTTAGTGCCTAAATTCATGACCAGGTCTTAATGCTTAAATGTATCTTTCTATGCTGTGGCACTCCTTTTAATATAAATTAAACCACTTTGGATCTCTGAGGATCAACAGGAAAAACAGGGAAAAATAAATTTAAAAAAATGCTTTATGTAAGACTGACTTGCAAGATACACTATTGAAATGAGATGCTGAACATTATTTTATCATTTCCATGTGTTTGAAATGTTGAGGTCCTTCAAATTGCACCATCAATATGGGGCAGGCATGTAGAGGGAGAAACAATATTACGATGGTTTTATGAGGCCTTTGGGAATATTGTGTAATTAAATTTGTATTTAAAATTGAAGTGACCTGCTTGAATTGGCAAAATGAAGTGTATCAGATTATCTTACACTTATATCGCTTAGATCAGACACACATATAAAATGCACCTGTTTTTGACTAGAAATAGTGAGGAGTAAATGATCTCATAAGAGACATGAATTAATGGACTATTATTTTGCCCGTATGAAAATGACAATGCTAATATCCATATCATATCAATTTGCGATGATAACCTCACGGTGCCAGAGACCCAGCCTTGATCCCGACCCTCGATGTGGTAGGTGTAGACTGTATGTCTCCCTGTAACCTCATAGGTTTCCTCCAAGGGTTTGTAGGTTGATTGGCCTCTGTAAATTGCCCCTTGTGAGCATGGAGTGAGATAACATAGAACTAGTGTGAATGGATGATAGATGGACAGTGTAGACTTGGTCAATTCAACACAATGATTCGATTCAATTCAATGATTCAATGATAGCTTATTGTCACATGTACCTAGGTACAGCAAAATGCATTGTTTTTCATACAACTCAGTAAATTCATATAGGTGTGGGAGGGGCTGATTGGCTACTTAAAATTGAGGAATTCAATGTTTATACCATCGGCTTGTAAGCTACCCAAGCAGAATATGAGGTGCTGTTCCTCCAGTTTGCGTGTGGCCTCACTCTGGCAATGGAGGAGACCAAGGGCAGAAGGGTGAGAATGGGAATGGGAAGGGGAGTTTAAATGATTAGCAACTGCAAGATCCAGTCGGTTTTAGTGGACTGAGCACAAATGTTCGGCAAAACGGTTGCCGAGTCTACTCACAATCGTTTCACTCCTTTACTTGTGTATGACTTTACTTAGGTATATAACACAGCACATTGAACAGAGAAAAGTACAGCATGGGCTAATGTCTGTTCCGAACATGATGCCAAGATAAACTAATTTTATCTGCCTATACATGAACTATGCCTGTCATTCCCTGCACATCCGTGTGCGTATCTAAAAGTCTCTTAACCACAACTGTCATGTAATATGATTTGATTGAACAGCATCCTGAGATAGCTTTTCATTGTACTTCTGTAATCGTGACAATAATAAGCTAAACAAAACTAAGCTAAGAAGGGAGATGGAAGTGAATGTTCATGGATCAGTATCTGTAATGGTGTCTCTTTACGTATTTGATAGAATAAGTCTCTCAGCGACCTGACAGTTTAGAGTTAGTGTGGGATCAAGAGAAGGGGAATGGTGAGGTAATAATTTTCTGGAGAGAAGCTAAGAAAATGGTGAAATATTGGGCGGTGATTCCCTGTTTATTTGTCTTTTTTTTTAAATATATACCAAATGTTTAAAAATTGTTTATTATGGATTTTACAGAGTTATATGGTTACATATCTATCATGCTACTGCAAGTAAGAAATTCATTGTTCTGTTTCAGGACATATAACACACTCAATAAAACACTCTTGACTCTCTTGACAGAACAGCTGGATGGATTGGAATGCAACATGATCACGGATATACCTTGAGAGGGTAGCGCAGTGGGGCAGCTGGCTGCGCCAAAGACCCGCTTTCAATCGTGATTCCAGGTACTGTCAGCGTAGAGTTTGCACATTCTCCCCGTGACTGTGTAGGTTTCCTCCAGGTATTCCAGTTTCCTCCTACATACCAAAGGCATGCAGGTTAGTAAGTTAATTTGCCTCTGTAAATGGTGGGAAGCGCCCCCGGCGAACAGAGGCTGAAGGTGGCAGGGCGAGGGGAGGGATGATCCAGAGGTGCGCTGGACGATGTGGATCGAGGCGATGGCTGCAATGGGCCTTTATGACCATCTGCACCTTGGACTTTGAAAAGAGAACCAAACCTGACGACTCCTGTACATGGTCACAGTGGACTATTTCTATACACTTTGCACTTAATCCAGGATTGTGCTTATATATAGTAATAATTAATGTATGCAAATAAAGAATCTCACTGTACTTCGGTATAAATTTGATAATGAAGAAACATTGAACCATTGGGTTAACATAACATTAGTGTAAAAGCATGATTAGTGGTTGGCATTGAGTCAGTCAGCTGAAGGGCCTGTTTCCATGCTGCATCTTTCAATCAATCAATCTATGCAGGGTACACAAAAAGCTGGAGAAACTCAGCGGGTGCAGCAGCATCTAAGGAGTGAAGGAGATAGGCGACGTTTCGGGTCGAGACCCTTCTTCCATGCAATCAATCTATGCACTTGAGTTGAATCATTTATTTCGGTTGACTGACATCATGATATTAATATTCAGGCCACAATCACACATACAATAGTTTGTGTCGATGAATAGCACGATTGTAATCATGCATTATCTTTCGCTGACTGGTCAGCACGCAACAAAAGCTTTTCGCTGTACCGCGGTACACGTAACAATAAACTGAACTAGATTTGGAGTTACTTCATTGGTGTGCAAAGGGTAAATGAAAATCGAGTGAGGAATAGTAAAGCAAAAGAACTATATATATATATATATATATAATTTTTCTGTGCAACAGCAAGAGAAAGTAAAAAAACCTAGATGGATTTCATTATAGTTTAATGGAACTAATTTTCTCCATGCAAGCACAATATCATTGTCAGTTGTCTGTTATTATTTGCTATTTATCGTCACAGCTAGTGAGCTCTGACTGCAATTTTGTCAAGAAGAAGGCATAAATTTAACAAAAGACTTAATATGTGAAGGAAGATATTAAAGAATTTGCTAAATGTTTTGCAGCGAACCAAGAGCCATTGGGAATAAACTTTTAGAATTTAAAGTAGATGTCTCCATTTAAAACATTGATCTTGGAATGAAAGGATTGAAGCTAAGTGTAAGAAATTCAGGATTTGCAGTTGTAACTGTTATATTTTGGAAATTAAATGGAGAAAATTAGTTCAGTTTGGTTTACTTTAGTTTAGTAGAAAACATTGGTAGTTTAAGTGAGTGCATTGAAACTAGACCAGCCATCAAGACCAGCCAGATGGTCTTGGCATCATGTTCGGCACAGACATTGTGGGCTGAAGGGCCTGTTCTTCTGCTGTGCTCTTCTATGTTCTATATTCTAAAAGTGATATTTGTTAGGGTTTCGAACCAACAGGAGGTTAGAATTGAATATAATTTAAGACGAGGAAATCTGAGGGCCCAAGGAGATCTAGGGATTCACGTGTGCAGATAGTTTAAGTCAGTCTCAAATAAACGGAAAGGCTGATGGAGTATTTGCCTTGCACTAGGCTTGTATCCCCTGGATATAGAAGATTAAGAGGTGATTTGATTAAGGTTTATGGGTCTTGAAATAATTTGATAGGGTAGAAAGAGAGGCTTTTTCCCCTCGGTGAAGGTATCAAGGATAAGGAGACATAATTTTAAATTCAGAGCCAAGATGTTCAAGGGGGATAATAGAAAACGACTTCTGACACAACGGAGGAAAGAAACAAGGAACTCACTCAAGCTTCAAGATTGAAGATTCAAGAGAGTTTATTGTCATGTGTCCCAGATAGGACAATAAAATTCTTGCTTTGCTTCAGCACAACAGAATATAGTAGGCATAAATAAATACAGAACAGATCAGTGTGACCATATACCAATGAATATATATATATATATATATATACATATATATATATATATATATACACACACATAAATAAACAGATAAAGTGCAATGGGCTATTTTACTTCGGAGTCAGTAGTAACACACAGGTTAAACACCTTTCCTGCAAGTGTTTTTTAAACTCTGTAAGTCTGGCTCGCAGAACCAGCTAGAGTTGCTAATATATATTTTTAAACTGCGACAATAGAGTGGAACACACGGGACCGCGGTTACCGCTTCTAGATTGGGTCGGGAGATAACGGCTGCTTTAAAGCCGGCTCCTGCTATTACCGCTATTTAGATCGGGTTTCGAGATAACGGCTGCGCTAATGCCGGCTCCAATACCCGGAACTGTTCCACTGGCAGCTGAAATAAAATGAAATAAATTAAAATGAAATGAAATAAAATGAAATGCTACCTTTATTTTTCAACTGCCTCCATCAATTTCTAGTGCTTCAAGGAACTCAGAAATACCAAACTAAAGTACTCTCAGGCTCATTTGTCTCATGAGTTTGATGATATGGAAGACTCCCTCCTTTTAATTTAAAGGTATGGGGATGGCTCAACCAAATAAGGGAAAATGCTCCAAATTTAAAGAGCCATGGAAAAATTTCAATTGGGGTCAAATGCCCTAGGATTCCCACACAGCCTCTCGCAGAGGTCCATACAGCAAAGAAGAAAACATCGCTTACAGTGGGAATTATCTTCTCCAGCACCTTGTTTATGGCTGGATGAGACCTCCCTAGAGCATGACTCGGGAGAAGCAGGGCAGGAGGAATCTGATCCTGAAGCTGGTGTCACTGCTTATGTACACACACCAGTGCACACGAGCCATGCTCCAGGTGTCCCGGACGTAGCGTTAAACTTCGCTAAACCCGGAAGTGACTGGTGAGGCTATCAAGAAAACTCTAGCCGCCAAACTCTAACTCTCACCAGCTCCAGAATACGTTCATGGAGACTGCCACACGTTATAAAACACCTGCAAACTGTGCTTCACTCAAAATGCCCACCGTGAACTCGGCAAGGGCACAAATAGGTGCAACGATGCGGAGACAAGAAGTAAGATTTCAACGCATCCTCAAGTTGTTGGCAGCAGGCATTCGGAGAAGGTCCAGGGGACACCGGTGTCTGGTACTCAACAAGATATGCTGGCCCTGTTTTGCAATGCCTACGTTGAACCCGAAGTATGCAGCTCTATGCAGGTCCACCAATATCCAAGCTCAGATTATTTATTTGGGGTGGACCTCCTCAAACAAGTCAAGGACCTGCAGGAACATGCCAAAACAATCCGTCTCATGAAGACATACGACCCTTCTGCCAGGATGCCACCTCGCAGTTTGTTTCAGCGCGAAAGGTGACGGGTCCAGGGACGGGGCCAAGCAGACTGGGGCCAGTGGGACGACGGTATTACTCACCTGTGTATCCCAGCTACAACCCCAATATGGGCAGAAGGAGTAAAGGCCAACAATAGAGGTACAGGTGATTCATTCTGTCCAGGATAAGATTCTGGGACCCCTGGTTAGGAGTAGGTTGCAATTGGTATGATGAATGGTGCTGCATAACATCTCATCAGTTTATACTACACACTGTCTCAAGCTCGAATACTGTTTACGTCAGGAATTGATCCGCCTGTACAGAATATGCCTAATAGAGTATTGGGGGTTTCTGCACAAACTCAGCAGGTAAAATAGGAAATTACGGGTTTGTCCCAAAAAAGTGGTAATTGAGAGGACGATAAACCACCCTCAACAATTTGTGTCCAATATATTCCCCAGACAGAGAAAACATGGTGGATGTAGAGGCATTCTGGACCTAAACCAGTTAAATTCCTATGTTCAGTATAGGCATTTTTAAAATGGACACCTTCAATACTGCGAAACGGCTGTTATCACAAGGCTGTTATATGGCAACTATAGATCTAAAAGATGCATATTATTCAGTACCAATTCATCATCAGTATCGGAGATACTTGAAATTTAGTTGGATGGGACAGCTGTGACAATTTAAAGCTTTACCCAATGAGTTAACCTCAGTTCCTAGGCAATTCAAGAAATTGTGGAAACCAGTGCTGGTGCTACTTTGGGCCCAAATTCACATGGGAATGGCTTCTCTAGATGATATTTTAATCATAAGCAACACTCAGGAGACAGCTGAGGAATCTGTTTCAGCAACCAAATACCTGTTTGAAAGATTAGGGTTCCTGGTCCATCCAACCAAATCCAAGTTAGAGGCATCCTAAAAAATTGTTTATTTGAGATTTGTCATTGTTTCAGTTGATATGTCAGTGACTTTGCCTACAGCCAAGGCTGTGGAGAGGTCTGTACCAGTCTCGCTGAAAAACAATATCCCTCCATCCGGGAAGTAGCTACTGTTATTTTTAAATTGGTGGCAGTTTTCCCTGTAGTGCAGTTTGGAGTGGGAGCTAGTGGTTATGGAAAGTGCTGGGAGAAAGTCTGTTTGCAGTAAGCATGGGGCGCGCAGGGATGCGGTTCCATCTCAGCAATCGAGTCGAGAGATAAATTCGGTAACGCTGGCTCCGATACCGACGGCCGTTCCCCCGGTGATTGAACAGCCTCCAGCTGCTCCAGTGTCGCAGGGCACTGAGGCCACGGCAACAAGCAAAAAAGCAAAATGAAAGTCTGTCAGACCCGTTTTATCTGATGGGTCTGAGAAAGAAGAGGACTCCCCTATGGATCGCAAGAAAATGTGAGGGAGACTCGAACAAATGGAGAAAATGCTCCACATCCTAATCAGCCAGGGGTCCAAGGCCCCAGTGATTCCCCAGGCAACCTCTCAATGAGTTCCATATGCATAATATGGTGCCTGTCCACAATGGGAATCTTTCTCTCCAACACCTTGTTTAGGTCTGGATGAGGTCTCCCTTGAGCAGGACTCGGGAGTGCAAGGGCAGGAGGAGTCTGACCCTGAAGCTGGAGTCCCTGCTTATGTGCACACACCAGAGCACAAGAGCCACGCTCTGGGTGTCCCAGATGTAGCGCGAAACTTCGCTGTTCCGGAAGGAACTGGTGAGGCTATGGATGACAATCTAGCTGCCAATGTGAACTACTTGGCTTCTCACCAGCTCCAGGAAACGATATAAAACACCTGTCTATTGTGCTTCACTCAGGGTGCCCACCGTTAACTCGGCAATATGGACACCCATGAGAGCAACGATGCGTGGACAGGAAGTGCGCTTTCAGCGTGTCCTCAAGTTGGTGGCAGCAGGCATAACCGCGTTCGGGAAGATGGTCAAGGGGTCACCGATGTCAAAAACCCAACAAGATATGCTAGCACTATTTTGCAATGCATACTTCGAGGTGAACTGCATGAGTAAGATCGCCATTCGACCAACCTTAAACCCGAAGTTTGCAGGCCTGTGTAGGGCTAGCAACATTCAACCACCGGATTACTTGTTCGGCAACGACCTCATCAAGCAAATTAGGGACATCGATGATGAGGCAAAGATAATTGGGCTTATGAAACCATTCATCCCTGCTCCCAGAACGTCACCTAAACAGTCAGGTTCGATGCGCAGGGGGTCAGATCCCGGGGCAGGGCCCAGCAGAGGGAGGCCGATGGGGTGAAGATATTACCCACCAGTGCCGCCCACCAACAACCCCAATATTGGGAGAAAGAGACCTTCCAGGCTGATTGTCGAGGGCGGCATCAACATCCGCAGCGAAGGCGCAGGACGTGCCGCTAGACCAAAATCCTTGGGGGCGCAGGATGGTTTAAGGAATCGACGTTTTCTAAGTTTTATGATAAACTTGTTCTTATAGTGCCAGGGTTTGGGCATGCTGTGTTAGGTTCCGTACAGGGTTAAAGCATACCAGTTGACCAAAGGTTATGTGTAGTTAAGCACCTGAGTCAATATATCGAGGTAACTTAGAGTCTCAGAGGCTCTGAGACAGCAATGCTCATCAGTCACAAAAAAACTCATAAAAGGAGTATAAACTTTTCTAGATGGTAAAACAGGTTTTGGATTCTGCTGGAGTAGGCACTCATGTGTTTAAATCTCACTCCACCAGGGCAGCATCAACATCCGCAGCATGACCGCAGGATAGTCTAAGGAATCAACTTTCTAAAATTATGATAAACCTGTCCTGACAGTGCCAGGGTTTGGGCATGCTGCTTTGGATTCCGTTTGATTTGATTTGCTTTGTCTTTATAAGTTTTATTTGTAATTTCCCCTGGGATAGAGGGGTTATTACTGTATTGTTATTTAAAAAAATGATTATTGGATAATTCAATGCAATGTTCAATACATTATTTATTCACTACTGTGCCAACTGAAGCAGTGTGTCGTATTGAGTGCATTTACGGCATGAAATCACAGAACTTTGAAATCTTCACGTAGTCACTCACATGACTCCGAAGTAAAATAGTAAGATTAAACGAGAACTTAACAGTTCGAAGTTTGATCCTTATTTTATGAGGAGTTACGATGAGGGATTATGTGCCCTCCACTCCCGACCCTCATAATCAAAAGGATCCTGGTAGTTCTTCTAAAGCCTTACTATGTTACTTTGGCTATCGGTTTCCATGTTTTCACACCGCTGCTTTGAGGTATGACGCACATGCGCCTGGCAGGGCTTCTTCACGTAATCCTTCATCGTAACTCCTCATAAAATAAGGATAAAATTTCGAACTGGTAAGTTCTCATTTAATCTTACTTTTAATGATCAGAGTTTTGTTTGAGTTGAGTTTAATAGCCTGATGGCTGTGGCGAAGCAGCTGTTCCTGAACCTGGATGTTACAGATTTCAGGCTCCTGTACCTTCTACCTGAAGGCAGCGGGGAGATGAGTGAATGGCCAGGATGGTGTGGGTCTTTGATGATCCTGGCAGCCTTTTTGAGGCAGCGATTGCGATAGATCCCCTCGACGGTAGGGAGTCAGAGCCGATGATGGACTGGGCAGTGTTTACCACTTTTTGCAGTCTTTTCCGTTCCTGGGCGTTCAAGTTGCCGAACCAAGCCACGATGCAACCGGTCAGCATACTCTCTACTGTGCACCTGTAGAAGATTGAGAGAGTCCTCCTTGTCATAACGACTCTCCGTAATTTTCTCAGGAAGTAGAGGCGCTGATGTGCTTTCTTTATAATTGTATCCGTGTTCTCCACCATCGACCCATTGATATAAACGTGACTATGGGTCTCTATCCTACCCCTTCCAAAGTCCACAATCAGTTCCTTGGTTTTGCTGATGTTGAGAGCCAAGTTATTGTGCTGGCACCATTTGGTCAAACGGTCGATCTCACTTCTATACTCATCTCCATCAGTGATAAGTCCCACAACAGTGGTGTCATCAGCTAACTTGATTATGGAGTTCACACTATGACCAGCTACGCAGTCATGAGTATAGAGTGAGTACAGCAGGGGGCTGTCACAATACTCACAATCCGAAAAGCGGTCTCCCACCAGGGACCCATGAGCTCCCGGTGTTACCGTCCACCAGCCTGCAGTTGGAGCCTCCGAATCTCCGGAGTTGGGCAGCAGCAACGCGCCACCACAGCTCCTCCCGTTCCGAACTCGGCCAGCCTCACGATGGTGAGTAGTCCGCAGCTCTGCGACTGGAGCCCCAGGTCGTTCTGGTTGGAGGCTCTCCACGGTGCTAGGCCCCAAAGACAACGGAGACCCGACAGAGAAAAGGACGGGTCCTCCGTACAGGGAAAAGATTTTAAAAGTTAAAAGTTAAAATAAGGATCTGCATCAACCCCAAAGATTTAAACACTGCCATCAAACGACCACACCACCCGATGCGGACGGTGGAAGAGGTCGCAGCCAACCTGGGTAACGCTACAGTCCTCCCTGTCCTAGATGCAAAGAACTCATTTTGGCAAAAACCACTAGACCATACATCCTCCATGTTAACCACACTTGCGATGCCATTCGGACGCTACCGATTCTTCCGAATGCCATTTGGCATTAATTCAGCCAGCGAGGGTTTTCAACGTACTCTGGAACAACTGTTTACTGGCTACCCATGCGATATAATCGTGGATGACATACTGATTGCCGGGCGCAATGCTCAAGAACATGACTCAAACCTGAAGTAAGTCCTGGATCGTGCCAGGGAGGTAAATCTCAAACTCAACCCTCTCAATTGCAGGTGTTCACCAACAACGGACTCAGGCCAGACCCTTCTAAAACCATTGCCATTAATGAAATGCCAGCTCCTACGGATGTGACAGCTCTACAACGATTTCTAGGTATGGTAAACTACCTTGGAAAATTTACCCTAAACTTCAGTGAGCTGTCAGCCCTGCTGCGACAACTGACCCATAAGGATACATATTGGTCCTGGCATAAACACTACCAGAGGGCATTTGAAACCCGCAAACAACTAATGTCTTACGCTCCAACTCTCACATACGTTGATGCCAAGTTACCCATCACCCTCACCTGTGATGTCTCCCATTATGGACTAGGTGCAGCTTGCCTACAAGACGACGGGAAGAGTCTCCCAGACCAGTTGCCTATACCTCCCGCACCATGACCGACACTGAACAGCGCTACGCTCAAATCGAGAAGGAGCTACTCGCAGTAACCTTTGCCTGCAAGAAATTCAAGGACGTTATCTTTCAAAACCGATCACCATCCCCGGTCAGTATCCTCAGTAAACCGATCCACACGCACCAGCGCGTTTACAACGCATGATGATGGAACTACAGGGATATGACATCAGACTAACCTACAAACACGGTAAGGACATGCACTTAGCTGACACCCTCTCATGGGCACCTCGCCCAACCTGCGAAAAACACCTGTCTGATGCTGAGCACGAGGGGTATACGGTTATGATGGTCTTCTGCCTTCCATCTGCGGGCTTAGACATTCTATGGCACAAACAGCTGCAGACGAACAATATAATCGCTGGCCACTGTCATCCGCCGCGGCTGGCCAGACAAACAGCACCACCCGCCGCAAGCTGTCCACCCATTCTACCCTGTCCGCAATGAACTATTCATACAAGACGGCGTTATAATGAAAGGACATACGGCAGTCATCCCGACGTCTCTTCACAGCAAGTATTTCGATATTGTCCATGGAGGCCATCCTCCAACATGCAAAAGGTATGCTTTTCTGGCCTGACATGGCTGACTGCATTCTCGAGAACGTTGCTGCCTGCCCGGTTTGCAATAGCCTGACTCCGCACCAACAGAAACAATACTTCTTCCGCACCCCACACCAGACTTACCCTGGTCCACAGTAGCAGCTGACATCTTTGAGTGACATGTCAAACAATACCTGGTTCTAGTCGATTCCTTTTCAGGATGGTTCGAAATTGACTTGCTCAGTAGCCGGACCTCAGCCATGGTCAATCAAAAATGAACTCGCCACTTCTCTGTCCATGGAGCCCCCCTAAAGCTGCTCTCAGACAATGGAACTCAATTCCCCAGTCAGCTCTTCATGAATTTCGCAAAAACTGGGACTTTCTCCACAACACCAGCAGCCCCGAGTACCCGCAATCCAACGGCCTGGCTGAGCACGTAGTAAGAAGTGCAAAAGAGCTAATGGAATGCCCGCACAGGGCCGGCTCCGATGTTTATCTCAACTTACTCAACCTACGGAACACCGTCCGCGACCCTGTCCTGGGATCTGCAGCCAAACGGCACATATCACGGCGAACATGCTCCACTCTGCCTATGGCCAGGCAACTACTAGAACCGCACGTTAATGCACCGTCAGTGATCCAATCCCAGCTCCAACGCCGCCACGACATACAAAGAAAATACTACGATAAAACCAGCTCTCTGCTTCGACCACTCAACATGGGACAGGTTGTCTGCTTACGGTCACTCTGAGGTTACGACCGCCTCGGAGTCATTCTGGGGTCCACCACATAGCCACGCTCGTACTTGGTCAATATTGACAACGGCGTCTATCAGCGAACCCGCCAACATCTCCTCCCGGATAGTGAACCGGCACCTCCATGTCCTTACCCGGACCAGCCCACAGGTCTTCCCTCACGCTCCGCGAATGCTACTCCAGCTATTCCTCTGCCGGTGCCAGCGCCATCCCTGCCTTCCCCGGTGTCCCCATCTTCACCGGTGTCATCTCCTCCGCATTCGTCCGATAAGAGACAAGCTCCCTCAGCGAAGGATGAGGTGCATGAGGGATATTATCGTACACATGCAGGTCGTGTCTGCAAGCCAAACCCGCTGATTGGAAAATTTACCGGCTACACTTGAACTGTGCATGACCTGTCTTGTTTTATGTGCTCACATATGCACAAGCATGTACACGTAAAATAATAAATGCCACACCTTATGCTGGTGTTTTACAACATGCTCCACCAACCACTCTATACATGCTTTGCTTCTTTTAGAGGAAGGATGTAGATTAATCCTTATTAATTCATGGCATTTATAATCTCCACAACACATATGTGCATGCCACCCGTTACATGATATTACGGTACTACACAGCAAGGTCAGCCAGCTCGCTCTCTCTCTCTCTCTCACAAGCCTACGGAGCTGGATGAGGATGGCTGGCTGTTGGAATGTTCCTGTTTGCCTGTGGAATAAAGATTGATCTTCACTATGTGTGTTGGTGTGGATCATTCATAAACACATGCTGTTACAACTCTACAACTCTAAGTCAGGATGGCTTGTGGCTTAGAGGGCAACTTCCAGGGGGTGGTGCTGTCAGAACACAATCACCCATATTAGCACATGACCACACTCCTCAATCAACCCTCCCACATGCATGCCCTGAACATGCATGCACAGGAAGCACACGTATGGACTGTACTAACCATGCATGCTGCTGAACATTTAAATACACACCTGTACATGAACATAGATATGTGTAGGAAGGGGCTGCAGATGCTAGTTTATACTGAAGGTGGACAAAAATTACTGGAGTAACTCTGCAGGTCAGGCAGCATCTCTCGAGATAAATAATAGGTGATGTTTCGGGTCGGAACCGTTCTTCAGACTGAACATGAAGGTGAGTGAGGGGGGGGGGGGTGTGTATGCACATACATCCGTCTACATATGCAGCTTCACATATAGTTTCGGTTTAGTTTCTGTTTAGTTTATTGTCACATGTACCGAGGTACAGTGAAAAGCTTTTGCTGCGTGCTAACCAGTCAGCAGAAAGACAATACATGATTACAATCGATCACTGGATCCATCTGTCCATAGGCACATACACAGAACACATATTCCCATGACTATACATATTCATTTATGATATAAAGTCCAGTGCTTTACGAGAGAAGTGGATGTAAAAACATGGCTACACTTTGATGCAGCAATAGGCTTTGCGAGTATACAATGTTCAAAGTGAGCAATTTGTACAAAGATTGTGGAAAAAAATCTCCACCTATTAATTCGTATGCTATCTTCAAAGCTTGCAGTGGAGAGAGCTGTCCATTAATTCATAAATAGGCTGAGAATATACAGCATTGGGTGGGGAAACCTCCAGAGATCCTGGGAATAAAGGGAAGTGTGGTTGAGGATGCTCAGAAGCAAGTGGGTTCTGGAGCTGTTTCCTCACAGATGGGTACCAGATAAATACAGAAATATATTTCAAAGACCTTTATGGAAGTGTAAACAGAAGTAGGCATTCGACAATTTTCCCTTGGGAATATGGCTTGTTTTAAGAGACTTGATAACCTGTCCACTCCTGACACTTTGGGGCAAGGAGATAAGTAAGAGATCTGTGGGCTCCCTGATCTTTAAATTAAACTATTTTAAAGTTGTGGGCAGCTTGTTCCTTTGGGATCTGGCAGAGCTTAAGCATGGATTTTTCCCCTTGTTCAGGTATCTAAACCCAGGAAGTGTTGTCTCAAATAAGAGTTGACCATTTGTAACTGAGATGCACAGATTTAAGTCCATAGGTTTTATTTATTTATTTTGTCATTTTAGTGGGTCTCATATATTATTAAAATATTAGGAATAGCGATTGCTATTTTTCTCATTGTTATTGTTTTTGAGCGTTTATGATTCACTCTCTGAGAAATGAAGATTAAAATGTTGGATTTAATTCTCCATTGTTTGATTGAATTGTTATTTATGTATTCTTGAGCTTGAGCTACATAAGCCTAAAGGTCGCACATTTCATATATATAATCTGTGATACAAGGAACAAACATCTTTTTTTCCTTGTTCTTTTTCAAAGACTTTATTCAGCACACACACATAATACATCACATCAAAAACACATTCAGACGTTACAATTCATCAAATAATCATTATAGTACAATGATGCATTCATAATTTACAATACTGTCAAGCCCAGGTGGTGACCCTCCCCCTCTCTCTCCCCCTCTCTCTCTCTCTCTCTCCCCTCTCTCTTCCCCTCTCTCTTCCCCTCTCTCTCCCCCGCTCCCCTGACTACGGGCGCTGTCTGTACGGCGTTTGTACATTCTACCGGTGACCTGCTTGGGTTTTCTCCGAGATCTTCGGTTTCCAACCACTCCCAAAGATATACAAGTTTGCAGGTCAATTGGCTTGGTCAATGTAAGAAAAAACTTTCCCTAGTGTGTGTAGGATAGTGTTAAAATGCGGGGATCGCTGGTCGGCACGGATCCGGTTGGCCGACGGGCCTGTTTGCGCCCTGTATTTCTAAACTAAACTAAACTAAACTAAATATTAATCAAATGTAGTTCTAACTGTCAGAAATAATTCTACTCACTTGATGCTTGTTTCATACATATGCTCGTGCTTATAAAAACTGTCACATATCAATATTCAGCATTAGAAACAGATGTGGCCGTTTGACCATGGGGAACTTGAGGTGGGACGAGAGGTTCGAAAAGGAGACAATGAGAAATGCAGTACTCTGTCAAAAATGAACCACACCGATGAGATGCAGAAGGATGAGCAATGGACATCTGGTGGAAACAGATGGTATGCAGCCTTCCATGTGAGACTTGTACAAATTCATTGTGAGGTCTCAAGAGAGCAATCTTATAAATGCAATATGTGTAAAGTACAACTTTGCCTCTCAGATCACCCTCCATGAGAGTTCCTACCATTTCAACTAAGGAAAGATGGGTGGGGGAGTGGGGGAGGGGGGAGGGGGGTGGTGTATGCACTATAAGTATACCAATGCAGATTCTGCATGTGGTAGACACATATGTGTGCATACACAGCACACATATGCCCAATACTATACATGTTCATTTACTATATAAATTCCAGTGCTTTAGGAAGAAGTGGATGTAAAAACATGGCCAATCTTTGATGCTGCAATGGGCTTGGGAATACACAACGCTCATTGTTTCAGCTATGATCACTTTAAGTAAGATATCCTTGAATGATGGAGGTTGAGTGGGGAGGATTTGCCATGGGAATACTAAACTCCAAAGACTGAAGGAATTTTACCGGTGGGGCTGTGAGGCAGAGTTCCTCAGAAATTCAGGGAAAAGGCAGACAAGCTGAACATTACCATGAGGACCAACATGGATTGCGGATTCTTCATGCCAGCCTCCCTGAGAATACCCCCTTCAAGTAAAGGAGGAGTGAGTCATCAACATCTTCACCCATTGAGTCGAGTCTTGTCGGATAGGAAAGACCAGAACATTTTATGAGCCGTATATCAACAATAGAAATTCAAGATGGCTTTATGAGAAAAATTGACTCACACACCCAGTCGCCTCTGTCATTTGTACAGGTTCCCCGAATGTGCATGGGCAGTGAGGCTGAGATTATCTTTGAGGTTTTAGATAAAATGCCCTCATTTAGCATGTTTTAAACATCATGCTTGGAATAGCTACCCCTGCTGCTGGAGTTTCACTGATAGTTGATAAAGTCATTAGACTGTGCCTGTAGATTGCACAAGAGGCACTTAAGACCGAGATGAGAAAGACTTTTTTCACACAGAGAGTGGTGAGTCTCTGGAACTCTCTGCCACAGAGGGTAGTTGAGGCCAGTTCATTGGCTATATTTAAGAGTGAGTTGGATGTGGACCTTGTGGCTAAGGGGATCAGAGGGTATGGAGGGAAGGCAGGTACGGGATACTGAGTTGGATGTTCAGCCATGATCATATTGAATGGCGGTGCAGGCTCGAAGGGCTGAATGGCCTACTCCTGCACCTAATTTCTATGTTTCTATGTTTCTAAGAGGAATAAAGTTACGTGCTTATTGGTGGGATTCTGATAGCTGAGACATTCAGTTGCTTGCTACAAGATGGAGTAGAGCTAGGGGTCTCAATGATTGTGAGATCCACTTTACACAAGGGAAGCAGTATGATTCATTTGTACGTAAGGAAAATATACCTTTGCGTTTTTGAAGTATGAAAAGTAAAGATCCTACAACTGTAAATAGTAAGATTAAATGAGAACTTACCAGTTTGAAGTTTGATCTTTATTTTTTGAGGAGTTACGATGAGTGATTACGTGAAGAAGGCCATCAGCCTGCATGCGTACCAAATCTTCAAAGCAGCTGTGTGAATTCACAGATAACTGTTGATGAACTGAATATAGTAAGATTCGAGAACCTAGCACTACCAGCTGATCTTTATGAGAGAGGGTTGGAAGCGGAGGGCACGTAATCGCTCATCGTAACTCCTCATAAAATAAAGATCAAACTTCAAACTGGTAAGTTCTCGTTTAATCTTACTATTTTACTTCGGAGTCACGTGAGTGACTACGTGAAGATTTTGAAGCTCCGTGATTTCATGCCTTGGAAACGAGTCCATGCGTCACACACTGCATCAATTGACCAGGGATGAGTGAAATTTAGTAAAGCATGACATAAATTGAAACATGCTTGTGCTTTTTAATGATGATAATAGTAATCCCACTCATCCAGGAGGAATTAAAAATATATCCTAAAAATAGTGTTGGTAAATACCTCCGGTCTGGCAAACGGGTTTATTCTAACACATTTGGAAATTCGCTGGTTTAACCATCCTGCAGCCACTAGGATGAGGTCCAGCGAAACATTCACAACCCTCGCTGCTGATGTTGTTGCAGCCATATGATGTGGTTTTTTTGTAACTAACAAACATTGCTAGTTCAGTGCCTCTAAGGCTTTAGGTGACATAATGACTGTTGTAGATGTGTGACCACACACACAACCAAAGGTCCAAGGGATATGCCATGAGACTAGTTTGAGACCTGACGCCCCCGGTCTACTCTGCAAGAGTAAGTCATGACCATAAAGGATCATATTATTTGCAGCTGTAACCATAGTGCCATGAGGATAACCACTTTGTAAGTGAATAGACCGTGGACAGGAATGTAGCTGGAGCCCACCGGACATAAACATCAGGAGCAGGACATAAACATCCCATCTCTCTGAGTACCTTGGCCAGGGAGGAATTTGTGTTGAAGATACCCTTCATAAATCTGTACATCAGAGGTCGAGACCCGACAGCGTGGTGTCCCGACCCCAGCAGGAAGTAGGACCACAAGGCACTACTGTCACAATATGTATAACGCCATCTCTCGTGAAATATAGCTTTGAGAGGAATACCATGACATCTATTATATGTACCGTGTCATATGATATATTGGACTGCAAACAGGACCCTTACCATTCCTTGATATAGGAGATGTACTGTTTCTTGGTACTATCTCTTCAGGCCGCAGTGATTATATCCACCGTACAACCTGACAGCCCGCACCCCAGGAAAGGTCTTCTCATAGTCTGTAACCCAACAATTTTATTCGCTCATGCAGAGGATGGTTCCCCCCAGTCACGGGGTAAACCAGCAGATTTTGTGTTTGGGAACAGCCATAAAAGGCTCTGTTATCATTCGCAGTATGAGTGGACCCATGGCTGTGAAGGCCAGTCAGGCACTATCACGCCTGAGGCGGAGTCTTGCGGGTTATTAAGCAAGCACCGACTGATGAGGCAAAATGGAGGAAGACATAACAAACATCCCTCCCCAGTGTAGCGAGAATGCATCCATCGCCACTGCCCCTGAGAATGGCCGCCATGCCTGATAATTTTGCAACTGTTGATTGAGACTGGATGCAAACAAATCGATATTTGGTGTTCCATCAATCCATAATGTCATTAAGTACTTTGTGATCCAACATTCATTGTGTTGTCATTGATTAACGTGATGATACACCAGCACCAAATGAGGTTAGGTAAATATCACAGGATATTAACTTAATTGAACCCATGTGATTAAAATATGCCACCACCGTAGTGTGTCAACTTGTAGGTGATCATGCAGATATGCATATTCGCACAATAAGTCTTTAACCCATAGAATGCACTAGTGATTTTAGGTAGTTGATACCACATAACTGACGGATTGGTAACTCATGCACATCCCATCCGCCTCTGTGACTAGAGATGGGATAGTAATTCCCCATCTTTGAGCACTAGCAATAGTTTGTAACGTAACTGAAGGTAAAAATGACCAAAAATACTGGAGCAATGCTGAATACTGTTTGTCCATCATTGTGACTTATAGCTTCAGCTGGTAATAGCATAGATCTGTTGAAAATGACCACTAAATTGCCAATTTACACTGGCCATAATCTCTTGCAACAGACAATTAATAGAGTTAAAGGCACATTGCAATCCATAACCCTAGTTGGTATCAACTTAAAACTAACTGGACGGATGAGAAACCCCAATTTTCGAGCTTTGAGCAGCCCAAGCACTGGCTTGGTAATTTGGTAAACAACCTGGAAGCTGAAGTTAGCCCATTTCACAACGCTTTAACTGCTATCGTTGCCGGCACTCTGTAATGATGTGACGTGAGGCCATAGATGCTTACCAAGCTCCAGGTTTTCTGCCATAGGCTGGAAGCCAACTTTTCCTTGCAGCGGCTCCTCTGTTTGTGTGGATATCACAATCCTTAATGCCATGACAGAATTCTGACCTCACGCATGCACTCCAGTATGTTTCACGGACATACTTCTAAATTTGGAGTTAACGAAAGAAGGGTCTCGACCCGAAACGTCGCCTATCTCCTTCGCTCCTTACATGCTGCTGCACCCGCTGAGTTTCTCCAGCATTTTGTGTAACCTTCTAAATTTGGAGTCAGTCACACACTGACTGCCTACGCTCCTCTCCTCAGAGAGGGAGATATAATGCAGCCCTGCAACAGGTGCTGCTGCAGGTCCCTGTCACTCAGTTGGCGTGTCGTGGAAAGTTCCCTCACGACATACCACCAAACTGCGACTGCCTAGCTCCCCTCCTCAGAGAGGGAGATATAATGCAGCCCTGTACCAGGCACTGCCGCGGGCCCCCAAGACCTGCGCTATTACTCCCTTCCTTGGAGTATCAGGTGGAGCATCTCTCCATGAGATGCTCTATCCGGCAAAGAAACATCCGAAGACGCTCCCACTGCAGGAGATGAATCCTCCTGGCCAGACTATTTCAATGTTAACTGGCCTGCCGAGCTGGTATTTCCCACGGAGCCGGGATTTCCCGTGGCTTCCGCAGCCGGCGGTCACCATGGCCGGGTTTCCCCCCGAGCTGAGTTTTCCTTCGCGGAGCCGGGATATCCCGCAGTCTCCCAGCTGGGTTGTCCCCGAGCTGGGTTTCCCTCATGGAGCCGGGATTTCCCGTTGTCTCCGCAGCTCGGTTTTCCCCGCGGAGTTGGGATTCCCCAGAACAACATCCAGCAGGACCTCTGTAGAGAACTTCCTGCAAGGTAAAAGCACAACCTGAAAGATAAGTTTGAAACTTACCTTCAGGTTTGAAACTTACCGCTGGAGGAGCAGCACGCCTGCCAGCCAGTCGTGCGCCTTGTGTGAGACGTAATGACGCGCATGCGGGCTGACGGCCTTCTTCACGTAGTCACTCGCGTGACTCCGAAGTAAAATGAGCCTATCATTAAAGAACATGGAGTATATAATTACTGTCTTATAAACCTTTTAAATTAAAGTAGAAGGATTTCACTGAAGAATCCTATACTTTGAACATACAGTGGCTTGCAAAAGTATTCATACCCCTTGAACTTTTCCACATTTTGTCACGTTACAACCACAAACGTAAATGTATTTTATTGGGATTTTATGTGATAGACCAACACAAAGTGGTGCATAATTGTGAAGTAGAAGGAAAATGAAACATGGTTTTACAAATAAAAAACTGAAAAATGTGGCGTGCAAAAGTATTCAGCCCCACTGAGTCAATACTTTGTAGAACCACCTTTCGCTGCAATTACAGCTGCAAGTCTTTTGGGGTATGTCTCTACCAACTTTGCACATCTAGAGACTGAAATTTTTGCCCATTCTTCTTTGCAAAATAGCTCAAGCTCAGTCGGATTGGATGGAGAGTGTCTGTGAACAGCAATTGTCAAGTCTTGCCAGAGATTCTCAATTGGATTTAGGTCTGGACTTTGACTGGGCCATTCTAACATGAATATGCTTTGATCTAAACGGAATCTTTGATTCCATTGTAGCTCTGGCTGTATGTTTAGGGTTGTTGTCCTGCTGGAAGGTGAACCAGTCTCAAGTCTTTTGCAGACTCTAGCAGGTTTTCTTCCAAGATTGCCCTGTATTTGGCTCCATCCATCTTCCCATCAACTCTGACCAGCTTCCCTGTCCCTGCTGAAGAAAAGCATCCCCACAGCATGATGCTGCCACCACCATGTTTCACAGTGGGGATGGTATGTTCAGGGTGATGTGCAGTGTTAGTTTTCCACCACACATAGCGTTTTGCATTTATGCCAAAAAATTCAATTTTAGTCTCATCAGACCAGAGCACCTTCCTCCACATGTTTGCTGTGTCCCCCACATGGCTTGTGGCAAACTGCAAACGGGACTTCTTATGGCTTTGTTTCAACAATGGCTTTCTTCTTGCCACTCTTCCATAAAGACCCGATGTGTGGAGTGCACGACTAATAGTTGTCCTATGGACAGAATCTCCCACCTGAGCTGTGGATCTCTGCAGCTCCTCCAGAGTTATCATGGGCCTCTTGGCTGCTTCTCTGATCAATGCTCTCCTTGCCTGGCCTGTCAGTTTAAGTGGACGGCCATGTCTTGATAGGTTTGCAGTTGTGCCATACTCTTTCCATTTTCGGATGATGGATTGAACAGTGCTCCGTGAGATGTTCAAAGCGTGGGATATCTTTTTATAACCTAACCCTGCTTTAAACTTCTCCACAACTTTATCCCTAACCTGTCTGGTGTGTTCCTTGGGCTTCATGATGCCCAAGGAACATTGTTTGCTCACTAATGTTTTCTAACCAACCTCTGAGGCCTTCACAGAACAGCTGTATTTATACTGAGATTAGATTACACACAAGTGGACTCTATTTACTAATTCAGTGACTTCTGAAGGCAATTGGTTGCACTGGATTTTATTTAGGGGTATCAGAGTAAAGGGGGCTGAATACTTTTGCACGCCACACTTTTCAGTTTTTTATTTGTAAAAAGATTTGAAAACCATGTATCATTTTCCTTCCACTTCACAATTATGCGCCACTTTGTGTTGGTCTATCACATAAAATCCTAATAAAATACATTTACGTTTGTGGCTGTAACGTGGCAAAATGTGGAAAAGTTCAAGGGGTATGAATACTTTTGCAAGCCACTGTATACTAGGTAAAATGCTTTGTGGATTAAATTCGCCAAAAAGTTGATTACCACCCAGTAAAATTATATGGACCAGTTCTTCAAAATCCAAGCAACTGCGACTGCAAAAGACACAAAGTGCTGGAGTAAAGCCCCTGTCCCACTTAGGAAACCTGAACGGAAACCTCTCAAGACCGGGTGCCCCACCCAAGGTTTCCATGGGGTTCCCAGAGGTTCCCGTGAGGTTCCCAGAGGTTCTGGTCATTCTCCATGAGTCACCAAAGGTTCTGGTCAATTGCCTGGAAAGCCTCAACCGAAGCGTGAGCTGCATCTACTGACCAAAGATCCTAAACGCCGACCACACGCACACACACAAACACGCAAACACATTGCGAAGGTGGGGGCCAGGGACAGCGGAGGAGCGTTTTCTGCATGTGAAGAGGAAAGTAAACGGCTGCCACAGAGCACGGTAAGTCCTTTAAAGAGCGCAGGTGGAAGGGAGAGAAGGACAGAGAAAGGGAAAGAGAAGGGGAAAGAGAAGGGGGGAGAGAGGAGGGGAGAGATAAGGGAGAGAGAAGGGGAGAGAGAAGTGAAGAGAGAAGTGAAGAGAGAAGGGGAGAGAGAAGGGAGAGAGAAGGGGAGAGAGAAGTGAAGAGAGAAGTGGAGAGAGAAGGGGAGAGAAGGGAGAGAGAAGGGGTGAGAGAAGGGAGAGAAGGAGTGAAGACAGTTTTAGGAAGTTTAATAAAGTTAGCGGGCATTTTACCTTCCGGCGGATCTTCTAGGTCCTGAAAACCAAATAAGATTTCTTTGCTGAAAACTCCAATGAGCCAATCAGAATGGCCGGTCAGTGAAGGCCTTCGACTGGCTGTAAGTAAAAATGCGACCCCACCACTGGCTTCGACAAAATCGGCAACCTATTTTTAGTTGCGGCCGTTTTTTTTTTGGAAGTAATTGCAGGAACATAGCAGAAGCCGCGATTACGCGGAAACCACTTTCCACAATTAGGGAGAGTGACAGGGACCTCCGGGAACCTCATGGAAACCTTGGGTGGGGCGCAAGGTCTCCAGAGGTTTCCGTTCAGGTTTCCTAAGTGGGAAGATCCGCCGGAAGGTAAAATGCCCGCTAACTTTATTAAACTTATTAAAACTGTCTCCTGTCCTTCTCCCCACCCCTGTTCTCCCCCCTTCTGCCCCCTTCTCTCTCCCCTTCTCTCCCCCCTTCTCTATCCCCTTCTCTCTCCCCTTCTCTCTCCCCTTCTCTGTTCTTCTCTCCCTCCCTCCCGCGCTAATAAAGGACTTACCATGATCTGTGGCAGCCGTTTACTTTCCTCTTCAACACTCAGAAATCGCTCCTCTGCTGTCCCTGGCCCCCACCTTCGTGGTGTGTGTGTGTGTGTGTGTGCACGGTCGGCAGGATCTTTGGTCAGTAGATGCAGCTCACGCTTCGGTTGAGGCTCTCCTGGCAATTGACCAGAACCTCTGGTGACTCATGGAGAGTGACTGGAACCCAAGGGAACCTCACGGGAACCTCTGGGAACCTCACGGAAACCTTGGGTGGGGCACACGGTCTCCAGAGGTTTCCGTTCAGGTTTCCTGAGTGGGACGGGGCATAACTCAGCAGGTCAGGCAGCATCTCTGGAAAACATACATAAGTTACTTTTCAGGTCTGGACTTATTTTCAGACTGAATAAGAGTCCCATCCCTAAACGCCACCAACCCATGTTCTCCAGGGATACTGCCTGACCCGCTGAGTTACTCCAGCACTTGTGTCAGTTCTTCGAGACTTGTGGTGTTCAGCCCTTATGAGGTGAAGGGAGAAATGTTGGTGTTGGGTGAAGAAGGCTATAGGTTAGGATTTAATGTGGATAAATGATGTACAGTTTTGCTTGGTCACTGTTGGGGATGAGATATTTGAGCAGATCATTCCCGAGATTAATTAGCTTGACTGGAGAAAAGGAATAGGTGACGTTTCGGATCGAGACTTCTTCATCCTCTGAAGTCTGAAGAAGGGTCTCGACCCAAAACATCACCTATTCCTTTTCTCCACAGATGCTGCCTGATCTGCTGAGTTACTCCAGAATTTTGTGTCTATCTTTGGTGTAAAACAGCACCTGCAGTTCCTTCCTACACAATTAGATGGACTACTTTATCAGGTGAAGTGTACATAATCTATGGAAGCAGGACCTTTAGAAGCTGAATAATTTATTTTTCTATTAATTATTCACACAAAGACATGTATGCTTTACATTTTGTATACAAAGTAACTTATGTATGTTTTCCAGAGATGCTTTATCCAGTGATTATCAACAACAGAAGGAAATGAGATTGACTATAGTGTATAAGAATAATAGCTGCAATCAATTTTTCATTATTGCCTCAATAATAGCTGCAACCTGTTGTCTTCTGGATATATTTCTAACTCACAGATGTTTCTATATCAACAGCACCTACCAATATACTTCCTTATGTCAGTTAGTAATCTGATTTATCTCACTCCGGTTTGAGGAAATTATATTTCTCAAAGTCAGGTTGTTCAGTTATAGTGTGTAGGAAGGCACAGCAGATGCAGGTTTACACCGAAGATAGACTCAAAATGCTTGAGTAACTTCTGAAAAAGGGTCTTGACCTGAATCGTCACCCCTGTCTTCTCTCCAGAGATGCTACCTATTCTGCTGCGTTACTCCAGCATTTTGGGTCTATCTTCTGTTGAGTTAACGCGCTTAGTTTTCATGAGAAAGAGCTCTGACTGATTTTACCATGTCTTACGTGAGGGCAGCTTTGCGTTAAACAGCATTTGGACCAACAAATGCTGAAGTATTGGGGGCTGGGTGACGCTGTCATCTAAATTTAGAACAAGATTTTTACCAAACAATCTTAAAAAGTGGAAGTTTGCCCTTTGGTGATATGGCAGGCAGTAGATGAGAAAGTAAAAGGCAGGGAGTAAAAATAATGAAGCGAGCGGTAGGAGCCATTTTAAATGGACACAGCAACAGAAGTTAGGGACATGGCGAAATCAATATGATTTAGCTATTGATGCAATGTCTAATAAAACCTGCAGAATAGAGGTTCAATTGAAACAATTTTTTAAATTTAGTTTAGTTTATTATCACGTGCACCGAAGGACAAGGAAAAGCTATTTTACTTCGGAGTCACGTGAGTGACTACGTGAAGAAGCCCCGCCAGGCGCATGCGCGTCATTAAGTCAACGCATGTCGCATTGAACGGGCTGGAGAGCGCGGCTCCACCAGCGGTAAGTAGAAAACCTCGCAGGTAAGTGTTTTTTAAAAAACTTTCCAGCGAGAGTTAAGCTCCGTAAGGCTGGCTTGCGAGTACAGCGGGAGGAACAAGCGTGGGTCACGCAGCATTGTCGTCCCATTGCAGCGATCGGGAAAATAGATAAGTGCGGCGCCGGTTCCGATACAGGTGGCCGTTATTTCTGTAGTTAATAACCCTCCAGCTGCTCTATTGTCGCAGGGCACTGAGGCCACAACGATAGGAAAGCACATACAAGGTTTGCTCTGAGTATGTGTTATCAGATGCAGTTTACTTAGTTTTGATGTATATGATCTGTGTGTTACTGAGATTAATACAAATATTCTGCAAGCAGAATGTGCCTGTCAGAATCTACAATTCTAAACATGAACATATATGGTTTGTGCACAATTACACAAGAAAATGTAAAAGAAAGTAACTTTTCTCCAAGACAGGACAAGAATGTGGGGGAGACTGGAAATGGAGAAAATGCTCCACACTTTACTCAGTCAAGGGTCCAAAGACCCAAAGATTCCCAGGCAGCCTCCGAAGGAGTTCCATACACTGTGTATGGTGCCTGTAAAAAATGGGAATCTGACTCTCCGGTGCCTTGTTGAGGTCTGGATGAGGTCTCCCTAGAGCAAGACTAAAATGCTCCAAACTTTAATCAGTCAAGGGTCCAAAGACCCAGAGATTTCCCAGGCAGCCTCCGAAGGAGTTCCATACACTGAATATGGTGCCTGTTAAAAATGGGAATCTGACTCTCCAGTGCATTGTGGATGAGGTCTCCCTAGAGCAAGACTCGGGAGTACCAGGGCAGGAGGAGACTGACCCTGAAGCTGGTGTCCCTACTTATGTGTATACACCAGAGCACAAAAGCCACGCTCCGGGTGTTCCCAATGTAGCATCAAGTTTTGCTATATCGGAATGGACTGGTGAGGCTATGGATGAGACCTGGCTGCCAACATTTATTATTTGGTTTCTCACCAGCTCCAAGAAACTGTTATGACTGAAACAGTGAAAAATATATAAAACACCCATCTATTGTGCCTTGCTCAGGGTGCCAACAGTAAACTCAGTAATTTGGGCACCCATGAGTGTAACGATGCGAGGGCAGGAAATGTGTTTCCAGCATGTCCTCTAGCTGATATCAGTTGGCATCACTGCATTTGGGAAAGACATACGAGGGTCAATAATGTCCAAAACTCATAAAGACATGCTTGCGTTACTCTGCAATGCCTATTTGAACCTAATTGTATGAGGAAATTGCCATTTGGCCAACATTATACCCAAAAAATGCAGGACTATGTAGGGCAAACAATATCCAGGCACCAGATTCATTATTGGTAAAAATCTGCCAAAACAATTTTAAGGATATTTGCCATAAAACTTCTCATCCCTGCTCTGAGAAAACAAGCAGGTTGAATATGAAGGGGGTTTGAATCAGGGAGACCAGCAGAGGTAGGGAGATGGGTACAAAGTATTATACCCAATACAGCCCACATCAACCCTTATATTGGGAGAAGGAGATCTTCTAGTTCATTTACGGAGGTACAGAAACTTCATTCCATCACAGATAGAACTTCTGGGCGACAACCTCTGGTTGGGGGTAGATTAGAATTGTTTTATAATGAATGATGCTGCATAATATCTGATCGGTTTGGTGTTTGCTGCACCAGAAACTCGTCAGGTAGAAAAATATATTCCCAGACAGAAGAAAGATGGGGGTTGCAGAGGCATTCTGGACCTCACAAACTTAAATTCATATGTTCAGTATAGGCATTTAAAAAGGACACCTTCAACACTGTAACACAATTGTTATCACAAGGCTGTTATATGGCTACTATAGACCTAAAAAAAAGATGCCTTATTATTCAGTACCAATTCATCATTATCGCAGGTACTTTAAATTAATTGGATGGGTCAGCTGAGGCAATTTAAAGAATTACCTATTGGGTTAACTTCAGCTCTCAGGCTGTTCACAAAATTATTGAAACAAGCACTGGTGTTACTGAGGGCTCAGAATCACATTGTAATGGCTTATCTAGAGGATATGTTAATTGTAAATGCCACTCAGGAGACAGCTGAAGAACTGGTTTCAGCAACCATAAGCCTATTTGAAAGGCTAGGGTTTTTGTCCATCCAACAACATCTAAGTTACAGCCATCCCAAACAATTGATTATTTGTGGTTTGTCATTAATTCAGTTGATATGTCAGTAAATTTGCCAACAGATAAGGTTGGGGATATTGCAAATGCCTGTACTTGTCTCGCTGAAAGACCTTATCCCTCCATCCGAGACGTAGCTACAGTTATTGGTAAAATGGTAGCAGCATTCCTGCTGTCGAGTTTGGACCTCTGCACTATCAAAGTCTGCAAAGAGCCAGAGAACAAGCACAAAAAAAATAAATAAATAAAAACGTGCAGGTCATTTTGATAGGTCCATGTAGTTACCAACTAAAGCTTTAGCTGAATTGCAATGGTGGATTCTCAATGTTGCACAAGCTACTAGAAAATATTTTGGTTCAGCAACCTCAGTGGTATTACAAACTGATGTGAGTGCTCTTGGATGGGGAGCTAAGGACAGCGCCACCAGTTGTGGTGGTCGATGGACTGTCCAAGACGATTTAATTCTCCAAACATATGGTATCATTTATTTGGAGTTATTGGGGACGTTTTATGCATTGATAGCTTATTGTTCTACAATGAATGACTTACATGTTCAATTACAAGTAGACAATACCACAGCTGTGGGAGAGACAATATTGTGGCAGACAACAGATCACAAAAGTTCAATGACAATACAGAATGGATGTTAAATCTAGAAGTTTTCAAAAAGATTGTCTGTCGGTATGGGTACCAAATATTGATTTGTTTGCGTCCAGATTAAATCTCCAGTTGCCTAAATATGTCTCATAGGAGCCAGACCCAGGAGCAGTAGCGGTGGACACATTCTCGCTACATTGGGGAAGTATAGGCTTCTATGTTTTCCCCATTTTGCCTGATTAGGCAATGTCTCACCAAAATAGAGCAAGACTCCGCCGCAGGCGTTTGGTGGTTCCAAACTGGTCTACACAGCCATTGTTCCCATTGGTGCTCAGAATGATGACTCAGCCATTCATGACAATCCCCAGCTGCAGTAATTTGTTGGTACATCCAGTAACAGGAGAAAGTCATCCATTACATGATTGTATTAATTGTTAATCTGCAGGTTCTGATGACTGTCGGATAGGACCATGGGTGTCATAACTGCAGCTTGGAGAGATAGCACTAAGAAACAATAAGTCTCATATAAAGAAATGGGGAATCTTTTGTATACAGTCAGATATATTTTATCATACTGCAAACATATCGGATGTATTGGAGTTCCTTGCTATGTTGCACCTGAGTTATAGTGCCATTAATAGTGCTCGGAGTGCTTTGTCCTCCTATTTAGGACAATTTTCAGAATGACAATCTATCGGGTCTCATCCGTTAATATCCCGATTTATGAGAGGAATTTTAATAAAAATCCTACCAAACCCAGATATACAGAAATCTGGGATGTCAGTTTAGTTCTCACATTGCTTCGGCAGTGGGCTCCAATTACGTCACTGTCTTTTCAAAAGTTAATATTTAAAGTAGTTATGCTCATGGCATTAGTATCAGCACAATGAGTACAAACATTACAAATGTTGCGGTTAGATTGTATGCAGTTGTCTGTAGATAAAATTAATTTTATGTCTGTGATCTAAGCAAGCAAAGCAAGCCAGGAAAGGCTGGAACAAAGGTAATCTTTAAAGCATACCCTGTCGACCAAACATTGTGTGTGGTTAAGCATCTGACTCAATATATTGAAGTAACTAAGAGTCTCTGAGATTGTGAGACACCAATGCTCATTACCCACAAAACATTACATTTTTTTTTTTTTAAAGTGACAGTACAAACTATTTCTAGATGGTTAAAACAGGTTCTGTATTTAGCTGGAGTTCACACTCATGTGTTTAAATCTCAACTCCACAAGGGCGGCATCAATGTCCGCGGCGAAGGCGCAGGACGTGCCACTTGACCAAATTCTAGAGGCCGCAGGATGGTCTAAAGAAGTAACTTTTTCTAGATTTTATGATAAACCTGTTGTCACAATGCCAGGGTTTGCACAGCAGTGTTGGGTTCTGTTCAATTTGTTTGCTTTGTTTCATATCATTTGTTTCATATCATTTGTTGTAATTTTCCCCTGGGATAGAGGGGTTATTACTTTCCTTGTTATTATTATTATTATTATTATTATTATTATTATTATTAAAATAGTTATTGAATAATGTGAAGCAATGTTCAATATACTATTTATTCACGACTGTGCAACTGAAGCAATGTGTCGTATGGAGTGAATCTACGGCATGAAAATCACAGAGCTTTAAAATCTTCACGTAGTCACTCAAGTGACTCCGAAGTAAAATAGTAAGATTAAACGAGAACTTACCTGTTCGAAGTTTGATCTTTATTTTATGAGGAGCTACGATGAGGGATTACGTGCCCTCCGCTCCCAGCCCTCATAATCTAAAGGTTCATCTGGTAGTTCTAGTCTTCTGTAAGCCTTACTATCTTACTTCGGCTATTGGTTTCTGTGTTTTTCACGCCGCTGCTTTGAAGTATGACGCACATGCGCCTGGCGGGGCTTCTTCACGTAATCCCTCATTGTAACTCCTCATTAAATAAAGATCAAACTTCGAACAGGTAAGTTCTCGGTTAATCTTACTATTTTGTTGCGTTTTACCAGTCAGCGGAAAGACTATATATGATTCCAATCAAGTTGTCCATACTGTACAGATACATGATAAAGGGAAAAAAGTTTAGTGCAAGATAAAGTCCAGTAAAGTCCAATTATAGATAGTCCGCGGGTCTTCAATGAGGTAGATTGTAGGTCAGGACCACTATTTGGTGATTTGATGACTGTTCACTGTTGCAGAAAATAGTATTTGCCAAAGAAGGTTGTGGAGGTCAAGTCAGTGGATATATTTAAGGCAGAGATAAATAGATTCTTGATTAGTATGGGTGTCAGAGGTTATGGGGAGAAGGCAGGAGGATGGGGTTAGGTGGGAGAGATAGATCAGTCATGGTTGAATGGTGGAGTAGACATGATAGGCCGAATGGTCTATTTTCTGCTCCTATCACTTATGATCTTATGATCAACATTTTAGCTCAGGACATGAACCTTGATTGGTCAATTCACCCTAGTTTAGTTTAGTTTAGTTTAGTTAAGTTTAGTTTAGAGATTCAGAGTGGAAATAGGCCCTAAGGCCCACCCAGTCTGCGCCGACCAGCGATCCCCGTACACTAGCACTAACCTACACACTGGGGACAATTTACAATATTTACCCAAGTCAATTAACCTACAAACCTGTACATCTTTGGAGTGTGGGAGGAAACTTTAGCACCCCGAGCAAACCCAGGTGGTTGTGGGGAGAATCCGTACAGGCAGACCAGCTTCCGGAGTAAACCTACGCGGTCCCAGGGAGAAGCTCCGTACAGACTGCACCATTAGTCAGGATCGAACCCGGGTGTCCGGCACAAAGCAACTCTACCACTGCGCCACTGCGCCGCATCCTAATGTACGTCATATTCACGTGCAAAAATTATTCAGAGATTAAGACCCCTCTTTGTCAAGCCGATTATTTGTTGCAGCTTTGCTGTATTTTTACATTGCATTCACAGTCCATTCATTGTACATAATGAGGCACCATCAGTCATTTCTCTGTTACAAATATCCATGTTGTGAAAATTGTTTCAAAATCCTTCGAATTGATGACAAAATGTGCCTCTGGTGTCTTCTCTCTGTGTGCAATCTCATGCATTATTTAACAAACAAATTCCTTTGGATGGCATTCGGAATTCTGCACGGTCTGCAAGAAGCAAATATTTTTTAAACAACTTTATTAAATTAGTGACTGAGCTTATGATTTTTACACTGGCCTGTTCCTGCTTTGTACCTCCATTCAGTTTATTGCGTCTCCTGCCCTACCCCCAAACATCATATAAACCTATCAAAATGATCTTTCGTACTTTCCTTTTTCATATGCTAATCTAGCATCTCAATCCTCCCTTACTCCAAAATTCCTTATTCAGTTATTGGTTCCTAGTGAAGAAAGACACAAAAAGCTGGAGTAGCTCGGCGGGACAGGCAGCATCTCTGGAGAGAAGGAATGGGTGACGTTGACCCGAAATGTTACCCATTCCTTCTCTCTGATGCTGTCTGTCCCGCCGAGCTACTCCAGCTTTTTGTGTCTATCTTCGGTTTAAACCAGCATCTGCAGTTCCTTCCTACACAATGGTTCAAACCAATGGTTTTACTGTAGAGGTAGCACTAGGGCCATGGATCACCCTTTGGGTTTTGGGTGATTCAATTGTCTTATATTTCCTCTTTTCCTTTCTTAAGCTGGATTTGAATTATTGATGTGTTCATGCACAAATAACTGGAGAACCACCAAGGGTTTGTACATAGCATATCTTTAAAATTCAAAATAAATCCCATTTATTTTTGGCCGAGCGCATATATCTCAATAATATATTCCTGCTCCCTCCTCTCATACCTCATTTCTGTCTAGAAACGCATCTATTTCCTTAAATGTATTCAGTGATGGTCTCCACGGCATTCTGTCGTGGATAATTCCATTGGTTTATCACTGCCTTGCGTGAAAAAATGTCTCCTCAGCTCACTCCCAAAGGAGTTACCTGTATCCTTAGACTGCAACCCCTGACATCTGGACTCCGACCAGTGGAAACACTTTCTTTCCATTACGCCTGCCAAGACCTGTCAGAACTTAGCATGTTTCAATGAGATCTCTCATTCTTCTAAGTTCTAGGGAAGAAGGGTTTAGGGGTGGCATGGTGGTGCAGCGGTGGACTTGCCGCCTTACTGCGTCAGAGACCCGGGTTGATCCGTATGGAGTTTGTACATTCGCCCTGTGACTGTATGGATTTCATTCAGTCCTCCGGTTTCCTCCCATACAACAAAAACCTGCAGATTTGTAGATTAATTGGCTTCTGTAAATTGTTCCTAGTGTGTAGGATAGAATTAGTGTTTGGATGATCGCTGGTCGGCACAAACATGGTGGGCGGAAGGGTATGTTTCCACACTGTATCTCTAAGCTAAACTTAGACAAAACTGAACAGTCACAATCTCTGTGAGTCAACATCACAGGAATTAGGTACACTCTCTATATGATAAGCACATGCATTCTTAAGAAAGAAGACCAAAATTGTACACAGTAATCCTGATTTGGTACACAATACCTCGGGGATCACTTTGGTTTAAAATTGAAGTATAGTTGTGAACTACAGAGACAAACCTTGAGCCACAATTCAGATGGTGGTAATTGAATGGCAATGGAGGTACAGTATAAGTAGGATATGCCAGAAATAATGGATAGGTCAGGCATTGTATTAAAAAAACGAGTAAGCATTTCTTACAGACAAGATTTCTCTGCAAATTAGAACCTGTTTAACTTTTCCAAATTCAAGAATCAAGAGCGTTTTATTGCCATTTGTCCTGAAACGGAACAATAAACAATTAAATTATTACTTGCAGCAGAACACCAGGTATTTAAACATAGTACCTTCTTCCTGATGGCAGGAGTGAACTGAGAGTGTGGCCAGGGTGGTGTGTGTCCCTGATGATGCTGACTGCCTGTTTGAGGCAGCGCCTCCTGTAAATCCCTTTGATGGTGGGGAATCAGTATCTGTGATGGAGTGGGTAGTGCTCACCACATTTTGAAATCTTCTTTGTCCCTGGGCGTTCAAGTTGCCAAACCAGGCTGTGATGCACCCAGTCAATAGGCTCACTACCGTACAGCTATAGAAGTTCAAGAGAGTATTCCTCGACATACTGAATCCCTTCAATCTGATGACAAATCACTGACTTGCCATTTTCCCTTTCCCTCTTCCATAGATTCTGCTTTGCCTGCTAAGCGTTTCCAGCATTTTCTGTTCTTATTTCCTATATCCAGCTGCACAGTGTTGTGATTTTCTGTAATGGAAGTGGTTCTTTATGTACGTGCTGTAATATTCTGTTCCAAGCTGATTTTCAATTTGATGTACAAGTGTTAAACTAGTGAATTGAATTGGCTTGCAAGGATTCAATCAATCTGATAGCAAGATGGATTTTATGACCAACAACCAATGTGTAATATGTTTGTTTGCTTCTCGGTGGAAGTTGAAAATCTGTAGAGGAAAGCCCTGTCCTAACATGATGAAATCTGCAAGCACCAAGCTACTGCAGAACTTTAAGCAGAAAACTGGAGTCAGATTTGGCCAGTAGATCAGTAATTTTCTGTGACTTTATGCACAAGAACCGTGGGAGCTTCAGCCATGCTGATCTCAGTGAGGGAATATTGAAAGGTTGAAGTGACACATTTGAAAGAATATTTAACTGATTAATATTGCAGATGCCAGAAATATGATCTAAAATAAACACAAAGTCTTCAGCAGCCAGCAGTTTTCCTTGAATTTCAGACCAATGTCTTATATGTAACAGATTTTATCCAAGTGCAAATGAATCGGGAGGAACGAAACGTACAAAATGCTGGAGTAACTCAACGGGCCAGGCAGCATCTCTGGAGAACATGGGTTGATAGGCAGATGGGACAAAGACCAGAGATGAAAAAAACAGATGCGAGCCAAAATGATAAGGAGTTGTGAATTGTGGAGCTGGAGGATAGAAACGTTGTGATTTGTGAAGCTGGAGGAAGGGATGTGGTTGGAGAGGGAGGAGAGAAACTGCTGCAAGGTCAGCCAGGGTTTAGAGGAGGGTAGTGAGGGGAGAAAGAAAGAGGGGGGCAGGGGACATTGAAGGGAAGGGTGGTGTTTGTAGAGGTTACATACAAATTGGAGAACTTAATGTTCATACCGCTGGGTTGTAAGCTACTCAAGCTGAATATGAGGTGGTGTTCCACCATTTTGTCTGGCAAAAACAGTCGTCAGAGAATAGAATCTTTGCTGCCTTCCATTCTGTGAGAGAATGGAAAGCAGGAGCCCTTGAATGTCAAAAGATATTTAGTTTAGTTTAGTTTAGAGATACAGTGCGGAAACAGGCCCACCAAGACCGTGCCGATCAGCGATCCCTGCACATTAACACTATCCTACACACACTAGGGACAATTTACACATACAACAAGCCAATTAACCGACATACGTGTATGTCTTTGGAGTGTTGGAGGAAACCAAAGATGTCGGAGAAACCCGGAGAAAAACGGGGTGAACGTACAAACTCCGTACACACAGCAGCTGTAGTCGGGATCGAACCCGGGTCTCTGGCGCTGCAAGCACTGTAAGGCAGCAGCCCTACTGCTGCACCAACGTATGGTTAAAACAGTTTACAGATTATCTGGTGTTTTGTGCGTGGGAGCTTGTTGTGTGAGTTACGCAGGCAACCAGACAGTAATAAATAAAATGTGCTTCTTGTTGTTAGGGGGGGGGGGGAGTGGAAGGAGATACTTGTCATTGGCCGCCAGGGAATTTGTGCCCCCCCCCCCCATGTTTTAAAAAAAGATTTACTATGGCTGCCAATGCCCCGAGCTGTCTGTCCCTGCGGCCGGTGAGGCGTGTGTGGGTTGGGGTCTGATGGTGGTGCATCGTGGTCAGTGACTCTGGGTGGGCGGAGGGACCAGCCTGTCCCACACCTCTGCTCCACCCGGCACTGCTGACACACAGCCCATCACAGCGAGGCCACAAGGGGGAGGCTAGGCGAAGGGCGGCCGTGCCCGTGGGAGAGTGGGGGTTGTCCTGAGGGATGAGCTCCTTCGGTCGCTTACAACTTGGAGCTCGGGTTCAGAGTGCCCAGTCACCTATGGCTTGTGTGGGAAAATAACCCCCACCCTCCCATCTCCACCGGCCAGTGATGTGATGGACACGGGGGTCTGGACTAATCGCTGACAAGTCCCGCCCCCCCAGCAACGTCATGTCCGTTATTTGACTTGATGGCTGAGCGGCCTTTCGGTGAGTTTCCTTTTAGGTGACGCAGCCTTTTGGTTAGTTGGCATTTAGGCTAATTTGCATTGAGGCATCCCACCCTTTTGGCTAGTTGGCGTTTCAGCTTTGTTTCTGTTCGGTTACTTGGCTTCCACTTCTTTGCTTTGGCTTCTCATCCTTCGACCCCACGTCTGTACACGCCACCCACAGTGTCAGACCTGTATGATGAAACAAGGAAAAAACAATATCAATAGCATGAACAAAAGAAGCATTTGGAGGAAAGGTGAACTGGGATAGAAAAATGATCACCAATTGCCACTTTCTAAAAGATGGATATTGTGGCTGAAAATCAGAAATTGCAGAAAAATTGAGTTTTGAAGGCTACGCAGCGACTAATCAAAAATTAATTACATTTTATATAGGTGCAATGTTGGGGAGCAAAGGGCAAGTGGGTGTAATGGAAGAATTAAAATGACAGGTTAGCAGAACTTCAGTCTCCCAATTGAATGGAGGAATTCTAGAAAGCAATCATCCAAACTGTATGTGGCTTTTCCAATGCCGAGGAAGCAGTATCAAGAGCTGTGAACTAAATTGAAAGAAGCATTCGCAAATTGGTTTAACTTGGGAGTAGTGGCCCATGCCTTGGATGGTGAGAGATACAAAATGTCCATCGTCAAACAGGGCAGGAGTGTGCTCTACATGGGTGAGAAACCATCATGAATGGATCATGAATGGATCAGGGTGTCATTTTCTTTAGTTACAGCATGGAAACAGGCCCTTCAGCCCACCGAGTCCATGCCGACCAGCAACCACTCCATACACTAGTTCCGTCCAACACTCTGTGGGCAGTTTACAGAAGCCAATCAACCTACAGACCTGTGTTAATTGGAGTGTGGGAGGAAACTGGAGCACCCGGAGATAACCCACGCGGTCATAGGGAGCACGTACAAACTCCGTACAGACAGCGCCCGCAGTCAGGATTGAACCTGGGTCTCTGGTGCTGTAGGCAGCAACTCTACCACTGCGCCACCGTGCTACTAGTACAAGGGAGAAAAACACATGGTGAGAACGCCCCTGGAATACTGAAAGGCAAGGAAATTAGATATGTTGGCATCTCTCTGTATATTGCGGAAACAGTGTAGAGTAAAGTTGACAGGCAGAAAGTAAGAGCAAAAAGAAGCTTATTGTGATATTAGGAGGGGTAGCACAGAAGGAGAGTAGAAATGCAGGATCTTCCTAATAGTTGTGCCTTGTTTCGGTGCAAGGAACTGCAGATGCTGGTTTACAAAAAAATACATAAGGGCTGGATGAACTCAGCGGGTCAGGTGGCATCCGTGGAGAACATTGTATGTGCTCCCTGTGACCAGATAGATTTTCTCCAGCAGCTCCAGTTTCCTCCTACACTACAAAGATGCAGGTTTGTAGTTTAATTGGCTTTGGTTTCCTCTGACACTACAGACATTGTAGGTTAATTAGCTTTGGTAAAATTGTACATTGTTCCTAGTGTGCGTAGGATAGTGTTAGTGTACGGTGTTGGCTGGTCAGCACCGACTCAGTGGGCCATAGGGCCTGTTTCCACACTACATCTCTAAACCCTAAACTAAACTAAACTAAATTAAATTAAATTAAAGAGTATGCTGGCTGGGAGTCAAGAATCAGTTCCCTAATACTTTCAATCAACGATTCTGAAGCCAACACAAAGTCCAGACATAAACGCTACCATTTATTCAATCTTTGCCTCCCTTCTGTTTACAGAAATAGCAAAGTTAACCCAAACGTTGAACTAAATCTAAGGCAAACAGCCTCATTAGAAAATATTTTTGCACATCTTCCATGTCTAGGCTATTGCCCATTCACCACTGCAACCATCAAAACTGGAGGTGGATAAATTGGAACTGAGAAATAACTGTTTTAAAATAACAATATCTGACCCTATCTTTGCTGAGTGGCTAAAATCCTCCCTTTTTTTTGTTAGTAAAAATGACTTATTTAGTGGATAAGGCTGTTCAAACTTTGGACTACAGATGATATGTGGAAAAGTGGCAAATGGGAAATTGTGTATTTGGGGAGAAGCATTAAGACAAAGTACTATAAAATAAATGTGAGGATATTAAACAATTTGGAGATACAAAGGGCACTTGGAATGAATGCCTACAGATCCTTGCAGATCACACAGCAGATCAATAAGATAATTAAATAGGCAATTGGAATGCGTTCCTTTACTTGCCAAGGCATAAAATTTAAGAGTTTATGTTAAAACTGCACACAGTATAAGTTAGGGCGCAGTATGTTAAGGGAGTTTATGTAAAAACTGTATACAATATGAGTTAGGCCGCAGCCTGAGTACAATGTATAGTTCTTATCACTTCATCTAGAAGATTGTAGTTACGAGAAAAGGCTGGCTGTTTCATTTGGCAACAGAGGAGCTGTAATGATACTTGATCAACAATCGACCATTTACTCTATTGTGAGACTTTTGAGTATCATTTTAACGTTATTTTTAAAAATGATTTTAATAAATTGATAGTTAAACACTATAGAATGCAAAGTGAAAATAATTAACTGTGCTGTGCCTAATAGCCCACTACTTCTATTTTCATGAAATGTTTCTCTCATCATATACCCTGAAATGTTCTGCATGTGCAAATGACCAAAAAAAAGGCCAAGTATATTCCAGTTCGTGCTAATCCAAAATCTCACAAGAAAAATGGGTAGTACATTGTTGAATTGGTTACTTACTAATAATTATCAATTTGGACTCTTTGAGGATCAAAATAAAATAATAGGCAGAGAACCTCTACTTTATGGTCCAGCAAAATGCAAATTAAAAACTAAAGGCACAAGAGGCTGCAAATGGTGGAATCCGAGCAAAGAACAAATTGCTGGAGGAGAGAAACGGACACAAAGTAGCAGGGTCTGAGGAAGGGTCCTGATGCAAATTGTTGTCTGCCCATTTCCTACTGCAGATGCTACCTGATCATTTGAGTTCCTCCAGCTTTTGATTTTTAATCAAAATACTGTGAAAGAAGGTGATGTATCAACACCTCTGGAAATCTCAGGCTAATATATTTATTTGTAACTGAGTGTAGATCACATTGCTAACCTTTGTTATATTGTATGCTTGCTGTTATACCAGAGTGAAATAGTGATGGATGCATGTACCACTGCTATCCCTTCTAACTGGAATTTATACAGTGTCTTTTCAACTCATGCTCTCTGACAATCAAACCAGTAGAATCCAGGAAGCAATTTTGTTAAGCTTATCTGCTTAGCCAGAAGCATAAGGAAATAGACAAAATTCCTGAAATATAATGCAGATTTCAAAACTTGAAATGGAAAGGCAGATTAGTCGCATGTGATCGTTCGTTTAATGGAATGCTGAAGTGAAATATCAAAGGGGTATGAAATGGAAATTTCTAAAATTCTAGTGCTCTCATGGCCAAGTATTAAAGGGACTAACTTTCAATTAGTTAGGCTTCACTACCTTAATGAAAATTCTATGCATAAAGACAACTGACTGACTGGAACGTGATGGTTACATTATCTGAAAGGATTGATAATAGGCACAGCTGTACTGCCCAAGGAATTTGGTGTCCCACATACAGTATTTACAAGGTGTGGAGTAAGGAGCTCCTATGTATAAATAGGTTGCTGAAATCAAGCAATGATAAAAAGTGGAAAGATTTAGCTGGAAATATGTAATTTCCCCCAAAAGCACACCATTGAACGAGTATCAATTTTGTTCACTGTATTTTAATCAAATAAAATGACCATTAACTCTGCCCCTTACAAAGTATTGCTTATTATTTTAATCAATACTTTATTAGATTGAAAAGGGTAATTGCATTTTCTGAATCAGTGACTATGTGGAACTAAATAATTAAATGCTTTCAGTTCCAATTACATATCAATTTTTTTTTTTTTTAATTTTATAATGTAATTTATTGCTAACTTAAATTTCCAACATCAAAATGAGGTTCTGTTTTTAAATACTTCAGATGTTCAATCTATTGTGAGACTTTTGAGTATCATTTTAACGCTACTAAAAATTTAAAAAATATATAAATTGATAATTGCTTAATCTAAATTTGTTATATACATTTGATTAAGCTACTCTTGCAGTATTGTTTTGAAGCGAATTTCAGGACTTATGGCACTGTCCCAATGTACGAGTTCATTCAAGTGCTCTCCCGAGTTTTAAAAAAAAATCAAACTCGTGGTAAGCACGTAGAATGAACGTAGCGGGTACGCCGGAGCTCGGGGACGTCTCTTAGCGGCTTGTAACACTAACGGCAGGTACTCGGGAAACACGTTAAACTCGGGAAGACTCGTGAAGATTTTTCAACATGTTGAAAATTGTCCACGAGAGCCCTGAGTACTGACGAGCAGCCATTTCCGTAAATCTCCGAGTTCGAATCAGGGCAAACCCGGGAGAATTCTTTGAATGAACTTGTACAGTGGGACAGGGCTTTTAGACTGAGTAACAATAAGAGTCAAGAGTGTTTTATTGTCATATGTCCCAGATAGAACAATGAAATTCTTATTTGCAGCAGCAGAGCAATAAACATATTACTCTGTAAACAATATAATAATCGAGAAAAAAAAGTTCAGTGTATATATACACATACTCACATGTCTGAAGAAGGGTCTCGACCCAAAACATCATCCATTCCTTCTCTCCAGAGATACTGCCTGTCCCACTGAATTAGTTCAGCTTTTTGTGTCTACCTACACATATATACAGATCATATATATATATATACACACACACACATGCACACATACGTACACGTAAAAAAAGTGCAATAATAACAATAATAGTCTATGTAGTTCAGAGTTTATTTGTAATGTTTAATAGAAAGATTAAACGAGGACTTACCGTTTGAAGTTTGATCTTTATTTTATGAGAAGTTGATGTGAGGGACTACGTGAAGAGCCCACCAGCCCGCATGCGCTTCAATCTTCAGAGCAACTGTATGAAACCACAGACCACTTGCACGATCTTAAACTATAGAAAGATTAATAACCCTTGACTTACCGAATGATCTTTATGAGAATCAGGGTTGGGTGTGGAGGGCACGTAGTCCCTCACTTCAACTTCTCATAAAATAAAGATCAAACTTCAAAAGGTAAGTTTTCGTTTAATCTTTCTATTTTGTATCGAAATCACGTGAGTGACTTGTGAAGCCTTCGAAGCTCTGTGGTTTCATGCAGTAAACCAATCTGTGTGGGAAACACTTAAACATATAAACCATAAATGGTAGAGAAGACATGGGTTATTAACACCATGATGCTAACTTACTTACATGTCCATTGCCCTTAATCGAACCACAGTCCCAATTGGCTTTGAGTTAGACAATAACTCATGCAACACTGTTCAGAATTCTATCTGCAACCATCCAGACATGTTTAACACAATTTATAACTTCTGAAAGTGCACAATGAGAGCCTCCTGCTGTTGCAAGAAGATGATCAAAGGGAAATATCCATTCTAGTGCCTGCTAATGAATCAGCCCACCATGGTAGAGTGAGACTTGAAATTATTTGAATTCACTCCCGCTATTAGCCGCTTACACACTATTCATATTGAGATAGTCTGCACCAACAATTTCTTGTGAAACTATTGAATAACAATGATACTAGTAAGCTCAGAGTACCTGTACACATAATATACACCCCCAATCTCTGATCTGGTAGGTATGCTGTCAACTCCAAATTGTACCCAGCCATGCCTGTTTAGCTTTATGAGATCATTGCCATAACACACTACCCTCATGTCATATATGATCCAGAGATGCAGCCAGAGATTGAGTAAAGTCTGTGTTCTTTGTGCTGAAATCAGTTGCTAACAGCATAATTAACTTAAAATATACTGTTCCACTTTAGGAATACAGTAGATGAATATCTGCATACTAATTTTACTGATACACATTCACACTATTATGAGCTAGGCTTTAGAGTATTCATATAAAAAACACCTTGCATAACATTAGTCAACAGTGGGTGAATAACCAATCATTTATTGTCCCACTTAGTACTAGAGAGAATGACAAAGCAGCACGAACAGCGTCAATTGTGTGATAACATAATCACTTCTCTAAGCCCAAACTGAAAGAACCACAAAACTCAGCTACTTCTGTTAAAAAAAGTAGCTCACGTGTGTCTCTTCACAAACTTCCCATACAACCGTGCAGAGCTAGCTGCATGAAAAATAGGCTGAACTAGCCACCACCCATGACTTTGAGTAAGTAGGAGCTTCTTTCAGCTGCCTTTTACAATGGACGTCCTGAATGAGTAGGCCAAATTGGCACTATTAAAATTCATGTCGCCTCATCTTTAATATCGTAAGAGGCATCTACTGATAAAACCCCTGAGTCTTATCAGCTACATAGAAAACATAGAAAACATAGAAATTAGGTGCAGGAGCAGGCCATACGGCCCTTCGAGCTTGCACCGCCATTCAATATGATCATGGCTGATCATCCAACTCAGTATCCTGTACCTGCCTTCTCTCCATTCCCCCTGATCCCTTCAGCCACAAGAGCCACATCCAACTCCCTCTTAAATATGGCCAACGAACTGGCCTCAACTACCTTCTGTGGCAGAGAATTCCACAGATTCACCACTCTCTGTGTGAAAAACGATTTTCTCACCTCGGTCCTAAAAGACTTCCCCCTTATCCTTAAACTGTGACCCCTTGTCCTGGACTTCCCCAACATCGGGAACAATCTTCCTGCATCTAGCCTGTCCAACCCCTTAAGAATTTTGTAAGTCTCTATGAGATCACCCCTCAATCTTCTAAATTCCAGCGAGTACAAGCCAAGTCTATCCAGTCTTTCTTCATATGGAAGTCGTGCCATCCCAGGAATCAGTCTGGTGAACCTTCTCTGTACTCCCTCTATGGCAAGAATGTCTTTCCTCAGATTAGGAGACCAAAACTGCACGCAATACTCCAGGTGTGGCCTCACCAAGACCCTGTGCAACTGCAGTAGAACCTCCCTGCTCTTGTACTCAAATCCTTTTGCTATGAATGCCAACATACCATTCGCTTTCTTCACAGCTTGCCTACTTTCAATGACTGGTGTACCATGACACCCAGGTCTCGCTGCATCTCCCCTTTTCCTAATCGGTCACCATGCAAATAATAGTCTACCTTCCTGTTTTTGCCACCAAAGTGGATAACCTCACATTTATCCACATTATACTGCAACTGTCATGCATTTTCCCACTCACCCAGTCTATCCAAGTCATCCTGCAGCCTCCTAGCATCCTCCTCACAGCTAACACTGCCCCCCAGCTTCGTGTCATCCGCAAACTTCGAGATGTTGCATTTAATTCACTCGTCCAAATCATTAATGTATATTGTAAATAGCTGGGGTCCCAGCACTGAGCCTTGCGGCACCCCTCTAGTCACTGTCTGCCATCCTGAAAAGGATCCGTTCACTCCTACTCTTTGCTTCCTGTCTGCCAGCTAGTTCTCTATCCACATCAATACTGAACCACCAATACCGTGTGCTTTGTATACCAACCTCTTGTGTGGGACCTTGTCGAAAGCCTTCTGAAAGTCCAGATACAACACATCCACTGCTTCTCCCTTATCCACTCTACTAGTTACTTCCTCAAAAAATTAAATAAGATTCGTCAGACATGATTTACCCTTCGTAAATCCATGCTGACTTTGTCCAATGATTTCACCACTTTCCAAATGCGCTGCTATCCCATCTTTAATAATTGACTCTAGCAGTTTCCCCACTGTTAGACTAATTGATCTGTAATTCCCCGTTTTCTCTCTCCCTCCCTTTTTAAAAAGTGGGGTTACATTAGCTACCCTCCAATCCTCAGGAACTACTCCTGAATCTAAAGAGTTTTGAAAAATTATCACTAAGGCATCTGCTATTTCTGGGGCTACTTCCTTAAGTACCCTGGGATGCAGCCTATCTAGCCCTGAGGATTTATCGGTCTTTAATCCATTCAATTTACCCAACACCACTTTCCGGCTAACCTGGATTTCACTCATTTCCTCCATCTCATTTGACCCGCGATCCCCTGCTATTTCCGGCAAATTATTTATGTCTTCCTTAGTGAAGACAGAACCAAAGTAGTTATTCAATTGGTCTGCCATGTCCTTGTTCCCCATGATCCATTCACCCGTTTCTGACTGCAAGGGACCTACATTTGTTTTAACTAATCTTTTGCGCTTCACATAACTGCAGTCAGTTTTTATGTTTCCTGCCAGTTTTCTTTCATACTCCATTTTCCCTTTCCTAATTAAGCCCTTTGTCCTCCTCTGTTGGTCGCTGAATGTCTCCCAGTCCTCTGGCAGGCTGCTTTTTCTGGCTAATTTGTACGCTTCATCTTTTTCTTTGATACTATCCCTGATTTCCCTCGTTATCCACGGATGCGCCACCTTCCCTGATTTATTCTTTTGCCATACTGGGATGAACAATTGTTGTAGTTCATCCATGCAGTCTTTAAATGCCTTCCATTGCATATCCACCGTCAACCCTTCAAGAATCAATTGCCAGTCGATCTTGGCCAATTCACGTCTCATACCCACAAAGTTACCTTTCTTTAAGTTCAGGACCCGTGTTTCTGAATTAACAATGTCGCTCTACATCCTAATGAAGAACTCAACCATATTATGGTCACTCTTGCTCAAGGGGCCACGTACAACAAGGCTGCTAACTAACCCTTCCTCATTACTCAATATCCAGTCTAGAATAGCCTGCTCTCTCGTTGGTTCCTCCACATGTTGGTTTAGAAAACTATCCCGCATACATTCCAAGAAATCCTCTTCCTCAGCACCCCTGCCAATTTGATTCACCCAATCTATATGTAGATTGAAGTCACCCATTATAACAGTTTTACCTTCGTTGCACGCATTTCTAATTTCCTGTTTGATGCCATCCCCAACTCCACTACTACTGTTAGGTGGCCTGTACACAACACCCACTAGCGTTTTCTGCCCCTTAGTGTTTCGCAGCTCCACCCATATCGATTCCACATCCTCCAAGCTAATGTCATTCCTTTCTATTGCGTTAATCTCCTCTCTAACCAGCAACGCTACCCCACCTCCTTTTCCACTCTTGTCTATCCTTCCTGAATATTGAATATCCCTGGATGTTCAGCTCCCAGCCTTGGTCACCCTGGAGCCATGTCTCCGTGATCCCAACTATATCATAATTATTAATAGCTATCTGCACATTCAACTCATCCACCTTATTACGAATGCTCCTCGCATTGAGACACAAAGCTTTCAGGCTTGTTTTTACAACACTCTTGGCCCTTTTACAATTATGTTGAAAAGTGGCTCTTTTAGATTTTTGCCCTGGATTTGTTTTCCTGCCACTTTTCACCTCGCTACCTATTGCTCCTATCCTCATTTTACACCCCTCTGTCTCTCTGCTCACACATTTAAGAAACCCTCCACTTCTTATTCTCTACAACTACAAAGCATGTTGTCTACAAACTCCATGACACATTGCCCTTTCGATCTGAGTAGGGCAGCTTTAACTTTAGAATCTTTGTAAATAGGCTAGGCCAGAACCCCTAGGTAGAGCCTAAAATTTCCAACACTGGTTTTGGCATCCCAAAACACCAGATATATCATTAGACTAGCCAAATCCTAGCCTGATTTGGCATGCTACATTTTTCTTCTCCTGAGAATTCTCAAAACTTTCTGGGTTAAAGCCTTTTGACTTTGATTTTGCCTCAAATGATGGCATTAACCTACAAAACCTCAAGTCTGACATAATCAGAACATACTCCAGTTCCTTATGCGACCAGAATTGAAGTGTAGCATCCACTTGGCGTGGGAATATGAGTTTCCTGTCAACTCTTCACAGTCAGTCACCCTCAGGGTGGAAAATATCATAATGCAACCCTGAACCAGGTGTTGCTGCCACAATCCTCTGCCTGGAACGACCTATCTCAGTCGCCAGTGTGCGCATAACATTCTCTTCACCAAGGTGAGCACGATGGCCCCGGGCTGAAAAGCCTCTGGCTTGGTCTGAATTGAAATGGCGGTAGTTGCACAGGCTGCGCCCGTCAGCTTCTCCGGGCCTGCTGCACCTATTTTTGGAGCAGTGGCCCGTTCCTGAAACAAAATTGTCCAAACTGTTGGAACAGTTTTGAACTGCTCCGAATCCCGCGCCATGCGTCAACGTATTGGCGCGCCTGCAGGCTGGCGGGCTCTTCACGTAGTCACTCACGTGACTTCGTTATAAAATAGCCTAATGGGTCTGTCTCACTTAGGCGACATTTTCGGCGACAACAGGAGACTATGTGGTCGCTACATGATCGCCATATGTCCACGGGTGGTTGCCGAGGTGCCGCCTGCATGGTCGTGAGTACTTTCCTTAGACTCGCAACCAGTTGTAACGGCATTCTGGTGACAGTGGTTTAGACGCCATGGAGCGTAGCTTGAATTCTCATGATATAGGTGCAGTGGTAGTGGGTCACCAGGATGATGAAGGCTGTCGCTAGGTGCATAGGTTATCGCCGGTGTTGACCGGTGAATTTGATTGACGCATTGAAAAAACGTAAATACATAGCTCCACGTGGTGCACTGCATTGAAAAGTAAATTATTTTTATATATTTTGATCAATAAAACAAACACAAACACAAGCAGTGCACTGCATTTAAAATTAAACTCTTCTGGGAGGATGTGGGTGACCCTGAAAAGGGACTTATCTTGTGGTCTGTAGTGGGCTCTCTTCGTGGAGTGGTGGACTTCTGTTTGTGATGTGGGATTTTTGCTGCTGGCATGTGGGATGTTTTCAGATCATGTCATTCTGCCATGGTACACTGCCTAGTTCGGAGTTGTAGAAAGTGCAGAGATGGTCCCTCTGCTCCCAGGCTCTCTTTTTGCTGGAGTTTCCTAGCAATCTCTCCAGTGGCACCATAGGTGAAGTCTGTCCTGTTCTCAATGAGCCTGGTGTGATGTTGCCTGTCTGGTTGTCCACTCTGTCACCCTCCTCCATGGCTGCTGCTGCTGCACTTCTGGTACGGATCAGGTTGTGGAGGACACATGCTGCATACACAATGGTCTCCACACAATGGGCTCCTGCTCCATCGTAGTCAGCAAGCATCTGAATCTGCTGGTGAGGATGGCAATGGCGTTTTCCATTACCCTCCTAGCTCCGGACAGCCTGTAGTTGAAGATCCTCTGCTCCCTTGACATCTGCCTGTGAGGGTATGGTTTCATCATCCATGACCTGAGTGGGAAGGTATCATCAGCAACCAGTGTGTTGTGGATGTTAGGGTTGTCTTCTCCTGGCAGAGGTTCTGGATCAGGAAAGTCTGCTGTTCCTTCTTCCAGTGCTTGCCCAAGGGAGGTCTCTTTCCAGATCCTACCATCTGCGACGCTGCCAGGTATGCCCACATCTACAAACAGGAAGTTGTAGTTTGCATCCACCACAGCTAGGAGTATGATGGAATGGAACTTATTGTAGTTGAAGTAGATTGAACCTCCCTTGGGTGGACACCGGATGGCAACATATTTGCCGTCAACTGCTCCACATGTGTGCTGGAAGTTCCATCTTGTATCAAAGCCCTGCACCATTCTCTTCCACTCATCTGGTGTACTAGGGCAGTCCATAACTTCATCTTCATAAGCATTGATGATGGCCTCACAGGTCTCTCAGATGGTGTTGTGGGCCACAAGAAGGTTGTAGGAGAGGCTCTTGTAGGAGTCTCCTGATGCCAGGTAGCGGAGGGTGATGGCTAGGCGCAGGCCTGGTTCCAGTGGCTTCCTCATGAAGGTCTCCTTTTTCTCCAGGAGAGGGCCCACCAGTGTCTTCAGCTCCTGAAACAGCTCAGGGGGGATTCTAGTGAAGTTTCTGAAAGCAGCCTGATATTCTTGCTGGAACACACTCTTCAGGTTCTCATACTGGCCCAACCTAGATCTCTTCTGGAACAAGGACTTCAACCAACCTCTTATTGGGCTTCTTCTTGACCATTCTTCTTGTCCTCTGTCTTGCAGATCTATAAGCATGAGGGCTGCTGCAGGCAGCAGGGATTCTTCTTCTACTGAGAGCAACGCCCTCTGAAGTTTCTTCATGGCAGTCATGACTCAGAATGATTGGAAACCCCACCTTGCAAACCCTTTAATAGTAAAATAGATTGATGTCATTATTTTGGTGGTCATAGTGATGCCTACAGGGTCGTAGTTTGTTGTAGCTTGTTGTAGCTTGACTTTGGTTGTCGTAGGTGTAGTCGTAGGAGGGCTTCCTAAGTCGCCGTTATTGGGTCATCCGTTGTTGGGAGCTTGCGGTAGTGTGACTTCGACTAGGTCGTAAGTTGTTGTAGGTTGTCGTAGCTTTTGTTAGGCATAGTTGTAGGATGGGGTAGTCGTCAGTTTTTCCCCGATCTGACAAAACTATGACAGTTGCCGGCAGTTGCCTAAAAATTTGCCTAAGTGGGACAGACCCATATTGGCTGTAGGAAAGAAACTGTTCCTGAAGCCGGTCGTGACAGTTTTCAGGCTCCTGTACCTTCCAACCGATGGCAGGGGTGAAATGAATGTGTGGCCAGGGTGATGTGGGTCACTGATGGTAAAGGATCAGTGCTGATTTTCATACCAGTATTCATATACTAGTGTCCTTGCCCTTCTTGGTGGTAAAGACCAAGGATGTGGGAGATGCTCTTGATATAACCTGAAGAACTAACCGCGGAGCATGTTGTAGATAGTACTTATTACAGCTACTGAATGCAGACGGTGGAAGGAATGAATATTCAGGGAGGTTGATGAAGTTCCAATCAAGTGGGCTGCTATTTCCAGATTGCTGTCAAGTCTGGTGTTAACCAAGCAGATTATTCCATCCTGCTCCTGACTTGTGCATGATGGATGTAAAGGCTTTAGAAAGCCAGGAGTTGAATCACTCACTGCACGATATTCACCCTCTGATCTCCGCATGTTATCATCGGGTGTATGTGGCAGGCCAACAGATACAAGAAATATTCTGATCAATGATTATCCCTCTCTCGATAGACACAAAATGCTGGAGTAACTCAGCGGGACAGACAGCATCTCTGGATTGAAGAAATGGTTGACATTTCGGATTGAGATCTGAAACATCACCCATTCCTATCCAGAGATGCTACCTGCCCCGCTGAGTCACTCCAGCATTTTGTGTCTATCTTCGGTGTAAACCAGCATCTGGAGTTCCTTCCTCAACATCCCTCCCTAGACATGAATAGCGATCCACAATGATATTAATGTCCCTGAATATACAAGAGTAGGTGGTAAGGATACTGAGATACTGGAAAAAACTTTGCTTGCATGCTAGCTAGACAAATCATACCTTACATGAGCAAACCTGTGGAATTCTCTGCCTCAGAGGGCGGTGGAGGCTGGGTCTTTGGATACTTTCAAGAGAGAGCTAGATAGGGCTCTTAAAGATTGCAGTGTCAGGGGATATGGGGAGAAGGCAGGAATGGGGTACTGATTTGGGATGATCAGCCATGATTACATTGAATGGCGGTGCTGGCTTGAAGGGCTGAATGGCCTACTCCTGCACCTATTGTCTATTGACTAAACCGAGTAGTGCAAAAGACAGAAGAAATAGAATGCAGAGTATAATGTTACTGCTGTAGAGAAAGTACAGGTAAAGGAAAAATGCAAGGGCCACAATGAGGTAGATTGGAAGGTCAGAAATTCATGGAGATTAGCTGTTCAGAGGTTTTTTCAAGAGTCTGATAAAAGCGGGGAAGAAACTGTCTGTATCTAGTGCTACATGCTTTGTATCTTCTGTACGTCTGTCGTACCCGTAGAAAACCCACAAGGTCACAGGAGAACGTCCGATGGGAGAGGCTGTGAGTGCCACTGTGGGAGAATGTCTGGGGAATATCGTCTCCACTTATGCCATAATTATTAGCTTGTATTACATTTAGGCTAGAAACATAAAATTAGGTTCTTCAGCCCTTCGAGCCTGCACCGCATCATGTGATCATCCAACTCAGTATCCCGACCTGCCTTCTCTCCATACCCTCTATGTGGCCACATCAACTCACTCTTAAATATAGCCAATTGACCCTCTGTGGCAGAGAGGGATCGGGGATTTCCCCCTTATTCCTTAAGCTGTGACCCCTTGTCCTGGACTTCCCCAACATCGGGAACAATCTTCCTGCATCTAGCTGGATTTTGTAAGTTTCTATAAGGGTCTTTCTTCATAAGACAGTCCTGACATTCAGTCTGGTGAACCTTCTCTGCACTCCCTCTATGGCAATAATGTCCTTCCTCTTGGAGGCAGCAGGTGTGGTCTAGACCCTGTACACAATGCTAACATACCATTCGCTTTTTTCATGCACCTGCAACTTTCAATTGGTGGAGGTCTCGCTGCATCTCCCCTTTTCCTAATCGGCCACCATTTAAATTATTTGCCACCAAAGTGGATAACCTCACATTTATCCACATTTATAATCTGTGCCCACTAGCCTATCCAAGTCACCTTGTCTCCTAGTACCCCAGCTTAGTGTCATCCGTTGGAGAAATGCCCAAATATCCTCAGTACCCCACTGCCTGCCATTGTGAAAAAGACCCGGCCAGCCAGTTCTCTATCCACATCAATAGGTATGCTTTAAGTTTGTATACTAATTCTTATGTGGGACCTTGTCGAAAGCCTTCTGGAAGTCCAGATTGTAGTACATCCTCGAAAAATTCCCACAAGAAGGTTTTGTGCTGACTTTGTCCAATGATTTCACCACAAATGTGCTGCTTTAATACTGAATCTAGCAGTTTTCCCCACTACGATGTTTATTGTAATTCCCCGCTAAAAAGAGGGGTTAATTTGCTACCCGCCTTCCTCAGGAACTACTTCTAAAGAGTTTTGAAAGATTATCACTATGCATCCACTATGAGCTATTGTACTCTTAGCCTATCTGGCCCTGGGGATTTTGCAAAACTGTTCCTCCTGACCCACAGTCCTGCTCAGGCAGATTATTTAAGTGAAAGTAGATTGGTCCGCCATCCCCATGATTCATTTCTGACTGACCTACATAACTAATTACATATTTAAAAACTTTTGCAGTCAGATATGTTCCCTGCCAGTTTTCTTTCATAATCTACTAATTAAGACCCTTCGGTCTCTTGAATTTCTCCCAGTCCTCTGGTATGCTGCTGGCTTTGGTACGCATCATCCTTTGCTTTGATACTATCCCTGATTTCCCTTGTTATCCACTGATGCACTACCTTCCCCCGATTTACAAACAATTTTTGTAGTTCATCCATGCAATCTTTAAAATTATCCACAACCCTTTTAGAATTAATTGCCAGAAGCCAATTCACGTCTCAACCCTCAAAGTTACCTTTCTTTAAGTTCAGAACCATTGTTTCTGAATTAACAATGTCACTCTCCATCCTAATGAAGAACCATATTATGGTCACTCTTGAGGGGGCACGACAACAAGACGGAGCTAATTACCCCTTCCTCATTACTCAAAACCCACTAAAATAGGTTCCTCTACATGTTGATTTAGATAACTATCCCGCATTCCAAAAAATCCTCTTCCCAGCACCCCTGCCAATGATTAACACCCTATATGTCAGATTGAATCACCCATTAAACTGTCTCTTGCGCTGTAAGGCAGCAACTCTACTGCTGTGCCACTGTGCCGCCATCCTGTATCCATCCCTGGATGTTCACCTCCGAACAGCCATGTCTCCGTGTAATCATCTATCTGCACGTTCAACTCTCCACTCCTTGCATTCCTTGCTTGTCTTTACAACGCTACCCCTTATACAATTTTGCTGAAAATGATTTTTGGGTTTTGTCTGCCTGCCACTACCTTTCACCTTGCTTATGCTCATTTTAATGGCCACATAGGTTTAAACTCCCCGACAGGCACACTCCCCCAGCATTGTTCCATTATTCCAACAAATTTAGTGTGTGCGAAGGAATTGCAGGTGCTAGTTTACACTGAAGATAGACATAAAAAGCTGGAGTAATTCAGTGGGTCTTTCCAGCATCTCTGGAAAAAAAATGGAACAGGCAATGTTTCAGGTCGAGACCATTCCTCAGACATTACATTTACGCGTGGGATAATTTGCTGTCCAAACTTGAAACACATTACATTTCCTTTTGTTTTGTTATTTCAGAATAAAAATCAATTCCCCCAAACCTTATTGTAAGAAAGGATCCGAAGTAATTGACAGGCAAAGTATTCGACATTCCCTCACTTGCATTTTATCCGACATATGCCGAACTTCAAGCACATTATACATTTGCATTCCAGGAGACAGGAATCCTGGCTAGTCACTTCCATATTAAAAGACAGTCGCTGTGATTACATCAAAACAAGCTTTCCTAAAATAATTCAAAAACTCCAAATCAATAGGTTGAAGGTCTTGAGCAGTATATTTTATCCTTTTGGAAACACAATGTTCTTAAGAAAAACAATGTTCAAGAATACATCACAATTGTTCCAATATATCCCCTAATATACCAACGTCAAATTCCCAATTTAAATAAACACTAATCGCCAAATACCCCAAATGTCCGTTTCTTATTTGAAATATTGGCTTCTCATATCTGGAAGATAGTCGCTCATAGGTTCTTACGTTCATAAGTTCACAGGAGCTGAAGTAGGCCATTAGGCCCATTGAGTCCACTCCGCCATTCAATCATGGCTGATCTATCTTTCCCTCTCAAACCCATTTTCCTGCCTTCTCCCCGTAACCCTTGACACCCTTACGGGCCTGTCCCACTTACGCGTCTTTTTCGGCGACTGCTGGTACCTGTCATAGGTCATTGCAGGTCGCCGGAAATTTTCAACATGTTGGAAATCCAGCGACGACCAGAACAAGGCACGACTCTTTGGGCAACTACCCACGACCATGCAGGCTTCACCCAGGGTTGTCAGGGTGTCACCTGTATGGTCGTGAGTAGTCTCCTCAGTCGTCCAAAGAGTCGCAGCGTCGTTCTGGTCGCTGCTGGATTTTCAACATGTTGAAAATTTTCGCCGACCTGCAATGACCTATGACAGTACTGGCAGTCGCTAAAAAAGTCGCGTAAGTGGAACAGGCCCATTTATAAACAGGAATCTGTCAATCTCCACCTTAAAAATACCCAATGACATGGCAACTCTGTGGCAATGAATTCCATAAATTCACCTATCTCTGACTAAAAAAATCCTCCTCATCTCCTTTTATTCTGAGGCTGTGCCCTTTGGTCCAAGACTCTCCCACCAGTGGAAACATCCTCTCCACATCCACTCTATCCAGTCCTTTCACTATTCGGTAAGTTTCAATGAGGTTCCCCCATTCATCCTTCTAAACTGCTCATACCTCTAGCTGGATTTGATACAGCCAGTATGGTACATGGAATCTAAATCTTCCTTTGAGATCAATTCTAAAGGAAAGAAATAGGTAAAGAAAACAAACTTGAAAACACAGATAAGCCAAAACTAACTCTATGCTTGCACTTATCTTTCTGGAGGACCATTGACAAATAACCAGAAAACTAAGAGTAACCAATTAATTTCCACAGTGAGGGCTACTAACACATAGTCCAAAGAATAAAAGATGAATGGGTTGGAGGGGACCCACTCAAATACTCACATAATGTTTTAAAGAGGCACTGCCTCTCAGGACATAAGGGATATAGCTGTTTTATTTTGTATAGTGGAGCAGAACCATTCGATCAAATACTATTCCAACTGGAACAGGGTCAAGTTAACATTCTCCCTGTGCATATTTAACAAACAATCACAGACTTTGCATTCACTCACTTCATACATTTTCTCTTCCTCTCATGCAAATCAAAATTAACTCACAAGTTGCCACAACTCATGCTGTATGTTAAAACTCACAGAAAGTTCACATTCCCCCAAAAATACAATTTTCACTTCAAAATCCAAACAAGGAATAAAACACAATCACGCACGCCTCGAGGAAATTGTTCAAATCCTGAAGACCTTTTTAAATTTTTTTTTTTTTAAATATATCTTTATTTATTAGCGGTACTGTCAGTTACATCAGTGTACATCCCTTGTATTGTATTACAGTCATTGTACCCCTTAATTTTTATTTTTTATTTTAAGGCTTTAGAAAAGAGAGAATAGAGAGAAAAATAGCAGCATAGATAGTAGAAAAGTGAAAAAGAGATGTGAAAGTGCAAAAGCGTGACAGAGGGAAAGGAAACCCTTGAAGAGATAGAAACGGGAATTAAGAGATAGACCATGGAGAGGAAAAAAAAGAAGAAAAAAGAAAAAGGGAAAAATAGAGAAAGAAAAAAGAAAAGCCAGTTACTTTATTATAAACATCTCGCAAAAGGAATCTACCAACTCAACAGTTTTTCTTCCCCCTTTACCAAGACCCGACACCGGTACTTTTTTGAGGTATGCTTGCACCTTATCCTTGTAATAGATTTATAAATGCAGACCACGTCTTATAGAAACAGTCTGATTTTCCTGCTAGTCGGAGTCTTGAAGGCAGAAGAATGCATTGTTCATGCAAAGACAATCGTTTAAACATCCCCACATCAACCAAAACTCTTGTAGCTTCCAATTCCCACTAGGATTGAACAATTCTGAGACATCCTCGTCCCTTTCCTGGCTTGCTGTCTGAGTGACCTACATTCACTGGCAAAGTGACCTGGTTTCCCGCAATTAAAACACATCCCTCTAGTTTCTATTCCTTCCCTGTTCCCTCATTTCTGCACACTACTGCTGACATCTGAGCCTCTTGTTTCTTTAACGTCTCTTTCTCCCAGGCTCACATTAGTTGCCATCGACCTTCACATTTTTTTTCAACAGTCATTGTTATCTGAATCATGCACTATTTTAACCATCTCCTGGATAATCGGATTAGCAACCACCTCCTAGAATGATCTCCTTTTGTTGGACCTGCCAGCTTGCCATCCAAAATGTCACCTACCCATTTTCTCTGGAGATGCTGCCTGGCCCGTTGAGTTACTCTAGCACTTTGTGTCTATGCACTTGATACATCTTGGAATTTGAAAATGCAACCAAAATTCGGCAACTCGTGTATATTGTCTCAGTGGACTATATCCTTCTGGGCCTGTCCCACTTAGGCTATTTTTTAGTCAACTGCAGGCGACTTTGCAGTCACCACATGGTCGCCACATGTTCGTGGGTTGTTCCCGTGGAGTCGCCTTCATGTTCGTGAGGTGTTCCTACATTTTGGGAACAAGTCGCAGCCTCATTATGGTCACCGAGAATTTTTTCAACATGTTGAAAAATTAGCGGCGACTAGAATGAAGTTCGCCATGGAAATTACGAAAATTCTTGAGCCGTAGGTGGGTCGCAAGGTTGTCCTAGTGGGCTGCCAGGAGGTCAGAGGTTCTCGTAGGTTGTAGCCGATGCTGACCGGTGAATTTCATTGGCTCATTGGGGGGAAAAAAAGGTAAGCAGTAGTTTTCAGAACCAAGGAACTGACCGGTAATGTTAAATGTCCGCCGAACTTCACAGCCGTGTATCTCTGGCTTCTTAAAAGTTGTCTCTACTCCTTCTCCCTCCTTCTCCCTCCTTCTCCCCCCTTTTCCCCCTTCTCCCCCCCTCTTTTAAAGGACTTACCGTACGCTGTGCTTTAGCTGTCTTAATTACAGCGCCAACCTTCCTGTTCACCGTGGTGTGTGTCTGTATCACCTTGGCTTTGCACTGTGGGAATATTTTGGACAGCGCTCCTCCACTTGCCCTGGCCCCCGCTTTTGCGATGTGTTTGTGTGTTTGTGCGTGTGTGTGTTCCACTCTGACAGTCGCCGTTCTAGTTCCCAGTTTTTCAGTGGACTGCCGGCGACTGTCAAAATCACCTAAGTGGGACAGGCCCATTACACCGTGTACTTATTCTAAGATTGTGCTTATGGATAGTAATATTATACTGAACTGAATGCAAAAAAATAATTTCACGGTACCTCAGTACATCTGATAATAAAGAACCTTCAACTATTGAAGCATTGAATTTCGAGTTACCTGGCTCACTATTCTCACAAACTCTACCTTTAACTCTTCAAATGTACTTACTCCACAAGTTGCTCTGGGGGTTACCTTTTCCTTAACATTTGGTGGTAAGCATGCAAAAGGTAACGTCTTTTCCTCCTCTAAACCACCCCAGTCCATGTAATCTCCATCCACTGGCAGGCGGTGGACTACACAGCCGCCACCAATCTCCCGCAGGGTGTCTTATGTTCCTCGTCCTATATGTGCTCTGCTAGAGTCATAGATTCATAGAGTGTGGAAATATACCATTCGGTCCAACGTGCAAAAGCCGACCAACATGTTTCTTCTGCACGTCCCACATCCTGGGCCATATCCCTCTAAACCTGTCCTATCCATTTACTTGTACAAATGTTTCATAAACGTTGCCTGTCTCAACTATCTTCTCCAGCAGCTCACTCCATAAACCCACCATCCTATGTGTAAAAATGTTACCCCTCAGGTTCCTAATAAATCTTTCCCACTCACAAGAAACCTATGCCCTCAGGTTTTTGATTCCCCTACTCTGGCAAGAGACTCTATGCATCTATCCGATCTATTCCTGTCATGATTTTGTATACCTATATAAGATCTTCGTTCTCCTGCGTTCCAAGGTATAGAGTCCTAGCTTGCTCAGCATCTCTGTATAGTTCAGGCCCTCGAGTTCTTCAAAGCTTTGAATACTGCTGCTATCTTTCCCTTTTCTTGTGGTTATTTGCCGTGTCCGTGAGTATAATTATTTCATACTTCGCTTTTCCTTGTCCCTTCGAACAAGCCTTCATCTCAGCAAGGACTGTCACTGGATTGAATCCTTTGCCTATCACCTTTTTAAATTAAGTTTTATTGTGATTTACTATTGTTCGTGCTGCGATTTCCTTGGGACCACATTTGATGTCAGTGCATTTCATATTGGTAACATTCATTAGTATGTCATGTCCATATCAATATTTTATACCACCTTAAGGTTTCTTCCCAACACAAGCCACCCTTGTGGCTTAATTAGATGGTGAATCTGTGGAATTCATTGCCACAGGGCTGTGGAGAACAAATTATTGGTTATTTTTAAGAAGGAGATTGATGATTCTTGATTATGGGGAGAAAGCAGGAGAATGGGGTTGAGAGGGAAAGATAGATCAGCAATGATTATTTTTAAGAAGGAGATTGATGATTCTTGATTAGCAAGGGTGTCATGGATTATGGGGAGAAAGCAGGAGAATGGGGTTGAGAGGGAAAGATAGATCAGCAATGATTGAATAGCAGAGTAGATTTGATGGGCCACATTGAACTTATCAATGTCTTTCTTCTCCTCATCTACCTGAGGTCCAATTGAGGATTTGTCCTTCTTTGGAGAACAGAACAGGACATACCTGGGCAATTTTTCACATTGTTATGTAGATACCAATGTTGCATCTGGATTGGCACAGCTTCGATGGAGGCTCAGCTATTTCTGGAGGAGAAATGTCAGTGCTTCCACACCTCAACATTTTTTTTCCTAAAATAAAATCCCAAATTTCCTGGAATTTGATGGTATTTCCTGAAATGTTCAAAATGCTTCCTGCATGCTATTTGTTGCTGTGTTTTTTTTTGTGGGCACACGTTAACAACACAAAGAAGAACAAGGCAAAACAGATCTATGTAACTACACCGCATCTGCCTGCTTCTGTTACCCACTTGTAGTGACAATAGACAATAGACAATAGACAATAGGTGCAGGAGCAGGCCATTTGGCCCTTCGAGCCAGCACCGCCATTCAATGTGATCATGGCTGATCATCTCCAATCAGTACCCCGTTCCTGCCTTCTCCCCATATCCCCTGACTCCGCTATTTTTAAGAGCCCTATCTAACTCTCTCTTGAAAGCATCCAGAGAACCTTCCTCCACCGCCCTCTGAGGCAGAGAATTCCACAGACTCACCACTCTCTGTGAGAAAAAGTGTTTCCTCGTCTCTGTTCTAAATGGTTCTGGACTCCCCCAACATCGGGAACATGTTTCCTGCCTCTAGTGTGTCCAAGCCCTTAACAATCTTATATGTTTCAATGAGATCCTCTCTCATCCTTCTAAACTCCAGAGTGTACAAGCCCAGCTGCTATATTCTCTCAGCATATGACAGTCCCGCCATCCCGGGAATTAACCTTGTAAACCTACGCTGCACTCCCTCAATAGCAAGAATGTCCTTCCTCAAATTAGGGAAGCAAAACTGCACACAATACTCCAGGTGTGGTCTCACTAGGGCTCTGTACAACTGCAGAAGGACCTCTTTGCTCCTATATTTGATTCCTCTTGTTATAAAGGCCAACATGACATTCGCTTTCTTCGCTGCCTGCTGTACCTGCATGTTTACTTTCTTTTGTTAAATATTTTTATTAGACGTAAGTACATATTAAAAGAATATACTTGTCACATACATTCTTAATATTATTAATATTAACAGTTATGTCTTATTTGTATATCTATACATTTTTTTTTGTTTTTATTGCAGATAGGAAAAAATAGAGAAAAATAAAGTAAAAATAGAAAATCAAAAAAAAAAGAGTGGAGTGTTAAACAGGTTATCCATCATTGGAGATATATCCATGATTTGTTATATATGATTCTTCATCCATTCCTTTATTCAGGCTTCAGTCAGGCTCTCGCACCGAGCCATTTTGACCCTTTAAATATTCAATAAATGGAGACCATATCCCTCTGAAAAGATCCAACTTGTCCAGTAGGACAAGCCTTAATCTTTCCAGAAGAAGTGTCTCCGACATTCCTGTTATCCACATTTTGGTTGTGGGGGATGTAGGACCTTTCCAGAATTTCAATATTAATTTTTTCCCAATTATTAAACTGTAATCAATTAAAAAAAAATGATTCGTTGTTATTAATTGATCTGTTTCTAATATTCCCAATATTATTAATTTTGAGTCAGGGATCAGATTCATATTAACAACATTCGAAATTATCTTAAATATTTCTGTCCAAAATTTAGTAGTTTTTATACAATTTGTAAATGAGTGCGTTAAGTTAGCTTCTAAGTGCTGACATTTATCACATATGGCAGATACGTTTGAAAGAATACTATGTAATTTGGATTTTGAATAATGTAATCTATGTAATATTTTAAATTGTATAAGAGAGTGTCTAGCATTTAATGAACAATGGTGTATATGTTGTAAACTTTCAACCCATACTTCTAGTCTGATTAATTGACCTAATTCGTTTTCCCAAGATTGCCTATATATTTCTGTCATTGGGACATCATTTTCCAATAAAATGTTATAAATATATGATATCAATTTTTCTGTGTTCGGGTGTTTATTTAGACATTCATCTAAAATTTCTGTCTTTCTATTTCTGATTTCTTGTGTGTTTGCTTTTACATAGTCTCTAATTTGTAAATATTTAAAGTAATCTTTTGAATGTAATCCATAAATTTGTTGTAATTCTTGAAATGACATGAAGGAGTTTTCCCTATAGAGATCGCCCATCTTATTAATTCCATAGTTTTTCCATTGTAAAAAACCTTTGTCCATCATGGAAGGTTTAAATGTAACGTTATTTACAATGGTAAGGGCTAGTGGTATACGTTTCAATTTTAATGTTTTCTTTATTTGTTTCCAGATACGTATCCCACTTTCTATTATAGGATTTTCACTATAGATTTTATTACCTCGTTTAATATTAGCGAATAAAATCGAGCTAATTCAAAAGGCGAACAATCTTCCTTTTCCATTTTTAACCAGATTGGTTGTTTATCTGTCTCTACTAACCAAAAATTCATATTTTTAATATTAACTGCCCAGTAATAAAACATAAAGTTTGGCAGTGCTAGACCTCCATTTATTTTTGATTTACATAAATGTTTTTTATTTATTCTATGGCTCTTATAATCCCAGATAAAGTTGGTGACTATAGAATCAACCTTCTTAAAGAAATTTTTAGAAAGATATATCGGAATCAATTGGAAGAGATATAGTAATTGCGGGAGAAAAATCATTTTTATTGCATTAATTCTACCTAGCATTGAAATAGGTAATGTTTTCCAATATAAAATATTCTTATTTAATTTATTCAATAAAAGTGGAAAATTGGATTTAAATAAAGAATTGAATCTTTTTGTTACATAAATTCCAAGATACTTGATTTTTACGTTTGCTATCTTAAAAGAAATTGTTGTAATATATGTAAGTCATTTACCATTATTGACCTGTTCACTTTTATTCCAATTAATACTATATCCTGAAAATAATCCAAATTCAGTTATTAATTTTAGTAAATTTGGAATACTAATTTCCGGCTTTGTAATATAAAGTAATACATCATCCGCATATAAGGAGATTTTATTTTCAGTATCTCTGGTGTCATACCCATGTATTTCAGGATGTAATCTCACACGTTGAGCTAATGGTTCTATTGCAAGTGCAAACAATAGCGGGGATAAAGGACAACCTTGTCTGCAGCCTCGGAATAAATTAAATTTAGTTGATAGCATTTGATTTGTTAGTATTCTGGCTTTTGGATTAATGTGTAATAATTTAACCCAAGTAATAAACTTTTCTCCCAACTTAAAAGTTTCCGTAACCGAAGACAAGTAAGACCATTTCACTGGTCAAAGGCTTTCTCTGCATCTAACGATATAATTACTAGGTCTTTATTAATACCTCTTTTCGAATATATAATATTGAATAATCGTCTCAGGTTATATGAGGAATATCGTTTTGGTATAAATCCTGTTTGATCCGGGTGAATTAATTTATCAATAACTGTGCTTAGTCTTTGTGCTAATATTTTGGTTAGTATCTTTTGATCAGTATTTAAAAGAGCTATAGCTCTATATGATCCTGAGTAATCCAGATCTTTGTCTATTTTAGGTATAAGTGTTATAATAGATTCATTTAACGTTTCTGGTAGTTTCTGGTGGGTATAGATGTATTCATAGAGTATCTTCAAACATGGTGCAATCAGATCATAAAATGTTTTATAAAATTCCGAACCAATACCATCTGGTCCTGGTGTTTTACCATTTTTTAATGATCTGATAGATTCTTCGATTTATTTTAGTGAAATTTCAGCTTTTAGTGAATCTATATTTTGTGAATCCAATTTAGATTACATTTTTTTAAATGCTTCTATTCCTATCCTGTTTTCTGTCATTTTAGCTGAATATACATTTTTATAATATTGCAAAAATCTCTCATTAATATCTTTGGGTTGTCCTAATGGTTTGCCATTGTATGATTTAATCCCATGGATTTTTCTTCCTCCATTTTCCGTAATTGACGAGCCAATAATTTTTGAGGTTTATCTCCAAATTCAAATTGTTATTGTTTAGTGTATTGATAGAGTTTTACAACTTGATCTGAGTATATTTTATTTAATTTATATTTCAGTGCAGCGATTTTGTTATGTTTTGTTATGGATGGATTAGCAGCATTCTCTGTGTCTAATTGTTTAATCTCCTTTACCAATTCCTGTTGTTCCCTCCGATTCTCTTTATTATAAAATGCTTGAGAAGAAATCATAATTCCACGGGCATATGCTTTAAAAGTTTCCCATAATAGGGAAGAAGATATTTCCGGTTTATCATTTATTTCAAAAGAAAATCTTGATCTGTTCTATAATATATTCCTGAGTTACTTTGTCTTTCAAAATTTGTGGGTTAAATCTCCATTGTCCCCGTTTATCCATTTTACCATTTATTTTAATCATAAATGTTAAAGGTGCGTGATCTGAGATTGTAATATTATGGTATTTTGAATTGTAAGTAAGTGATATGAGTTTAGAGTCTACCAAAAAAATAATCTATTCTTGAATAGGTTTTATGTACAGGTGAGTGAAATGAATATTCTCGCCCAGTTGGATTTTCTACTCTCCAAACATCTTTAATATTACTAGTATCCATGTATGCATTTAATAAGTCACTGGAATGGGATTTGGTTTTCCTTTGTCTTGTGGATCTATCTAAATAAGAGTCTAGTGTACAATTTAAATCTCCTCCAATTATTAAGTTATGTTGTGCTATTTCCGGGATATTATTAAATATTTTCTTAAAGAACAGTGGACTATCAAAGTTTGGTCCATAAACATTAACAAAAATCATTTTTTGTGTGTTTAATTCTCCTATTACAATAATGTATCTACCATCACTGTCAGTTATAGTTGATGTATGTTTAAATAAAGTGCCTTCACAAAATAATATTGCTACGCCTCTGGATTTGTGTGTAAAAGAAGAATGATACGTTTTATCTATCCATTTAGCTTTCAGCCTATGCTCGGCATCTTTTTTTAAGTGTGTTTCTTGAATAAAAATTACATCAGCTTTAATTGCTTTTTGTTAAGTATTTTTATTATAGAAACATAATAATAACAAAGTACATTATTTTGCATTGCTGAAAATACATGATATTAATGATATATTCATACTTAATAATATTTGTATTATCATTGATTTTAAAATTTAAGACTATATATTTTATATAATTGAAAATACATAATATTAATGATAAATTCATACTGTTAGTAATATTTGTATAATCGTTAATTTTTAAATTTAAGACTTTTATACAATTGAAAATACATAATACTAATACCTTCATGATATTAATGATATATTCATACTATTAATAATATTTGTATTACCATTGATTTTTTTAAGACTATTTATTTTATATATTTGAAAATACATGATATTAATATACCTTCATGATATTAGTACTGTTTATATTCTTATTAGTATTAAAAATTTAAGATTATATGTTTCTATACATTTTTCTAAATTTTTTTAAAGGTAGGAAAAGATAGAGAAAAAGAGTGTAAGAAGTATGATGCTTTAATTGCTTTTAAATGTGCTAGTACTTTACCTCTCTTAATTGGTTCATTAATACCTTTAACATTCCAGCTACAAAACGTTATTCCTTCATTCCCCGTATTCATTTTTAAATCTTGCATCTTTTGTCTATGGAGGTCAATAATAGAGCCAATGGTTCAGTTTGACAGACCCGACCTTACACCCGAACTCCGAATAGACAAATTTTAAGACCCTTGAATGTCTCTCATGTGTATATCTCCTTTGATCCAATTTGTAACTCCATTCAAACTGAAAATAATAACGATAGATTATAATGGAAGAAAAAAGAGGATAGATTAAGAAATTAATAATGTGCACAAAGAAGGAAAAAAACTACATCTAGTATTAGTGTCAGTTAGTGCTAGCCATACTAGCATGGCTAACCATCTACCGACTTCCGTAGTTGATGTTACCAACTTAACCAGCTCCCTGGTTTCTTGAAATTTTTATTCCATAGCAGTATTTTACCAGGGATATTGGATTTTAAAATATTCGGGTTCCAATAATCAGGAATGTGAGGATACATATATTTAAAACTTATTTAAGAATATAATTAAAAAACGAAAAAAAAGTAAGAAAGAAAATAATAATAAAAATTAATAAAAAAAAAAAAAAAGGGTTTCCAAGGAGGGCAAATGAAATCAAACTCTATATTTGACTCTAAACATTCAATTATAGGTAAGTATTAGTCATTAGTGATAATTATTAGCTCTGATTGGTAAAAATACCACGCTATAGTTTTAGTATTTATTAGTTATTTGTATTAGTAGTGCAGTTATACTAATTATTAGTATCCATGGGAGAGTTTCTGATCCACATCTTTCTCCAGCTTCCTTAGACACAACTTTAGTTCCATCCAGTCCTGCAAAGTCAGTTTTTATTCAATGATGAAGTCCAGTTTTAAAAGTATTATTCAAGCTTCCTCTCGAGCCTTAATCTTCTGGGCAAAGTCCAGTGCCTCCACAGGGTTGGTGAAAATGTGTTCATTCTGATTGTAGGTGACTCTTAGGGTAGCTGGATGCCTCAGACCATATTTCAAGTTCTTCACTTCCCTCAAGATTTGGTCTCATTAAACGCTTTTCATTTCCTGGAGACCTCTGCTGGGTAGTCTCGATAGATACTGATCCCGTATCCTTCAAATGTAAGATTTCTGTTTCTTGTAGTTTTTTGCATTATCTCCTCCAGGACATAGTCGTACTGGACATTTATTATCATTTGTCTTGGGGGAGCACCTTGTCTTGTCTGGCGTCTCATCACTGTGTGCTGGAGCAAGTAAAGGCGTTTGATCCAGAGATAAAACTTTTTGCAGTAAATTTGCAGTAAATTCTCGGGGATCTTGATCCGCCTCTTTCCCTTCTGGAATACCCGCAATTCTTAGGTTCTGTCTTCTCTGGCGACCTTCCAATTCAGTACATTTCTCAGTTATTTTGCCCAGTAGTTCAGTTAGGCGTTGGTTTTCTGTGATAAGTTTTGCCGTAGCCTGAGCACTTGTTTCGGCTAGTTCTTCAAGGTCCTTTATAGCTGACGTCTGTTGATTCAGTGCATCCTCCACAGGATTCAGCCTTTCTTCAAGATCAGTTGTCACTTTTCTGATTTTAACATTTGTCTCGTTTGTCATACTTGCAACTTGTTCAGTCAGTATTTCTGCAATTTCTTTCTTCAGTTTATCCGATGTATTCATAGCCGTGATATTAATTTCAAGCTTTAAGTCCATCATTTCCTCCTTGATTTTTTTTATTTCTTCCCCAAAATTCATCTTCTTCAATTCTTCGTTCGTTTTTGTAAGTTCACTCTTTAGTTCCTCCTTTAAGCCAACAATTTCACTTGCAATAAAAGTTTTAAGATCTTCACCTTCCGATTTTTTTCATAGTTTTTTTCGACACATCTTCTTGGGATAGCGTCCTACCTGAGCCCGAGGCTTCAATCGGGCCTTTTTCTTGTTCCACCGGTTTCTGCCTAGTAACACGACTTTTCGGTTTATCCGTGGGCGGGCTGCGCTGTGTATACATAGTAAGTCGCGCGCCTGATGACGTCACTCACGGCAATCGGTACAGAAGCAGCAGGCAGCAGGTAGGTCGCTTTCTCCCCGATTTTTCAACGTTTTTTCCAAGGAGCTGGCTGGCGTTGCTCTCTAGCCCTCCATAGCGCCTCACCGGAAGTCTCTGCATGTTTACTTTCATAGACTGATGTACAAGGACCTCCAGATCCCGTTGTACTTCCCCTTTTCCCAAATTGATGCCATTTAGATAGTAATCTGCCTTCCTGTTTTTGCTACCAAAGTGGATAACCTCACATTTATCCGCATTAAACTTCATCTGCAATGCACCTGCCCACTCCCCCAACCTGTCATAGCATCTTCCTCACAGTTCACACTACCACCCAGCTTTGTGTCAATCACACTGCCACCCAGCTTTGTGTCATGGTGTTGTGCAAGGCAGCTTTCGTTGCCTCCAACAACTTTCATTATCTTCGTTTTTCAACCTGCTCTCATGTATCTCAGTCTCTGCTCTATCGCCCTCCCACTCTCCCTCCCTCTCACTTGCTCCCTCCCTCTCTTCATCTCTCCCTCCCTCAATTCCTTCCTCGCTCCCTCTCTTTCTCCCTCCGTCCTTTCTCTCCCTCCCTCTCCCTCCCTACCTCTCTCCCTCTCTCTCTCCCTCCTCTCTCCCTCCCTCTCTCCCTCCCTCTCTCTCTCCCTCCTCTCCCTCCTCTCTCTCCCTCTCTCCCTCCCTCTCTCCCTCCCCTCTCTCCCTCTCTCCTCCTCTCTCCTCCCCCTCCCTCTCTCCCTCCCTCCCTCTCTCTCTCCCTCTCTCCTCCTCTCTCTCTTCTCTCTCTCTCTCCTCCTTCTTGTTCTCCCTCCCTCTCTCTTATCTCCCTCCCTCAGCCCACCCACTCTCTCTCCCTCTAAGGCTCCTTCCCCCCCCCCCCCCCTCTCATAGTCTCCCTGTGTTTAAAGCCTATAGCGCTGCAGCCGGTAGCGCTACATTTAGAACACATAGCGCTGCAGTCGACAGCACTTCATTTAAATTCCCACATGTTAAACTGACAGCGCTCTGTTTAAGCCTTTGAGCACCAAACTGGCAGTGCTGTGTGTATTTCCTTTACACCCCTTCGCGGGCCAGATGCAGAAATTTCCCGAAATTTCCCGAAATTTCCCGAAATTATTTAATTTCCCTAAAATTACCCGAGTACAACCAGAATTTCCCGAATTTCGGGTAATTTCCTTCAAAGTGGAAACACTGTGAAATGTACAACTCTACAACTGGGAGGTAGACACAAAATGCTGGAATGACTCAGCGGGACAGGCAGCATCTCTGGAGAGATGGAATGGGTGACGTTTTGGGTGGAGACCCTTCTTCAGACAACTGGGACATTGGCTAGTTTGGTACCTTTCCTGTTGTCACAGCCATATATTGATACGAAGCAGAGGGAATTTAAGTAATAGTGGGTTCTGAGGGGGAAGCTGCCAATGAAGTACAACGCATTAAGCAGGTACATCCTGTGAGAAGCACTGTGCACAATTTTGTTAAGTAAATTCAGGGCGGCGCAGTGGTGCAGCAATAGAGTTGCTGCCTTACAGTGGCAGAGACACAGGTTCAATCCTGACCACAGGTGCTGTCTGTATGGAATTTCTGTGATGGCGCAGGTTTTCTCCGGGTGTTCCAGTTTCCTCCCACACTCCAAAGACTTACCGGTTTGTAGGTTAATCGGCTTCAATAAAAACCACAACCAGAGAGCAATGGTAAACTACTATCTACCTCTGTGGTGACCCTCAACTTTGCAGGCTTTACCTTGCACTAAACATTATTCACTTATCATGTATCTATACACTATAAATGGCTCGATTGTAATCATGTATTGTTTTTCTGCTGACTGGATAGCATGCAACAAAAGCTTTTCACTATACCTCGGTACACGTGATAATAAACTAAACTGAAACTGAACTGAAACTGAACTTGTCCATGCCGACCAACATGCGCCATCTACATTAGTCCCACCTGCCTGCATTTGATCAATATCCTTCTAAACCTATCCTCCCCAACACATAACCCTTCCAACACCGAAGAGTATCTCAAGATCACTGGTAGTATTTTTCTTTGTCTATTGTTAGAAATGTTACTTCCCTACGCTGACAAGCAGGCTGATGATTATCTTTTCAGCTTTCTACTTCCAGTTGTAAATTCCCTCTTATTTATTACATGCACATTTCACACAGCTGTTACATTTTACTATTGGTTTCTTGGCAGAGTAAACACAAATGGTTAAGGCTGATGGTAAACTTGCAATGTAATTACATGTTCCTGACAGCTGCATCAACTTTCAATTGAAGAGATAAATAAGATATTATAATTATTTTTTTAAATTTAAAATATGTTCATGATTCTGTGACAAACATAACTGCATAAAAGATGGCGGACTGCAGGAGTGGGGGCGCCATTGTGTATGGCTGCTCTGCCTGCTGGCCGTCCTTTCACCCTTTTTCATTTTTATTTTTAGTTCTGTTAGACCAAAATGTTTGCTGTAGGTCTTCTTTTATGTGGTGGGTGGAGGGGAGGGGAAGGGGGAAACTTTATTTCTGCGGTTCTCCTCCAAATTGCATCTTCGTCCTCTCCGTGCGGCCTACCATCGGACTGGAGTGGCGTTTCCTGCTGGGACCGGCCATGGTGTCTGGGGCGGGAGCGGCCGCTCCAGACATTTCCATGCCACTGAGGACTTTTCACCCGACGCCGGTGTTCTATCTTCGTGGCAGGTGGGCCTACAACATCGGGCTGCTGTTGCGGCGACTGGCTGTGGAGGGCTCAAATAGGCCCCGACCTCGGGTGGTCTAGGAGGAGGAGGAGGACTGGACTTTTTGGTGCCTTCCGTCACAGTGGAAAGTGTTGATTCTGCTGTGGGGGGGATGTTCATGTTTAATCCTATGGTGTATTGTGTCTTTTTTCTTCTTTTTTATTTTATATGGATGTACGGTAATCTAATGTTTTTTCTCTGTAAAGGACTTTGGCTTCAACATGATTTGATTTAAAAGTGCTTTATAAATAAAAAATACTTACTACTTCAATGTGGGTATGAAAATTTGACTTTTTCACTTATTTTATTTTCCCATCGTTACCTTACTTTGTAAAGAAAGTGGCCGAGAAATATTTTCTGTTAACGTCTAACCTCAAGCTGGAAAGGGTGCGGAGAAGATTTACTAGGATGTTGCCAGGACTCTAGGATCTGAGGAATAGGGAGAGGCTGGGCAGTCTAGGACTTTATTCCTTGGAACGCAGGAGGATTTGTGATGAAGTTACAGAGGTGTATAAAACCACGAGGGACATAAATAGGGAGCGTGCACAGTCTTTTACCCTGAATAGTGGAATCAAGAACAGGTTTAAGGTGAGAAAGGAAAGACTTAATAGGAACCTGAGGTGCAACTTTTTCACATGGAGGGCGGTGGGTATATGGAATGAACTGCCTGAGGAGGTAGTTGGGGCAGGTACAATAACAACATTGAGAACATATAGAACATAGAACAATGCAGCACAAGAACAGGTCACTCGGCCCACAATGTCTATGCCGAACATGATGCCAAGACCATCATTTATAAGCATTATGAAGTATTATGTAATTCTCACAGGACTCCACACAGCCTCCAGTTTTCCAGAGAAACCAATCCAAGTCTGTACAACCTCTTCCTGCAGCTAACAATCCCTAATCCAGGCATCATTCTGGACCTCGTCCCGCACCTCCTGTAATGTGGTGACCAGAACTGCACACAGTACTCCAAACGTGGCCTAACTAAAGTCATATAAAGCCGCATCGTGTTTTCTTGACTGTTCCGCTCCAATAGTTTCCCTACTACTGACGTGAGGCTCACCAGCCTATAATTCCCTGGATTCTCTCCACTTTTTAAATAAAGCAACAACATTATTTAATCTCCAATCCTCCGGGACCTCACCTGCGGCTAGAGAAGATGCAAAGATCTTCATCAAGGCTCCCACAATCTCCTCTCTCACTTCTGAATAACCTGGGATAAATCCCGTCAAGTCCTGTGGACTTATCCATCTTAATGCTCTTCAAGAGCCCTAACACCTCCTCCTTCTTGATTCTAACCTGCCTTTGCATATTAGTATTCTCCACACAGATCTCCCTCCCCTCCATGTCCTTCTCTTTGGTGAAAAAAGATACAAAGTACTCGTTTAGTATCTCCTCCACATCCTCAGACTCCAGGCACAAATGTCCGTGTGAGGTCCTACCTTCTTCCAGCTTATCCTCTTGTTTTTAATATAGTTATAAAAAAGCCTTGGGATTTTCTTTAATCTGATTTGCCAAAGGCCTTTTGTGGTGCCTTTTGATCCTTCTAATTACCCACTAGTTATTTCCTCCTTCCTTTATGCTCCTCAAAGACGATGTCCGATTGCAACCTCTTAAACCTAGCAAATGTTTTATTTTTGATCAATTTTACAACCTCTTTGGCCATCCAAGGTTCTCTAATATTTCCTTTTTTTTAAAAATATTTTATTTATTAGAGGTAAATACATCAATGTACTTCACATATATCTCGTTACAATCATTGTACCCCATAATTTTATGGCTTTTAAAGAAAAAGAATAGAAAGAAAGAAAGTGAAATAGGTGAAAAGAGTTGTGATAGTGAAAGAGCGTGCCAAAAGGGAGAAGAAACCCTTGGTCAAAGAATTAGAGAAAGGGGGTTAAGAGATAGATCCTAAAAAAAAGGGAAAAGGAAAAAAAAGCCAGTTACTCTGTTATATATATCACGCAAAAGGAATCCACCAACTCCATAGTTTTTCATCCCCCCTACCAAGGCTCGAGGTACTCCTGCACCCTATCTTTGTAGCAGTTCTATAAATGCAGACCATGTCTGAAAGAAGCGTTCTGATTTTCCTTCCAGGCAGAGTCTCATATTTCCAGATGTAGTGTTTCAAACATAGTTGAAATCCACATATTTAATGTTGGTATAGGAGCATTTTTCCAGAATTTTAAGATTAGTTTTTTTCCTATTATTAAGCCGCAATCAAATAAATTATTTTGATACGCATTTAATTCCGGACTACCTTCTTTCATTCCGAAAATAATCCATTCTGGCTTTGGTGTTATTTTTATTTTAAACACTTTTGTGAAAATTTCAAAGATTTCAATCCAAAACCTTTGAATTTTTGTACAAAAGATGAATGAGTGCGCTATTGTAGCTTCTTGACAGTGGCATTTATCACAAATCGGTGAAACGTTAGGGAAAAATTTATTTAATTTAGTTTTTCAGTAGTATAATCTATGTATAATTTTAAATTGTATTGAAGTGTGTCTTACGTTAATTGAGCATTTGAGCACACTTAATAAGTATTCTTTCCACCTTTCATTGGAAATTTTTATGCTTAGTTTGTTTTCCCACTCACCTCTAATACCTTCTGTTGTTGGTATTACTGCATTTAGTATAATATTATATAAATGTGAAATTAAATTTGGTGATTCTGCCTTTGTATTCATTATTTCATCTAGTAAGTCTAATGGCATTGTGTGAAATTCATGTGCATGTTTTTTCAAATAATCACATATTTGGAAATATTTAAAATACTGATTGTTACCCAGATTGTATTTTAGTTGTAATTGTTTAAATGATAATAGTTTTTCCGTATCATACAAATCTCCCAAAGTTTTAATTCCTGCTCTTTCCCATTGTATGAATGCTTTGTCTATAATCGGGGGTTTAACAGAGGGTTTTTAGCAATAGGAGATAGGAGAGATAAGTTTCTTAATTTTAAATTGTATTTTATTTGTTTCCAAATTCTGATTGTACGATGTATAATTGGGTTTTTGTTGTAGTTTGTATTATTCACCGTCATTGGTGAAAGAAGGATCGCACCAATATTAAAGGGGGAGCAGTCCTCTTTTTCCATAATGATCCATTCCGGTTGATGAAGAGCATTATCCAACAATTGAATCATATTTCTAATATTTACCGACCAATAATAATACATAAAATTAGGGAGTGCTAATCCCCCTACTACTTTGGGTTTATTCAGGTGTGGTCTTTGTGACATTTCCATCCTTATCCCTCCTCCTGACTGGAACATTCTGGTTCTGAACATCGATGAACTGGTCTTTAAACAACTCCCACATGTCAGATGTGACTTACCCAATAATAATTGCTCCCAGTGTGGCCTGCGAGCTTCTGCCTGATAACATTGCAGTTTGTTTTACTATAATTTATAATACATTTGGACAGGTACATGGATAGGAAAGGTTTAGAGGGTTATGAACCATGTATGGATATCGTTTGATATTTCGCTTGGGCAACTTACAACCCAGCAGTATGAATATTGATTTCTCTAATTTCAGGCAACCCTTGCTTTCCCTCTCTCTCTGTCCCTTCCCACCCTAGTCATCCTGCTAGTTTCACCGTTCGTATTACTTCATTATCACCTCCTCCACAGCCAACAATGAACCATTGTGGGCCCCTTGGCCATCGGTGCTGGCTCTGATTTGCTCTGTACCTTTTCATACCGCTAGTTCCCCTCTCCCCTGATTCCCCTTAAGAAGTGTCTCGACTTGAAACCTCGCCTATTCCTTTTCTCCAGAGATGCTGCCAGACCCATAGACTAACTCCTGAATCTTCTGTCTATCTGCAGGTAAAGGGAACTAGCTTTCAGGAGGCAAATTAGTCAGCATGAACAAGTTGGGCCAAAGGGCCTGTTTCTGTACTATATGAATTACATATATATACTGTACTATATGATTATATCCATTCCACACCCACTCAGGACAATTTACAGAGGGCCAATTAACTTACAAACCCGCATGTCTTTGAGACGTGTGAGGAAATCAGAGCACCCAGAGGAAACCCACATAGTCATGAAGAGAACATGCAAACTCCACACAGACAGCAGCCGAGGTCAGGTTCGAACCCTGGTCTCTGGCATTGTGAGTCAGTGGCTCTACCAGTTGTGACACTGTGCTGCCCCAGCTCCTAAGCTGTTCCTTCGAAGAAATATACATGCTCTTCCAGAAATTTTTCAAACCTAATCATCACAGTGTCACAGCTCAGGGCAAAAAATGGAGTTAACAGGCAGACTGTCTGGAGAACATGGATAGGTAATGTTTCAGGTTGGGACTATTATTCAGACCCTTGGATCTGACAAAGTCATTTACCTCTTCAATCTTGTTTGTTTAAAAGGCATTGAATCCAGTATATGCCTTTTAAACATCTTGCTAGTTTCACTGATTGCATCGCTGCATTGTCACCTCTTCCACAGACAACAATGGACCATTGTGAGCTCCATCTTTTCAAGTCATTGGTGCTGACTATTTGTTCTGTACCTCTTTCATATCTCGAGTTTCCCTCCTCCCTGTCTCTCAGTCTGAAGATGGGTCTTGCCCCGAAACGCCACCTTTTCCTTTTCTCCGGAAATGATGCCTGATCCGCTGAGTTAATCCAACATTTTGTGTCTGTCTTATTGGATCTATTATGACTCTTTGCCTAAGATAAAATATATTATATTAAACAATTGATATTTCTGAATCAGAAGCTTCAAATTCTATTCGAGCATTTCATCAACATTGGCACTTTAAAGCAGTGTAAGAGAGAACTGCATTATTAGAGGCACCACGAGACCTTAAATTGAGATTCTGCTGTTCAAATGGACTGTTATTTGAAGAAAAATGAGTTCCCTTTCAACATTCTTTGCTTTTTTTTTCATTCAAATTCTACTGAATATTTTGTACCACAGGAATATATAACACATTTGGGTAAAAGGTACCTATTGACAGTCCTCTGGGTGCATTTGGCAATTTTTAGAGAGACCTTTCAGATGGTCTCCCTCCAACACTCCTTAAAACAGAGAGCAAGCTGCTTAATATGTAAATTGGGGTTATAAATCTGTATGGGGCTTGGTTTACAAGTGACGTTGATAAATGGGTGCATATGCAAGGCACATTGTTAATCATAAGATAGAAGAAGATTCTTCTGCAGTTTTAGATTCATACAGTACAGAAACAGGCCCTTTGGCCCAACTCGTTCATGCGGACCAATATGCCTCATGAACACTAGTCCCCTTTGCCTACAGATAGACAGAAGATTCAGACTGAAGAAGGGTCTCAACCCGAAACATCATCTATTCCTTTTCTCCAGATATACTGCCTGTCCCACTTAGTTACTCTAGCATTTTGCATCTATCTTCAGTGTAAACCAGCAACTGCAGTTCCTTCCTACACATTATTATTTGGATTGTTTTAAGCAATGGCAGGCCAGGTACCCTGAGAGGAACCACAATGGATTTACACAGAAAGAGTCGGCAGTTATTTTTGTGAAACTTCAAGGCCTGGGCAACTGAAAGTCTGTTTAGTTTAATTTACTATTGTCACGTGTACTGAGATGCAGTGAAAAGCTATTTGTTGCGTGCTATCCAGTCAGTAAAAAGGCTATACATGATTACAATCAAGCCTTCCACAGTGTATAGGTGCAGGATAAAGGGTATAATGTTTTGTCTGAGAAGGGTCTTGACCGGAAACGTCACCCATTCCTTTTCTCCACAGATGCTGCCTGTCCCGCTGGATAACTCCAGCATTTTGCGTCTACCTTTCATTTAAACCAGCATCTGCAGTTCTTTCCTGCACATAGTGTTTTGTGCGAGCTAAAGTCCAGTAAAGTTCAATTAAAGGTAGTTCGAAGGTCTCCAATGTGGTAGATAGGAGGTTAGGACCGCGCTCTGTCTAGTTGGTAAGAGAACGGTTCAGTTGCCTGATAACAGCTGGGAAGAAACTGTCCCTAAATCTGGAGGTGTGCCTTTTCACACTTCTGTACCTCTTGCCTGATGGGAGAGGGGAAAAGAGGGTAACCGGGATGAAACTTGTCCTTGATTATGCTGGTGGCCTTGCCAAGGAAGCTTCAATTGTAGAGTCTATTGTGGAGTCAATGGAAGGAAGAAACTGTCCCTGAATCTGGTTCATCTTTGGCAACAGTCTCACAGTCCCTCAAAAAGGACACATCATTGTGTGATGGAGCCTGCCAAGTTTCCAGCAAATAGTCCCCTGTCCACCTGGCACTTGAGCCTTTGGTGACTTGAAAGTTGGCAAAGATTCGAGATTGTAGTTGTGCTTTCAAACCAGTCAAGTGCTTGAGTTAACCTTAAGCCAGGACACAAATGCTAGTTTCACCGGGGAATGAAAATGACTGTTGAGTGCACCTTAAGGTAGAAATCAATCTTCAGTCACTTAGCTGCATATGTAATAAAGTAGCAGCTGTGAATTGAAGTCTGCTGGGCCAGAGATTTAAAAGCACGGGCTGTGGGTAGTACAGTTTTGGCATGACAGGTCGGCTAACAGGCAACAGCGAGGATACTATTGGGATTACAAATTTAAGCATCTTTAGAGAAGTCTGGAGATGTGTGCTGCTCCGAACTGTAGCCAGAGCGTGTCTGACCAACCTGTAAAATCCATTGGAGGACACATTACTGAAATATAGTGAATTGAGCAGTGCATGTGTCTAATGCGCACTTGACCGGATGTCGTGTTAGATTAGCTAAGTCATTGAAATGTTTGTAGTTTCTGCATCTGGGTTCTTAACACCTTGACATTTTTTATGAGGATGTTGCCAGGACTTGAGGGCCTGGGCTATAGGGAGAGGTTGGGCAGGTCAGAACTTTATTCCTTGGCGTGCAGGAGGATGAGTGGTGATCTTATAAAGGCGTGTAAGATCACAAGAGGAACAGATAGTGTAAATGCACAGTCTTTTACCCACGGTAGGGGAATCAAGAACTAGAGGACATGAGTTTAAGGTGAGAGGGGACAGATTCAACAGGAACCTGAGGGGCAACTTTCCCAATCAGAGGGTGGTGATACATGGAACCAGCTGACAGAGGAGGTATCATATGAACATTTAAGACATTTAAAGGTAAACAAAAAATGCTGGCGCAACTCAGCGGAACGGGCAGCATTTCTGGAGAGAAGGAATGGATGACGTTTTGAGTCGAGGCCGTACACTAGTGCTATCCTTCACAATAGGGACAATTTACTTTTTTTTTTTAACCGGAGCCAATTAACCTACAAACCTGCATGTTTTTGGAGTGTGGAAGAAAACCGGAGCACCCAGAAAAACCCACACGGCCACAGGGAGAACATACGAACTCCGTGCAGACAGCACCCATAGCCAGGATCGAACCTGGGTCTCTGGTGCAGTGAGGTAGCAACTCTACCACTGCACACCATGCCACCTCACTGGTGCCGCTGTGGACAATGTATGGTTGTCATAATGATGGATGCACAATGGCCATAGTGCCCACTACAAGCTTCTGCAAACAACAGCGTGATAATAAAATAATCTATTTTAGTGATGTTGCTGGAAGGATAGGTTTTGTCACGGTGCCAGAGGAACTTCCTTGCTTTTTACAAAACATAATAATGAATGTCCAACACAGAGAAACGATCTGAAAGCTGTAATCTTCTGATTCGCTGGCATAAACCATACTCCTGGGCCGTAGTAGCAAAGCAGAGTTGTTGATAGGGGCTCTTCTCATCTTTGTGCAGTTCTATTCCAGGAGCTGGGCAGGTGATCAAGCTGTCCATGACCAAAAGGCCCATAACACTTTAGCTACTGGCATTCTGGACAATGAAATGTAAAATGATGAATTGGGAGGCTTTGACCTGCCTGCATTCTGTGACCCGGTTTCAATTAGGGATTGGAAACTGCTTTGAGATGCCTATGTTATTTTTAGGGCACCACAGTGGGGCAGCAGAAGAGCTGCTACCTTATAACGGCAGACATCCGGGTTTGATCCCGACTACAGGTGCTGTCGGTACAAAGTTTGCACATTCTCCTCGTGACTGCATGGGTTTTCTCCAGGTGTTTCATTTTCCTCCCTCACTCTAAGGACATACAGGTTTGTAGGTCAATTGGTTTCAGTAAAATAATTAGTATATTTTCCTAGGTAGAATGGTTCTAGTGTACAGGGTGATCGCCGGTCGGCGCAGACTTGGTGGGTTGATGGGCCCTTTTCCAAACTGTCTCTAAAGTTATGCTCTTCAATGATTCTGATAGCTAGATGCATCTTGTTTCTGTGCCTCTGCTGTAGTTTGTGGCTCTTTCAGCTGTGATGAGTCAGGGCTAAAATGGGTATCTCCAGTTTCCTAGCAACCATCTTTCTGCTCTTGTTTCTCTATTAAATAATCTTGGCATAGAAAATTACAGTAAATAGATTTTCTGGTAGCGATTTGGGAAGTGGACATTCAGCTGAAAGATCAGTCCAGGCATCAGAAGTGTTGTTTTATGACATCCATTTGCATTTGCATTTGATAACTATCTAGGCAGCCACATGCACTTTGATTTGTGTTCCTAGTTTCTTAGAAGAATTGCAATAATTACCTTGATGAAGAGTTAACCTTTATGTTTCATGGAGGACTTTGAATTGGCTTCATAGATTGTATTAGTTTTAAGCCTCTAACTTGTTTGTCTTACACAATGGGGAACACTTCTACCAAATAAGGGTATCAGGGATTATGGGCGAAGGCAGGAGAATGGGGTTGAGTGGGAAAAGATAGATGAGCCATGACTTGCTGGTCGGAATTGTCTAATTCTGCTTCTAGAAGTTATTATAACGTGCTGGTTATTTGTAAATGTTTGCCTGTTGATGAGGTTTCATATGGGAGGTTGGGATGAGTCAAATACCGTGTCTGTGCGTTTCATTTGTTCGTGCCTCTGTTGGCTCACAGCGCCAGAGACCCTAATTTGATCCTGTCCTCGGGTGCTGTATGTGTGGAGTTTGCACGTTCTTCCTGTGACCACATTGGTTTCCTTCGGACGTTCGGGTTTTCTCAAAAGTCCATGACTTCACATCCCCTTCACAACATTTCTTAAATCTTGCCTGAACATTTTGTGCAAAGTTCAATCTTGTTTATCCTATTAAAAAAATAATGTAAATAAATGTATGCTGCAAAAAATCTCATGTATTTTTGGGTGATTTACATTCAGAGTCAGTATGAGTTTAAGGATGACTACTTTTCTCAATTTCTTGTTTAAGGTAAATAAGCAAAGTTTCTGCTTGAAATCCTAGCATATATGATTGGTCAGGATTTGCAAAGTGCAAAATATTGATCCTGCAGAAAATTGCACTTGCTAAGAATGTTGTGTTTCTTTTCAAAACTAATAAAGGACCAGCATCAGGGTTTGCAAAGGGGCAGATAACTGATTTGAAATTGTGCTAAAGAGATCAGGATCTCCAAAGATGGAGGCCTGGGAGAATTAAACTCCTCTGCAACCAAACCCAAAGGCGATAAACTTGCTCGGTGAGTGCAAGTGAGGAATGCCAGGAAGTGTATCCCTAGTCTCTGTTCCATCCTATTACTGGGGGTCCATAGAAAACATGGCTCTCCATGGGGCAGCAGGTTCAATCCCGACTGGGTGCTATTTGTGTTTGCAAGTTCTTCCTGTGACCTCCAGGGTTTCCTGCCGGTGCTCCAGTTTTTTCCCATACGTATGGGTTTGCTGGTTAATTTCCTTCTATAAGAAAAAAGTGAATGTGAAGTGAATGGATGAGAAAGTAGGATAACATGGAACAAGTGTGATTGGGAGATCAATACTTGGCATGGACCGGCAGTCAAAGGAGGAGTTTCCGTGCTGCATCTCTAAAAAAATATAAACTAAAAACACTGCCATAAAAATAAAACTGGAAATAAAAAAAAGGCAGTACCAGTAATGTTGCAAAGCAAGCTAAAGGATTCATGAGTTCATTAGTGATTGGAGCAGAATTAGGCCATTTTGCCCATTGAGACTACTACGCCATTCAATCATGGCTGATCTATCTTTCCCTCTCAACCCCATTCTGCTGCATTCTCCCCATAACCTTTGACACTCTTACTAATTAAGAACCTGTGAATCTCCACTTTAAAAAAACCCAATGATTTGACCACCACAGTCGTCTGTGGCAATTAATTCCACAGATTGATTGAACACCAAATCTGTTTCTGAGATGGTCATACAAACTTGTGAAGTAGAAAAGTATTTTACCACTTGATTCTCTGTGCCTCCTCCATCAGTCAATAAGTCCCAGATAAGCAGACTGAAAGCTCAACTCATGGATAATCTTGGGGCATTGTCATATTTGAAGAGACGAATGTTAATATGGAAATAATGGGTCTCTGATGCAGATGAATCTTAAATGTCAATCATTACTCTATTACTCCCTCATGGGATAATTCATTGTTGCACGTTGTCCTCCTTACGACTGTTCAAGCAGTAATGTCCAGGTTGGGGAGCAACTTCTTCCCAACAACCATCAGGCTGTTAAACACTACAACCTTCAACTAAGCTTCGAACTACATAGATAGGCTGGAGTAACTCAGTGGGTCAGGCAGCATGAATGGAGAAAAAGGATGGGTGATGTTTCAGATTGGGACCCTTCTTCAGATTGAAAGTAGGGGGTGGAGGGATAGTGAAGTGTTGGAGGTGTCAAAAGACCAGGATCGATCAGGGCTAGCCACAAATGACCTCAGTCTGGCAGGTCAAAGTGTGGTAGGCCCATTGTTGACTAGGGGAGGTGCAATCTCAAGAGAAACAACGTGGAGAACTGTGGAATTGGTAAAATGTCAAGGGAGGAGGAAGGGAGCAAGGAGGGAAGGTGGAGAGGAGGGCAGTATGAGATAAAGTTACTGGAGACTTGGGGGCGTTGTTTTTGTCTTTGCACTATTATTGTGTGCTTCTATTTTATGAGTGAACTTATTTTTTGTTGTTTATTATGGTGTTTGCAGTCTGTTGTTGTGCTGCTGCTGGTGAGAATTTCCTTGTTCCGCTTCGGGACATATCACAATAAAAAACTCTTGACTCTTCTCAGGGTTCCCGGGGGCCAGGAACTTCTGGTAAGGACACAAGCAAACATTTTTACGAAGCCAGTGAATTAATTCAGGATTTCCATTTTGATAGAGCAAAGGAAATGTTTCTCAGATCTATTGATTAATGCTTCCTCAATGCCAAGCTGTCAGGAACAAATAAGCACAAAACGCAATTCAATTGAAAAACTTCAGTCCAAAAACAAATAGTCCTGTTGAGTATTTGATGGACGTTGACACTAACAAGCAACGAGAAGGCAAGCACCAAGCTAATTTTTGTGAAACATATCATTTGTGAATAATATGACATTGCCATGGATACCACACTTCCTCTTTCCTGTAAATGATAATCTGCCTTCTTTCCACTTTTACCATGTCGCCCTATGAGAGCATCACAGTATAGGAAGGGGTTCATGGTACATTTAACAGGCCTCATGATTGAAATATTTTCCAGTTGTTCCTTCAGGCACAAAGAAGTAAATGTTTTATATGTATATATAAAGAAAGCCATTGCTATAAAATAGGTCATTTCATATTATTATTATTTAGGGAAATGTTCCAGCAGACTGTTCCCGCTTTATTAAACAATGTTCAGAGCAATATAAGTGGCTCCCTATAAATCACAGTAATTGTTTCCTTATTTTCAAAAAATGTCGCTATCCTACAACAGGCTGCAATTAAGATGACATCTGGTAAAGTGTTGGGTTTGAACATTGATTACCTCAGCGTTGCTCATTATTTAGCAATAATGACTTATGAATAATGCAACCTGTCAATGATTAACATTTGACTTGGAAAGGTCATATTGGCCACACTCAAGGCAACTTAACACTCTTAAACCAATCAAGTGAAATAAAGGAAATTCCCGATTTGATGCAAAGCTTAAAACTGGAGACGAAATACAGGGGAGAACATCCACTCAGTGTTTTTGTGACGAGTCCACTCACTTCATTTTCAAAAAGCACTTAGTCAAAGTATCATAGAGTTATACAGTGTGGAAACAGGCCCCTCAGCCCAACTTGACAACACTGACCAACCTTCACTTGTCCCATCTGTCAGTGTTTGGCCCACATCCGTCTAAATCTACACTATCCATGTACCTTATTTAAATGTTTCTTAAACATTGTGACAATACCTGCCTCAACTACCACCTCCGGCAGCTCATTCCATATACCCACCACCCTTTGTATGATAAAGTTACCCCTCAGGTTCGTATAAAGATCTTTCCCCTCTCACCCATGTTCTTTGATTCTCAATTCCCCTACTCTGGGCAAGAGACTATGCTTTTATCCTATCTATTCCCCTCTTGATCTTTTCACCTCTAGAAAATCACCCCTCATCCTCCTGCACTCCAAGGAATAGTCCTAGCCTGCTCAACCTCACCCTACAGCTCAGGCCCTTGAGTTCTGGCAACATCCTCGTTAAGATTTTGGTTATGATTTAATTCCAAAGTATTTTTAATCTCTGTGGAGCTGGACATAATTATGGCCTGAGTGGGACCTACTTCTGACTGATGCCCTTTGTTAATATGCAAGGCTGCATCTCTTCAATTAGGCTGAGAATTAAGTAATTGTGGGACCTGGACTATTCTCAAGATCTACCAAAACCAATCTTGCCCCTTACTACACCATGGCCCATGTGCAGGGTGGCTGAAGGCTTCACTTCAAATGTAATATGAAAAACCTAGGGAAACCTAAAACTCATTAGAACCACTGTGGGAGGCACAGTGGCGCAGCGGTAGAGTTGCTGCCTTACAGTGACTATGGGTACTGTCTGTACAGAGTTTGTATGTTCGCCTTGTGATCGCATGGGTTTTCTATAGGTGCGCTGATTTCCTCCCACAATCCAAAGATGACTGAGTTTTAGGTTAATTGGTTTCTGTAAATGGTAAATTGTCCCTGGAGTGTAGGATAGAACTAGTGTATGGGGTGAAGGGCCTGGTTTCATGCTGTATCTCTAAACTAAACTAAACTGAACTAAACTAGCTTTAGCCTATTTCCAGGCTTTTTAAGGAAGAAAGTGGTCTCTGTAGTGCCTGCTGTTTGGCTGCCTATTGGGTCAAAAGAAAATGTGCTATCTTCTGCCACAAACCAACTCCAGCTTGATGAAGGCATGACCGAGTTAGCGGCTAATGTACGCTGGGTGAACATGGGGCAAAAAAGTCATGACATCAGTCAGCACCTGGATTCTTGTGTCTTTTCAAGCTCAAAGCTCCAGATGTGTCTGCATTTAAACTTGCACCACTCTGTAGTAAGAATGACCTCTAGCTATAGGTCAATATCTTTAGACTTTAAAGATACAGTATAGAAACAGGCCCTTCAGCCCACCCAGTCCGCACTGACCAGAGATCACCCTGTACACTAGCACTGTTCCACACACTAGGGAAAAAAATATATATTTTTCCCCGCAGCCAATTAACCTACAAACTTGAATGTCTTTGAAATGTGGAAGGAAATCGGAGGAATCCACACCGTCACAGGGAGAACGTACACACTCTGTACAGATAGCACCCGTAGTCAGAATCGAACCTGGGTCTCTGGAGCTGTTAGGCAGCATATCTACTGCTTCTAAAACATCAGCATTTTGATAATTGTGACTTTTTGTATAAATTAGGTTTTTAGGTTAGAAGAAATAGATATTACAGTGTTCTCTTTGATGTCTTATTTAAACTTTTAAAAACATTTTAAATGTTTATTTGTGTGTCTTTTTGGAATCTTCTATGGACATCTGAATAATATGTCCCTCCTATTGGAAATGGCCAGCTTTCATTAGATCTTTGATGCTGGGAATATTGATACCAATGTTGATATTGGTTCATTATACTTTGAAGTCACGTGAGTGACTACGTGAAGAAGCTCGCCAGCCTGCATGCGCATTAATACGTCTAACGCATGGTGCACCACTGGCTGGGAGGAGCGTTGCTCCTCCAGCGGTAAGTTAAAAAACCCTACAGGTAAGTGTTAAACTTATTCTGAGGTCGTGTTTTTTGTTGGGAAATCTCTTTTACAGAGTTTACTGTGGATATGGAATCCAGGGCGAACTCCAGACGGGGGAAACCCGTCGGGTTCGCCGTCCGAGTCGCTGACAGTGTGGTCAGCTACTTCAGACTTGGTGCTGGCCCAAAGCACCTTGGCAACCTCAAAAGGAGGGAAAGCCAAAAGGAAGTCTTACAGGTCTGTTTACTCAGACGAGCCAGGCCAGGAAGAGTCGCCTCCTACAGTCATGGATAACGTCTTCGGGCGTTTATCCCGGATGGAGCACCTTATGGAAAGGATGCTCCATCATGATATGCTCCGTGAAACGGAACCATATCAGCGTAGGTCTCCTCGAGGGCCTGCGGCAGCGCCTGGCCCAGGGCTGCATAATGTCTCAGACTCTGAGGAGGGGAGCGTACGGGGTCAGTATTGGACTGACTCGGAATTCGGAGGTATGTCTGGGGTACATACCGGGATGCACGTCACACGTGAGGTCCAGGAATTGCCTGACATGGCATCAAGGTTCGCGACACCCTCCCAAACAGGGGAGCTGCTGCAGGAAGAGCTAGCTGCCAGCATAAACTACCTCACGTCGCACCAATTGCAGGAACAGGTGATGGTGGAAACAACTACAAAGTTCCATACACCTACAAATTGTGTGTCCCTGAAAGTGCCGGCTGTCAACAGATCTATCTGGGGATACATTGGAAGGGGCATCAAAGCCCATGAGATGAAACTCCAAAGAACCTTAAAATTGCTGGCGTCAGGCATTACGGCATTTGCCAGATTTGTGGATGGGGGACCCTTATCGGACGTCCAGCAGGATGCCTTAGCGTTGATGTGCAATGCACATTTTGAAATAAACTGTTTTCGGAAGAATGCTGTTAGACCTGCCTTTAACCCCAAATTCGCAGGCTTATGCAAGGCCAGCAATGTGCAGCCGCCGAATCTTCTATTCGGGGAAGATCTACCGAAGCAGGTTAAAGACCTGGACAAAGAAGCAAAAGCTGTCGGGCTGATCAAGGCGCCGATGACGAGCAAAGCTTCACCATTTCGGCGGCAGCACCCCTACGCTTCCATCAGCAACAAACGGTTCACTGAAGCTGGTGGCAGCTCGAGAGCTGAATTCTCTGGGCAGAGGTCTTTTTTAGGCCAAGGCCCAAGCCGGCCCTCGTGAAAAATGCGCAATCCGCGCACCCCAGCAGTCTTACACTCGAGGGCGGAAATAGAACCTACATCAAGGGCCTTTCGGCCTAACATAACACCACCGGTAACCATGGAGGTAGGTGGGTCTGGTTCTTTCTGGAACATGGGGTGTGTGGACCAGTTACAAGTTGGTGGGTTAGATTACACTTGTTTTTGCATGAATGGCATTGGATAATATCAGATCTGTTTATATTGAACAGTATACAAGGGTTCCAAATTGAATTTCTTCCCAATTTATTGCCACCCACACAGCATACACCAAGCCAGACGTTTGTTCATTCCCAACAGGAGTGTTTGGATATACAAACTGAAATTCACACATTATACACAAAAGTGGTAATCGAGAGGTCGAGTCATGAACATCACCAATTCGTTTCTAATATATTCCCCAGACAAAAGAAAGATGGAGGGTGTCGAATCATCCTTGACTTAACAAAACTTAACCCTTATGTGCAGTATAGACATTTCAAAATGGAAAACTTTGTTACTGTCAAACAGCTGATTTCCAAAGGATACTTTATGGCATTCATCGATCTCAAATATGCATACTATTCGGTGCCCATTTACAGGGATCACCGGCGATATTTGAAATTTATCTGGATGGGGCAACTGTGGCAGTTTAATGCATTGTCTAATGGGTTAACTTCAGCCCCAGATTGTTTACCAAATTATTGAAACCGGTGCTTGGGCTACTTAGAGCTCAAAAACACATTGTTATGGCATACCTGGATGATATTCTAATCATAGGGAAAATGCTGAAATTAGCTAAATTAGCTGTTTCGGCCATGAAACTCACATTTAAGAAATTTGGGTTTCTCATCCATCCAGTTAAATCCAAATTGATACCAACTAGAGTGATTAACTATTTGGGAGTTACCTTTAACTCTATCAATATGTCTGTGACTCTGCTCTGGGTCAAGAGATTGGAGTCAATAGAAGCCTGTAACAACCTTGTTGTTATGGAACAGCCATCTATCTATTAGACAGGTGGCTATTGTAATTGGCAAATTAGTAGCTGCCGTTCCAGCTGCACAATTTGGGCCTTTGCATTATCAGAATTTACAACGTGCAAAGGAGCAAGCACTAAAATACCATTTAGGTCATTTTAACAGACCTATGCTGTTACCAGCTGAAGCTATATCAGAACTACAATGGTGGATGACCAATATTCGGCATTGCTCCAGTAACATTTTGGTCAGTAAACCTTCAGTTGTATTACAAACTGATGCCAGTGCTCAAGGATGGGGAGCTACTAATACCATCTCTAGTTGCGGTGGCAGATGGGATGTGCATGAGTCATCAATTCTTCAGTTACATGGTATTAACTACTTAGAGATGCTGGGTGCATTCTATGGGTTGAAAGTTTATTGTGGGAATATGCATCACTTGCATGTTCAACTGCAGATTGATAACGCTACAGCGGTGGCATATATTAATCACATGGGTGGAATCAAGTCAGTATCCTGTGATAATTTAGCTAACCTCATTTGGCACTGGTGTATCGAAAGAAACATTTGGATTTCAGCTACCTATTTGCCAAGTAGGTTTAACATGGTGACGGATGCCAGGTCACGAAAATTTAATGACAACACAGAATGGATGTTAGATCATAAAGTATTTAACGACATTGTTGCTTGGTATGGAACACCTGATATAAATTTGTTTGCATCTAGGCTCAATCACCAGTTATCAAAGTATATTGCATGGGAGCCAGACCCTGGGGCAGTGGCGATGGATATATTCTCGCTACACTGGGGAGGAATGTTCTTTTATGCATTCCCTCCATTTTGCCTCATTAGTTGGTGCTTGCACAAAATACAGCAAGATTCCGCTTCAGGCATTTTGGTAGTGCTTGACATGGTTCCCCCTGATATTGGCGATGGTAACAGAACCTTATATGGTTGTTTCCAAACGCAAAAATGTGCTGGTTCATCACATAACCCGGGAAGGCCACCCGCTGCATGATCGAATAATTTATTGATTTGCAGACTTTAAGAAGACCTTCCCTGGGGCTCGGATTGTCAGACCGAACTGTGATCACTGCAGCTTGGAGGGATAGCACCAAGAAGCAGTTAGATAGCACCATGTAAGCACTCTTACATCAGGAAACGGGAAGAGTTTTGTTTACAGTCTGACATAATGTATGATACGGCACGTATAAATAACGTCTTCGAGTTTCTCTCAAAATTATTCTTTGACGAAAGATTGAGTTATAGTGCCATTAATTCTGCCAAAAGTGCTTTTTCATCATACTTGTGGCTGGGATCGGGACTCCACTCTGTCGGGTCTCACCCGCTAATATTCAGGTTTATGAAGGGTATTTTTAACACAAATCTTCCCAGGCCCAGGTACACGGAGGTATGGGATGTTAACATTGTGCTAACGCTGCTTTGACGGTGGTCTCCAGCTACATCCTTGTCTTTGGTCAAGCTCACATATAAAGTCGTTATGCTCATGGCGCTGGTTTCAGCGCAACGGGTCCAGTCGTTGCATAAGCTGCGGCTGGACAGAATGGTTACATCTACAGACAAGATAACGTTTTATATACATGAACTAATTAAACAGAGCAGACCAGGGGTGTCAGGTCTAAAACTGGAGTTTATGGCATACTCTATGGACTATAGATTGTATGTGGTCACATATATGCAACGGTATTTTAAGGTTACAAAGAGCCTTAGAGGCACCGAACTGGCAATGTTTATTAGCTATAAAAAGCCACATAAGAGGGTGTCAGTGCAGACCATCTTCAGGTGGTTAAGACGTGTATTAGCTAGTGCTGGAGTGGACACTGATATTTTTAATCTCACTTCACCAGGGCTGCAACAACATCAGCAGCGAGGTTTATGGAGGTTCTGCTGGACCACATCCTAGCAACTGCAGGATGGTCGAAAGAGCGAACGTTCCAAACTTTGGCCGGGGTTGCTTTTCAACTCAATTTTAAGTTCTGTTCTATAAGTTGCTCCCGGATGTGAAGGGCACTATTATTTTTATTATCATTTGTTTATTAAAAGCATCAGCATGTTTTAAATCTATGTCATGTCTGAATGCATTATCTTTTCAACCATTTCTGGTCAACTAATGCTGTGTGTTGCATGGACTCGTGTTCGCGGCATGAAATCACAGAGCTTTAAAATTTTCACGTGATCACTCACTTGACTTCGACGTAAAATAGGAAGATTAAATGAGAACTTGCCAATTTGAAGTTTGATCTTTATTTATGAGAAGTTACGATGAGGGATTACGTGCCCTCCGCTCCCAACCTTTCTCATAAAAGTCTTCTGGTAGTTCTAGTTTCTCGAATCTTCCTATAATCAGTTCAGCAACTGTTTCTGTGATTTCACACCGCTGCTTTGAAGGTTGACACGCATGCGGGCTGGCGGGCTTCTTCACGTAATCCCTCATCGTAACTTCTCATAAAATAAAGATCAAACTTCAAACTGATAAGTTCTCGTTTAATCTTCCTATTTATCCTGCCAGAGTATCCAACTATCAACCTCATTAGAGACCCTCGGACTATCTTTGATCAGTCTTTACTGGACTTTATCTTGAACTAAACATTATTCACGTTATTCCCTTTATCTTGTACCTGCACACTGCGGATGGTTCGATTGTAATCATGTATAACATTACAATTGGTTCGATTATAATCATGCTAACCACTGATTGCTTAGCATGCAACGAAAAACTTTTTACTGTATCACGGTACACGTGGTAATAGCCTAAACTCAAACACAGTGGAACTGATTGATTTTGTGCTTCGATGTGCTTGCTATAGTTAGCCCATGCATTTGAAGCTGACTCAAAATGCTGAGTGTAGGAAGGAACTACAGATGCTGGTTTAAACTGAAGATGGACACAAAACGCTAGCATAACTCAACGGGTCAGACAGCATTTCTGGAGAAAAGGAATAGGAACTTTTCGGGTTGTGACCTTCCTTCAGAATGAGAGTCTGGTGAAATGGAAACGAGAGATGTAGAGAGATATAGAACAAATGAATGAAAGATATGCAAAAAAGTAAGGATGATAAAGGAAACAGGCCATTGTTAGCTGTTTGCCAGGTGAGAATGAGTACACACAATGAGACTCAACAAAACAATTTTGAAGCTGTTATAACTTGGTTGGGGAGGGATGGAGATGCTCGGTCATGGGTATGAGATCTTGATCTTCCAACTTTATTTTCCTTAGATGGCCAAACACTGTGCTGTCACACTGCAGGTTCATAAGTTCACAAGTTCTAGGAGCAGAATTAGGCCATCCAAGTCTACTCCGCCATTCAATCATGGCTGATCTACCTTTCCCTCTCAACCCCATTCTCCTGCCATCACCCCATAGCCCCTGACACCCTTACTAATCAAGAATCTGTCAATATCCGCCTTAAAAATGTTCATTAACTTGACCTCCACAGCCATCTGTGGCAATGAATTCCACCGATTCACCACCCTCAGACTAAATAAATTCCTCCTCATCTCCTTTCTGAAGGTAATGGTGATGGTGAATTTCATCACCGATATTAGCCTGCACTAAGATGTGGCTCAAAGACATGGAAAGTGAACAATTTTTCCAGCAAAGAATGCAGTGAAGTGTTATAAAGATGTTGCCAGGACTCTTGGGTTCAGGGGGAGGTTGAGCAGTTTAGGAATCCATCCCTTGGAGTCCAGGAGGTTGAAGGTTGATCTCTTATAGGTATATAAAATCATGAAGAAATAGATAGGGTAGATGCAACGAGTCTTATATCCAGGATAGGGGAATTAAAAGCTAGGCATAGGGTTAAGGCTAGAGGGGAAGCCTAAAGGGCCTGTCCCACTTTGCGATTTTGCCGAGGTCATATCAGTGTCGCCAAAAGATTTTGAACATTTCAAAATCCAGTGGCAACAAGAAAAATGTTGCGACACTTGAAAAAACACCGTGCGTCATACGTCATCACGCCACGTCAACGCTGCGTCATACGTAATCACATCGCATCATACGTCATCATGCCGCGTATTTTTCGGTGACATGATACGTCAGTCAATTATGCCAGCAGTCACTGAAAAAATCTCCAAGTGGGACAGGCCCTTTAGCCTCCCCTATTAGAATTTAATAGAAACCTGAGGGGCAATGTTATCACTCAGAGGGTGGGGGGTATATGAAACCATCTGCCAGAGGAAGTAGTTAAGGCAGGTACTATAACAGCATTAAAAGAAAAACACACTTGGACAGGAACCTGCAAAGGTAAAGCTAAGATTGATATGGATCAAATGTAGGGAAATGGGACCAGCTTAGATGGAGTATCTTGGTAGGCATGGAAGAGTTGGGTCAAGGGGATTCTGTCCCTGCTGCTTGACTCTGATATTCTTTTGGAAACGTTATTGAAAAGCATGGCAGAGTTGTGGATGTAGTGGAATCTATCACACAGACCAGACCGCCCTCCATTGACTCCATCTACAGTTCATGCTGCCTTGTCTAGCTGGATTTTCTGCAATACCCAACTGATGTGGCAGAAAGGGGGAAATGCATAGAAGAACAATTTCCCCCAATGTAGCGAGAACGCGTCCATCGCTACTGCCCCAGGATCTGGTTCCCAAGAGACATATGTTGGTATCTGATGGTTCAACCTAGACGCAAAGTGGTTCGATATCTGGTGTTCCATACTTGGCTATAATATTAGCAAATATTTGGGGGTTCAACTCGGTGTTGTCATTGAATACTCGTGACCTGGTGTCCCCCACTGTATTGAGCTTACCCGGAAGGTATGTAGCTGATATCCAAATATTTCTTTCAATACACTAGTGCCAAATTATGTTTGCCAATTCATCGCAAGATATCGACTTGATACCACCCATATGGTTTAAATATGCCACCACTGTGGTATTATCTATTTGTAGATGGACATGCGTATGATGCATATTCGTGCAGTAAGCCCGCAGTCCGTGAAATGCTCCCAGCATTTCCAAATAGTTTATACCTTGTGATTGGAGTATAGTAGATTTGTGCAAACTGGAAGTGGTGTCGGTAGCTCCTCAGCCTGGGGCGCTTGTGTCGGTTTGTAACACGACTGACGGGTTTGACACTATGATGGGGTTGAAACAACCATTAATGTTGTCAATTCACCATCGTAGCTCATCTTTTGCTTTGTTTGGTAGCTACATTGGTCTGTCAAAGTGTCCAGCATTTGTTTTTAGTGCTGAGATATTTGCTCTTTGCGAATTTTGGTAATGTAATGGTCCAAATTGTGCAGCTGGAAATGTAGCTACACGATATCCAATCACCTTGGCAGCATGTCTAATAGTCGGTTTCCTGGCGCAAGCAAGGCTATTACTTTGTTCTCTGGGAAAGTAATAACCATATGATTGGTGTTAACCGTGAATCCCAGGTAGTCCATAATCACAGAAGGGTTAAACTTTGATTTGTCTGGGTGGATGACGAACCCCAGTTTTTCGAACAGTGACTTGGTAGCTGTCACAGCTGATTTAGCTAATTCCATAGTTTTTCCCACAATCAGAATGTCATCAAGATATGCCATGACTGTGTGGTTTTATCTTCATAGAGACGCCAATACTGGTTTTAGTATTTTGGTAAATAACCTGGGGGCAGTTGTAAGTCCATTAGGTAACGCTTTATACTGCCATAGCTGCCCCATCCAGACAAATTTTAAGTATTTACGGTGATGTTTACGTATAGGTACTGAATAGTATGCATCTTTGAAGTCAATGCAGGCCATAAAGTACCCTCTGGAAAACAGTTGCTTAGCCGTTTCAAATGTTTCCATCTTAAAATGGGTATATTGTACAAAAGTATTCAATTGGGTTAAATCAATTATGATACGGCATCCACCATCTTTTTTTCATTTTAATAAAGATGTTAGATACAAACTCAAGCGGTTCATGCATTGTTTTTTCTATAATCCCCTTGGTGTATAATCTTAATAGCTCTGCATGTCCTTCCACTTTCTCTTTGTGAGAAAGTACAAATTTCTGGCTAGGTACATGCTGAGCTGGGGGAAGTTGTCCGTTTATGAATTCAATTTTGTAACCTTGAATACTTTGTAATATGAAAGTGTCAGAAGTTATAGAACTCCATGCATCCCCAAACAGACACAATCTCCCTCCTACTAGTGAGGTTTTGCATGCAGCACTCCCAAGGGAACCAGACCCCCTTACCTCCATGGTTATTGGTGGGGCCTGATCTTCTGGCCTTTCTTGGGTTGCTGTGTTGCTGGGAAGTGGGGTTGGCGCATCTTCCAGGCTGGTCACTGTGGGCCTTGGCCTAAAAAATGCTTCTGTTGGTAAGGCGTGACCTTAGGGCTAGTTCCCGTCCTTTTGTTGGGTTGAACCCGAGGCCTGTTCGCTGTTGCATATGGATGCTGCCTTTGGTACGCTGGTGGTTTGCTTGAAGAAGGCGGTTTAATCATCCCAACTGCTTTGGCTTCCTCGTCCAGATCTTTTACCTGTTTAGGCAGGTCATCACCAAACAATTGTCTTGGTGGCGGCGTAACATTGGCCTTACACAAACCCGCAAACCTGGGGTTTAATGTAGGATGGATAGAGCTTTTCCGAAAACAGTTGATTTCGTACTGTTTTGAGTGTGGCATAGCAGAGCTAATGCGTCCTGTTGCTCTTCCGTCATGTCCGTACTGTCTATTGACCTGGCAAATGCCGTGATGCCTGAGGTCAGTATTTTCAGGATCCTTTGGATTTTTAATTCCTGAGCCCTAATTCCAGGGCTGATGTTACCCCATATGGGCGTATTTACAGTAGGGACATTCAGCGACGCGCAATTTTCCGGAGCCATGTATTTATTGGTTGTCTCCAAAATTACCTGTTCTTGGAGCTGGTGAGTCGTCAGGTAATTTATGCTAGCCGCTAGCCTCGGCTGAAGAGGTTGCCCTTTCTGGGATGGTTGGGCGAACTTCGATACCATCCCCAGAAGTTCCTCTTCTGGCATCTCTTGCAACTGTTGATCTTCTGCCAATCCCTCTTCGAAGTCAGCAAGTCCCTGGCTTCTTGCACTCCCTAGCGAGGAGGGAGAGATGTTGGGCAGCCCTATGAAGGGGCCTGCCGTGGATCTCCGTGATCCTTGGGACGCACGTTCCTGTTGGAGGAGGTCCCTTTCGAGTAGCTGCTCGACCATGCGCTCCATTCGAGCTACGCGACCGCCGTCACTATCTGCGAAGGGCAAATCGTCTTCCCCAGATTTTGATGAACCTATGGGGCCTCTACCGACAGTCCGCACCTCGTTGAGGTGATGTCTATGGGACTGAGGTACCAGCCGCTCCAGCAGGGCTACACGAGATCCGCGCGGGCTTGCCGCCAGTCCCGGGTCTTCAGGACTGATGCAACGCAAAGTGGGTGCCAGCCGCTCCTACAGGGCTACACGACTTGTGTGCTTTTCCACTGGTCTGCAATCTAGCGAACTGAAGTGGTGGGGAGTCGATGCCAGCCGCTCCTACGGGGCTACACGACTCCTGTGTTGTTATCCCACCAGTCCGCAATCTAGCAGACTGAAGCGGTGGTGAGTCGGTGCCAGCCGCTCCAGCGGGGCTACGCGACATTGGTGCGGTTTTCCCACCGGTCCACCCTCTTACGAACTGTAACGGTGGAGAGTTGGGGTGTGCCGTAGAGGCAGGCTCTGTCTTACGCACCTTCTTACTGCTGGTCCGTTTCTGTTTGGACTGAAGCGGTAGGGAGTCGTGGTCTTGTCTACCCTGCCCCCACGCGGTCCTCATACCAGTATGCAGCTCCCTGGCCTGCTGTGGTGGAGAGTCGGGTATTGAGTGGGGCTCCCCAACTTCCGCGCTGTTTTCCCGGATCGTGTTATGGGTGCTGCCGGTTCTGTGGTCAGCTTCGGGGATGTTGGCCGCCAACTTCGCTCTGAAGTCCCATGAGAGGCATGCTTCAACGCAGCCTTCTTTTTCGTCCTCCTTACCATGTTTTCTTGTAGGTTTAAACAATTACAGAAAAACTAACCAGCTCAAGGTTAGTGAAAAATTACCTGAGGGCCTTTTTGAAGCTGCCGGCAGAGGAGAGCACTGCCCCACCAGCTGTCGACTGCAAATGTGAGCGACGATATGTCACGCATGCGTGCTGGCGGGGTCTTCACGAAGTCACTCACGTGACTCTGAAGTAAAATCTCTGTTTAATGCAAGGACCATATGCTTTGCTCTTTTAAATTTGCATGTTACCTTAAAGAAGGCTGGCTGTTTGACATGCCTGATGTTTTGAATCCCTGCTGAGGTGTCCAGCCAATTCACAACACAATCAGCACTAGATGGATGCTGAAGTAATTTAAATAGTCCGGCAGGAGAAAGCCAATGGACGCAGAATATGACTGCAACTAAATTAACTTGCTCATTTATTTTAGGGCGAAACATACCCATTTGGATCCCTTCACATTTATTTGTTATTTTTGTCTTGTCAACCTAATTTCTCAAGCCACCAATAAAACTGGTCAAGATCAAAAGTGTATTACTGCCATATGTCCCGAAATGGAAATTCTTACTTGCTGCAGCACAACAGATATATACACATAGTACTCTGTAAAGACAAAAAAAATGTCCCCAGGTTCACACAGTTCGAAGCATATTTGGAGGTTGTAGTTTTTAAGAGCTTGACAGTTGTAGAGAAGAAGCTGCTCCTGAACCTGGATTTTTTTTCTGATAGTTCTCCGGCTCCTATATCTTCTTCCCGATGGCAGGAGTGAAATGAGAGCATGGTCAGGGTGGCGCGAGTCCCTGATGATGCTGGCTGCCTGTTTGAGGCCTTGTATGATGGACTGGGCAGTGTTCTCCACTCTTTGCCATCTTCTACGTTCCTGAACCTTCAAGTTGTCGAACTAGGCCAGCTTTTGGTCAGTTCTCTCTTTTATCCTTGCATTTTGCTCACACCATTTTGCTTTCCTTTTCTCAAAGCCTGAATTCGTCAAAGCCAGAATTCAACAGCCAGTTTATAACAAATGAAATGCTCAGTATTTGCAAATCCACATGACCATTTCCATCAAAATCTAGATTACGTCCGGTGAGAGACAGATAAATGAACTTATTCAAAATGCTTCAAAGTTTAATTAAGATATCAAAGAAAACACTGTAATATCTATTCCTGCTAATCAACCTAAAAAACCTAATTTATACCATGGCATAATTATTAAAATGCTGATGTTTGAGAAGATGCAGAATGATAATTGAAGGTCGTCCACCAATTTTCTGGCTTTATCTCAAATTTAGCAACTGATTTACTACTTGATATTGTTACTTGAAAGAAAATGTTACAGACTTTTTATTGTAGATCCTGCAGCAATTTGAGACTCTTACTTAATAATAGATGCTCTTCCATCATAATCTTTCCCAAAATGCCAGAAAATATATGAGGCTTATCAACTCTTTTTTAAAATAACACATATTTACAAATTGAATATTTACCATAGAAAAACATACCGCAGATGTGCAATCGGACAAAAATAGATACTGAGCTTAAGAAATAACTAAATAAATAGGAATGATTAAAAGCTTGGCCAAAGGGTTGATGAACTTTGTACATGGAGTAGGGGCAGCACAGTGATGTAGTGGCAGTCGCTGCCTTACAGGGCCAGAGACCCTGGTTCGATCCTGACTGCGGGCGCTGTCTGTACAGAGTTTGCATGTTCTCCCTGTGACTGCGTGTGTTTTCTTCGGGTGCTCCAATTTCCTCACACATCCCAAAGTCGTGCAGGTTTGTAGGTTAACTGGCTTCTGCAGATTGTCCCTGGTGTGTAGGATAGAACTAATGTGTGGGTTGATTGCTGGTTGGCGTGGACTTGGTGGAGCGAAGGGCATGTTTCCATGCTGTATCTCTAAACTAAACTACACTAAAGGAGGTGGTGGATGATTGGTTTGTTAGGAGTGGGGTATGGAGGGTGGAGAGGGGGGATCGGTGAGGAATCTAGAAGGACTCCAGAATCTAAGAACTAGATTGTTGGAAACACATCAACCTGGAACAGGTCAAAGGGAACCTGCTTAAGAACGTAGTATCAGGCAAATGGGGATTCTCAAAGGTTATGGCAGGAGGAAATGACAAATGATTCCATTAAAAATTGAAGTAAATGAACTGTTCTAATTCAGAGGGATGGGGACTGGGCAGAGATAGAAGACAATGAAATGTTTAAATTTGTTAAAGTTTTCTGGTTATTAATGAGTTTTAGATTCAGATATAATTAATCATTATCTTTTAAATTAATTACAATTAGTTTTAATTTTGATGAATATAGATTTATAAATATGGAATTTGGCCATCAGTGCATTAACTGAAAATCCAATTCACCATTGCACTCATATCCATAATTGCATGATTCTCATGAAGTCTAACTTGAGCAGCAATGTGCAATTTAAATGAAGGCATTTATAAAATATGACAGACTACTATAAGCTGGTGCAGAAGGGAATCTTCACTATGATTAGCAAATTGATCAGAAGTGTGATTTTTTTCCATTACTGTTCCTTTTCAGATTATGATGATGAAACTATTAAAGATTTTGCTCAATTGAGATTTATTTTCTAATGTATATAATTCCATTACGCAGAACAGCATAGAATCATTGCATAAATTAGGGATGAAAATGATATTCTTACTCGGGAAGACCAAAGAATTTGTCAAGGGGGCGCAAAAAAGATGCAGATGCTCGAATCTTCACACAGAAAACAAAGTGCTGGATGACCTCAGTGGGACAGGCAGCATTTGTGGAGGGAAATGGTCAGGTGACGTTTTCTGTTGGATCCCTTCTTCAGCCTCGTAGTAAGGGAAAGTAAGCTGGAAAAGCGAAGTATAAGGGTGGGGCACAGCTTTTCAAAAGACTCAAAGGTTATGGCAGGGGGAAATGGACAATGTGGAAAAGGAAGATGGAAAGTAAGCTTGTCTCTATCTAACCCATGTTAATACTGATCTTAAAATCCTTGATGATAACCTGGGATGTCAAGTTTTTCACCAACTATGTTTCAAGAAATTGGGTTGCTTTTACCACACAAGATAAATGTTTTTAAAAGGGCGGCACAGTGGTGCAGCAGTAGAATTGTTGCCTTACAGCACCAGTAACCTGGGTTCGGTCCTGAAAACGGGTGTTATCTGTAAGGAGTGCATATGTTCTCCCCGCCAACATGTGTTTTTTTCTTCGGTTGCTCCAGTTGATTCCCACATTCCAACGACGTACAGGTTTGTAGGTTAATTAGCTTTTGTAAATTGCTCATAGTGTGTAGGATGCAAAACTGTGATAAATGTGATAACTAGGGTGATCGTTGGGTGATCATAGGGTAATCGTTGGTTGGCACAGACTCAATGGGCCGAAGGGCCGAAGGGCTTGTTTCCACGCTAAATTAAACTGTAACACCAAATCTCTTCACTCCCATGAAGGAATGCAAAGTTTCACATTAATTCAGAGTATTTTTTGTTATTTTTAATAGAAATATTTGATTGATTCAGTAATATAAAATCTGACTCCATTTAAATACCAAAGCTACTTTCCTGTAAATCTTACTTTAGTTTAAAATTATATCTGAACATGTCATTCATTTTGTGTTGACCATTGAACCATATTAAAATGATAATGGGAGGTGATTATCCCACTCAATCTGCTGGGGAACTGGTTAGACATTTGTATCCATTAGTTTAGTTTACTTTAGATTAATTTAGTTTAGTTTAGATATACAGCACGGAAACAGGCCCTTCGGCCCACCGAGTCAACACTGACCACTGATACAATCCTACACACACTGGGGACAATTTACAATTCTACCAAACCAATTAATCTACAAACCTGTACGTCTTTGGAGGAAGCCGGATGAAACCGGAGATCCTGGAGAAAACCCACACAGATCACGGGGAAAATGTACTAACTCCATAAATACAGTCAGTATTGAGCCTGGGTTTCTGGCACTGTAAGGTAACAACTCTACCGCTGTGCCTCTGCGCCAGCAAATGCTGCCAATGTGGGAAATCTGGCATCTGTGGATGCCCATAAATCCTGATAAATTAGGTAGTGTGTGTCAAATCTGATATTAGAGATGCACATAAAGAAATGTTAGTCCCAGAACAATTCATGCAGTTCATTAAATAGTTACATAATTTAGACTTGTTAAATTGTGCCTTCGTATAGTTTTTTTTAAATTGACAACTCGTTATTCTGTTTAATATTTCCACAAAAACTAAACAATCATTTTCCTTCCACTGTTTTTTTTTGTCGTTGTGTAGATATCCCTTCTACCTTCCCATGGACTTAGGGCTAACATTGCACACGATTAGTGAGTAGAAATAATGATTGAAATTATTGGTGGTGGTGAAGCGGGGACTCGCAGGAGTCCAGCCAAAAACTAGTTGCACATGAGTTGTGTGCATTTGACGTGTTTAATCTCTCTAATACAGCTCCCTACTCCATCCAGGACTCGGGCGTTGCCCGGCCTTAAAAACCAAATCAGGTACCGACCCCGTGACGAGTGCCTCGCACACCAAGCCGCCGCCCATTAGAGCTGATGGTTCATTGTGAGGTTAGGTTGTCACCAGATGCCGCCACATGCCCCCCCCCCCCCCAGAACCAGAGGCACTGAACCGGACGGGTCGGCGAATGGGGCGGCCCGAACGTGTAGATACAATCCCATGCCCCGGGGGTTTGCTTGGTTCGGAGGAATCTCCAGGAGCCCGGGACGGTGGACGCCCGTGACGGGGAGGTTGAGCCACATGGACTGGCTCGCTCAGATCCAAGTGGGCCAGTTTCAAACGAGCCACAAACATAGTTTCACGCCGGCCTCCCATGTCCAAATCGAATGTTGTAGGCCCATGCCGCAGCATGCGCAAGGGTCCTTCATATGTGCGCTGCAAGGGTGACCTGTGGGAGTCACGGCGAAGAAAAATGTATGGGCAGCCCATCAGCGGCAGTGGCACATGGGAAGGGGCCACTCCATGACGTGATGTTGGGATGGGAGACATGGCGCCGAACCTCTCCTGCAAGCGGATCAGCACCGATGACGGGGGTTCCTGGGAGCCATCAGCAGCAGGGACAAAGTCCCCGGGGACGGTGAGAGGAGCGGCGGATGATGACAGATCCTCCTTGGGGGCCGTCCGAATCCCCAACAGGACCCATGGCAACTCGTCCATCCACCCAGGGCCTGTGAGGCGAGCCTTCAGGGCGGCCTTCAGACAGCGGTGGAACAGCTCCACCAACCCATTTGACTGGGGATGGTACGCTGTTGCATGGTGGAGCTGCGTCCCCAACAGGCGGGCCATGGTGCACCACAGTACAGACGTGAACTGGGCACCCCGGTCGAGTGGGGTGATGTGCAGTGGAAACCCAAAGCGGGCAATCCAAGTTGCCACGAGGGCACAAGCGCCTGACTGAGTTGAAGTGTCTGTGAGCGGGATGGCCTCCGGCCATATGAACCTTGCGGTCATCATAGCGACCGTTGCCCAGATGGATGGGTGGGCCAGCCCATGGATCACCTCAAACACACGACGGCGCCAGGCCACCGGGATGATAGCCCTCGGCTGACCCGCGGATACATCACAGGGGATGGAACCCGCGGAACCCAACGCACGACCCCAAGCACCAAGCCAGAGATCGCGGTGCAGTACGCCGGCATCTCATCGTCCTCTAGCTGGGCCGCCGCCAAGGTGGAGTAATCTATTCCCGAGGCTGGGTTAAGCACGGCTGCAATTGCCGGACGGGACAAAGCATCTGCCACGAGGTTGCGTTTCCCAGCGATGTGTCGGACGTCCGTTGTATACTCCGAAATGGCTGCCAGCTGGCGCTGCTGATGGGCAGACTAAGGATCCAAAACTTTTGCGAATGTAAACGTGAAGGGCTTGTGGTCCATGAAGGCTACGAAGGAGCGACCCTCGAGGAACTACCGGAAGTGCCGCACTGCGAGGTGTAAGGCGAGCAACTCCCGGTCGAAAGCGCTGTAGCGCTGCGCGCAGGTGACAGCTAAAGAAGGCGAGAGGCCGCCAACGACCGTTAACCGATGTTCCAAAACGAGTCCGAGGCATCCACAGTATGCGCTGTGGGGACGTCGGCAGATGGATGCACGAGCATAGTCGTCCAAGCCGAGGCCTCCTTCGCCCCTTGAAACGCCGTGGCGACAGCATCCCACTGTATCTCCCGTTGCTTGCCCGTCAGCAACTGGAAAATATGCTGCAAAAGTTTGCCAGCCGCCGGAACAAACCGGTGGTAAAATGTGACCATCCCTACAAACTTTTGGAGGCCACATACCGCAGCAGGTCGAGGGAACTGGTGGATTGACTCAACCCTGTCCGGCAGAGGTACTGCTCCGTGCCGTGTCATCCGATGCCCCAGGAAGTTGATGGCCCAAAGGCCAAATTGGCACTTGCCAAGGTTAATTACGAGGCCATGGTCACTGAGGCGTTGGAAGAGTAGACGCAGGTGGATGCAGTGTTCCTCTCGTGAGCGACTTGCCACGAGGTGTCGTCCAAGTAGACAAACAGGAAGTCGAGCCTGTGCACCACGGTGTCCATCAGGCACTGAAAGGCCTGCGCAGCATTCTTAAGGCCAAAGGGCATCCACAGGAACTCGAACAACCCAAACAGGGTGATAATTGCCGTTTTGGGGACATCCTCTGGTCGCACGGGGATCTGGTGATATCCCCGGACTAGGTCGATCTTGGAGAAGAACCTAGCCCCGGCCAGATGTGCTGAGAAGTCCTGTATGTGGGGAATAGGATAACGGTCAGCGGTTGTGGCCTAGTTAAGATGGCGGTAGTCCCCGCACGGCCTCCAGCCACCGGACACCTTCGGCCACCATGTGCAGCGGGGAGGCCCATGGGCTGTTGGAGCGTCAAACAATGCCTCCATACTCTGAAACTTCACCTTTGCTATGAGGAGCTTGTCAGGAGTGAGCCTACGGGCATGGGCGTGGAGTGGTGGACCCGATGTCAGAATATGGTGCATGACACCGTGCCTCAGGCTGGCCCAGCCGAACCTGGGGGTGACAATGTCCCGGAATTCAGCCAGTACCGGGGCGTAGACATTGTCCACCGTCGCTACAGGGTTGCTGACCGGCGCAGTGGAGTGCATGGAGATCTTCTCAAAAGTTGATGCGTGGATGAGACGTTGGCCCCACACGTCCACGAGGAGCGACTGCGCCCGCAAGAAATCTGTGCCCAGCAGCGGCTGGGCCACGTCCGCGATGATGAAAGGCCCAGGTGAAATGGCACCCAGCGAAAATGACAGGAACCGAGCGGACGCCATATGTGTGGATTGAACTGTAGTTCGCAGCAGTTAACGGGGGGGCCCTCTTATCGGCACAAAGGTCGAGTCCAGATGGGGGCAATACGCTGATCTCCGCTCTGGTATCCCCAAGAACCTGAACCCCGTGCGCCGGTCCCAGACATACAGTCGATGGATCCTGCCGGCCACCGCGATGACTATTGGCATCCGGCGCTGTCGTTTCCTGGAAACGAACATGGCTGGAGGCATTGGCTGAACCCCAGCGCTGGTGGTCAAAACACCACATTCCTCTCCTTGGATCTCCTGCGTCCTGCTCAGCCATCCTCCTCTCCTGTGCCACTTGTCTTGTCTGTGGCTCCTGTGGGCGTGGGCCTCTTGTGGGCTTGGTCCTGGGTCTCTGGGCCTGCCAGGACGTTGAGTCAATCTGGTCCAGCGATTCCAGCGGTTCCAGGTATTCTAGCACACCCACCTGCTGCTGGTCAGAGAGCCACAGCTCGTCAGCGCGGGCCGCTAGCCGGATGGGATCTTCAAAGCTCTCTCCCACGAGCTTCTGGTGGAGGTCTAGTGGCAACTGCTGCAGGAAGGTGAATTCAAAGAGAAGGCAGGGCAGATGGTCGCCCATGAGTGTTAGCATCTCACTCATGAGGGCCGAGGACATCCGGTCGCCGAGCCCGCCCATGGTAAGGACCTGACAGGAGCGCTGCATTCGGCTCGGCCCGTAGATCCGGAGCAGCAGCTCTTTGAGGCCTGTGTATTTCCCCACGACTGGCGGGTTATCCAGGTAAGGAATGACCCGATCGGCCGCCTGCTGGTCAAGGGCGCTTACCACATAGTGATAGCGAGTCTCGTCAGCTGTAACGCTGCATAGAAACCAAACCCCCGGCTGCGAGGTCCAAAATTGTCGGTAGCTTTAGGGACACTGCGTTGAGACCGGCCTCGTCGACCTCGTAGGCGGCAGCGACAGAAAGCATTGTTTCCTCAAATTTCCCTTCCAGGATTACACTCCTGGGCATCGCCAGTGTAGCGGGGACTCACAGGAGTCCAGCCAAAATAGTTGGACACGAGTTGTGTGCACTAGACATGTTTAATCTCTCTAATACTGCTCCCTACTCCTTCCAGGACATGGGCGTTGCCCAGCCTTAAATACCAAATCAGATACCGACCCCATTACTAGCACCTCCCACACCGAAATGCCGCCCTCTAGAGCCGATGGTTCATTGTGACGTTGGGTTGTCACCAGGTGCCGCCACAGTAGTCATATTGCGTAGATTCCACCGAATTATATAAATGCCACAGGGTGAATTTTAGGCATTGAGATGAACTTCTGACAGCTCGCTAACGACTAGGAAGTAATTTAGTGTTGAAAAAGGGAGACATTTCTGTGCCTTGCCTCTGGACTATGGGGGAATCAGTATAACGTCCGCAGTCAACAGCAGTTACAGTTTAAAGCTCAGAAACATGGCATTTTCATAAATTTATGTTCTAGGAATCGAATTAGGCTACTCGCCCCATCAAGTCTACTCCGCCATTCAATCATGGCTGATCTATCTTTGCCTCTTAACCCCATTCTCCTGCCTGCTCCCCACAACCCCTGACAACTTTACTAATCAAAAACATGCCAATCTCTGTTTTAGATATATCCATTGACTTGGCCTCCACAGCAATTAATTCCACATTCAGGACATAATGAAAACCTCCAGATGATACAGCGTTATTCTGCAGGTCACGCTGCTGGAAAACACATTGGAATCTAGAGCAAAGGTGCCTGAGTAATAGGGGAATTTGGAAAGAGGTGGCTCAGATGGTATGTGTCATCTAAATCAAGCCATAAACAATCTAAAGACAGCTTTGGTTTGGGTAAGACAATTCAATGCGTGATCGCAAAAAAGTATCCATGTAGCATTACATGATCTAGCTTTACACCTAGTTAATAAAAAGAGTGATGCTGTCAACAATATCCTCTTTTCAACCAGATGTCCATTTCAATTATCTATGTCTCTATCATTGTCAGCAACATGGAAAATACTGGGATGTCATCTGAACTTGAAGAATGGAACAATTAGAGGGGCCTGACAACCAGAATTTACAAATTTGCCAGCAGTAAGCAAAAGTCATGTGTTTTATGATTGAAAACCACATACCAAGGGAAAAATTAAAGTACTTCATCTGAGGTATCTTCTCCCTAAATGGACATCTTGTGCTATGCAGATGCCATGCACATTTTCCTTGCAACTCATGGGGATTGCATCTTGCCTGGTATTGCAATCTTCTATCAGTGTATCTCGTTCTATGTCTGGGCAACAGGCCAGAATCAGTAGATTGATAGTCCTAACCTTCATTTGTGAAGAAAGACCCGTTCCTTCTTAATGGCCAAATTAACGATATTGCAGCAAGCCTGTTCAGGACTCATCAGTCAATGGAAACATAGCTGAGCATCATAACAGCGGTTCAAACCATTTCTCAGGTAATGTCCGATGTTCTTAAGTTCATAAGTGATAGGAACAGAATTAGGCCATTTGGCTCATCAAGTCTACTCCGCCATTCAATCATGGCTGATCTTTCTTTCCCTCTTAACCCCATTCTCCCGCCTTCTTCCCATAACCTCGGACACCTGTACTAATCGATGGTTCAGCATGACTGTTTTCTGTCCTTGTGCAGCAATATTTGAAAGGAGCAATGCTTCAGTTGTCACAGGTCGAGGTGTAGGTAGAGTGGGCTGCTGGAGGCCCTGCAGCAGCCAGAGGATGGTGTTGGTCAGGCACAGCTGAGGAGGCCCACAGTGGCTGAGCGGGTGGATTAGATGCGGCCTGCAGTAGCACAGAGTGGCGGAGCGGTGGTGGAGGGCATCGACAGCATCGCCAGGCTAGGCTGACTCCTGCAACACCGACCCAGTGCCTCTGCCAGATCCATGGGCATTTGAGGCCAAGATAAGACTCTATGCTCTTAAGAACTTGAGAAAGAGGGCACAAGATGGTGCTGCAAATGTAACAACTCTTTGTGTACTTCCTCAGTGAAGTCTACTATTGGTACATAAGTTATAGGAGCAGAATTAGGCCATTCAGCCCATCAGGTCTACTCTATTCAATCATGACTGATCTATCTTTCCCTCACAACCCCATCCTCCTGTCTTCTCTCCATAACCCCTGACACACATTTTAATCAACATTTTGGAATCATTGCATTTTTGTTCTTATATATGGTTCTGCTTATGTATAGTATGATCGTATATATATATATATAGAATGTATAATATTTACTGAATTGTACACAAAGCAAAGAATTTCACTGTAGACGTACATGTGTTGATAAAGAACCATTGAACCATGGGTCTTAACCTCACTGTTGACTGAACATAAGTATTCTGGATTGTCTGAGATTAAATTGGTAGAATACATAAACTGACTGAAATGACTTGCATATAGTCATAGAGTAATTCAGCATGGAAACAGGCCCTAAGGCCCAACTTGCAAACATTTTCCAACATGTCCCATCTACATTAATCCCACCTGTCTGCATTTAGCCCATATTCCTCTCAACCTTTCTTATCCCTGCACCTGTTTAAACATTTCTTAAATGTTGTGATAGCATCTGCCTCAACTACCTCCTCCGACACCTCGTTCCATACACCCACCCCCTTTGTGTAAAATAAGTTGCCCCTCAGGTTCTTTTTAATCTGTCCCCCCTCTCCTTAAGCTGATGTCCTCTGGTTCACGATTTTGCTACTCTTGGCAAGTGAAATGTGCATTTACCTGATCTATTCCTCTCATCTTGCACATACCGTTAATTAAATCTTCACCTGATTATAAATTACTTGGAGATTTTTATCCGACACAGGCAGCATCACTGACACTGCATTCAAAACAATCCATCCATTCAAAACAAAGACAAACCTTTCTCTGGTTTCTTGGGTCCACTGGAAAGTTGGTCAACTTAGAGACCTGTCTGAGCAGGATAAATGCTTTGAAAGTGGTGGATTGATGAACTGTGAACCAATATGGCTCATGTCACCAAAGGCAAGTAGAAAATATCCAAACGCAAAAAAGGTCTAGAACAATTGGCACCTTTTCAGCCCCTGACAAGAAGGAAATTGATGACTTCTCCAAATAGGATTTGCTTTAAATTGTGAGCAATATCCAACGTTGATATATTGGGTGGCACTTTCACCCAGCAGGTTATGGATTAGACAAAATGTGTAGGAAGGAATTGCAGATGCTTTTTTGTACCAAAGATAGACAAAAATACCGGAGTAAGGCAGCGGGTCAGGCAGTATCTCTGGAGAAAAGGAATAGGTGATGTTTTGATCGGAACCCTTCTTCAAACTGAAAGATAAAGGTAGTGGGGGTGTAAGTGAGAGAACTGGAGGTGAGTAAAGGCCAGAACAAAACAGAGCAGACACCAAATGAGAGAGAGAGAGAGTGGTCAGGAGTGTGGGAGTTACTTGACATTAGAGAAATCAACATTCCTACGGGTTGTAAGCTGCCAAGGCAAAATATTTGTACCGGAAGTTACTGCAGATGCTGGTTTACATCGAAGATAGACATCAAATGCTGGAGTAACTCAGCAGGACAGGCAGCATCTCTGGATAGAAGGAATGGGTGATGTTCGGATCGATACCCTTCTAAAGAAATATTTGGTGGATTGCTTGATTGAGCAATCTTTGAACTTTTGGATAAGTTTTCCACTTATGGAATATCTGAGTGACCACACATGAAGGAGGTTATATATCTGAGAGGGATGGGTTTGATAAAGGAATTTTAGCAAAGGCTAAATTTCCCCAACAAAATACCAATGTGTGAGAGCCAAGTTTGGGTGTGATTTTGTTTCGTTGATTCGAGCACTAGTGGAAAGGCTAATATTTATTTCCCATCTTTTGAACTGTGTGGCTGCTGTGTTACTTAAGAGCCGAGAGCAATGGCAAGTCTGGACTCATATATCAGCCAGAATGGATAAGAGTGGCAGATCCCTTTGCTGAAGGACATAAGTGAACAAGATGGATTCTGTGTAGTGATGATCGCTATTGACAAGTATTGACTGGGATCTGAACTCCAGTCTCCAGATTATTAACCCCAGCCTCTTCATTACTTTAGTTAAGTTTAATTTAGAGATACAGCATGGAAACAGGCTTTTCGGCCCACCGAGTCTGCACCGACCAACGATCCCTGTACACTCGTACACTAGTTCTATTCTACACACTAGGGACAATTTACAATTTTACCGGCAAATTAAAACTTACAAAACCTGCTCATATATCCTCTTTAAGGTTTTCCCCTCTCATCTCAAACCTATGCTCTCTAGTTGGTAATACCATCTTGGGAAAAAGACTATCCATGCCCCTCATAATTTTGCATATTTTTACCAGATTGCCCTTTATCTTTGTACTCTCCAGCAAAAACAATTCACATTTCCCAACCTTTTCCTTTAGCTATTACTCTCAAAGCCTGGCAATCTCCTACTGAACCTCGCCTACACCGTCTCCAAAGGCCCCACATTCTCCAGTAATGTGGAGATCAGATGGGGTCTAATCAATGTTTTGTATAACTGCAACATGACTTATGAACTTTTATGATCAGTGCCATGACCAATCAACTGAAGCATGTTGTGTACCTTCTTCATGGAATTCATTGTCACAGAAGGTTGTGGAGGCCAAGTCGGTGGATATTTTTAAGGTGTCGATTGACAGATTCCTGATTAGTAAGGGTGTCAGCGGTTAGAAGGCTGGGGAGAAGGCAGGAGAATGGGGTTAAGAGGAAAAGATAGATCAGCCATGATTGAATGGCGGAGTAGACTTGGTGGGCCAAATAGCCTAATTCTGCTCCTATCACTAATTAACTTCTTTACATCTTGTCTACTGTGTTACTATTTTCAGAGAGCAATGAATTTGCTTCCCAGATCTCACCATACATCAAATCTTTTCAGTCCTGCTATTTGCTATATTAGCACAGGAGCTCTGTGCAGGCAGTGGAAGAAATGTGGCATCCCATAAATCAGCTTCCCGCCTGCCCCATACCACCTCCCTCATCTGTGGAGTAATCTACAGTGCACATGTTAACAGTGTTCCCAGGGGACCATTGACACCTTGGATCGGCTAGTGAAGCACACTGGCCAAATCTAGGTGCTGCTGGAAGGAGAATGATCAAGAGATTTCTGTATATCTCTCTCTGACAATCTACACAACATTGAAGCAGGCAAATGGCTGAATGAAAAGGAAGGGAAAGACACTGAGTGATCTCGCTGAATAAAGTAATGGTTTGATCAACTGTGCAGTCAACTGTGAGATGTGGCTGAGAGCATCAATAGCGGAACCCTGGACCGATCCCAAGGCCAGGAAGCTAAGAGTGACTGTAACCCTTACCTCCATCCACAAAACAGTTAAAGCACACCAATGATGTTGTATAGAAGTTGTGCAAAGTGTCGGATCTTAGTGAGGGCAAAGGAAGTAGCTTAAGTTCTGGACTTTCAAAAAATAAGACTTGAAGGAAAGGAGGGCATGTTGAAACCGGTGCCTCATAATTGGATTTCATCCTCTCTGGTGTGCTAAACATCTGGTAGTTGCACCTCCTCAGTCTCCCAAACTAATTTACAAGTTTCCAAAAAAATCCATTAAAAACAACTTTGTGATGTTTCACACAGAATCAAAGTAGAGCTGGCGTGGTTGCTGGTGTGAGTTGCACACAGAGTCAGCAGGGCTTGGTCATGCTACTGACAGACACAGAATGTTGGAGTAACTCAGCGGGTCAGGCAGCATCTCTGGAGAAAAAGGATGGGTGAAGTTTCGGGTCAGAACCTTTCTTCAGACTCATGCTATCTAACTAACCAATCCTGCACAATATGTTTCTACTTTTCTTTGTGTACAAAGGGTAAACATTGTAGATTTTCCCCTCAAAGGCGTGTGTTTCTATCCTAAGTGTAGGATTGCTGCCTGATCCATAACGTTAGGTACTTGAAAGGCATCAGATAAATGGCAGCTGTTCTCAGGTGAATCACATTCACAAATGCCTGAGCCAATTTCCTGCTGGGCACGATTTTAGCCAATAGTGACTGCTTGAGCAACCTACACCTGATTAAATGCAACCAATGCACGGATCAATTTCCAGCCTTGCTCACTCTGTGAGTAAATAGAAACTGTTATTTTTCAGATCAGTGATGCTTATAATCCCACTGCAGATGAAATGTGTAGGAAGGAACTGCAGATGCTGGTTTATACCATAGATAGACATAACATGCTGGAGGAAGCCAGTGGATCAGACAGCATCTCTGGAGATAATGAATAGGTGATACTTTGGGTCGAGACCCTTCGTCAGACTGAGTGGTAGGGGGAGGAAAACTCAAGCTATGAAAAGGTGCAGAACAAACACTTCTGACCCTAAATGTCACCTATTTTTTTTATCCAGAGACTCTGCCTGACCCGCTGAGTTACTCCAGCATTTTGTGAGTATCCACCACCGATGAACTTTGTATGTTGTACCACTGTTGATGGCATCTTGGAAGAGATTTAATCTTGAGCGATGGTGGGAGGGAATACAGTAAGCTTCCAGAAAAATAAGAGAATGAATTCCCATTTTTAGGACATTTGCTGGAGTACTTTTTGAAGCATGTAACACGTAGGGATTTGGGATGTCAGAGAGTCATACTGCATTGAAACAGATTCTTGGGGTCACTGCGCCCATATTAATCAGCAAAAGGCCATGTGTACCCGACACTCATCCCATTGTATCCACTCCACATTCGCAGCAACACACTCACCTCCTCTCCCCACCCCCCTCACAGCCTCTACCATTCATCTACACACTAGGAATAGCTTAGAGTGGTACCTGCATTGTGGCAGTCAAGATTTGCTTTTCTATAAAATGGGCACAGTGGCAGAGCTGCTGCCTTACAGCATCAGAGACCTGGGTTCAATCCTGACTATGGGTGCTACCTGTACGGAGTCTCCCCGTGACCACCTGGGTTTTCTCAGGGTGCTCCAGTTTCCTCCCACACTACAAAGACATACAGGTTTGTAGGTGAATTGACTTCGGTACAAATTGTACATTTTCCCTAGTGTGTAGGACAGTGCTAGGGTGCAGGGATCGCTGGTCGACACAGACTTGGTGGGTCGAAGGGCCTGTTTACGCGCTGTATCTCTAAGCTAAACTAAACTAAATGGCAACACAACACTGTCTTCACAGTCTATTTTAGTGATGTTGTGAAGGAGCTATTGCAAATATTCCTAGATTAAACTAATCTAGACACGGTGACTTGAAAGCTTCCTCTCATGTAGTGATGATGAAACTTTGGTGGACTGTGTCTGGGAAGCTTCCATGCATACATCCATTACACAGCTGATGAGATATTAGTGATGTGATCAGATTGACAAAGAGGAGACTCTGTACGGACTCGGTAACAGTTAAGACGAGACATTTCATTTTGTTTGCAGTTTCACCTATGCAGGTTCTAAGGATTGAGAACAGTGCATGCTGACCAGATTAACATCACTTCGTTAAACTGATTTTAACAGCTCCACTAATGGCAGTCTGCTGTATTGTGGTGGTTTTCATTGACTAAACACTGCAATTCCCTCCCTTTGCTTTCTGCGCTCTATCTCTCTTTGCTTGTTTAAGACTTGTTTGTTTAGGGTGGCATGGTGGCATGCAGTAGAGCTACTGCCTTACTGTGCCACAGACCCAGGTTCGATCCTGACTACAGGTGCTGTCTGTACGGAGTTTGTATGTTCTCCCTGTGACCTCGTGGGTTTTCTCCGATATCTTCTGTTTCCTCCCACACTCCAAAACATACAGATTTGTAGGTTAATTGGCTTGGTAAAAATGTAAAAGTTGTCCCAATGTGTGGGGATCGCTGATCGGTGCGGACTCGGTTGGCCGAAGGGCCTGTTTCTGTTCTCTAAATTAACCTGAACTAAACTAAATTTCATAAAATCTGCCTAGTCTTTAGTAGACTACACAACAAGTTTGAGTGGCAGCCAGGCCTGTGTCTCCAACTGGTACTGAGGCTCAACAGGGAAGAGTGACGTCATGCAGAGCCATAGTGGTGCGGGACTTGATAGTCAGAGGTGCGGACAGGATATTCTGCGGCAGCAGGCGAGACTCCTGGATGGTGTGTTGCCTTCCTGGTGCCAGAGTCTCGGAGCAGCCGGAGGTTTTTGTGCATGTTGGTAGGAAGAGGTGGGAGGTTCAGCAACATGAGTTTACGGAATTGGGTAGAACAGCAAGACCTCCAGAGTAGTGATCTCAGGATTACTTCCAGTACCTCATGCTAGTGAAGGTAAGAACAGGAAGATAGGGGAAATTAATGTGTGGCTGAGGAGTTGGTGCTGGGGGCAAGAATTTAGATTTCTGGATCATTGGGATCTCTTCTGGGGCAAGGGTGATCTGTACAAAAGGGACGTTGCACCTTAACTGGAGGGGGACCAATATCCTAGCGGGCAGGTTTGCTAATGCTACAAGGGAGGGATTAAACTAAATTGTCAGGGGGTGGGATCTTGTACAGGACAGAGACACGTGAGAGGCTAGACGTTGGTATGGAGGGTGGTGTGGGAAAGGTTAGTGAACAGAATAGGCAGGTGAAAGGTGGAGAGCGAGGAAGGAGAGTTAGTTTAAACTAACGTATTTTAATGCAAGGGGCCTGCATCCGAGCGGTAAGGCGGATGAACTTAAGGCGTGGATAGGTACGAGTGACTGGGTCATTGTAGCCATGGCTAACACCTGGTTCAGGGAGGGGCAGGACTGGCAGCTCAATGTTCCGGAGAACAGGGGTTTCAGGAGTGAGGGAAAAAGAGGAGGGGGGGTTGCATTATTGGTTAAGGAGGATGTCATGTAATGGGCGGAGGAATGGTTGATGGAATTTAATACAGGGAAGTGTGACTTTTGTGTATTTTGGGATGTCGTAGAAGGGCTGGACCTACACAGTAAATGGTAGGCCTCTGGGTAGTGTTGTAGAGCAGAGGAATCTATGAGTACAGGTGCTTGTTTCCTTGAAGGTCGAGTCGCAGGTAGATATGGTGGTCAAAAAGGCTTATGGCACGTTAGCCTTCATCAGTCAGAGTATTATAGAAGTTGGGAGGTCATGTTGCGGTTGTATAAGATGTTGGTGAGACCACATTTAGAATATTGTGTTCAGTTCTGGGCATCATGTTATAGGAAAGATATTTTCTAGCTTGAAAGGGTTCAGAAAATATTCACGAGGATGTTGCCAGGACTAGAGGGTGTGAGCTACAGGGAGCGGTTGAGTTGGCTGGGTCTCTATTCCATGAGTGCAGGAGGATGAGGGGGAATCTTATAAAGCTGTACAAAATCATGAGAAGAATAGATTGGGTAGATATACAGAGTCTCTTGCCCAGAGTAGGGCAATCGAGGACCAGAGGATATAGGTTCAAGGTGAAGGGGAAAAGATTTAATAGGAATCCGAGCGGTAACCTTTTCACACAAAGGGCGGTGCGTGTATGGAACAAGCTGCCAGGCTGGGACTATCCCAACATTTAAGAAACAGTTAGGTACATGGATATGACAGGTTTGGAGGGATATGGACCAAATGCAGGCAAGTGGGACTAGTGCAGCTGGAACATAGTTGGCCGGTGTGGGCAAGTTCGGCCGAAGGACATGTTTCACACTGTATCACTCTATGACTATGGTGATAATTTTGTTTTCTCTTGATCAGTGTCAAACACTAGGTAACATTTATGTTATAATATTCCAGGCAAATGCTTCAATATTCTATTAAGTGAAGAATGAAATATAAATATAAATTATTGCTTTTTGTTCTTCTATTTCTAAGTACTTGGTGATGCCGCACTTATTGTGTTCAGTTTTGGTCACCCTGCTCCAGGAAGGATGTTGTTAAGTTGGAAAGAGTGAAGAGAAGATTTTCAAATTTCAGATGTTGCCAGGATCTGAGGGCCTGAACTACAGAGAGAAGTTGGACAGGCTAGGATTTTATTCCTTGGAGCACAGAAAGTCAAGGGGTAATCATATAAGAATGTACAAAATCATGAGGGGAATAGATGTGGCAAATGCACAGAGTCTTTTACCTGGAGTAGGGGAATGAACAACTAGAAGACAATGTGAAAATTATGGCGATTTTTTTTCACAGAGGGTGGTGGGGATCTGGAATGAGCTGCCAGAGGGGGCAGTTGAGGCAGGTACAATAACAGCATTACAAATGTGCCAGTACATTCAGACAGGTACATAGATAGGAAAAGTCTAGAGGGATATGGGACAACCATGGAAAGGTGGGATGAGCATAGGTGAGGCATCTTGGTCGAAATGGACAGATTGTGCCAAATTACCTGTTTCTTTGCTCTATGACTATGAATCAATGACTTTAGACAAACATTTTAGACTTATGGGGGGTGGAAACAGGCCCTTCCAATTAACTAACATACAGTTAATCTCTTTGAAGCTTTAAATGTCCACTTCTTGTGGGCATAATTTGGAAATGACATCTTACATGCCTGTACACGAAAAATGCAAGATTACAGGATACCACTACATCAAAATTAATTTTTACATTAAGCTTCTTTCATTTTGAGGTGGACACTTGTATCTCTGGTCTTGCACACCCAGGGGAAATTATGCTTTAAGCATAGGAGGCAGCGATCCATTGCGACTCCACCTGAATTTCAAATTAAGCCTTTGACTTATGGTCTTAAATTCAGCAGTCTCGGTTGAAAAATGTAACTTGCAATTTTTTATATAATAGGTCATAAGTCTTAAGGTCATAGGTGATAAGAGCAGAATTAGGCCATTCGGCCCTGCAAGTCCACTCTGCCACTTAATCATGGCTGATCTATCTCTCCCTCCTAACCCCATTCTCCTGCCTTCTTCCCATATCCCATGACACCTTATGAAATTACATTTTGGTATTATGAATGCATTCATGCACATTTCCTTTTCACTAGTTTTATTTTCTAGGGCAATAACACATTTAAAACAAACTAAGCAAATATGTGTTGTTAAAATAATGGAATTACATTCAACTGTGTTCAGCACAATGTCCGCACAGTTTCTCTTGTGAGTTTCTGATGTTGAAGATGATATATAGTAAATCTTCACAATTAAGGACCTCGCGTTTCCCCTACTCTGGGCAAGAGACTCTGTGCGTCTACCCGATATATTCCTCTCATGATTTTGTACACCTCTTGAAGATCACCCCTCATCCTGTTGGTCAGTGTGGGCAAGTCGAGCTGAAGGGCCTATTTCCACACTGTATGACTTTATGACTTTAAGAGTCCCAACCCTTAATGTCACCTCTCCATGTTCTCCAGATATGCTGCCTGACCCATGTATTTTGTGACGATCTTAAGATTGGAGTGACTGGTTCTGAAGTGGAGGCAAAAAATATCATGAACAGTTGTCAATTTATCAGATAGATTAACTCATGGGAAGAAAGTCTGAGGAAAGGATGGGTGTAGTAATGCATTTTATTTTGGAGTCACATGAGTGACTTCGTGAAGACCCTGCCAGCACGCATGCGCGACATATCGTCGCTCGCAGTTGCAGTCGACGGCTGTGGGGGGGGGGGGGGGGGGAGTGCACTCCTCCACCAGCCCTTCAAAAAGGACCGCTCAGGTAAGGGGAACTAACCTTGAGTTGGTTAGTTCCTGTGGATAGTTTTTGTGTTCACAGGGACGATGGAAAGGAGTCAGTCGAAACATGCCTCCACCAATGCCAGTCGACCACCCCGGCAGAGACTGGCAGAAGGCCCAACTGAAGCCTCGGACTCAGGTAGGACCTCATCCCAGGAAGATGTATCGAAAAGAACAGGGAAAAAAGCGGAAAGTGAAGAATTGAAAACTTTCATTTCTCGCGAGATTGCTGGTTTAAGGGAAGAAATAAACCAGATGAATACTCAAATGAAAGAATGTCAACAGGAAACGAATTCAAATATTAATAATAAGACCAAGAAAATATCAGACGATTTGAAGAAGGAAATTACAGAAATGATGAACGAAATGAGAAAGGAGATGGATAATAAAATTGAAAAGGTCAAAAATTACTTTGAAAAAAGGCTGAAGCCTGTGGAAGAGGTACTGGAACAACAGACGGTCGGTATAAAAGGCCTTGAAGAACTAGCTGCTACCAGTGCTATGACTACAGCAAAGCTGATTACAGAAAACAAACGTCTAACGAACTTACTGACTAAAATATCTGAGAAATGTACTGAGCTAGATGGTCGCCAGAGAAGACAAAACCTAAGAATTGTAGGTATTCCTGAAGGACGAGAGAAAGATGAAGATCCTCGAGAATTTACTGCGAACTTATTACAACATGTTTTATCTCTGGAACAAAAGCCTTTATTAGCCCGTGCTCACAGAGTCAGAAGACGTCACACAAGAGCAAATGCCCCTCCAAGACAAATGATTATAAAGCTACAATACGACTTTGTCTTGGATGAGATAATGCGGAAATCCTCGAGAAATAGAAATCTGGAATTTGAAGGTCACAGGATCAGTATCTACCGAGATTATCCTGCAGAGGTTTCCAGGAAACGGAAACCATTCAACAAGGCTAAAAGTCTTATGAGAGGAGTGGCACACCTGAAATATGGCCTGAATTACCCAGCTATTCTAAGAGTTACCTTCAAAAATGAGGAACATTTCTTTTCCAACCCAGCAGCAGCAATGGACTTTGCGCGCCAGATCCAGACCTGAGAAGCAGCTACTTTCAAATATATTGACTCTTAAGCATGCTACAAGAATCTCCAAAACTTCGCAAGACTCCACAAAACAATGCAGGACTGGACTGAACTGGGCAACGTTGGATGGAAGTCGGAGAAAGAAGTGGATCGGAAAACTTCACTTGGATACTAATAACTAACATCATTACACTATTAATATAAATAACTAACACATATTACAGACACACCGTGGTATTTTTACTAACACCATTTTTACTAATTAATATTAATCACTATTACTAATAATTAATGATTTTCTATGTTGGAATGAATAGAGTTAAAATTAGGGATTGATTTCATTTGGAGATTTTTTCTTTTTTGCCAGCAATTTTTTATTTTCATTCTTAATTTCTGTTTTCTTTTTGTTGGATGGATTTTTTTCTTTTTTCTTTTTATCTTTTTTTTTTGTGTTCTTTCTGTTTAAAATTGTTAGATTTTTAATTAAGTTCTAAATATGTATTTTTCTATCTTCTTTTTTTTGTTCCTCTTGTTTATAATAATTAGATTTTTAAATAAGTCTTAAATAATTGTATTTCTATACCTTTAATTGTTATAATTTAAATATGCCTTTACTAAATAAGTCTTTATTTTTATCCCTCTTTTTTCCCTTTCCTTTTTTTTTTCTAATGCTACACCCCCGGTAAAATATTTTTATGGAATAACAATTCCAAAAACCTGGGAGCTGGTTAAGTTACCAACATCAACAATGGAAGTCGGTAGATGGTTAGCCATGCTAGTATGGCTAGCACTAACTACAGCAACTCTAGATGTAGTTTTTCCTTTCTTTTTGCACATTACTAACCTCTTAATCTATCCTTTGTTCTTTTCTTATATAATCTATTATGGTTTTTTTCAATTAGAATGGAGTTATATACTGGATCAATGGAGATATATACGTGAGAGACATGCACGAGACTTAAAATTCATCTATTCGATGTTCGGGTGTAAGGTCGGGTCTGATGTGCTGAACCATAGACTCTATTGCAGACCTCCATAGTCATAAGATGCAAGACCCAAAAATAAATATAGGGAATGAGGGAATAACTTTTTGTAGTTGGAACGTTAAAGGTATTAATGAACCGATTAAGAGAGGAAAAGTTTTTGCACATTTAAAGGCAAATAAAGCTGATGTGATTTTTATTCAAGAAACACATCTAAAAAAAGATGCTGAACATAGATTGAAAGCTAAATGGATAGATAAAATGTATCACTCTTCTTTTACACATAAATCAAGAGGTGTAGCAATATTATTTCGTAAAGGTATTTTATTTAAACATACATCAACTATAACTGATAAAGATGGAAGATATATTATCGTCATAGGAGAATTAAATACACAAAAAATGATTTTCGTTAATGTATATGGACCAAATTTTGATAGCCCATTGTTTTTTAAGAAGGTATTTAATAATATTCCGGAATTAGCACAACATAATCTAATAATTGGAGGTGACTTTAATTGTACTCTAGATCCATACTTAGATAGATCTACAAGGCAAAGGAAAGTTAAATCACACTCTAGTGATTTATTAAATGCATATATGGAAACTACTAATATCAAAGATGTTTGGAGAATTGAAAACCCTACTGGACGAGAATACTCTTTTTACTCGTCGGTACATAAAACTTACTCAAGAATAGATTATTTTTTGGTGGATGCTAAACTTATCTCGCTTACTTATAAATCCCAATATCATAATATCATAATTTCTGATCATGCACCATTAACATTCAAGATCAAAATAAATGGTAAACTACAAAAATCAGAACAGTGGTGATTTAACCCACAAATATTAGAAAATAAAATTACCCAGGAATATATTACAGAACAAATTAAGATTTTTTTCGAAATAAATGATAAACCGGAAATATCTTGTTCCTTATTATGGGAAACATTTAAAGCATACCTCCGGGGAATCATGATTTCATCTCAAGCATTTTATAATAAAAAGAAACATAAGGAGCAGCAAGATTTGGAAAAGGAGATTAAACAATTAGATATACAGAATGCAATGAATCCAACTACTATATTACATAATAAAATTGCAGCATTGAAATATAAATTAAACAAAATATTTACAGACCAAGTCGTTAAATTTTATCAACATACTAAACAATTACAGTTTGAATTCGGTGATAAACCTCAAAAATTACTGGCTCGTCAACTAAGGAAAATGGAAGCTGAAAAAATAATTCATAGGATTAATTCACGTAAAGGCGAACTGTTAACACAGCCTAAAGATATCAATGAACGATTTATGCAATATTATAAAAACTTATACACTGCGAAAACAACAGATAATAAAATAGGAATTGAAGCATTTAAAAACTTGAAAGGATTGGATTCACAAAATATAGAGTTATTGAATGCCGATATTACGATAAAAGAAATCCAAGAATCTATCAGATTACTAAAAAAGGGTAAAACACCGGGACCAGACGGCATTGGCTCGGAATTTTATAAAGTATTTTATGATCAGATTGTACCACGTTTGAAATTACTATATGATCATATATATACACAGCAAAAACTACCAGAAACATTAAATGAATCTATTATAACACTTTTACCCCAAATAAACAAAGACTTGGATGAACCAGGATCATTTAGAGCAATAGCTCTTCTAAATACCGATCAAAAGATATTAACTAAAATATTAGCACAAAGGTTAAGTTTAGTTGTTACTAAATTAGTTTACCCTGATCAAACAGGATTTATACCAAAACGATACTCTTCGTATAATTTGAGACGGTTATTCAATATTATATACTCGAAAAGAGATATTAATAAAGACCTAGTAGTTATTTCGTTAGATGCAGAGAAAGCCTTTGATCAAGTGGAATGGCCTTACTTGTTCTCGGTTATGGAAGCTTTTAAACTGGGAGAAAAGTTTATTAACTGGATCAAATTGCTATATACAAATCCAACAGCTCGAATAATAACAAATAAAATGTTATCACCTAAATTCAATTTATCTCGTGGTTATAGACAAGGTTGTCCTTTATCCCCTTTATTGTTTGCATTGGCAATAGAACCGTTAGCCCTGATGGTGAGATCACATCCGGAAATATATGAATACGATACTAGAGACACTAAAAATAAAATCTCTCTATATGCGGATGATGTGCTACTTTACATCACAAAACCAGAAACTAGTATCCGTAATTTGTTAAAATTAATAACTGAATTTGGATCCTATTCAGGATATAGTATTAACTGGAATAAAAGTGAACTATGCCAATAACGGTAAACAATTTACATATATTACAACAATTCCCTTTTAAGATAACAAATGAAAAATTTAAATATTTTGGAATCTTTGTAACAAAAATATTTGACTCCTTATATTATTCAAAAACCAAATTACAAAGCTGTTAGCTTTGAAAGCTAACTTTCCACTATTATTGAACAAATTAAATAAGAATATTATATATTGGAAAGCTTTACCTATATCGATGATAGGCAAAATTAATATAAAAATGGTGTTTCTTCCACAATTATTATACCTTTTCCAATCAATCCCGATATATCTCCCTAAAAATGTCTTTAAAAAGGTGGACTCCTTAGTCACTAAATTCATTTGGGATTATAAGTGCCATAGAATAAATAAAAAACGTTTATGTAAACCAAAAATAAATGGAGGTCTAGCTCTACCAAATTTTATGTTTTATTACTGGGCAGTTAACATTAAAAATATGAATTTTTGGTTAGAAGAATTAGATAATCAACCAACTTGGTTAAATATGGAAAAAGAAGATTGTTCTCCTTTTGAAATTAGTTCTATAATATTCGCTAATACTAATTTAGCTAAGAAAACATATAGTGATAACCCAATAATAGGAAGTGGAATACGTATTTGGAAACAAATAAAGAAAACATTAAAATTAAAATCTATACCACTATCTCTTAGCATTGTAAATAATGTTACGTTTAAACCTTCAATGATGGATAAAGCTTTTTCACAATGGAAAAATAATGGAATTATTAAGATTGGGGATCTCTATAGGGAAAACTCCTTCCTTTCATTTCAAGACATACAACAAATTTATGGACTACAATCTAAAGAGTACTTTAGATACTTACAAATTAGAGGTTATGTTAAAGCAAATACGCAAGAACTCAGAAATAGAAAGATAGAAATATTAGATGAATGTTTGAATAAACATCCGAATACAGAAAAAATGATTTCATATATATATAATATCTTATTGGAAGATGATGTTCCATCAACAGAAATAGATAGACAATCGTGGGAAAATGAATTATGTCAAACTATTAGACCAGAAATATGGGATGATAGTTTACAACATATACATCATTGTTCGCTAAATGCTAAACCTCTCTTATACAGTTTAAAATATTACATAGATTATATTATTCAAAAACCAAATTACATAATATGTTCCCAAATGTATCTCCTATATGTGATAAATGTCAACATTTAGAAGCCAATCTGGCACACTCATTTACAAATTGTATAAAAATTACAAAATTCTGGATTGAAATATTTAGGATAATTTCGAATGTTGTTAATATATCTTTGACACCCGATTCAAAGCTAATAATACTAGTAATATTGGAAACAGAACAAATAGTAACAACAAACCAGAGAATTTTTATTGATTATGGGTTAATAATTGGGAAAAAATTAATAAATAAAAAATTTAATATTAAAATTTTGGAAAGGCCCTACATCCCCTACAATCAAAATGTGGAATACAGAAATGTCGGAGACTTCATCTGGAGAGATTGAGGCTTGTCTTAATGGACAGGTTAGATCTCTTCAGAGGGATATGGTCTCCATATATTGAATATTTACAGAGTCATAATGGATCGGTACGAGGGCTTGACTGAGGCCTGAATATTAGAATGGATGAAGAAAGAAATATAATAAATCATGCCTATATCTCCAATGACGGAATAACAATTAATACTCCATTCGTTTTCATATTTTTTTCATTATTTATCTCTATCTTTTCTTACTTTATAAAAAATAATTAAAAAAGCGTATAGAAGCATATAGTCCTAAATCTCAATATTAGTAATATTATTAATATTATGAAAGTATTTAATGATGTATTTTCGTTTATGTAAAATATCGCAATTTTCATACATATGTTTCTATAATAAAAAATAAAAAAAAGAAACATGCCTCCAGCCGTGGGACTTCCGACAGGAGTCAGCGGCTGCATTCCCCGGAGCTGCCCACTACATCGGCAGCACCCGCTCGTCGGGCCGGTAAAAGAACGCGGAAGTCGGGGAGCCCTACGCAACCAGGACCCGACTCTCCACCACGGCTGTCTTTGAAGCCACATAGTGGTAGGAGCACCGCGCGGGAGCAGGGTAGGCAAGACCCTGACTCCCTACCACCGTCACCTAAACATAGGGACAGTGGGAAAAAGGTGTTCCCCGCTCTGCGGCACGTTGTGTCTCCCCTCCTATACAGGTCACCAGAGGGCGGCCCAGGGGAAGAACTGCACTAAGGTCGAAGAGCCCCGCTGCAGCGGCCGGCATCGACTTGCCACCGGAGCAGTCCACCAGATCGCGGACCGCTGAGTCTGGGAGCTCCGCAGGTGCGGCTGGCGCAGACTCATCACCGAAGGAGCCTGCCAGAGCCTGCCCGCGGGCTGGTGGAAAATCATCTCAGTCACCGTACCCCGCGTTAGCGGCTGGACGTGACCATGCGTCACCTTTGTCCCGGGGCAAAACAGGCGGCAAGCCCGCGCGGATATTGGTGAACCCTGCTTCGGCGGCTGGAACCGACTCCTCACCGCTTATGTCTTTCCAGACAGGCGGGCCGCTTCAGTCCGGAAGACCGCGGACTAGCGGCATGTCCGTGCGGGAGTCGCAGAGCCCCGCAGGAGCGGCAGGCAGTGACATCCTGCCTAGGCACCCTAGACATCACCTTGACGAGTTGTGGGCCGATGGCAGAAGCCTCAGTTGTTCAGGGGAACCTGAGGAGGCCGACTTGCTGTCCGTAGATAGCGGCGGCGGTCGCATGGAGCGCATGATGGAGCGACTCCGTGAGCGAGATCTCCCGCAGCAGGATTGGATGTCCTCAAGTTCCAGGAGACATGCATCTGGGCCACCCAGCATATCCCTTTCATCGGTGGGGAGTGCCAGGAGTCAGCAGCTGGCTGACGTTGAAGAGGGGTTGGCGCAGGAACCTGCAGCACCTGAGAAACCCCAAGAGGAACTTGTTGATGTGGTTTCCAAATTTACCCAGCCAAGGCACTCAGGACAGCCAAATCTAGCGGCAAGCATTGACTTCCTCACAACACACCAGCTGCAGGATCAGGTCTTGACCGAGGCAATGAACAAATACAAGGCCCCAAACAACTGTGTTTCGCTGAACGTACCGACAGTCAACACGCCCATCTGGGGCAACATCAGTCCAGGGATTAGGGCACAGGAGTTCAAACTTCAAAAAATCCTGAAACTGTTGACGTCGGGAATCACTGCCTTTGCCAGGTCGATTGATGGCACGGAGATGACGGAGGAGCAGGAAGATGCTCGTGCGCTACTGTGTAGCACACAGTACGAGATAAACTCCTTCCGGAAAATCTCCATCAAACCAACTCTCAACCCCAGGTTCGCGGGGTTGTGCAAGGCATCTGCGACGCCGCCACCGAGACAGCTGTTCGGTGAGGACCTGTCCAAACAGGTCAAGGACCTGGACGAGGAGACAAAGTCAGTCGGTTTGATGAAACCACCTTCCTCCAGCAGGCTGGCATCTCGCAGACAAACTCCATATGTAAGATCTCGGGGGCCACCTGTAAGAACATCAAGGACCTACACGACGGCCGCACCCGAACAACAAAAGCCTTTTTTAGGGCAGGGCCAACAGCGACCGGCGTGGAAGATGCGCCAACCCCACACCCCAGCAACACAACGGAGTGCCAAAACCCAAAACATCAGGCCCCGCCGGTAACCATGGAGGTAAGGGGGTCTGGTTCTCATGCGAGTGCTGCATGTTTAACCTCACAAATTGGTGGGAGATTACGTTTATTCTGGGATGCATGGAGCTCTATAACTTTAGACTCATTTATATTACAAAGTATTCAGGGGTATGAAATTGAATTCATAGATGAACAACTTCCCCTGCCTCAACATGTACCAAACCGAAAATTTGCACTTTCCCATAAGGAAATAACAGAAGACATGAGGAAATTTTGAGGCTACATGCCAAGGGGGTGATAGAGAAAATGATACATGAACCTCTTGAGTTCGTATCCAACATCTTTACCAAAACCAAAAAAGATAGTGGATGTCGGATTATTATTGACTTTACCCATTTGAATACTTTTATAAATTATACCCATTTTAAAATGGACACATTCGAAACAGCTAAATCACTGATTTCCAAAGGATGCTTCATGGCATGCATCGATTTAAAAGATGCATACTATTCAATATCCATACTGAAACATCACCGAAAGTTCTTGAAGTTTGTCTGGATGGATCAACTATGGCAATATAGAGCCCTACCCAATGGGCTTACAACAGCCCCTAGGTTATTTACAAAAATTTTGAAACCAATATTGGCATCCCTGAGAAAACAAAACCATATTGTCATGGCATATTTAGATGACATCTTGATTGTGGGAAAGACAATGGAATCGACAAATTTAGCAGTGGCAGCTACTAAAACATTGTTTCAAAAATTAGGGTTTGTCATCCATCCAGACAAATCTAAGTTCTACCCTTCACAGGTCATGAACTATCTGGGATTCACAATTAACACCAAACAGATGATTGTTACCATCCCAGATAACAAGGCAATGGATGTTATTGAAGCATGTAACAACCTTGCTTGCGCCAGGAAACCAACAATCAGACATGCTGCTAAAGTGATTGGGAAACCAGTAGCTACATTTCCAGCTGCGCGATTTGGCCCACTACACTATCAAAATTTGCAAAGAACAAAAATTTCAGCATTAAAAACAAATGCTGGACATTTTGATAGGCCGATGCAGCTGCCAATCGAGGCAAAAGTTGAGTTACAATGGTGGATTGATAATATTCGTGACTCATTCAATCCCATTATTGTACCGAACCCGCCAGTCGTGGTACAAACTGACGCAAGCGCCCAAGGCTGGGGAGCTACCGACACCACTTCCAGTCGTGGCGGTAGATGGGATTTACACAAATCTACCCTTCTATTATCACAAGGGATAAACTATTTGGAGATGCTAGGAGCATTTCACGGGCTGCAAGCTTATTGCATGAATTTACATCATATGCATGTCCATCTTCAAATAGATAACACCACTGTGGTGGCATATTTAAATCATATGGGTGGTATCAAGTCGATATCTTGTGATGGATTGGCAAACTCAATCTGGTTCTGGTGCATAGAAAGAAATATTTGGATATCAGCTACCTACCTTCCAGGTAAGCTCAATACAGTGGCAGACACCAGGTCACGCGTATTCAATGATAACATTGAGTGGATGTTAAATCCCCAAATATTTGCTAAAATTATAGCCAAATTTAGAACACCAGATATTGACCTTTTTGCATCCAGATTGAACCATCAGATACCAACATATGTATCTTGGGAACCAGATCCTGGGGCAGTAGCGATGGACGCTTTCTCGCTGCACTGGGGGAAATGGTTTTTCTATGCATTTCCTCCATTTTGCCTCATCAGTCCGGTGTTGCAGAAAATAAATTCAGATTCTGCAATAGGCATTTTAACAATACTCGACTGGCCTACACAACCATAGTATCCGGTGGTCCTTGAGATGATTAAAGAACCATGGGCACATATTAACAAGTGCCTGGATTTGGTGACTACCCCACAACAGGGGAATACCATCGTGCCATGGTCATCTGAACCTGTTGGCTTGCAGGTTCTGGAGAGGCCACTCCTGCAATATGGACTAACACCAAGGACCATGGACACCATTGCAGCATCGTGCAGAGAATCCACAAGACAACAGTACCTCACCCAAATCAGGAAATAGGAGGCCTACTGCAGCCGGATCAACATCACATATGACTCTGCCACGATTCCCCATGTGCTGGAATTCCTTGCGGGGCTACATCATGATGAGGGCCTCAGCTACAGCGCACTGTCATCCTACTTTTGTATAGGAGTAGGGTCACACCAGCTTGTGTCCAAATTGATGAGGGGTATCTTCAATTCGAACCCTCCCCGACCACGATACAACATCACCTGGGATTATAGGGGTAGTATTGACCCTAATCAGGAGCTGGTCGCCTATGATTGGGCTACCGCTGGATAAACGGATAAACGCACCCTGATTAATATTTCCGGCATACCCCGTTGATGTGAGGTTCGGCATAGCCATCCTACATACGTCACTATATCAAAGTGATGCATACCATCAGGAAAATGGTGAAAGGCCTACTGATCAGCCATAAGAAACCTCATCACAGGCTGACAGTGCAGACTATCTCCAGGTGGCTCAGGGTGGTATTGGATGCAGCAGGTATTAATACTAATATCTTTATATCCCATTCTACCAGAGCTGCATCCACATCAGCGGCGAGGACCATGGAGGTTCCCATGGACCATATCCTCGCTACAGTGGGCTGGGCCAGCGAAGCAACGTTCCAGCGGTTTTAAAATAAACCCGTGGCCGCTCCCGCAACGTTTACGGAAACAGTTTTAAGTACTGGTCCCCAAGAAACGTTTATCCCAGAGTGAGGGTTTTTAAAAAATTTGTATTAATAAATAAAATATTATTTTTCAGCTTGTCAATTCATAAATACGTTAACATACTCGTTCCATCAGAATTGCGGCAGTGTGTGAGCATGGACGTGGTCCAGGGCATGTAATCACAGAGCTTTGAAATCTTCACGAAGTCACTCACGTGACTCCGAAGTTAAATAGTAAGACTAAATGAGAACTTACCAGTTTGAAGTTTGATCTTTATTTTATGAGGAGTTGCGATGAGGGAGTTCGTGCCCTCCGCTCCAAACCCTCTACTATAAGGTCAACTGGTAAATAGAGTCTCTTCAATCTTACTATATTTAGTCATTGTTGTTTAATCTGTGATTCCACACCGCTGCTTTGAAGAATGTCGCACATGCGTGCTGGCGGGGTCTTCACGAAATCCCTCATAGGAACTCCTCATAAAATAAAGATCAAACTTCAAACTGGTAAGTTCTCATTTAATCTTACTATTTTATCTTAATGCTTGAGGAAATTCACAGAGAGAATGCAGCGAGAGAGGGTGTTGTGGAGGGAGAGGGAGTTTCTGAGAAAGGGTCTCGACCCAAAACATCAACTATTCCTTTTCTCCAGAGATGCTGCCTGACCCGTTGAGTTACTCCAGAATATCTTCTACTTTGATCCTTGTCTGAACTGAGATTGGGCCTATCTGCATGTGTTTCTGAGGGCAACCAAACTTGTGAAAGATTCCAGATAAGTCCTCAGTTCACATGTTGCAAGCTCACTGTCAGTGATTTTGCTGTCAGATCCTGGAATGGCACTGAGTCAGATGTAGGCACAGTGACTCAATTAAAATCTAATTGCTTCTCAATGAAATCCTGAAAAAAATAATTAAATACTGCCATTTATTTTCTTTTTCAAATGCCAAGAACAGTTTTTGCTCTCAATTTCTGCCATATATGAGGCTTGTTTATTTCAGGGTAATATTTGGAACATTTGAATAATCAGATAAATATTGATGGTAGACACTAAATACTGGGGTAACTCAGCAGGACAGGCGGCATCTCTGGAGAGAAGGAATGGGTGGCGTTTTGAGTCAAAACGTTTCCAGTCTGGAAAAGGGTCTCAATCCAAAACATCACCCATTTCTTCTCTCCATAAATGCTGCCTGTCCTGGTGAGTTACTCCAGCATTTTGTGTCCATCTTTGGTGTAAGCCAGCATCCGCAGTTCCTTCCGACACACACTAGATAAATATTGCTATTCTTCGTCCATTGGTTTTGACCATATTTGTTCATATTTTTACTCTTTTTTTGTGTGTGAAAAGGTGAGACTAACTGCTCTCCCTCTACGTGGCTTCACATCCTGTCAACAATTACTGACGCCTTCTGCTTAAAGACCATGATGAGCAGGGGGTCTAAATACATCTGTTTCTCACAGACAGAAGCCATCAATCATCTTGCTTGGTTGTGACTGTGACATAACACTTAATTAATTGAAATATTAATGTACTGCTTTTAAGACAATTCAAAAAAATTAATCCGTCCACCAGATAATTCCACCAAATCCAAAAGTCTTGACAATTAACTCATCGTAACGTCTAAAGTGCCATTTTATCTTTTCTGAATGTATCTCTTCAAGTCCATAAACGGTGTAAATGGTCTAGTAATAAAAGAGAGATATCGCGTCACAGCTGTCAGGATAGGGTGATCTGCAGGGAAGCTGCCCTTTTATACTTCGGATCAAATGCAAGTATAGATTTCTGACTGGGACTTCATCTCTACAGCTTGAAAGCAAACAAATATATTAATTTATTCAGGATGAACCAAATGTGTTGGTTTCTATTATTTTAATTTAAATGAACTTGCAGCATGGTGCCGCAGTGTTCAAATTGCTGCCTTACAGCGCCAGAGACCTGGGTTTGATCCTGATCACGGGTGCTGTCTGTACAGTTTGTATGTTCTTCCTGTGACTGTGTGGGTTTTCTCTGGGTGCTCCTGTTTCCTCCCACGTTTCAAAGACATGCAGGGTTTTAGGTTAATTGGCTTCTGTAAATTGCCCCGAGTGTACAACGCAGTATGATTTTTATTTGTGTTTCATGAGTGTTTTTTCCAAAGGTTTCTTCGCACCTGTACAAATTAAGCATAATGTGCAGGTCAGAATATTACCACAGATTGCATTTGATAATGTAAATTACATTCTTCCCAAGTGTGAATATTTGTTTAGAAAAACATCTTTACAAAATTAATAAATAATCCTTACTTTCAAAAGGTCATTATGAAAAAATCTGGAAAATCTCTCGTGGAATGTGGCGTTTTTAAGATATCTGACCTCTTTGCATTTGGATGCCCTGAGCATCTGTGCTGTGATCTGTAAACAACTTGGATCATTTACTGTGCTCATTTAGGGCAGGGTGCAAATGAAGTTAATCAGAAGATAGACTTGAACTGCCATGAGCTTGTTTATTTTCCTAATTGTGTTTTGCATTAAATTCCTATTTTTTTGTTTGCGCTGTCTTCTTTTCTTTTCCATGTCTTGCAAAACTTTGTGCAACTTATGCATAATTTATGTTTTTGTGCTTTTGATGCGACTGGATTTCAAGATATTTACTGTACCTGCACCTCACTATATGTGTGCCTATGATTATAACAAGACTTGACTTTTCACTGTTTGAGTCAAGGTTGGTTCTAAGTACCTACAGTAAGTGCTGCTGTTCCAAATGATAAAGCGTTGACAATCTCACTCTAGTTTTGGCTCCATCGTCACTTTGTGGCTCTACCTCAATCTTTACTGTCTTCTCGTTATTGAAATGCACATTGAAGACTGTCACTCATATTCGCCCTTTATTATTTGAAAATCTAAAAATGACTGTCGTTATTTTGTGAAGCCAGTAAACAGCTTAATTATATACAGAACTAAACAATGACAGATTATTCAACTCAATTCAACTTTAATGTCATTGCACAGATACAAGTATGGGTACAACGAAATGCAGTTTAGCGTCAGTTCGTAGTAATAGCAATATATAAATAGATACAGAATGCAGACAATGTGGACGGAGAGACTGGAGAAATCTATCGGCTGGACTCCGAGTTCAGCAGTGTGATGGTGTTGTTATAGAAGCTGTTAGTTGAAGTGAGGGAATACGTGAAGAGCCCACCAGCCTGCATGCACGTCAATCTTCAGAGCAATGGTATGAAACCACAGACTAGTTGCAGAATTTAAACTATAGAAAGATTAACGACCTTAAACTTACCGGATGATCTTTATGAAAATCAGGGTTGGGAGTGGAGGGCACGTATTCCCTCACTTCAACTTCTCATAAAATAAAGATCAAACCTCAAATGGTAAGTTTTTGTTTAATCTTTCTTTTTTATATCAAAGTCACGCGAGTGACTATGTGAAGCCTTCAAAGCTCTGTGGTTTCATGCAGTGAGCCAGTCTATATGTGGACACACTGCACCGATCAACCATACATGGTTGAAAGAAAAAACATACTTCATTGAAACATTATGTTAATTTACATACATGTACATGCTTTTTAATAGAAGCAATCCCTTTACCTCAGGGATAAACAATTGTCCTAATCAACACAATGTAAAATTCTATTAGCAAATAAGCCAGGCCTGTTAATTGGTTTATTATAAAACTTCTGAAAAGTACGCTCATCTGCCCATCCTGCTGTCGCAAGAATGTGATCCAGCGGAACTTCCATTTTATTTGCTGCCGAGGTAGCTGCAGTCCTGGTAGAGTGAGATTTGAAAATATCAGTACTTTAAATGCAGACAATGTGGACGGAGAGACTGGAGAAATCTATCGGCTGGACTCCGAGTTCAGCAGTGTGATGGTGTTGTTATAGAAGCTGTTCCTCATCCTACTAGTGCGGGACCTGAGGCTCCTGTACCACCTCCCTGATGGTAGGAGGGCAAACAGTCCATGGTTAGGGTGGGAGGGGTCTTTGATGATCTTCCCGGCCCGTCTCAGACACCGTTTTCGGTGGAGGGCATCCATGGCAGGGAGCGGGGCACCGATGATGTACTGGGCGGTTTTCACCACCCGTTGTAGTGCCTTCCTGTCTGCTACGGTGCAACTGCTGTACCATACCGTAAAGCAGGTGGTCTGGATGCTTTCGATGGTACAGCGGTAAAAGTTGGTCAGGTGGGCTTTTTTGAGCCTCCTCAGGAAGTAAAGGCGCTGCTGCGCCTTTTTGTTCAGCTTTGAGGTGTTGAGGGACCAGGACAGATCCTCCGAGATGTGTACCCCGAGGAATTTGTAGTTGGAGACGCGCTCCACCTCAGTCCCGTTTATATGGATGGGGGTGTGTCTGCCCCCTCTGTTCTTTCTAAAGTCAACAATGATTTCCTTCATCTTCTGGGAGTTGAGGACGAGGTTATTGTTGGCACACCAGTTTGTCAGGTGCTGGACCTCCTCCCTGTAGGCTGACTCGTCGTTGTCACTGATCAGTCCTACCACCGTGGTGATGTCGGCAAATTTTATGATGACGTTGGAGCCATGCTTAGGGATGCAGTCATGGGTGAAGAGGGAGTAGAGGAGAGGGCTGAGCACACAGCCCTGTGGCACGCCAGTGTTCAGTGTTATAGTGGAGGAGGTGAGGTTGTTGACCCTAACAGACTGTGGTCTGTTAGTGAGGAAATCCAGTGTCCAATTGCAGAGGGAAGTGGAGATGCCAAGACCGCTGAGTTTGGTAATCAAGCTAGCAGGTATGACAGTGTTAAAGGCGGAGCTGAAGTCAATGAACAGCAACCTGATGTAGGTGTTATTACTGTCCAGGTGGGTCATGGCAGAGTGTAGGGCCGCCGATATGGCGTCCTCTGTAGACCTGTTGGTCCGGTAGGCAAACTGATGGGGGTCCAGTGTGGGGCGGAGGCTGGCTTTGAGATGAGCCAAGATCAGCCGCTCGAAGCACTTGGCGATGACAGGGGTGAGTGCCACTGGCCGGAAATCGTTGAGACTCCCTGTCGCTGATTGTTTGGGCACTGGCACAATGGTAGATGTCTTGAGGCAAGTGGGGACGACACCCTGGGCCAGTGACAGATTGAAAATGTCAGTGAGGACCAGGGATAGTTGTCCAGCACATGCCCTGAGCACCTGCCCGGGGATGCCATCGGGGCCGGCAACTTTGTGCTCATTCACCTTGCTCAGTGCATCTTGTACAGCAGAGGTGGAGAGACTGAGGGGTTGTTCATTCGGGGTGGAGCAACATTTGATGGCTGGAGTTTTGTTGTCCCGGTCAAAGCGAGCATAGAAATGGTTTAGCTCGTCAGGAAGGGAGGCGTTGTCTGGGGGGGGGGGTGTTAACTTTATGGTAATCGGCAATGGATTTGATTCCTTGCCACATGCGCCTGGGGTCAGAGTTGTTTCGGAAATGCTCCTCGATCCGCCGTTTGTGATTGAGTTTAGCATTCCTGATTCCCTTTTTCAGATTGGCCCTGGATGAGCTGTATCCCTCAGCGTCGCCAGATTTAAAAGCTGTGTCGCGAGCCTTCACCAGGAGTCTGACCTCCCTGCTCATCCACGGCTTCTGGTTAGGGAAGGTCTTTATCTCTTTGTGGGTAGTGACGTTGTCCGTGCAGAATTTTATATCGTCCAGAACGGTTGAGGTGTATGAGTTGATGTCCACTTGGGAGTTGAAGGTGGCCTGGGTGGCAAACAGACTCCAGTCTGTTTGCTGAAACTGTTCCTGTAAAACAGAGACAGCCCCCTCAGGCCAGACCTTCACAGTCCTCGTGGTTGGTTTCACACGTCTGATCAGAGGTGTGTATTTGGGGAGCAGGAACAGAGAGAGGTGGTCAGACTGTCCCAAGTGGGGAGGGGGAGGGCTTTGTACGCTTCAGTAATATTGGTATATACTAGGTCCAGAATATTGTTTCCTCTGGTTGGGCAGGCGACATGTTGGTGGAATCTGGGGAGTACAGTTTTAAGGTTGGAGTGGTTAAAATGACCCGCAACAATAAAAGCCCCCTCTGGGTGTGCAGTTAGTTGTTTGCTGATAGCAGCTTGCAGCTCTTCCATTGCTAGCCTGACATTAGCGTCCGGGGGTACATAGACTGCAGTGATAACAATCGTTGTAAATTCCCTGGGCAGATCGAAGGGAATGCACTTTATCATCAGGTATTCCAGGTCAGCAGAGCAGTGACTACCAATCCTGACAATGTCTGTGCACCATGAATTATTCACATAAATGCACAGTCACAATTAACATTGTTGATACAATTATGTGCAAGTTCAGAACAGGCATTTTGGGGTCAGTGTAATTTTGTGGAATCCTTGAGGTTTCGCTGACTCGGGGATATATCCAGGGACCTGTATTCTCGTGGGATCTCATGGGGTTAGACTATTGCCCTGATTTCTCATGGGGATAGACTGCTTTCAAAGTCAGGCTGAATGGGGCAGAATCCTTGATCTCAAGTGATCATCTGGTAATCTTAACGTCTTCCTCAACTCATTTGCTTTGGTAATACACATTTGTAGTCTCATTGACTGGCACCTGGCCATGTGGAATTGATGCCAGCGGGTTGTCAGGTAGTGGGAAGTGGGGATGATTTCAAAGAACAATGTTTGCAGAGAGAGACCTGCAAGTGTACATATTGCAGGAATCATTTCCAAACTAGAATAAAACTAAAATTTAAAGCAAATTCAGCCCCATTCCCACTCCTCCAAGCAGTCTTGGATTTACAGTACATTCAGAAAGCATTCAGACCCCTTCACTTTTTCAGCATTTTGTTATGTTACAGCCTTATTCTAAAATTATTTATTTTTTTTTAAATCATAAATCTATACACAATACCCCATAATAAATAAGTGAAAGGTGTTTAGAGGTTTTTGCAAAGTAATTAAAAAGAAATAACTGAAAAAAAACACATTCACATAAGTAATCAGACCATTTACCTAGTACTTTGTTGAGGCATCTTTGGCAGCGATTACAGTCTCAACTCTTCTTGGGTATGGCGCTACAAGCTTGGCACACCTGTATTTGGGTAATTTCTCCCATTCTTCTTGACAGATCCACTCAAACTCTGCCAGGTTGGATAGGGAGCATTGATGCACAGCTATTTCAGGTGCTTAGGGTCGTTGTCCTGTTGGAAGATAAACCTTCGCCCCAGTCTGAGGTCCAAAACGCTCTGTGGCAGGTTTTCATCAAGGATCTCTCTGTAGTTCGCTCTGTTCATCTTTCCCTCAATCCTGACTAGTCTCCCAGTTCCTGCCACTGAAAAACATCCCCACAGCATGATGCTTCCACCATCATGCTTCACCATAGGTATGGTATTGGCCAGGTGATGAGCAGTGCCTGGTTTCCTCCAGACGTGACGCTTGGCATTCAGGCCAAAGTCAGCGGCCTACATCCTCGGAGCTGCCCGCAACACCAGCAGCACCTGTTTCACGGCCGGGGAAAAAGGTGCAGAAGTTGGGGACCCCTACGGAGTTAGTAGGGCCCGACTCTCCTCCACAACAGACTGGACGGAGCTCCGCAGACGAGAAGGGTATTACAGACCCTGACTTCGCACTGCCATCGCCCAAAGTCAGGGCTGGTAGTAAGCAGGTACGTCCTAACGTGCCTCGCACAGCGGCGCGTTCTACTTCCCCTCTTTTACAGGTCCCCAGAGGGCAGACCCGGGGGAGAGCTGCGTCGAAGTCGAGCCCCGCAGCTGCGGCAGGCATCAACATGCCGCCAGGGAAACCTGCTAGATTGCAGGCCGGTGGGAGTTCTGCTGGAGAGTCGGGGAGCCCTGCAGGAGCAGGAGGTACCGGCACACCACCGGGTCAGGCTGCCAGAGTGCAGGCCGGTGGCAGTGGATTTTGGTCGTGCAGCCCCGCTGAGGCGGTAAGCGACAACCATGCGCCGTCACAGACCCATGTGGTGAGAAATGGCTGTAAGCCCGCGCGGACATCGGGGAGCCCGGCTGCGGGATCTGGCACCGACTCATCACCACTGCCTTCCTATCAGGCAGGCGGGCCGCTACAGTCCGAACGACGGCGGACTAGCGGCATGTCCGCGCGGGAGTCGTACGGCCCCGCTGGAGCGGCAGCCGACGACTACCTGCCAACGGACCCTTGTCATCACCTCGACGAGGTGCGGTCCGCTGGTAAAAGCCCCAGTCATTCAGGAGAACCTGGGGAAGTCGACTTGTCGTCCGCATATTGCGGCGGCGGTCGCATGGCTAGGATGGAGTTTATGGTGGATCAACTACTCCAACAAGACCTGGATCGACACGAGCGTGGGTCCCAGCGGTCTAGGAGCCAGATTATGCAGCCGCCTAGTATTTCTCCCTCATCCGCCGGCAGTGCCAGAAGCCAGCAGATGGCCGACTTTGATGAAGAGGCTGCGGTAGAAGAGCCCACTGCTTCGGGAGAACCAGACCAAGATTTGTTGGACGTAGTTTCGAAGTTTGCTAAGCCTGTGCATTCAGGGAAACCGCTGCACCCAAAACTGGCGGTGAGTATCAATTTTCTGGCCACACACCAGCTCCAAGAACAGGAACTCGCAGAGGCCATGGAAAAATACAAGGCTCCAGAGAATTGTGTTACCCTGAACGTTCCAACCGTCAACCTACCTATCTGGGGGAACATCAGTCCCAGTACCAGGGCCCAGATGCTCAAAATTCAAAAAATCCTGGAATTGTTGACGTCGGGCATCATGGCGTTCGCCAGGACCCTCGATGGGGCCAATGTAACTGAAGAACAGCAGGATGCTCTCGCCCTGTTGTGCAATACCCAGTTTGAGATCAACTGCTTTCGGAAAAGCTCCATCCGGCCCACCCTCAACCCAAAATTCGCTGGGTTGTGTCGTAACTCCACCACACCACCACCAAGACAGCTGTTTGGGGGGGATCAAAGAACTGGATGAGGAGGCCAAAACCGTGGGGCTAATGAAACCTCCATCAACAACCAGGACACAGGCATACCGAAGATCCCAACCTTACCCTACCTCCAAGCCTCGGGGTCAGCCGGATAGGGCACCAAGAGCTTATCCGCCACCCGCTCCCCAACAGCAGAAGCCTTTTTTAGGGCAGGGCCAGCAGAAGCCCGCATGGAAGATGCAGCAACAGCCCTACCCAGCAACACAAAGGCCGCCGAAAGCACAACACACCAGGCCCCGCCGATAACCATGGAGGTAAGGGGGCTGGTTCTTCAAAAAAGTAGCGATTGTAACTTCACAAGTAGGAGGACGGTTGCGGGCATTTTGGGGTGCATAGGGTGCGATAACTTCAGATCCCCTTATTCTACAAAGTATTCAGGGTTATGAAATAGAGTTTATTAATGGGAAACTTCCCCCTATGCAACATGTCCCTCATCGCAAGTTTGCGCTCTCTCAAAAAGAGATAGAGGAAGGACATGTAGAAATCTTAAGGCTGTCAGCCAAAGGGGTGATAGAAAAAAATGACACATGGACCTCTTGAGTTTGTGTTCAACATCTTTACAAAAACTAAAAAAGATGGTGGATGTCGCATTATTATAGATCTAACCCATTTGAATACTTTTGTACAATATACCCATTTCAAAATGGAGACATTCGAATCGGCTAAACAGCTGATTTCTAAAGGGTACTTTATGGCCTGCATCGATTTAAAAGATGCATACTGTACCATGCCTATTATAGAGCATCACAGGAAATTTTTAAAATTTGTCTGGAGGGGTCAATTATGGCAATATAACGCCTTGCCCAATGGAATTACAACAGGCTAGGCTATTTACGAAAATTATCAAACCTATTTTGGCGTCCCTTAGACAACACAATTATATCGCCATGGCATACTTAGACGATATATTAATAGTGGGGGGAACCCTTGAATTAACTGAGCTGGCAGTTGCAGCTACCAAATTATTATTCGAGACGCTAGGTTTTGTCATCCATCCAGACAACTCTAAATTCACCCCGTCTCAAGTCATGGACTACCTGGGATTCACTATTAACACCAATCAAATGATTGTCACTATCCCAGCCGGCAAAGCAATAGCCATAAAAGAGGCATGTAACAGCCTTGCTTGCGCCAGGGTGCCGACCATCAGACATGCTGCTAATGTGATTGGGAAACTCGTAGCTACATTTCCAGCTGCACAATTTGGCCCATTCTATTATCAACATTTGCAAAGAGCAAAAATTTCAGCATTAAAAGCAAATGCTGAACACTTTGACAGACCTATGCAGCTGCCGATCAAGGCTAAAATTGAGCTACAATGGTGGGTTAACAATATTAGTGAGTGTTCCAAACCCATCATTATCTGCAACCCATCAGTCATGTTACAAACCGACGCAAGTGCCCAAGGCTGGGGAGCAACTGACACCACATCCAGTTGTGGTGGCAGATGGGATTCTCACGAGTCCACTCTTCTTCAGTCATAAGGTATAAACAATTTGGAAATGCTAGGAGCTTATCATGGGCTGCGGGCATACTGCACAAATTTACATCATACGCATGTCCGTCTTCAAATAGATAATACCACTTTGGTGGCTTATATAAATCATATGGGTGGTATCAGGACAGTATCTTGTGATTAATTGGTAAACACAATTTGGCTCTGGTGTATTGAAAGAAATATTTGGATATCAGCAACCTACCTTCCAAGGAAGCTCAATGCAGTGGCGGCCACCAGGTCACAAGTATTCAATGATAACATCGAGTGGATGTTGAATCCCCAAATATTTGCTAAAATTATAGCTAAATTTGGTACACCAGATATCGACCTTTTTGCGTCTAGGTTGCACCATTAGATACCAACATATGTGTCTTGGGAACTAGACCCTGGGGCAGTAGCAATGGATGCATTTTCTCTCCATTGGGGGAAATGGTTCTGCTACGCATTTCCCCCATTCTGCCTCATCAGTCAGGTATTGCAGAAAATTGAACTGGATTCTGCATCAGGCATACTGATCATACCTGACTGGCCTACACAACCATGGTACCCGGTGGTCCACCATATGCTAAAAGTTCCATGGGTACAAATTGCTAAAAGCCCCAATTTGGTCACTAACCCCATTACTGGGGAAATTCACCCGTGCCATGGTCATCTAAACCTGTTGGCTTGCAGGTTCTAAGGAGGCCACTACTGGAGTCCGGCATATCATCCAGGGCCATGGACCTCATCACAGCATCGTGCAGGGCATCTACCAGGAAGCAACACCTTACCCAAATCAGGAAGTGGGAAGCCTACTGCACACGAACAAATACAACTTACAACTCTGCCACAATCCCTGACGTACTGGAATTCCTCGCGGGCCTTCATTATGATGAGGGTCTCAGCTACAGTGCCATCAATAGCGCAAGGAGTGCGCTATCCTCATACCTCAACATTGGTGTAGTTCACACCAATTGGTGTCCAAGTTTATGAGGGGTGTATTTAATACCAACCCTCCACGACCCAGATACAACATCACCTGGGATGTAGGGGTGGTGTTGACCCTACTGAGAAGCTGGTCCCCCATGACAGGGTTACCGCTCGATAAACTCACCTTTAAAGTGGCGGTGTTGATGACACTGACCACAGCACTGCGGGTACAGACCTTGCAGAAACTGCAACTGGACAGAATGGTCTTGACCCCTGAGAAGGTAACCTTCTTCATAGAAGAGTTACTAAAGCAGCATAGACCAGGATCTACAGGGCTGCAGCTGGAATTCCGGGCATACCCCACTGATGCCACCCTCTGCATAGCCACCCATCTCCGGTATTACATCAAGATCACACGCACTATCCGGAAGATGGAGCAGGGACTACTCATCAGCCACAAGAAACCACATCACCGGGTGACTGTGCAGACTATCGCCAGGTGGCTCAGGGTGGTGTTGGGTACAACAGTTATAGACACTAACATTTTAAAATCTCGTTCTACCAGGGCTGCATCCACATCAGTGGCGAGGACCACGGAGGTGCCCATGGATCATGTCCTCGCTACCGCGGGCTGGGCCAGTGAGACCACTTTTCAACGCTTCTACAATAAGCCGGTGGCCACCCCCGCAACGTTTGTGGAAGCAGTGCTGAGTGCCATTCCGTAGTATAATTTATCCCCGAGTTAGGGGTTTTGTTATTATTTGTGTTAATAAATACTCATTACTTTTTCAGCTTGTTCAAGTCTGGAATGCATTAACATACTTCCTCCATCAGTATTGCGGCAGTGTGTGAGCATGGACGTCGTCCAGGGCATGAATTCACAGAGCTTTGAAATCTTCACGAAGTCACTCACGTGACTCCGAAGTAAAATAGTAAGCTTAAACAAGAACTTACCAGTTTGAAGTTGATCTTTATTTTATGAGGAGTTGCGATGAGGGATTTCGTGCCCTCAGCTCCCAACCCTCTATCATAAGGTCAACTGGTATATTCGAGTCTCTTTAATCTTACTATGTTAAGTCATTGATGTTATCTGTGATTCCACACCGCTGCTTTGAAGAATGTCGCACATGCGTGCTGGCGGCGTCTTCACGAAATCCCTCATTGCAACTCCTCATAAAATAAAGATCAAACTTCAAACTGGTAAGTTCTTGTTTAATCTTACTATTTTACTTGATTCCAACTTGAAGGAATTACATCTATCACAATTTTCTGGAGATATGACAATGCAGAATTGTGTGCCCCTTTCATGTCCCAAAATTGCATCTGATGCAGAAAGACTGACAAATCACTTCCATAAATTGGAAGAAGCATTAAAAAATTGTGTAATTCCACATAACACCGATTTTATGCTGCTATGCTTAGGACTGGAAAGCTATGTGTTAGATATATACAGGTACAGGTCATAAGGAATGATGGATTGCAGATGTAAATCATAGAATGGTTTGCTTTAATGGAAATAAAATTCAGAAAAAATATAACACCAGCTGCAGATTCATTACGCCACATTTTACAATATGGCACAAAGTAGAAATTTAGAAGATTCATGAGACTTCATAAAAGGAAACCATTTTGCATGACATGCTAGTTTCTGCTCTTTGAAAGAATAATTCCAATCAATCCCACGTTTTAAACATTTTCCTCATTGGTCTCTAAATTGCACCTTTCAAGAGCTTTTCCTGTTCTCCGATTAGTGGCTTTACTGAACATAAAAGGCTTTTAGGCAAAACTCTCCAGATCACGATAACCCACAGTGTAAACTAGAAAGATTAAACGAAAACTTACCGTTTGAGGTTTGATCTTTATTTTATGAGAAGTTGAAGTGAGGGAATACGTGAAGAGCCCACCAGCCTGCATGCACGTCAATCTTCAGAGCAATGGTATGAAACCACAGACTAGTTGCAGAATTTAAACTATAGAAAGATTAACGACCTTAAACTTACCAGATGATCTTTATGAAAATCAGGGTTGGGAGTGGAGGGCACGTATTCCCTCACTTCAACTTCTCATAAAATAAGGATCAAACCTCAAATGGTAAGTTTTTGTTTAATCTTTCTTTTTTATATCAAAGTCGCGCGAGTGACTATGTGAAGCCTTCAAAGCTCTGTGGTTTCATGCAGTGAGCCAGTCTATATGTGGACACACTGCACCGATCAACCATACATGGTTGAAAGAAAAACATACTTCATTGAAACATTATGTTAATTTACATACATGTACATGCTTTTTAATAGAAGCAATCCCTTTACCTCAGGGATAAACAATTGTCCTAATCAACACAATGTAAAATTCTATTAGCAAATAAGCCAGGCCTGTTAATTGGTTTATTATAAAACTTCTGAAAAGTACGCTCATCTGCCCATCCTGCTGTCGCAAGAATGTGATCCAGCGGAACTTCCATTTTATTTGCTGCCGAGGTAGCTGCAGTCCTGGTAGAGTGAGATTTGAAAATATCAGTATCCACTCCCGCATCTGATAACATACATTTTATCCACCCAGAAATGGTTTGCACCGTTACCCTTTTGTGTGGCTTTTTATAACTTATGAATACAGCTTGTTCGTTACCTCGAAGGGTTTTTGTATCTCGATGTATCTCTTTACATAAGTAACCACGAACAACCTCCGATCTGGTGGATACGCCAACAGCTCTAATTTGTATCCCAACGCACCTGACCTGCTCTGCTTTATCAATTAATCTATGTAAAAGACCACTTTTTTTGTTGGATATAACAGTGTTATCCAGTCAAAGTTTCTGCAAAGACTGAACTCTTTGTGCTGAGATGAGAGCCATAATCATTACCAATTTGTGAGTGAGCTGGGCCAAAAATAAAAATGCTGCTGGTGCCAAATTGCGAAGCAGCCTTAACACTACCTTAACATTCCATACCTCATGATATCTAGGCCTTGGAGGGTTCCTGTTGAAATACCAATGGGTGAGTGCCAACAGTTTGATGTCTGGACCCGAGCACTGAATATTGTGATAAGGCACTACGAGCAGTGTTAATAGCACTGTAACCTAACTCTTTTTCAAAATACAAAGCTGAAAGAAACTCCAACACATCGACTATATCCGCCGTAAAGTAATTTATATGTGCTTCCTCACAAAACCTCTCCCATTGTTTGATGAATGAGTAGTACCGCTTCCTTGTTCCATCTAGCCAAGCTGCAGTTATTATGTCAACCGTCCTGTTGGATAGTCCTAGCCCCTCGAAAGGCCTTCTTAAATTCTGCAAATTAATAAGTCAATATGATCATGCAACGGATGAGGTTCCCGAGTGACAGGCTGAATTAACATATGTTTATGTCTATAAACCACCATGGGAGGTTCCTTCAATAGTCCTTTTAATAATGGAAACCATGGTTGAGTAGGCCAGTTAGGAGCTACTAAAATGCCTGATGCCTTGTCTTGAATTATCTACTGCAAGCATCTCCCAATAAGGCAGAATGAAGGGAAAGCATAGAAATATATTCCCCTCCCCCACCCCCCCAGTCTATAGAAAATGCATCTATTGCTGCTGCCCCTGGGTCTGGTTGCCAGGTTATATATTGTGGTAATTGGTTATTAAGTCTGGAAGCAAACAAATCAATGTCTAGTGTTCCATAACAAGCTATTATCTCGTTGAATACTGCCTGATTCAGCATCCATTCAGACTGTTCATTGAACTTCCCCGATTTAGCATCTGCTACCATATTGTATCTGCCTGGCAAATGAGCAGCTGATACCCAAATGCTTCTATCTAGCCACCAAGACCAAATAGCTTTTGCCGGAGCATCACGTGATAGTGATCTACAACCACCCATATGATTTACATATGCCACTGCTGTCAAGTTATCCAATTGTAGCCTAATATGCCGATCATGTAACTTTCCACAATATGCTTTCAAGGCATGAAATACTGCTAACATTTCTAAATAATTTATGCCATATTTTTGACCAAGGCGTAACTCTTCCTTGTTCCACCTATCACCACAACTAGAGATGGAGTTAGTTGCACCCCATCCTAGTCCACTAGCATCACTTTGCAGTGTTGTTGTGGGTTTACTAGGTAGAAAGTCGCCAGAACAACCATGAATATTTGCAATCCACCATTGTAATTCAGCTTTTGACTCTGTCAGCAACTTTATAGGTCTGTCAAAATGACCATTGTGGAGTCTCAGTGCCTGATCCTTTTCACGCTCCAGATTCCGAAAATGCATGGGCCCATAACATGCAGCTGGGAAGGCAGCTACTATCTTGCCTATAACCCTCGCAACCTGGTGGATAGAAGGCTTCTCATTAATCAGTAGAGCATGGGCAGGGTCATGGACATTTCTGCCAAATTAATGACAAAACCTAAATAAGAAATAGATTTTGTCGGTATCAACCTGAATTTTGCTGGATGAATGAGAAATCCCAATTTTTCAAGGATTAGCTTGACAGCTGAAATAGCAAGCTTTGCGAGACGTAACGTCATCCCGACTATGAGAATGTCATCTATATACCCAATAATAATATGCCCTTCAGCTCTCAGTAGGGCAAGCAATGGTTTAAGAATTTTTGTAAATAGTCTAGGGGCTGAGCTCAAACCATTGGGTAAAACCTTAAATTGCCATAACTGGCCCAGCCAGATAAACTTTAGATATTTCCTGTGATTCTTATGAATAGGAACCGAGTAATATGCATCCTTGAGATCTGTGGATGCCATAAAACAATGCTCAGTAATCAGCTGTTTTGTTGTTGAAAATGTTCTATCTTAAAGTGTTGATACTGCACATAAGAGTTTAAACTGGCCAAATCAAGAATGATACAGCATCCTTCATTTTTCTATTCCCTTGAGAAAATGTTAAAGATATATTCCTCTGTCTCATGGACCGACTGCTCAATCACTCTTTTTTTATGCAATGCCTCTATCTCTGCTTGCATATCCAAAGTTTCCTTTTTGGATCGGCATGTCTTGTCGAGGAGGAAACTTGTCAACCAAGAACTCAATTTTGTAACCCGTTATGCTATGCAGTATAAACGGATCAGAGGTTATCTGTTGCCATTTGTTTAAAAATAACCTTAGTCTGCCACCGACTCTAAATTCCTCCGCACACCCCATGTGACTGATGGATGCACATCCACCTACCTCAATGGTCATAGGTGGTTTATCACTAGAGCCAGCCGACCCTAGATTTTGTTCAGTCTCCTTCCTTTTGTTCTGATATCTTGACCTGCTGGCAACGGAGCCTGAACGTACGGTGTGCGCATCTTCCAAGATGGACGAGATGGGCCTTGGCCTAAAAAAGACGTCTGGCTGGGTCTAAATTGAGTAGGCTTGGTACTCCAACCCGCCTCAATGAAATGATTCCTGCTGCTTGTCATATAGGGGTGATATCCCCGGAGTACTTACCCATATAGGGTGTTTAACCATACCTGCAGCAGCTTTCAATTCTTCCAGCAAGTCTTTGACTTGCTTACATAAATCTTCTCTGAAGAGATATTTAGCAGGCTGCACATTACTAGCCCTGCATAAGTATGCAAATTTATGATTTATTTCCGGCCTGGTGGCATCTTTATGGAAGCAGTTTATCTCAAAATTAGTATTACATAACAGTGCCATCGCATCCTGCTGTACTTCCGAAAGCTGAGCCCCATCTACTGACCTAGCAAAGGCCATATTTCCTCCTGATATTCTTAGGCAATTTTAGCTCTTTTGACTTTGTTCTGCCCCTGAGATTTTCCCAAATGGTAACATTGATTTTCGGGACATCCAAAGTCTTGCAGTTTTCTGGGCTGGAATATTTTCCAGCCTCATCCAGCAAAACCTCCTCCTTCAGCTGATGAGACATTAAATAGCTGATGCTGCTGGCCAGTTCTTCCTGTAGTGGCTACCCTGTCCCCGAGGGGATGGCAAATTTTGAGGCAAGAGCAGGTAGCTCTTCCTTATGATGTGCCTGCCGCATATCATCAATGAAATCATGGGATCCACATATCTTACTGATATCCCCATAATTGGAGTCACCTCTGAAATACTCTCTGATACACACCTCATCAGAGTGGGAGATATACTGCAAACCTGAGCCAGGTGTTGCTACAGGCATTTGGCTGGGGCCGCCTGTTAATGCATATTTTGTTCCATCAATTTTTCAATGAGCCCTTCTAGCTTAGCTAGCCGGCATACAACATCTTCCATAGATGTTGGGACAGTATCTTCCTGTCCAGAATCGTCCGATTGGACATTTCTTTTTGATTTAGTTTGGGCTTTGCCAAGCTACTCCCTCTTGGAGCTGAATCGGAGCTTGCTGTGCAGACCGCAGCTGCCAGCATCCCCGAAGTAGAAATGGACAGCGTCGGCTTTTCCCACTGCAGCGGTCCTCTGCCGCTGCTTTCTCAGCAGCCCGTTTCCCTTTCGCTCTAGGTTTTTCCATCGCGACAAAACCTAGGCCAACGTCGGAATTAGTTTAACATTTGTACTCACCTGTTTGGCTTTTAAACCATACCAGTGGGGAGTCCGACGTTCAAACCCAACCAAACCTTGCGCCATGCGTGGAAGTATTGACATGCATGCAGGTTGGCGGGCTCTTCACGTAGTCACTTACATGACTTTGATGTAAAATAAGTAAGTAAGTAAGTTTATTTGCCAAGTATTCACATACAAGAAATTTGCCATGGTGCTCCGCCCACAAGTAACAACATGACATACAGTGACAGTTATGAATTACTCAGAAAACACTAAACATTAATAATAATAAAACATTAATGATCAAGCATGTGAACCAACAAAATACCAGATCAAAGGGAGGCTACAGATTTTTGGCAGTTGAGTAGACCAATTACTCGTGGATAAAAACTGTTTTTATGTCTGGCTGTGGCAGTTTTGACAGTCCGGACTCATCTTCCAGAGGGAAGTGATTCAAAGAGTTTGTGGCCAGGGTGAGAGGGGTCAGAGATGATCTTACCCGCTTGCTTCGTGGCCTGTGCAATGTACAGTTCATCAATGGAGGGAAAGTAGCAACCAATAACCTTCTCTGCTGATCGGACGATTCGCTGCAGCCTCCATGTGTCGTGCTTGGTGGCTGAGCCAAACCAGACCATGATGAAGAAGGTGAGAACAGACTCTACGATGGCCATGTAGAATTGGACCATCATTGCCTGTGGCAGATTGTGCTTCCTCAGCTGCTATAGGAAGTACATCCTCTGTTGTGCCTTTTTGACTGTGGAGTCGATGGTAGCCCCTCACTTAAGGTCCCCAGGAACTTAAAAGACTCCACAGATGTGACTGTGGTGTTGTTGATGGTGAGTGGGGTGAGGGGAGTGGGAGCTCTCCTAAAGTCTACAATCAATTCCAGTCTTATGAGCATTGAGCTTTAGGTTGTTGCAAAGGCACCAGGACACCAGCTGTGACACTTCCTGTCTGTAGGCAGATTCCTCCCCATCCTGGATCAGTTCAATCAGGGATGTGTTGTCCGCAAACTAGGGAAGCTTGACAGAGGTGTCTGTGGAGGTGCAGTCGTTGGAGTAGAGAGAGTAGAGGAGAGGAGAGAGTACGCAGCCTTGCGGTGCTCCTATGCTGAGTGTTTGCGCATCCGAGATGTGCTTTCCCAGCCTCACATGTTGCTTCCTGTCTGTCAGGAAGCTGGTGATCCACCGACAGAGGGGTTCAGGCACAGTTAACTAGGAAAGGTTGGAGTGTAGTAGCTCTGGCACAATGGTGTTGAATGCAGAGCTAAAATCAACAAACAGTATCGTCGAATAGGTCCCCTGGCGGTCTAGGTGTTGTAGGATGAAGTGCAGGCCCAGGTTGACTGCATCATCCACAGATCTATTGGCCCGATATGCAAACCTTTATAGGAACCAGCAGGGAGTTTGTGATAGTTTTCAGCTTGGCCATCATAAGCCTTTCGAGTGTCTTCATGACTACAGAGGTCAGTGCGACATGCCTGTAGTCATTAAGACAAGTAATGCTTCCCTTTTTGTGTACAGGGATAATAGTGGAGACTTTGATGCAGGCAGCGACAGTACATGTTTGCAGGGACTGGTTGAAAATGTCTATATAGACTGGCGCCAGCTGTTTGGCACAAAGATTAAGAATAGAGGGGGAAACATTGTCAGGTCCTGGAGATTTCCGGCTTGTTTATCTTCTGAAAAGCCTCTCCACCTCCTCTATTTTTATTGTTGATTTTGGATAAGTGATGTTGTGCAGCACAGAGGGTGAGGGTGATTGGTGTGAAGTGGTGATTGGAGGGGGGTGCGTGTAGAAGGGCCCAGTCTTTGCAGACTGAGTTGGTGTGAAGTGTTGGTTGGGGTGGGAAATGGTCCAGTCTTTTCGTACTGGAGTCGTGCCTTAAGTAGGTGTGAAGTGGTGAATGGGAAGGAGAGGGAGCAGGGTCCATTCTTTGTAGACTTGTGTCTGGCTTTGTTGGTTGGGGAGGTGGGGGGGTTGGGGAGGTGGGGGGGGTGGGGGGGGGGTGGGGGGGGGGGGGGGGGGGGGGTACAGGGTTACGTTTCTGATATTCAAACCAGCAGTAATACTCATTCAGGTATCTTTCCTGAAACCACCTTGTGCCAATAACTTTGACCTTTATTCCCTCTACCTCCCCTTTATTCCATTGGATCTATCACCTTAACCATTCATTATTTTGATCACATAATAAATATCCTCTATATCTTCTCTATTCAAATTTCCTTCTCAACATCCTGAATTCTCCATGCTCCCTGGGTACCTGCAATTGCTCATCCCCCATACAATTCTCATATCCTATTCTTGGTATAATTAATTGCACCTTCTGCAAAGTTGATGCATCTGCATTACTGAACACAACGTATAAGCTGAGGTGTATCTAAGGCTGGGCACAACTTTCCTAGTTTTATAAGCTGCAGATACATTTAAAAAAACAGGCTGAGGCAGGGACTTGACCCAAAACATCACCCATTCCTTCTCTCGGGAGATGCTGCCTGTCCCTATGAGTTACTCTAGAATTTTGTGTCTATCTTTGGTGTAAACCAGCATCTGCAGTTCCTTCCTAGACAGAGAATGTCTGTGTGTCCTGTGCATAACTCAGTAATGTGAAATTTTGCACATGTCAGGTTTAGCATAAGCTGTGCACTACACTCTTAATTTGCCTAAAATCCCTGATAGGATGCCTTCCATGACCCAAAGGAGGCCTAATTTTAGTTCCCTCTTGAAAATTGATGAGTTTTTTCCTCAGATCTATTTTTGAAGTACAATATATTTGGATCAATCCCTTCTAAGTATCTTTGATGCATCTGTATCATCTTAAACTGAAATTCTGTGCACCTGTTGGACCAATTGAATCAATTAGATTTTTGAGTTTAGACTTTACTTTTTAGAGCTATTGCTTGGAGACATTTCCTTTAGCCCACCGGGTCCACGCAGACTAGCAATCACCCCGTACACCAGCACTATGCTACAGACTAGGGGCAATTTACAATTTACAGATTCAACCTACAAACCTGTACAAACCTGTACAACTTTGGAGTGTGGGAGGAAACTGGAGCACCTGGAGAAAACACTGGCTGTCACAGGGAGAATGTACTGACTCTGTACAGATAGCATCCGCAGTCAGGATTAAATCCAGGTCACTGGCGGTGTAAGGCGGCAACTCTATCGCTGCACCACTGTGCCACCTTAACTTAATGAATGAACATACCTGAGAGATAAATACAAGTTCAATGAGATACCAAAGAAAAGCCTTTTAAATAACTAAAGACTTTCTTTGAAAGCTTCTGGGACAACCTGTACCATATAAATCTATTGATAATGTGACAGATATTGATGAGCTGCACCATGTCGTGTTGGAGTTTTAAACTTTCTGTCACCATCTGATGTGCCATCATATCATTTTGAACAAAATGTAAGAACACCAATTTGCTAGTCGGGAATTTGGATCCACCAATATTATGCAATGGCACAAGATTATCAGTTCAAAAAAATAATACCATAGGTAACAGAGGCTGCGATAATGACCGGTAATTCTGTTGCGTAATCTCTCTCGACCCGCGGATGCCAGTCGTTCCATCTGATCTACTTTTTCAATTCAAAAGACTTCAGTTCCCGGTTCAACTTTGTTTTGCTGTGAGCATTGACAAGGCACAAAGACAATCGCTAAAAGTTGTTACCGTTAATCTCGAAACTCAATGCTTTTCTTCTGGTCAATTATATGTTAGTTGATCCAGAGATGGAGATAATACATTTTTAACAATGGATTCAAAAGTATGAAATATAGTATATTTTGAGGCACATCACCATTCAAATCAAGTACATTTATATGTTATGCATAGGTACATACAGACTTAAATTTTGACAAATTACTTTTTTTTGATATCGCGTTAAACTCTATACCTTTTTTAATTTAGCCCACCTTGTTCAGAATTTTTACTACCCTAATTATATTACTCATGTATTAATTATATATTTGAGTTATATTCTATTTCATTTTCATGGAGTGTTATAAAACACTATTGTGTGGAAATAAATGCAAATATCATGACTGGCAGCATTGTAGGTACAGCAGGTAGTCAATTAATAAAGTAAAGGATTCCATATTATTATACAGGTCCACCACCGATTTTCCAGCCACTAGTGGTCTGGTGCCCCTTTAATCTGGACAAAATTACGTGAGCGCACATGAAATCCACCCCCCCCCCCCCCAAAATATCATGCCTAGGCCAGGTGAGGCGGCCATCTCAACCTCATCTGAACTTCCGTGTTGATCAGCGGGTCTAATTTGCCGGCTGTAGCCGGATCTCTGGAACTCCGGCCTGGCCGGAGCATGCAAATTTGTTCCCTTAGCAGAAATCTGTGGCCAACTTTGCGGGGGCCGCCCCTTGACCCCCCCAAGGCCGTGATCGCTGTTGGGCCGGCAAAACGAACACATCCGTGATGGACCTGTAACACCAAATAATATGACTAAAGCATCTTAGAAAATTTCCGACACAGAAAGAGAACATTTGGACCCTTGTGTCTGTGTAGGAATGTTACAAAATTTGTAACATAAGCCAGTAATTTATCCCATCGGATAAATCATAAAAATAACTTTAATTTGATACCTAATTCACTTTCATATCTTCAGTATTAAAAAAGTTGTGGTCATTTTCATACTCAGAAATTAGCATCTTGTTCCCTATTGCTTTTCCATTAACTTAACACAAAAGCTGTGATCGAGGACTGTCATTTGACATAAAAGCCCATAACTTTCTTAAAAAATAAGAGAACTGAATGAAATTTTCAGTTATTATAGATTGTAGCATTCTGAAACAAATATGATGCATCTTACTTGGATGATCTGAAATTAAAGCATATAATTAGTTACCTAATTGTAGATAATTTTAAAATTGACCATTGTGACAGAAATAGTAATAAACACCCAGACTGCCGTGAAAATTCAAAAATGTGATATGCTCAAGATCAGAACTTTAATATTATTGTAACGTTAAAACAAATAGTAAATACCCAACAAAAAATTAATATTCATCAGTGTAATCAAATCAATTAAATTCATCTAAATTCAATTACTCGATCTAATAATCTATCCCATTCTTAAGAACAGGCAAAATTTTTTTTTAAAATTAGCCAAATTTTTTAAATAGTCAATAACACTAAATATAGATAACAGATATAGATGAGTTAGATGAGTTAGACAGATATAGATGAGTTAGATGTTCTTATGACATGATTGTGCAAAGAAAAAAGAATCTGCTTATCTTGAGAGTGGATTGTGATAGATCGGAATGTGGCCGCTGCCATGATATAAGTTCCGCGATATCGTCAGACAAGACATGGCCGATATCGGGGCCTAAATAACATATTTTGAGTCATCAGATTAAAATGAAACCACACCAAAAAGCATGGTAAGACGTTAAATAAACGATATGGAAGTCTTTTTTGTTCTGATGTGGAAGTCTTTGATGTTGATTTTGATCCATGATGCTGAAGGCGTTAGAAGTCGCGTTTAACTTTAATCCAGCAATGCAATCACCCAGCAACTTAAAAAAAAAGGAAACAGAAGCTCAGAACGGATTTTCTTTATCAACTTGTAAGTCAGAGCAAATACCTCTCTGACCACCAATACAAACCTGAATTTTAATCCCCCCCCCCCCCCCACCACAGCCTCCGGAATCGCACGAACAGGCCAGTCAAAAAGATGGATTCATCTTAATTCCACTTCCTAGTTTGAGCTCTTTTGGTCTACGCGATACGATTTATCCAAGTACATTTTTAACGTGAAAAGTGATTCTTCATCCATTTAAGACATTGTTTTCCAGACTCCTACTGCCTATTGTGTGAAACCCATGTTCCTCATCTCACATCTAATCTTTCTACCACTGCTTCTGATCTTTACTTCAAATAGCAGAGAAGATGAAAAATGTGGTTGGAGGTAAATATTCTCAGGGGCTCGTTTAAAAACCGAAGTAGATAGAAAAGTCAATGGAGAGAATTCCAAAGCTTAAGTTCGGCAGCTGAAAGCACGTGCCAATGTTGGAGGTGTAAATTGCTCATTTCTAAGCTTCCCCCCAGTCTAGTTGCAGTAAAAACACTGAATCAAGCACTTGAAACAACTAAATTTTATTTTAACAAAAGCGCATTACAGTTCAACTACTGTACCTATCCCACCGCAGGTTTGATCCTCATATATGCCTGTTCAAGCCCTCTAGGCCTCGCTCAGACAGAGACACTCCAGAACTTCACTCAGTCCCAAGCACTCTCCCAGAAGATCGAAGCTGGACCTCGTGGTAGTGGACTTTTATATGTCCCGGGACCTCGAGGGGCCGAACCACATGAGGGTGGTCTCTTAATAATCCAATTACAGACATCGATTAACCCCATACATAACAGACATTTCCCTAACCCAATAATACAGCAGTTCAATACATTGTATTCAAACTGGACTTCGCAAAGAAGCCAACTTAGAAACATTTACCCTGATCTGCCAGAAACCCAGACAAGGCTCAATACCTCATCCAATCAACACTCGGCAAAACAGAACTGCAACATTTTTTACAATTATTTACAAGATGTATGTCTGGTTTGCATTTATCCAATCCATTCTATGCATTTTGCACCTAATTGACAGGGTCTGCAGATGTTCTTATTCTTTGCTTGCAAATAGTTTCTAGGCTCTAGACACACTGCCACCACTCTGCAGCTCGTCCCAGCTCTGCAGAGGTCAATTCCCAATTGACCAAATCTCCCAGCAGCCCTGAAGCTTTTACCCCATTTTGAAGTCCTAGCCTCCAATGTAGCCAGGATTAACAGAGGGATTTAAATCGGATTCATAGAAGAGGCCTGAACCGAGGGACTGCCAAAATCTGCAGGGATGTGGTATGAAATTAAAAAGTATTGGAAAAACTAAAGCAGATTATGCAGAATGAGTGAACGGAAATTGACAGAGTAATAGAGTCATAGGGCTCTGCACCACAGAAATAGGACGTTCAACTCACTTAGCCCTCTCTTTAAACATTCCCTACCCATATATCTGTCCAAATGTCTTTTAAAAATCATAATTATATTTGCTACCATAGCTTCCTCTGGCAGCTCATTGCAGATACTGAGTGAGTTAAAAAGTTATCTCAAAGGTCTTTCCTAAATCTCTCCCCTCTCAGTTTAGGCATATTTTCTCTGGTTTTACTATCCTCTGCCCTGGGAAAATGACAGTGAGTGTTCACTTTATCCTCATCATCTTGTACGTCTCAGTAAGGCCATCCCTCAGCCTCCTGCGCTCCAAAGAAAGAAGTCCCAGCCTATCCAATCTCTCCCTATAACTCAACCCCACACACCTAGATACAATCCTGGTGAATATGTTCTGCACCCTTTCCAACTTAATGGTATTCATTCTTTATCTGGGTGACCAGAACTGCATACAGTACTCCAAGTGTGGTCGCACCAATGATTTATACAGCTGCATCATGATATGCCAACTTTTGCACTTAATATCCTTCCCAATGAAGGCAAGCGTGTCGTACACCTTCTTCAGCTCACTGTACTTGTGATCCACCACTTTTAGAGAACCATGCACCTGTACTCACACATCTCTCTTGGTCTGCAACACCCTCCATGGCTCTAGCATTTACTGTGCAAGTGGTGCCCTGGTCTGACATACCAAAGCACAACACCTCACACTTGTCAGAATTAAATTCCATTTACCATTCATTGACCCATCAGCCCAACTGATCTAGATCCTGTTATTAGATACCCTTTCCAATTTCTCACTACCAATTTTGGTGCCATTTAAAAATAAAGACTGCACCTTTAGTCAAGATTGAACCAGAGTCTCTGGCGCTGTAAGTCAGCAACTATACCGTCGTGTCACTGTGCCGCCCCTAGTTCCAGCAGTGGAGAGCAGATCGAATTTCTGTTCAATGTGCAATCTTGGTGGCTGCGTGTCTGTTAGGAGAGCCATAATAATCTGCACTCAGCTTCAATGATGATTCACTAATAACTTTAAAATGTCTGGCATTAGAATCTGTATTTTTATCCCTCACTGCAAATCAACAATCTTTCCGCAGCTCTTGTTATTTCAACAGATCTTCACATGATTGTAATAAACTGTTAAATCAGTACTGTAGCCAATATAACACATACTTATTCAATGAATCATTTAGATTGCTCCTACACATTGTGTGGGATGTCCTAAAAATAGCTGGCATCATTTGATCCTAATGATCATCAGTAATCTTGATTAGATTTGCGTCATTTACATTGCAACAATACACAATGCAATATAAATAGTCAGTATCTGAGAAACCAAATGTATGTTGGTGTTTGATGTACAATTTACCATGACGGAAGGTGAAACAGCCATTATGTCCATTGTGGCAGATATCACTGGTGCATTTTCAGCAAATTCCACTCACTTCGATCCAAAAGCCAAAAATAGGGATTTCCTGCCTATTATTCAGCAACATGCTGCATGTCACCTGTGGAGACATTTACAGTCAGTGGAGAATTTAGCAAATTTTCAAACTGTTTATCATTAATATGAAGCAAAGAAAACAAGGTTATAAATGGCCCGAGGAATGCACAAAAATGATGGAAAATCATTTAGCTCATTTTTACTAGGACGGTATGGTTGTGCAGCTGTAGAGTTGCTGCCTTACAGCGCCATAGACCCGGGTTCGATCCTGACCACAGCTGCTGTCTGTACAGAGTTTGTGACCGTTTGGGTTTTCCCCGGGTAGTCTGATTACCTCCCACATTCAAATCACGTACAAGTTTGTATGTTAATTGGCTTCTGTTAATTGTAAATTGTCTCCAATATGTGTAGGATAGTGTTAGTGTATGGGGGTGATTGTTGGTCTGCGTGCACTTGGTGGGCTGAAGGGGCTGTTTCCGTGCTGTGTCTTTAAACTAAACTAAAACAAACTAAACTGAACAAATGAAGAAATGAATTTTTACACTTTAATCTTCATACAATCAATGATTTAAATCTGTTAATCACATCAGTTTTAATAGTATGCAATGGCAATATTATTGGACTAAATGATGCAACTCATTTCAATGTTATTGTACATCCTACTTGTCATAGTTGGTTTTGAGAAAGGCAATGTGACTGGACTTTTCAGATTGTATAAATCTTTAGACTTTAGAGATACAACGTGGAAACAAGTTTTTCGGCCCACTGAGTCAGTGCTGACCAGCGATCACCCCATGCTCTAGCACTATCCTACTCACCAGGCACAATTTATAATTTACAGAAGCCAATTAACCTGAAAAACCTGTGCGTCTTTGGGGTGTGGGAGGAAACCAAAGAAAATCCACGCGGTCACAGGGATAACGTACAAACTCCGTACAGACAGGACCCGTAGTCAGGATCGAATCCGGGTCTCTGGCGCTGTAAGGCAGCAACTCTACCACTGCACCACTGTGCCACACCAAGCTGTGGTGTGAAATCAAAAAGTACTGGAAAACTCAGCAAATCATGCAGAATGAGTGAATGAAAATAGTAAGGTTAAACGAGAACTTACCAGTTTGAAGTTTGATCTTTATTTTATGAGGAGTTACGATGAGGGATTACGTGAAGAAGCCCCGCCAGGCGCATGCGCGTCATACTTCAAAGCAGCAACGTGAAAACACAGAAACTATAGTCGAAGTGATATAGTAAGAAGACTAGTTCAGAAGACTAGAACTACCAGATGATCTTTGCGATTATGAGGGCCGGGAGCGGAGGGCACTTAATCCCTCATCGTAACTCCTCATAAAATAAAGATCAAACTTCAAACTGGTAAGTTCTCATTTAGTCTTACTATTTTACTTCGGAGTCACGTGAGTGACTACGTGAAGATTTCAAAGCTCTGTGATTTTCATGCCGTAGATCCATTCCATACGACACACTGCTTCAGTTGACACAGTAATGAATAAATAATGTATTGAACATTGCTTCAAATTATCCAATAAACATTTTTAATAATAACAGTAATAACCCCTCTGTCCCAGGGGGAAATTACAAATGAAATTTATAAAGAAAATAAATCAAACCGAACCCAAAACAGCATGCCCAAAACCTTGTACTGTCAGGACAGGTTTATCATAAAATTTGGAGAAGGTCGCCTCCTTAGACCATCCTGCGGCCCCGAGGATTTGGTCTAGAGGCACGTCCTGTGCCTTCGCTGCAGATGTTGATGCCGCCCTGGTGGAGTGAGATTTAAACACATGAGTGTCTACTCCAGCACAATCCAAAACCTGTTTTAACCATCTAGAAATAGTTTGTACTGACACCTTCTTATGAGGTTTTTTTGTGGCTGATGAGCATTGCTGTCTCAGAGCCTCAGAGACTCTTAGTTACCTCGATATATTGACTCAGGTGCTTGACTACACATAACGTTTGGTACGGGGTATGCTTTAAAGCTTACTTTGGTTCTGGCCATTCCTGGCCTGCTTTGTTTGATTAAATCATACACATAAAACGTAATGTTATCTGCAGAAGAGTACATGCTATCTAGTTGTAGCTTTTGCAATGTTTGAACTCATTGTGCTGATACTAGTGCCATGAGCATAACCACTTTAAGTGTTAACTTCTGAATAGACAGTGACGTAATTGGAGCCCATTGCCGAAGCCTTGTGAGAACCATACTGACATCCCAGATTTCTGTATATCTAGGCTTAGGAGGATTCTTGTTAAAGATTCCTCTCATGAATCGGGACACTAACGGATGAGACCCGATAGATTGTTGTTCTGAAAACTGCCCTAATAGGAGGACAAAGCACTCCGAGCACTATTAATGGCACTATAGCTCAAGTATTCATCAAAATGCAATGTAGCAAGGAACTCCAATACATCCGGTATGCTTGCAGTATGATAAGATATATCTGACTGCAAGCAAAACATCTCCCATTTCTTAATATGAGACACATATTGTTTTTTAGTGCTATCTCTCCAAGCTGCAGTTATCACATCCATGGTCCTACTCGACAGTCCAAGCCCTTGGAACGGTCTGGTCAGAACCTGCAGATTAACAGATTAATACGATCATGTAACGGATGACTTTCTCCTGTTACTGGATGCACCAACAAATTACTGTAGTTGGGGACAGCCATGAATGGCTGAGTCATCATTCTCAGCACCAATGGAAACCATGGCTGTGTAGGCCAGCCCGGAACCACCAAAACGCCTGAGGCGGAGTCCTGCTCTATTTTGGTGAGGCATTGCCTAATGAGGCAGAATGGGGAAAAAGCATAGAAGAACGTACGTCCCCAATGTAGTGAGAATGCATCCACCGCTACTGCTCCTGGATCTGGTTCCCACAAAACGTATATAGGCAACTGGTGATTTAGCCTGGATGCAAACAGATCTATATCTGGCAAACCATTGCGGCTGACAATCATTTTAAAAACATTAGGATTTAGCATCCATTCTATGTCGTTATTAAATTTCCGTGACCTGTTGTCTGCCACCACATTATCTCTACCTAGTAGGTAGATAGCTGAGACCCAGATATTCCTGGAAAAACACCAGTCCCAAATGAGGTTAGCCAGATTATCACATGATCGTGACCTTATTCCTCCCATGTGATTGATATAGGCAACAGCCATGGTATTGTCAATCTGGAGCTGAACATGTAAATTATTCATTGCTGATCAATAAGCTTTTAATCCATAGAATGCACCCAGCAATTCTAAATAATTTATACCATGCCTGTGCAGGATTAAATCCTCTTGCACACTCCATCTACCACCACAGCTAGACTCACTGTCCATGGCTCCCCATCCCAAAGCACTGACATCTGTTTGTAAAACTACTGAAGGTTGTTGAACCAAATTGTTTTTGGTAGTTTGTGCAATATTGATGATCCACCATTGTAATTCGGTGATTGCTTTGGCTGGCAACTGCATAGGTCTATCAAAATGACCTGCATGTTCTTTAAGTGCTTGTTCTCTAGCTCGTTGCAGACTTTGATAGTGCAGGGGTCCAAACTCCACTGCAGGGAAAGCCGCCACCAATTTACCAATAACACTGGCTACTTCCTGGATGGAGGGTTGTTGCTTTTCAGCGAGACTGGTACAGGCCTCCCTGATTTCAACGGCCTTGGCCGTAGGCAAAGTAACTGACATATCAACTGAATCAATGACAAACCCCAAATAATCATTTTTTTGGGATGGCTCTAGCTTGGATTTTGTTGGATGGATAAGAAAACCTAACCTCTCAAACAGGTGTTTGGTTGCTGAAACCGACTCCTCAGCTGTTTCCTGAGTGTTGCTTATAATTAAAATATAATCTAGATAAGCCATCACAATGTGATTCTGGGCACGAAGTAGCGCCAGCACTGGTTTTAACAATTTTGCGAACAACCTAGGAGCTGAGGTTAACCCATTGGGTAATGCTTTAAATTGCCACAGCTGTCCCATCCAACTAAATTTCAAGTATCTTTGGCACTGATGATGAATTGGTACTGAATAATATGCATCTTTCAGATCTATGGTTGCCATATAACAACCTTCTGATAACAGCTGTTTAGCAGTATTGAAGGTGTCCATGTTAAAATGCCTATACTGGACATAGGAATTTAACTGGGTTAGATCCAGAATGACTCGACACCCACCATCTTTTTTCTGCCTGGGGAATATATTAGACACAAATTGTTGAGGATGGTATGTTGTCCTCTGAATTACCTCTTTTTGGAAAAAAACAATACCCGACTAGGCATATTTTGTGCAGGTGGATGAATTCCTGACATAAACTCTATTCGAGACAATGAGACTGTGTCCAGTATAAACAGATCAGATGTTATGCAGCACCAATCATCATAACATAACTGTAACCTACCCCCAACCGGAGGTTGTTCCCCAGAGGATTTATCCTGGACTGAATGAATCACCCATACCTCCATAGTCGACCTTGGAATTCTTGTTCTTCTCACCATGCTAGGGTTGCAGTTGGCATATACAGGTGGGTAATAACGCCGTCCCATTGGTCCCACTCTTCTTGGCCCTGCCCTCGGATCTGGCCCCCGTCGTGTCAAAAACGACCTGCGAGGTGGCATCCTGACGGAAGGGATGTAAGTCTTCATGAGGCCTATCGTTTTGGCCTCTTCTTCCAGGTCTTTGAACTGTTTGAGCAGGTCCTCGCCAAATAGATAATTTGGCACTTGAATGTTGGACGACCTGCATAGAGCTGCAAATCGTGGGTTTAGTGTCGGCTTTATAGCAATCTTCCGGATGCAATTTACTCCAAAGTATGCATTGCACAGCAGGGCCAACATATCCTGCTGTGTCCCGGATCATTTTGCCGAAAGCCGTGATTTCTCCCTCCATCAATTTGAAGACTCGCTGGAATCGGATCTCCTGTCCACGCATCGTTGCACTCATTTGTGCCCAGATAGCAGAGTTCACAGTGGGCACTTTGAACGACGCACAATTAACAGGTGTTACATAACGGGTGGCTGTTTGTTCCATAATGGAATCCTGTAGCTGGTGAGAGGCCATGTAGTTGATGTTAGCCACCAGGTTTTCCTCGTACCTTCCGGAATGGCAAAATTTCTTGCTACATCTGGGACACCTGGAGCATGGCTCATGTGCTTTGGTGTGTGCTCAAAAGCGGTGACACCAACTTCAGGGTCAGACTCCTCCGGCCCTGGCTCTCCCGAGTCTTGCTCCAGGGAGGTCTCTACCAGCCCTAAACAAGGTGCTGACGAGGGTGATTCCCACTGATATTCGTAGGCGGTATAGTCTTCTTCGCCATATGGACCTATACATGAGGCTGTTTGGGGAATCCTAGGGGCATTCGACCCCGATTTAAATATTTCGTGGCTCATCAAAGTTTGCAGCATTTTTTCCATTTGATCGAGCCGTCCCCAGACCTTTTTATTAGAAGGAGGCGAGTCTACCTTATCAGACTCGTCGGATAAGATGGGCCTGAGAGATTTTCTTTTGGCCTTCCTCCCTGGTGGAGTGGCCTCAGTGCCCTGAAGCACTGGAGTTAACGGAGGCAGTTGAGCTGCAAGTAGATCAGCAGCCAGTGTCGGAGCCGGTGTTATTGCAGCCGGTATCTCCCAACCCGATCTGCGAGCACTAACCGCGGGCCTGCGCGTTAAGCTCCTACTACGGACAGATATTTTCCCAACTCGCTCCATTGCTAACGACTCCCGCTGGCTCCCGAGCCAGACTCACATAGTTTAAGTACCCACAGGAAAAGTTTTAAAATCACTTACCTGCCGGTTTATTACTTACCGCTAGTGGAGCTGCGCTCTCCAGCCCGTCGGTGCGCCATGCGTCGGACGTAATGACACGCATGCGCCTGGCGGGGCTTCTTCACATAGTCACTCATGTGACGCCGAAGTAAAATTGACAGTGAAGTAGCCATAGTACTGTGCAGTACAGGAACAGGACTTTTAGCCCACTTTGTCCATGCTGACCAAGTTGGCTTACTGGGCTAATCTCATTTGCCAGCATTTGGCCCATAGCTCTCTCTCTAAATACTCCCTACCCATATATCTGTCCAAATGTATTTTAAAAGTCATAATTGAATTTGCTTCCATATCTTCCTCTGAGGCCCTTCCTAAATCTCTTGGAGCTCCTAAATTGGAGCAAGATCCAGGAAGCTATGTAGCGCATTTCAGCTCTTGATTTATATGTTCCTAATTGTTGCTTTATTGTCTCCAATCTGATTTCTGACCCGTCCACATCAAGAAATGTTGAGAATAAAATTCACAAGTCATGCCCACTGCAACTACCTCTGTTTTACTATGACACTCATCCTTACCATCCTTCTCCAATGTTTTTCATGAGAAGCCTGGGGAGGGGTGGGTGCTGTCTGTACCCGCAGACCCAATGGGTACATTCATATAGAGTTTGTATATTCACTCTGTGACCTCCGTAGGGTTTGTCTGTGTGCTTCAATTTCCTCCCACATTCCAAAGTCATACAGGTTTGTACGTTAATCGGCTTCTGTATTAATTGCCCCTAGCGTGTAGGATAGAACTAGTCTGTGGGTGATCGTTGGATCGTATGGGCCAAAGGGTCTGTTTCCACGCTATGTCTCTAAACTAAACTAGTTAGGAGTTATAGGGAGAAGGCTGGAGAATGGGTTTGAACATTTAGGAAAGATATATCAGTCATGATTGACAGGCGGTGCAGACTTGATGGGCCAACTGGCCTAATTCTGTTCCTAGAACTTATGAAGATGAGCTAAACCTAGTTGAACAGGTCTGCCCCAGCTTATTTCCACTTTTATCTATCTAACCTAGGTCAAAGCATCTTCAGCACAGATCTCTGAACATTGGATTGCTTGGATTTTGTCTCATCTCATTTCCATTTATTGGCACCATTATCTAATGACTCAGTGTCTACTTTGACATTTAAGTTGATTATCCATTGTGTCTATTACCCAATCGCTTTAGTTCCACAGCTCCTGTGCCTTCATCGTTAGCTTGACATTGACATCTTTTACCCTCCCATTATATACTTTGCTTATTAGCCAATAACTAGCCACTAGCCAAAGTATGTATGTTAATTGGCTTGGTGTAAATGTATAATTGGTCCTAGTGTGTGTTGGGTAAACTAAATTTTTGTTCAGAGATACAGCGCAGAAACCGGTCCTTCGGCCCACTGAGTCTGCGCCGACCAGAGATCTCTGCACACCAACACTATCTTACATACACTAGGAACAAATTACATTTATACCAGGCCAATTAACCTACAAACCTGTACATCTTTGGATTGTGGGAGGAAACCGAAGATCTCGGAGTAAATGTGCAGGGATCGCTGGTCGGTGCGTACTCGGTGGGTCAAAGGGCCTGTATCTCTTAAACTAAAAAAAAATAAAACTAAATTTCCGACCCCTTCCCAATGGTTCAGGTTGAATCGAATAGTTCACGGCCTTAATGTCCCATTGACCCAGAATCGCAATAACCAATCTCATTAAGAACGCCCACATTTTTCTGAAACATCTGCCTCAACCCATCTGCTCAAAATCTAATACATCACAGAAGGCTGTACAGTCCTTTATATCTTTATCAGCTCCTTGAAAGAGTTACCTAATTAATCCCATTACCTGCTCCTTCTCAGAGTGCTGCAAATTGAACCCTTTCAGGTATTTATCAAATTCCTTTCTGAAGGTTATTATTAAACCTGTTTCCAACAAGCTTTCACATTGTACACCCCGATTCAGAACAATTTACTGAGTATTTCTTGCCTTGTTTTATCTCTGACTCTTTTGACTTTTACTGAATCTGTGTTGCCTGGTTACCGACACCCCTTTAGACTTTGGAGATACAGCGCGGAAACAGGCCCTTCAGCCCACTGAGCTCGCGCCAAGCAGCGATCACCCTATACCACAAGCACAATCCTATACATTAAAACCCACGTGCTCACAAGGAGAATGTACAAACTCGGTACAGACAGCACCTGGGTCTTTGGCGCTGGGAGGTAGCAACTCTGCTGCTATGCCACCGTGCCACCCTTACACTCCTGCTGATGCAAATACTCATATCCTGATTGATTCCATCAAAACTCATCCTGTCTTTGTCACCTCCAGCATTCAAGGGTTGTGATATTAATAATTCTGAAAAGTACTCCCAATGTACAATGTCATCATATGTCTTAGGTGCTTCGGACTCTGTATTTTTGGAGATTTAAAATTATTTATCATTTCACTACCTATTTTTTAAAATACAGCTTTATTGCTTGCGTTTAACCTTGCCATGATAGAAAAATGATATAATAATCGGAATTAACTATCCTAACTAACAAAAATTACACAATGGACTAGGCCAACACAGTGGTGCAGCTGGCAGAGCTGCTGTCACACAGCACAAGACCCGGGTTCGATCCTGACCTTGGGTGCCTTTTGGAGCGATTTTGTACATTCTTCCTGTGACTGAGTGGGTTTCCTCAGGGTGCTCTTGTTTCCTCCCACATCCCAAAGAAGTGCAGGTTTGTAGGGTAATTGGCCTTTCTACATTGCTCCTAGTGTGTAGGGAGTGGATGCGAGTGGGATAACACAGAACTAGATGCAAAGGGGTAATCAATGGGCAGCGTGGACAGCCAGCGTGGAAAGGCCTGCTTCCAAGCTGTATCTACACTCTAAAGGACTTGCATTCATGTGCAGTCTTACTTTCTGCTGGTGACAGCTGAGGATGAATAGCTAACCAAGCTCTTTAAATATATAAACAGCATTTCAGGGAGTATACTTCTCATTATTGTCATTTGAGAGGCGGAGAGTGCAGAAAACCTACTTCCAGTCACAATGAACTTCATGCAGATTACATCCCTACTGGTTAATGTCTTTCTTCAATTGTGCACTCTAACACAAAGGAATGGTGAATGAAATTTTCCCCAATTATTTCCTTATTGTTTTTTTTTCCCCACAACCTGCACTCACTTAAGCACTAGGCCATTTTCTTGACTGTAATTCAGATTTGAAGTGTGCGAATTAAATGCCATTCTTTTGACAAACTACCTGAACTCAACATTTGCCATCTGCGGCACACTTCACTTAAGATTTCAATTGTAAGTTATGCTTGTAAAAGGTTTTCACGTGTTCTTGCACAGTTTTCCTTCTGGCATTGTGTGTTGACTGGTACTCAGCGAATAACAAGCAGTCCATCCATCCCAATATGAACAAATCATGCCATGCAGCATGAGACATCTTTAGTTCTACTTTTGAAGAAGGCTCATATTTTATGTAGTATGTCTAATTAGTGCAAGCGTCGTAGTTTATTTCTGGGCAACACATGGGCTAATAATACAGTGCAGCAAAACAGCACCCCTAGCACATGGGAATTGTCATGATTCACGAGTTGCTTGTGCCTACTCCATATGAACTTTAACTGGCAGAATCTTTCAGTTCCCAGCATAGAGTTAATGACACATTTTCAACATAATCTTCATTGCGGTCTTATTACCCGGGTATTTTATTCATTTTATTCTATTCATGTTTTTCTTGAATATCTCATAGATTCACGGTCATATAGCCCTTCGGCCCAACGCCCATGCCGACCAACACGCCCCATCTACACTGATCCAACCTGCCAACATTTGCCCCTCAACCCTCTGAACCTATTTTATCCATGTACCTTTCCAAATGTTTTCTTTAAACATTGTGATAGTACCTGCCTCAACTACCTCCTCTGGCAGCTTGTTCCATATACCTACCACCCAATGTTGCCCCGCAGGTTACTATGCAATCTTCCCCCCTTCACCTTAAACCTATGTCCTCTGGTTCTTTATTCCCCTTCTCTGGGTAAAAGACCATGCATTTATCCTATCTATTCCTCTCATGATCTTATAGATCTCTATAAGATCACTTCTCATCCTCCTGTGCTCCAAGTCCTAGCCTGCTCAACCTCTCTCTATAGCTCAGGCCCTCGAGTCCTGGCAACATTGTCATAAATCTTTGCTGCAACCTTTCCAGTTTAACAAAATCTTTCCGATAACAGGGTCTACACTCATTCTGTCCGAAGCCAATTGCACCCATTCCTCAGAGGACTGCAACTGCTGCTGAAACGCCGTGAAGAATTAGCACAGCCACAAGTTAAAAAAAAGGCTGAAGGGTGAATAGTCACTGACTGTATAGCTTTCGTTAAATTGGATGTACAAAAATGGGTGGCACAGTGTCGCAGCGGTAGAGTTGCTGCCTCACAGCTCAAGAGACCAGGGTTGGATTCCGACTACGGGTGTTGTCTGAATGGAAATTGTACATTCTCCCTGCGATTGTGTGGGTTTTCTCCGGATGCTGCTGTTTCCTCCCACACTCCAAAGATGTGCAGGCTTTTTAGGTTAATTGGCTTGGATAAAATTGTAAATTTTAAACTTTCGTAGGATCGTGCTAGTGTACGGTGTGATCGCTGGTCGCCACGAACTCGGTGGGACGATGGGCCTGTTTTCACGCAGCATCTGTAAACTAAACTAAACTAAAAATGCATGACTACCTTCTTTCAGTGTTAATGATTCGTGCTAAATGGACAAATGGAGATAATCAGCAACTGAGGGAGGGCAAAGCAGGAAATGTGCAGGAATGGGATGTTAGACTCGCCTTTATCCTTAATCACTCAAGATGTGGGCACTGCTACAGATCAGCATGTAGTAATCATACATAATTGCCACTAAGCAGGTGCCGAGAAGCAGTTTCGCGGTTGTGTTTGTGGTGTAGCAACTTGCACAGTAAAGCCTATTTGTGTCCTTTGGCAGAATTAGCTACATTGCTGCCTCTCTCGTGCATCTCGTCGATTACTAGATGTCATGATCCTAATGCTGGACATGCCGGTATCTTGAGTTCCACTTGCCAACCATCATTGAGGAGTGCAAAACCATCATCAAAATTTATAACAGCCCCTCTTCAGTCTGAAAAAGGGTCCTGACCCAAAACTCCACCCATCCTTTTTCTCCAAAGATGCTGCCTGACCCGCTGAGTTACACTTGGAGTCTGTCTTTTACATCAGCCATATTACAAATACATGGTCACAGAATCAGAGAGTCATACACCATGGAAACAGGCCCTTCGGCCCAAGTTACCCATGCAAACCAAGTTGCTCCATCTACACTCTAGTCCCACCTGCCTTCATTTGGCCCATCTCCCTCAAAACCTTTCCTATCTGTCCAAGGTGCAGAGGTTCCATTGCAGGTAGAGAAAAAGTTGCCAGCTCAACTTATTAATTGCAGGTTACAAAATAATGACAGCAGTCGAGTTTAGTTTAGTTTAGTTTATTGTCAGGTGTACTGAGGTACTGTGAAAAGCTTTTTTGTTGTGTGCTAACCATTCAGCAGAAAGTCTATACATGATTACAATTGAGCTGTACACAGTGTACAGATACACGATAAAGCGAATAACATTTAATGCAAGATAAACCCAGTAAAGTCTGATTAAATGTAGTCCGAGTGTCTTCAATTACGTAGATGGTATCTTAGGACCATTCTCTATTGTTGGCAGGATGCCTGATAACAGCTGGGGCAAAACTGTACCCTAGAATACCCTGATAACAGTCGCAGGACAGGGATAATCCTTGTATACTGACCACAGAGGAGTGGCCACTTGAAAGCTAACTTGCAGGGCTGTGACACTGGAAAGTAGAACAGGCAAATGTAAGTGATGCCTTAATCTTCCACCATCTTAAATGTTGGATAGTACCATTTAGGAATGATAAAAAAAAGGGCTGCTAGTAGCCTGCTGAGAATGTTTGGAATGACCTGTGCGAGTTGACATTCTGGGAAAACAAATCTAACAAATAATGATGCATTAGTGTGGCTTTAATGTGAGAGATGCAGTGTTCAAGAGAGATGTAAGGGTCAAGTTTTTTTTTTACACAGAGGGTAGCGAGTGCTTGGGGTGGTGGTGGTGGCAGATACGATAATGGCATTTAACAGACTTTTGGATAACGCATCGATATGCAGGGAATGGAGGGATATGGATTATGTGCAGGCTGATAAGGATAGGTCTTGTCTTCATGTCAGCACAGACATAGTGGACCAAATGGCCTGTTCCTATGCTCTATTGTTGCATGTTCTTTGCTCAATGTTCTATCCCTTTTCTATCACTGTGCGCAAGCGCCTCAAGTTGTCGGGAGTGGATGAGAATGTGCGACAACATAGAATCTGTGTGAACGGGAGATCGATGGTCGGTGTGGACTCGGTGGGCCAAAGGGCCCATTTCCACGCTGTATCTTTCAATCAATCATTTCAATAAACCAATGCATGTACTACCATACTTGACAATTGGTTGAGTTGCACTAAAATGAATTATTTATGTGTGATGCAGAGATAAAATTGGAAGCTGTTAAAATGTGAAGAGACCCACACTGTGCTGGGCAATTTTGCAATGTTCCTGTTATTCATAGATCTTTCATGAAAAAAAAACTTTAATCTCTTTATGGTGAGTTTTATAAGATACAGTTCAGATATAAGGAAACCTTATTAATGGAAATAAACTACTGTATTACTTGGTCCATGTCAAATTGCATGCGCTGAAATATGTTGCAAAGAAAAACAGAATAGTTTGGGTCAGTGACACTGATAAACCAGTTGTTTTTTCGCTCTCATGCTTTATAATCTCTCCTCTTCATCTGCCTTGCCTTTTCAGGACCTCAAGACAATGTGATTTCAGGTACATTCACAAATGCATTCATATTCCTTTGTTTTTTTCTCTGTTGAATGTCAAATTCTTGGAAATACAAATGAATTTCTTTGGAATTTCTTTCTACTACATTGGTTTCAATAAATAAGCCATGGAGTGGGCACAGATAAGAAAGTAGAATAAGTTAAGATCTTTCTGCTTTTGTGCCCCATAATACTGTATCAAGAAAAGTGCAATCACTGAAATAAATATCGTGGAATGCAGTCATTTTATAAAATTCATTGAAATGTCTTTCCTTTGAGACAGTGCCGTCTTGAGCCACCCACGTATAATGCACCGACATGTAAGAGATGAGAGGAAGGAGCCTGGGAGATCAGAGGGCACACACAGGATAAAGAAATCACTTATCTACTTTTTTAACCTTACTTCATGAACTGTCTTCCCAGCTCAGCATTTAAAACATCATGCAAACCTACATGTCTTCAGGTTAAAAGGAAATCAGCAACAATTTTTAACTTTGGCTCTGTCAATTCTCTTTGTTAAGTTAATAGATTCATCTGCCGGCCTCTGTAATTGGAGGGTTGTGCCTCACACCAGCAGTCATCACAGTTTAATATTTAATTACATTTATAGATATTAAGTAACTGTAGGCTTGATTTCAGTTAAATTTATTCTGCAATAATTCCTAAAGGAAATTGTTCCACTGGGCATCCATCAAATAAAGTGACTTTTGCTTAAATGTATACATTCGTCTTCTGTTATGTATCAAGCTGCACTGAAGTAGCAGCTAAAGTGAATTATTTTCACATTTCCTTGCCTGTCTCTTTACCTTTAATCAGTCGAAAAATGAATTAAAAAATATTTGAGGAATATACCAGGGCTGATAATGTTGTAGTGTTAGCAGAATGCAATGTGTGTGGTGAATTGATCTTGCCTGCATTTGTGAGATCAGTTTACTTAAATTAGCAGAAACCACTGCCAATATAGGTTCAGGTCAAAGAAATGTGGCAAATTACTGAGAGTCAAAAGTTGTTTAAATGTACTGTTAAATTTCCAGATCTTATGGATGGAAGAAGATAGAACATATACCATAGACCAGTACAGCACAGGAAGAGGCCCTTTGGCCCACTATGTCTGTGCTGAAGTTGATGTCTTGTGTCTGTCCTGACTTCAACATCCTGGGATCCCTTTGTCGAGGGCCGCCAGCGTGAATCTCTGCCCAGCTTGGCCTGTGGACTTCGGGAGCCGCGGCTACCGGTAGGAAGTGGCCGATTCAGAAGTCCAAGCCGCTGAGAATGTTCTCCCGTTCCGACGTTGGAACTCCATCATCCGGCGAGCGGGCCTGAACATCGGGCCGCCCGTAGCGGCAACAGCGAGGGGTTCAGGAGCCCCCTGACCACGGGTGAACAACAGAGGAGGATGACTGAACTTTGGTGCCTTCCCTCACAGTGGGAAACTTTGATCCCGCTGTGTGGGGATGTTTATGTTAAAGACTATCGTGTTGTGTGCTTTTTAAAAATTCGTATGGCTGTATGGTGACGACACATTTCACTGTACCAATTGGTACATGTGACTAATAAATGTCTCTTGTCTCTCTCTCTTGCACATGATCTGTATCTCTCTATTCCCCGCATATCCATGTGCCTATCGAACTGCCTCTTAAACACCACTGTCATACCTCTGCTTCCACCACCACTCCTGACAGTGCAGTCCAAGTACCACCACTCTGCCCAAACTTGCCCAAGGCATCTCCTTTAAGGATAGACACAAAATGCAGGTGTAACTCAGTGGGTCCATTCCACCAGTATTTTATGTCAATCTTCAGTATAAACCAACATCTGCAGTTCCTTCCATCACATTTCCTTTAAACTTTAGAACCAAGGAATTGCTGAAGCTGGTTTACACTAAGTGCTGGACTAATGGGCCTGTCCCACATGGTCGCCACATGTTCGCGGGTGATTGCCGGAGAGTCCCGTTCATGGTCGTGAGGAGTTCCCGCATTCTGGGAACTAGTCGCTGAAATGCGAGAACTCCTCACGACATGTTGAAAAATTAGCGGCAACTAGAATGAAGCCGTCATGGAGAGTAGCGAGAGTTCTTGAGCCATAGGTGGGTCGCCAGGAGGTCCTGGTGGGTTGCCAGGAGGTCGGAGGTTCTCGTAGATTGTAGCCGGTACTGACCGATGAATTTCATTGGCTCATTGGGGAAAAAAATGGTAGGTAGTAGTTTTCAGAACCAAGGATAACCGACCGGTAATGTTAAATGTCTGCCGAGCTTCACAGCCTTGTATCTCTGGCTTCTTAAAGGTTGTCTCCACTCCTTAACCATATAACCATATAACCATATAACAATTACAGCACGGAAACAGGCCCTCTCGGCCCTTCCAGTCCGTGCCGACCATTTGTTTTCCCCTAGTCCCATCTACCTGCACTCAGGCCATACTACTCCATTCCCTTCACGTCCATATACCTATCCGCTTTACTTTTAAATGTTAAAATCGATCCTGCCTCCACCACTTCTGCTGGAAGCTCATTCCACACAGCCACCACCCTCTGAGTAAAGAAGTTCCCCCTCACGTTACCCCTAAACTTCTGTCCCTTAATTCTCATGTCATGCCCTCTTGTTTGAATCTTCCCTACCCTCAATGGGAAAAATGTATCCACGTCAACTCTGTCTACCCCTTTCATCATTTTAAAGACCTCAATCAAGTCCCCCCTTAACCTTCTGCGCTCCAAAGAATAAAGACCTAACTTGTTCAACCTTTCTCTGTAACATAGTTGCTGGAACCCTGGCAACATTCTAGTAAATTTCCTCTGTACTCTCTCTATTTTGTTGACATCCTATAACTAGGCGACCAAAATTGTACACCATACTCCAGAATTGGTCTTACCAATGCCTTGTACAATTTTAACATTACTTCCCTACTCCTATATTCAATGCTCTGATTTATAAAGGGTCCTTCTCCCCCTTCTTTTAAAGGACTTACCAAACACTGTGCTTTAGCCATCTTTTACAGCGCCAACCTACCTGTTCATCGTGCCTGTTTCACCTTGGCTTTGCACCGTGTGATTTTTTTAGACTGTGCTACCCCCACTTGCCCCATCTCCCGCCTGCATAACGGGCTGGTGAAGGAAGCGATGTGTTTGTGTGTGTGTGTTCCACTCTGACAGTCGTTGTTCTTGTTGCCGGTTTTTCAGGTGACTGCCGGCAACTTGACAGACCCATAACTCTTTGGGTCAGGCAACATCTCTGAAGAACGTGAATAGGTGATGTTTCGGGTTGGGACCTTTCTTCAGTCATCTATTGATTTACTTTGAGCTGACTTATCTTCCTATTTTCCACTCCCAGTCCTTCAAGTATAAACTCCCAAACAAGAGCACAAGATCCTTATGTAGAAAGGAACTGCAGATATTGGGTTACACCGAAGATGGCACCAAATGCTGGAAAGGAGTAGGTGACGTTTCGGGTCGAGACCCTTCTTCAGTTGATCACTAGATGGTTGACAGCCTTGGACAACTGTATAGAATCAATCACATCTGACAAAGGAGAGAATTATATGCTTTAAGAAGATTAGCACAAGGACCATGAATTAGATATATATTCCATGATTGTATATTACAAAATGTTGCCTGTCATCCTGTTTCACATCTGCTGTTGGACTGCACCATGCCTTAGCACAACCTTACAGATTTTCCATAGTTTTCTTATGCAAGTCCATTCATCACTGGAGCACGCAACCAAACAGCAACTTATAATTGAAAATGTTAATGCTCCGTTATCATTGCACATCACAGTGTCATAACACAGAGTATGTTCCTTTCTGACTACGGAATGAGCTGCAGGCTGTGGAAACTTGCAACATCGCAGCAATATTTCAAGCAGGAACTGTATTATTCAAAGATGCTGCAAATATTACAAGAAGATTCAAAACCCGTTCCTGTATAAAAACTCCATCACACATGGAGTCTCTCTCAAGCCGATGGAAAATGAACGTGAAGCAAAACAGGTGCAAGCCTGCAACATTAGACTCTAGAAACACAGCTAGGAAACAGGCCCTTCGGACGAGTCCGAACTGACCAGTACACTAACACTAACCTACATACTAGGAACAATTTAACTGAAGCTAATTATCCTACAAACCTGTACGGCTTTGGAGTGTGGGAGGAAACCGGAGCACCTAGAGAAAACCCACAGGGTCACAGGGAGAACGTACAAACTCCACACAGACAGCACCCGTAATCAGGATTGGACCCGGGCCTCTGGTGCTGTGAGGCAGCAACTGTACCACTGCGCCACCGTGACGTTGTTTAACTTTTCCACTGGCTAGGACAGGAAATGGACAAAAGTCCTCTCAAATACAAACTACAACTGGCCCAAACTAGTCACATCTGCACGGCGAATGTGCACTGCTTTCTTGTTCCACATTGTCCCATATTAGAACTTGGCAATGAGTGCAACAGACCATACCGTCAACCCCTCTGATATTTATCTCTTTTGTATTCCCATTCCATTTGCATCAGCAAAGGTAACTGTGGACAATGATACCAACTTTCATACATATCTGTGACCAGCTGTTTAGAGGTGGATGGGGTTCGTCGCAGAGAACAAAGGGGAACCTGGCGTGGCAGGGGGGGCGCGGCGCTGAAAACTAAGGGGGACTCGGTGGTGGGGACGAAGAAGGGATGAGTACTTTTTGTAACTTTGTCGGCACCTTTGTGGTGACTCTTTTGTGTACTTTGTATTCAAAATCAAATACTTTCACTGCAGCTAGCCGGGTACAAGTGACATCATCAGATGATGATGGCCATGTTACTTTTTCCCCTTGAAAATTTTAAAGAGAAGTCGCAGGTGCCGTAAATCTGATACCAAGACGATGGGCATGGTGGCACAGTTGTCGTGTTGTTGCCAGACAGCACCAGAGAACCGGGTTTGGTCCTGACTACCGGTGCTGTCTCTACAGAGTTTGTACGTTCTCCCCGTGACCTGCGTGGGTTTTCTCTGGGTGCTCCGGTTTCCTCCCACACACCAAAGATGCACAGGTTTACAGGCTAATTGTCTTGGTAAAATTGTAAATAGTCCCAAGTGAGTGGAGAACAATGCTAGTGTAGCTGGTCGGCGTGAACGCGATGGGCTGAAGGGCCTGTTTTCGTGCTTTATCTCTGAACTAAAATCTAAGACCTCTTTCAAGTGTACCCCTGGAGGAGTTTCGGGAACTAAGGAGTAAGCTAAAAAAGTAAATCAGAAGGGCAAAAAGGGGACAGGCGATAGATCTGCCAGATAGCATTAAGTAGAATCACATTGAGATATTATAAGCACATACAGGGAAAAAGTGTAACCAGAGAGAGCGAAGAACCCCTCAGGAATCAATGCTGGTCAACTCTTTGCAGAGCAACAGGAGATGGGCAAGGTCTTCGATGAGTATTTCTTCTCTGTTTTTACCGTGGAGAAAGACAGGAGGATTGGGGATCTTCAGAACAGTCAATATTAGAGTCGCAGATGTGCTGAATACCCTGATGCGTATGAAGATAAACAAATCTCCCAAGCCTGATCAAATATACCTCAGGACATTGTGGGAAGCTGAGCGGAAAATGCAGGAGCCCTCACTGAGATTTATGTCATTGTTAAATACAGTTGAGGTGCTGGATGACAGGATGGCAAATGTTGTGCCTCTATTCAAGTATCTCAATAAACAGATAAAGTGCAATAGGCTGTTATAGTTCAGAGTTTGTTTGAAGTTGTGATTAATAGTCTGATGGCTGTGGGGAAGAAACTGTTCCTGACCCTGGATGTCGCAGATTTCGGGCTCCTGCACCTGATGGCAGCGGGGAGATGAGTGTGTGGCCAGGATGGTGTGGGGCCTTGATGAGGCTGGCATCGTTTTTGAGGCAGCGACTGTGATAGATCCCCTTGATGGTAGGGAGGTCAGAGCCGATGATGGACTGGGCAGTGTTTACAACTTTTTGCAGCCTTTTCTGCTCCTGGATGCTCAGGTTGCCGTACCAAGCCACGATGCAACCGGTCAGCATGCTCTCTACTGTGCACCTGTAGAAGTTCGAGAGAGTCCTCCTTGACATACCGACTCTCCGTAATCTTCTCAGGAAGTAGAGGCGCTGATGTGCTTTCTTTATGATTGCATCAGTTTTCTAGGACCAGGAGAGATCTCCAGAAATATGCATGCCCAGGAATTTGAAGCTCTTGACCCTTCCACCATCGACCCATTGATATAAACGGGACTGTGGGTCCCCATCCTACCCCTTCCGAAGTCCACAATCAGTTCCTTGGTTTTGCTGGTGTTGAGAGCCAGGTTATTGTGCTGGCACCATTTGGTCAATCGGTCAATCTCACTTCTGTACTCTGACTCGTCCCCATCAGTGATACGTCGCACATCAGTGGTGCCGTCGGCGAACTTGATGATGGAGTTTGTACTATGTCCGGCTAGAGTATAGCGTGAGTACAGCAGGGGGCTGAGCACGCAGCCTTGAGATGCTCCCATGCTGATTGTTATCAAGGATCACATATTTCCACCAAAACGGACAGACTGGTGTTGTGAATGAGGAAGTCGAGGATCCAATTGCATAGGGATGCGCAGAGACCCAGTTCTGCGAGTTTGGCAACCAGCTTGGAGGGGATGATGGTATTAAATGCTGAGCTGTAATCAATGAATAACAGCCTGACATATGAGTTTTTGTTGTCCAAGTGGTCCAGAGCGGAGTGGAGAGCCAGTGAGATCGCATTCACCGTTGATCTGTTGTGGCGGTAAGTGAACTGCAGTGGATCCAGGTTTTTGTCGAGGTATGAGTTGATTTGCGCCATGATCAGCCTCTCAAAGCACTTCATCACCATAGAAGTTAGTGCCACTGGGCATAGTCATTGAGGCACGTCACCTTGCTCTTCTTGGGCACCGATATTATTGATGCCCTTTTAAAGCAGGTGGGAACCTCAGACCTCTGAAGTGAGAGGTTGAAAATGTCCGTAAAAAGTCCAGCCAGTTGGTTCGCACAGGTTTTTAAAACACACCTGGGTATACCATCACGTCCAAGCGCTTTCTGAGGGTTCAACCCTCTGACATCATAGAAACATAGAAACATAGAAAATAGGTGCAGGAGGAGGCCATTCGGCCCTTCGAGCCAGCACCGCCATTCATTGTGATCATGGCTGATCATCCGCTATCTATAACCCGCGCCTGCCTTCTCCCCATACCCCTTGACTCCACTAGCCCCTAGAGCTCTATCCAACTCTCTCTTAAATCCATCCAGTGATTTGGCCTCCACTGCCCTCTGTCGCAGGGAATTCCATAAATTCACAACTCTCTGGGTAAAAAGGTTTTTTCTCACCTCAGTCTTAAATAACCTCCCCTTTATTCTAAGACTGTGGCCCCTGGTTCTGGACTCACCCAACATTGGGAACATTTTTCCTGCATCTAGTTTGTCCAGTCCTTTTATAATTTTATATGTTTCTATAAGATTCCCCCTCATCCTTCTAAACTCCAGCCTGGAGCAGAAGTCCCTTTTGGCCAGTGAATACAAGCCTAGTCTTTTCAATCTTTCCTCATATGACAGTCCCGCCATCCCAGGGATCAATCTCGTGAACCTACGCTGCACTGCCTCAATCAATGTCCTTCCTCAAATTAGGAGACCAAAACTGTACACAATACTCCAGATGTGGTCTCACCAGAGCCCTGTACAACTGCAGAAGAACCACTTTACTCCTGTACTGAAATCCTCTTGTTATGAAGCCACTGTGACTGTGACCGAAATACCATCATGGCGAATGGGGGCTCGGGAAGGCACATCAGTGTTCTCCCTATCAAAGCGTGCGTAAAACGCATTGAGCTCATCAGGGAGTGATGCTTCGCTGACATTTGAGCTCCTATTTTTGCCTTGTAGGAGGTGATTGCATTCAAGCCCCGCCACAGTTGCCGAACATCCGTCTCATCCTCCAGCCTAGAGCAGAAGTCCCTTTTGGCCTTTTTGATGTATCTGGACTTCTTTTGGACCTCTGTATCTCCAGATCCGAATGCCCGGAATCTGATCTTCAGAAGAATGCGGGTCACAGGGTTCATCTAAGGCTTCTGGTTAGGAAACGCTCAGAAGGTTTTTGTTGGAAACGATGTAGAACGGGAGATTGGACAAATTTGGATTGTTTTCTCTGGTGTCAGAGGCTGAAGGGAGACCTGATAAAAGTTTACAAAATTATGAGAGCGTAGGTGAGGTATACGTTCAGAAACATTTTCCCAGGGTGGAAATTTCAGAGATTGGAGAGTATAGCTTTAAGGTGAGAGGGACAAAGTTTAAAGGAAACATCTACTCAGCATTGACTTTGCTCCAACGGAACAATTGCGCCGTCTAGCCGAACATACAACTGCCGACGGCACTCTCCAGCTACTCTCATCCAATATAAAAAGAGGCTGGCCAGACAGGCAATCCAGCGCACCACTGGAGTGCAGCCGTTTTTCGTACTCTGTGATGAACTGGTAATACAGGACGGTGTCATAGTTAAGGGCCACAAAGTCGTGAACCCTTCATCCTTACGAGACGAATACTACAAAGAGGCACACAGCGGCCACCCAGGCACCGATGCCATGCTGGCCCACGCACAAAATATGTTTTACTGGCCTGGCATGGCCAAGTACATACGGGACAGGACAGCCTCCTGCCCCATCTGCAACAGCCTGGCGCCGCACCAACAGAGACAGCCCCTGTCACAACAACCTCCACCAGCACTGCCCTGGACGTCGCTGGCGGCAGACATTTTCGAATGGCACGATAAACATTATCTAGTCCTGGTCGAACCCTACTCTAACAGGTTCAAACTTGATTTACTGCCCTCTATCACATCAGAAATCGTCATTCAAAAGCTACAGAGACACTTCTCCACATTTGGCGCAGCTGTCCACTTGCAAACCGACAACGGAAGACAATTTACCTGCCACGTGTTCAAACACTTTGCCAACCGATGGAATTTCCACCATGTCACGAGCAGCCCCGAATACCCACGAAGTAACGGGCTCGCTGAACGGGCCATCAGAAGTGCAAAACAGCTAATGGAACGCGCCCACCTCTTAAACTTCAGAAACATCGCTAGAGATGGGATCCTGGGCATACCAGCCCAACGCCTGATGTCCAGAACAACAAGACCACCGAAACCAATTGCCCAGCAGAAGCTGGTGCCACAGGTGCTGAAGCCAGCCATGATCCAGAAGCGCATCCAGGAGAAACACGACATCCAGAAACGATCACATCACAAGTCCAGCAAACCACTTAAACCATTACTGCCGGGCCAAGTCGTCTGTTTGCAAACTACTTTGAGACATTCCCGTCTTGGTTGCGTTGTTGGCCCGCCCAAAGAACCCCGATCCCACCTTGTCGACATCGATGGCGCCTTGTACCATCGGAGCCGCCAATGCTTGCTAGCTGTGAAGGAACTACATCCCCCACCAGCTGATCCTTTCGCTCCACCTCTACTGTTCCAGCCTTCTGATTCCTGACTGATTCCTGGAATGTCAGGATTTTCATATGAAGAACGATTGGATAGACTCAGCTTGTACTCGCTAGAATTTAGAAGATTGAGGGGGGATCTTATAGAAACTTACAAAATTCTTAAGGGGTTGGACAGGCTAGATGCAGGAAGATTGTTCCCGATGTTGGGGAAGTCCAGGACAAGGGGTCACAGTTTAAGGATAAAGGGAAAATCTTTTAGGACCGAGATGAGAAAATCATTTTTCACATGGAGAGTGGTGAATCTCTGGAATTCTCTGCCACAGAAGGTAGTTGAGGCCAGTTTGTTGGCTATATTTAAGAGGGAGTTAGATGTGGCCCTTGTAGCTAAAGGGATCAGGGGGTATGGAGTGGGCAGGTAAGGGATACTGAGCTGAATGATCAGCCATGACCATATTGAATGGTGGTGCAGGCACGAAGGGCCGAATGGCCTACTCCTGCACCTATTTTCTATGTTTCTATATCTATGTTTCTATGTCTGCTGCCGTGGCCACTACTAGTCCCAGCATGTCCCTTTCTCCACCGCGACCGGCGGCTATGACTAACTACAACACTACCTCTCCCGCATGCTCTCCCTATCAGTCACTACGAGTGTCCCCTGCTGCTTTCTCATCATGGCTTTGCGTCCCGCCAGGTTAAGTAGGAGGGAAGCCTTGACAGCGTCTGGTTCATTTCGGTGGGCGATATTGATGTAGTGTTCGTAGTCAATTCCAAAGAGTCTCTATTGTTCCCCGATGTCAGAATCGATGATAAGCTGCGCAGGCTTTCTGCATGATTGAGCCATAGTGATGCAAGAAAAACTGATAAACAGAAATAAAAACCAATAAACGGACGCAGTAGGTAACTCCAAGCTTAATGACACCATGTAAATAAGCAAGCTGCACCATCTGGAGTTCAAGATCATCTTTAATCAGTACACATAGTATAGCGGTACAGCAGGTTGTTAGTTGTTAGTTCATCGTTACCCCTTCCAAGACTGACCAGTATAGGAAGTGGGTTTTAGTATGAATCATACAGTAAGGTGGGGTTAGTGATGCTATTTCTACTATGATTGGTTCACATGCAATAAAAAATCTATATTCAGGGCAGGTTTTTATTACACTGTGGTGGGAGCTTGGAACATGCTGCCAGGTGTAGTGGTGAGGCAGATTAGATAGTGGCATTTAAGAGGCTTTTGGATTGGCAGATAGATATGCGGGGGTTGGAGGACAGCGAAGATTTGTTTAACTTGGCATTGTGTTCGGTGCAGATATTGTGGGCTGAAGAGCCTGTTCCAGTGCTGTACTTCTCTATGTTCTATGTTTAAGCCATTTAGTTCATATTTCTTCACACAGAGAGTGAATGTGGAGAGGATATTTCCAGTGGTGGGAGGGTCTAGGACCACTGGGCACAGCCTCAAAATAAAAGGACATAACTTTAGGATGGAGATGAGGAGGAATTGTTTTAGCCAGACGGTGGTGAATCTGTGCAATTCCTTGCCACAGGCAGCTGTGGAGGCCAAATCATTGAGTATTTTTAAAGCAGAGATTTGATAGGTTCTTGATTAGTAAGGGTGTCAGGTTACAATGAGAAGGCAGGAGAATAGGGTTGAGAGGCCGAATAGCTTAAATCTGTTCCCATGGTCTTATGTTCATCTGACAATGACAGACAAAGTAATGGGAATAAGCATTAGTTGATTTCAGATAATGAGCTTCCTTTAACAATTCCTCACACCCCCTTCCCAACCATCCTACCCACCTATAGCCTTTGCAGCACAAATGTCTTAATACATAGGGAGAACAATGATAAATGCCAAAATAATCAAAAAGCAGATGACTATGCAGCTTGTAGGATTATTGTACCAAAGTTTACCAATGCCCAGTGCAAGGTCATAACTTAATATTATTTTATCAGATTATTTATGCTTATCAAACTAATGCTGGTGATCCACTCCTCATCTGAGACTTCAACTAGAATGATTGACCTATTCTCAACAAGACTGGCATTCAACAGAAAAGTTGTTGCCTGAGATTGTCCCTGTGGCAAGGTCATCACTGGAAACATGTTCCAGGCCATCACCTCCGTGTGTCGTGTAGGTAGGAACTGCAGATGCTGGTCCCCTTCCCATTCCTGCTAAACATTTTAACTCCCCTTCCCATTCCCATACTGACTTTTCTGTCCTAGGCCTCCTCCACTGTCAGAGTGAGGTCTAATGCATATTGGAGGAACAGCACCTAATATTTTGTTTGTGCAGCTTACAACCCAGCAGTATGAATATAGATTTCTCTAATTTCAAGTAACCCTTGCATCCTCTCTCTCTCCATCCCTCCCAGCCCTAGTTCTCTGACTAGTTTCACTGTCCGTCCGATTAATTTTCCTGATTGTATGTCATTGTCGCCTTAGCTAACAACGCCCCATTCTGCATTTCCTTTACACTGCTTTGATCTGTCATTTTCACACCCTACCCTTCCATATCTCTAGACTCCCTCTCCCCTGACCCTCAGTCTGAAGAAGGGTCTCGACCCAAAACATCACCCATACCCCATCTCCAGTGATGTTGCCTGTCCCTCTGTCACTCCAGCATTTTGTGTCTTCCTCCATGTATCTCTGCCCTGCGTAAACTTCCCCGGAAGTGGTCTTATTTATCTTGTTAAAGGAGGCTCCAATTGATTTTTTTCCTCAGCTGAAGAACTCCAAAATGAAGGGAAGGAGTTAGTTTCCATTTCTGGAGGAGTCAAATGTTTGCTGCAACATGTACAGAATTTTGCAGCACGACACAGACCATTAAACTGCATCGGTCTGTTAGTTGTTTATGGTCCATCTCCTCCCGTTCCATCTTCATCATTTCAACCTTGCAGCTTTTTCTCGTTTTATTTTGTTTTCTTATAGTCATGTTGTTTACTTCAAAAAGCACGAAAGGAATTGCCTCAACTTGCTTTGGTAGCACGTTTCACATTCTAACTGTTCTCAGCACAAATAAATATCTTCCTTCTCTGCTGTATATAAAAAAAAACGATCTTGTGTATATATATATGGAGACTTTTTCAGGACACTTTTCCCTGAAGCACGCTTTTCAAGCCAATCACCCTAGATTTTTATTTGAATATCTCTAAATCGTCTTTGTGGTCAAGAATTTTTTTTTGAGATCTGTAATCTTTTCGTTATGGTGCTATTCTTTAAATATTTTTTTTTTTTAATACTTTCTCCAGTTAGACTGTGGAGTTAGGTACAAAACACTAATTGAACCTGACCAAAATCTAATACAACAGTGGACCAGGCAGCATCTCTGGAGAAAAGGAATAGGTGACGTTTTGGTTCAGGACCCTTCGTTACACTGATTGCATGGGATAGGAGAGCAGGCGATCTTCTTCAATATAGGCCTACCTTGAGGAGATTACGCAGTGAAATAGTGAAGCAGACAAGATGTGAAAAAAATGAACTGCAGAAGCTGGTTTACACCAAAGATAGACGCTAAATGCTGGCGTAACTGATAGCAGTCACCTCTGGAGCCATAGGAGCCACTTGATGAAATACATCTAAGCTGGCAGTCTAGTGCAATTGTGAAGATGATGGATTGTCAGAGGTACTCTCTGTTGGATAAGAAACTAAACCAAACCCCTTTCTGCTCTCTAAGGTGAGCTCAAAAGATCCCGCTGCACTGCTTTGAATAAGAGATGGGTTATTATCCTCCATGTCCCAGCCAATATTTCCCCTTCAATCAACATCACTAAAACAGATAGGTGGGGAGTGGGGGGGGGGGGGGGAGGGGGGGAGATGGGGGAGGAATATGGAGGTGAGAAAATGCCAGAACAAATCAGGCCTGGCAACAGATGACCTCAGGTAGGGTGGATTCCAATAATTGCCACTCCCTGTCTCCTCCTCTCCCTCCCTCTCTCCTTCTCCCTCACTCTCCTCTCCCCATCTCCCTCCCTCCATTCCTCCCCCTCTCCCTTCTTCCCCCTCACAGACACACACACATGCAAGCGCACACACACGCGCATTCGCACACACACACAAACACACACAAACATACACAAACACAAACAAACATACACAAACAAACACACAAATGTGCACACACACATAAACACACACAAATACATACAAAGATACCCACACACACACAGAAATGTTTCAATTGTTCCAAACAAACTGATATATCTATTAATTTCAATGGTTTAATTAGCAAAGTGTGATTTACCCATCATCGGGGTAAGCCAAGCATACAGAACTGGGCCAGTGTATTCATCTCTGCAGTTTCCTGACTGCCAGCAAACTATTGTCATGTGCAGTGGCATTCATAGCATCTGGCAGTGTGCTTCACTTGAGCTGTGATTGTTCTGCATGTTCTAATTATTCTGCATCAATGAATGATGGATAATTTCACCAATTATTGATTGCTGGTGACTGATGAAGGGTTTGTTGGCTATTTGTGGGTGTGAGGGTGTAGAGGACAGTAACAGATTGGGCCCTCGTGACAGTTAAAGTAAGATAGCTGTTATAAACGGTCCAGAAAATACGCAATAAACCATTACCGGGCTACAAGGCAGCTAATCAGGTATCTGTCCTGGATAAATGTAGTTTTCAATCATTTGAAGCTTACAGCAATACTTTTAGTACAAAAGACAACAATGCTGGAATTTATGATAATTTGACCCAGTCATGGCTTGTAACAATAACATCCAGGTTCATATTTTGTCACACTACAACAGTGACCACATTTGTAAATGACCTTGCTGGGACATTATGAAGTAATAAAGGATGCTACATAAATATAAGACTTAATTTTTGTTTTACATTACTGTCGAAAATAAGGGCAGATGTCTCAGGTTTGGTAGATGCTGGGAGAACAGAAGGGTTTGAATCAATTACACTGAAGTGCCACCTGATGCATCAGAAATTCTTCAGCGTCTAATCTATTTTTCCAGCTGTTTCTATTCAGCAAGTGGTGGTAGCCTACCTTTTCAACTCCTCCACAAAGTGAATGGAGCACCCTAGGTTGCTTCTGGAGAGAGAGTTTTAACAAACAGCAGGTAAGCGAAGCTTCAGTTTTGACAATAAGTAATAACCCAGCTAGTTTTCCTGAAATAAATAAAATAACATTAAAATATTAACAATTTAGCTGTGCTGTGCCTGTTATCCTTTTGTGTAATTTTAGGCAATTAACAGCAAAGCACACAAATCCCACAACACCGACAGCAATCATACGAAAATCAAGCCCTGTTGTCAGATTTAGGGTGGAGAACTAAACTGCCTTCTTCCATGCATTTGTGAGCTTTTAATATTGGTATGCCAAAGGTAAAGACTGGAGTATTGTCCACCAGCCTGTATTAAATTATGAATTGGAATAACATAAATACTTAACAGCACTAACATAATCTAATCCCAGACACACCCTCTTCTCCCCTCTCCCATCAGGCAAGAGGTACAGAAGTTTGAAAACGTACACCTCCAGATTCAGGGCCAGTGTGGGAATCTTGTATCTTCCCAGTTGATACGAGGCAACTGATCCATCCTATCACCAACATGCACCCCCCTTATCCAGAGTAAAGAAAACATTGGGGCGCAAAACAGTGGGCCGAAGGGCACTGTATCTCTGAACTAAATATGACACAGGGGCCCCAGGAGTTGAACTCGAACCCCCAATGTTCTGCCTGCTCCTCATGGGAACTAAACTGTGGCCACGAGTTGACCCAGAGGCAGATCACTCTTCCAATGGTCTCTCCAAACTCCCAGTGGCAGCGGGCTTTTCAACTGGATACAGGCAATGTTGTCAATGTACCAGTGCCACCCACCTGATCCGGCCACTGTCTAAATACCCAGCACCCATTTTGAAGCAAGGTGAGGGGCGGGTGGGGAGGTGTTGTTCCCAGTCTGCATTTATCCCATAGTCAATATTACTAAAACAGATGATGTGGCCTTTGTACAGTACTATTAGTGAGATCTAGCTGTCACCGGCTGATTGGATCTGGAAGTGGACCAATACATCTGTAAATAAAATTGAACGACTCAGACATCTTTTCATTTGCACAATTGATTTTATTATAATAATTTTAATATATTAATGTTTCAAATCCATGCATTGAAGGAAGAATATTTCACAGCCCATCCCTAACCCCAACCTTAAACTTAACCCTAGCCGGGCGTCACCCGCAGGACAGCATACGTCAGCGTGTGACAGGGCACAAGCCATGATGAGACACCCAGATGTCGCCCCTGGATTTTGAACATTCCAAAATCTAGTGGCGACAGGCAGACACCGTGTGTCACTACATGCGTCACGCCGCGTCACGCCCGACCACGACGCATAACCTCTTTTCAGGCTGTCGTCAAAAATGACGCCCAAGTGGGACAGGTCCTTCATGCTGAGAAACTTGAGTGCAAGGCTTGCGAAGGCATCATCGGCAGCAAACCTCCCTGGCCAGGGATCACCTCGATCACCAAGAAGAAGTGGAAGTCGGCCCATCTACATCAGTGTACTAGCTGTGGAGTGCCACAGACCTTGGACAGCGTTAACAAACTGAGGACTGCCATCAAAGATAAAGTCACACTTTGGGAGACCAAACCGGGCACTGCAAGAAGAGGTAGAAGTAGGACCACCTACATCAGTGTACTGCGGAACGACACATGTTTTGACAGCATTAACAAACTGAGGACTGCCATGTTAGATAAACTGGTCTGAGGTGCTGTATTCGTGGAACCATGGATGGCATATAGGCTAAGGCCAACGAATGCCCTTCCATTAGTAAAAGTAGTGGTAAATGGCAATATGCATTCAGGAGCACCTGAATGATTTTGCAGCATCATGCCAGCATGCTGAGTGCTGAATGACAGTGAACTAAGAACTCAATACAGTCATGCGAGTCAGCATCGTTCAACAATTGTAACACTGAGTGCTTTTTTTAACTTGTACTTATCATGCTACTCACCTTTATGTGACATTTACCAGGAGCATCTGAATGATTATGTAGCATCATGCCAGCATGTTAGATTGTTTGGTAAGCTATATGATGGATTTTATATGTTACTAGACTATGTCGGACCCGTTGGGTCCCAGCATCACATTGGAGGGCTGGTCCCCCAACGCAATATTCCACCTCTCCACCCATTCCAATATTGGTGGCCAGTGTGTGGGGGCTTTCTGGAGTGCTAGTGTGGATGTTGTGGGTTGTTGGGACAGGTTTCCAGAGGGTATAGACATTGTGGGCCAAATGGATTCTCGGGCTGGTGGCTCAGTCACTCACGGCTGGTGGGCTGGCAATTGCCTTGAAATTCCATAGCTATTCCTTGAAATTCCATTTCAAGCAGGGTGCAAGGCCACCAAATTCAAGTGCAGTTTCATACCATTTCCAGCAGGGTGCAAGGCCACTAAAGACAGTGAGCTGTGACCTCTCCCTCCTCCATCTTGCAGAGACTGAGCCATGCACACACTTCTGGGTTTTATAGTCCCTCCCCCCATCCCACCAGAAGGGGTGTGGCCTTCAAGGTGTGATTGACAGGAGAGAGAATCTCAACATTTTTTACACACTAGTAACTCTTTTATTTTTCATTAATGGGAAAAATCCTCGGCACCTGATGAGCGGAGGGGGACTCTGAGTAAGATGGCCAAAACTCACAGCCGTACGTGGTAGCGTTTTGTCTAAAATTAATATAAAGCGCAAACAGGAAGTAGTCAAGATTAGACTTTTAATTATATAGAAGGCAGCTTTAATTAGGCAAGGCTGCTTTAATTAGGCAAGGCAACTTTAATTAGGCAAGACAACTTTAATTAGGGATGGTAACTTTAATTAGGCAAGGCAACTTTAATTAGGCAAGGCAACTTTAATTAGGCAAGGCAACTATAATTAGGCAACACAACTTTAGCATTTCCAAACCAAAGGCAACACAGCTTTAGCATTTCCAAACCAAAGGCAACACAGCTTTAGCATTTCCAAACTATATTTTCAAACCACATTAAGGGCACTGACAGGTCAGTAAAACCACTCACAGTTTAGTGTTATCCACAGCTCTGACTGAGAGACGTGACCTTCTCGCTCCCACATCTTGCAGAGACTGACTGAGGCACTCAACACTTCTGGGTTTTAAATTCCCTCCGGAAGGGGCGTGGCCTTCAGGAGAGAGAATCTCACCATATTTTAAACACTAATAACTCTTTTATTTTTCATCGATGGGAAAAATCCTCTTGTTCTGCGCAGCGGAGGGGGACTCGGAATAGAATGGCCAAAAATCACAGCCGTAAGTGGCAGCTTTTTTTTTCTAAAATCAACATACAGAACAACAGGAAGTGGTCAAGATCAGACTTCTAGTAATATAGATGTTATTATATGTTATTGAGTCAAAATCAAGAATTATAAATTTCCAATCAAAAACACTGATTTTCAGGCATCAAAATACGGATATGCTCGGTGAAACTTGGCAACTCTGCAATTATTTACAATCACATTGTGTTTCAGAATTCAAAATGTGATTTGTAATCTTGTTTATGAGTCATCATGGAACTAGAGTTTGTTATAATAGTATGACAGTAAAATAGGTTAGTTTGAAAGCGATTATAGTTATATAAATGCGCGATTTAGTTTCATGGTGGAAAGTGAAGTCAAACTAAACATTGTATTCACATCACTATTCCATGTTGAAATTTATGTGATGTGAAGTTGTTAGGTAAGGAGGACCATTAAAGGTTCACTGCACACACTAACACCGTCTAACAATAATAGGCAATCATATCAACACATAAAACATTTTCTGTAAAAAGGTTTTCTTTACTGCAAAATCCTACAGTATTTTATTTGCACTTTTTGCATGCTCTTTCATAACATTTTACATAACATTTTACTACAGTACAACTTGATTATTAAAAGAAGGACAACTTCAATTCTTGATCTAATTAAAATGTATACAACATGACCCCAATCACCCCATTCCACCCACTCATTCATCTTGACCACCAAAATTATAAATATTAGTCATAAATTTGGTGAAAAAATGCTCTAAAATAAGGCTCAGAATGCACCAGAGAGCATCTAAAACCCCAGAGCTTCCAGGGCCCTGATGTGGGCCCTGGACCCCGGCCACAAGGGAGTTTGCGCTTCACGTCCTGATGTGCTCTGCGCGCACATTATTTCACATAACATTTTTGTAATACTGTCATGCCACCCCCCTATTTGAAAAGCTTCATATGGGCCTGCTGCCATCCCAAGTACCGCATTGGAGAGTTTCAAACTATCTTTATTCTAACTTTACTGGCCTTTAACTTGCACTAAATGTTATTCCCATTTTCCTGTATCTGTACACAGTGGGTGGCTTGATTGTAATCATGTAGAGTCTTTCCGCTAACAAAAAACCTTTTCACTGTACCTCAGTACACGTGACAATAATAAACTAAACTAAACTAAACTATTGTCAGTGTTTGGCATTTCTGTGGATCATGATATTCAGCTTCTGAATGAAATCTAGATCAACAATGTGACAATTAAAAATAGCCTAAAAGGCAAAGTGTCGAAAGAGATTGGCCAAAAATCATGCTTTTTTTGCTGATTTCACCAGGATAATGCCTTTTCCATGATCAAGTGCCTAAATCAGCCTTTTTTTGCAGTTATGCTGGAAGGTCATGCTATTTTCTCTATTTGTACCATGAATACAATGACTTTTCTATGTTAATACGTTAATATGAATGTTATTATTAACATAGTACAACTTACAAGAAAACTTCACCACTGGGGCGAAACCGGGGGTGCCACCATTGGTCATTCAGTTGTTCATGCAGCTGCCCGCTGGTTCAGCCTTCTCCAAGAACTATTTAAGAAAGAACTGCAGGTGCTGGAAAAATCGAAGGTAGACAAACAATACTGGAGAAACTCAGCGGGTGAGGCAGAATCTATGAAGAAAAGGATTAGGCGACGTTTTGGGTCAAGACCCTTCTTCAGACTGATGTGGGGGGGGGGGGGCGGTAAAAAGAATGGAAGAGGCGGAGACAGTAGGACTAGGAGGAGAGCTGAGAAGGGAGAAAATGGAGAAGACAAGGGCTATCTAAAATTAGAGGAGTCAATGTTGATGCCGCTGGGGTGTGGACTACCCAAGCTTGTCTCCTCATCCATTTACTGCTGGCTCCAGTCGCAAATCTGAGTTTGGATGATCTATGCAAGGCATTCATTGATGCTGGAATTCCACTGTGGACATTAGGAAACAAATCTCTCAGAGGTTTTTTAGAGAAATACACAAAGGAACATATACCAATCAAGTCATCATTACGGAAAAATTATGTTGACAGTAACTTCAACATTGTTGTGCAGAAAAATAGAGGTGAAGTTGCACGCAACAAAATAAGGATCAATAGATGAGACAACCAATGCTGTGGGGAGATATGTTGCCATTGTGGACATCGGTAAACTGGAGGCAGGTCAACAATCAAAGGAGTATTTATTGACATCGGAAGTATTGGGAAAGTCAAACAGCACAAATATCGCTCAGTTGTTTACATCTTAACTTGCTCTACTTTGGCCAGAAGTTATAAAACACGAGAATGTTCTTCTGTTTGTGACTTAAAGTTTTATTCCCCAAAATGTTGCATTTGACATGCTTAGCTCCAGGACTTCATAGAATTGCCAAGCACATATGTAGCTTGTTTCCAAATGTCGATCGCCTAGTTTCCAACGGTTTCCTAGTTTTCTCAAAGCACCATCACATGTGCAGTTGTTCAAGGATATGGCACCCGAGATTCCGCTACCTCCTCAGCCCTCCTCATGTAGCCACTAGGTGAGGTACATGAATCTCTGCTGTACTCTACAATGCTGCACATTGTGAAAAGATAAAATATATCATCAACTGTTTTGAAGAAGAAGAATCTGCTGCAGTCAGGATCGTCAGTGAAATCATAGAAACATAGAAACGTAGAAAATAGGTGCAGGAGTAGGCCATTCGGCCCTTCGAGCCTGCACCGCCATTCAATATGATCATGGCTGATCATCCAACTCAGTATCCCGTACCTGCCTTCTATCCATACCCCCTGATCCCCTTCGCCACAAGGGCCACATCTAACTCCCTCTTAAATATAGCCAATGAACTGGCCTCAACTACCTTCTGTGGCAGAGAATTCCAGAGATTCACCACTCTCTGTGTGAAAAATGTTTTTCTCATCTCGGTCCTACAAGACTTCCCACTTATCCTTAAACTGTGACGCCTTGTTCTGGACTTCCCCAACATCGGGAACAATCTTCCTGCATCTAGCCTGTCCAACCACTTAAGAATTTTTTACGTTTCTATAAGATCCCCCCTCAATCTTTGAAATTCTAGCGAGTACATGCTGAGTCTATCCAGTCTTTCTTCATATGAAAGTCCTGACATCCCAGGAATCAGTCTGGTGAACCTTCTCTGTACTCCCTCTATGGCAAGAATGTCTTTCCTCAGGTTAGGAGACCAAAACTGTACGCAATACTCCATGTGTGGTCTCATCAAGAGTGCATCCTCTTCTACCTCTTCTTGCAGTGCCCGGTTTGGTCTCCCATGTGTGGTCTCATTAGAGTGCATCTGCCATGCATTTGCCCACTCACCCAACCTATCCAAGTCAACTTGAAGCCTCCTAGCATCCTCCTCACAGCTAACACTGTCCCCAGCTTCGTGTTATCCACAAACTTGGAGATGTTGCATTCAATTCCCTTGTCCAAATCATGAATATATATTGCAAATAGCTGGGGTCCCAGCACCGAGCCTTGCGGTACCCCACTAGTCACTGCCTGCCATTCTGAAAAGGACCTGTTTACTCCTACTCTTTGCATCTTGTCTGCCAGCAAGTTCTCTATCCACATCAATACTGAACCCCCAATACCGTGTGCCTTAAGTTTGCATACTAATCTCTTATGTGGGACCTTGTTGAAAGCCTCCTGAAAGTCCAGATATAACACATCCACTGGTTCTCCCTTAACCACTCTACTAGTTCCATCATCGAAAAATTCTATAAGATTCGTCAGACATGATTTACCTTTCATAAATCCATGCTGACTTTGTCCAATGATTTCACCACTTTCCAAATGTGCTGCTATTCCATCTTTAATAACTGACTCTAGCAGTTTCCCCACTACCGATGTTAGACTAACTGGTCTGTAATTCCTCTTTTTCTCCCTCCCTCCCTTTTTAAAAAGTGTGGTTACATTAGCTACCCTCTAATCCTCAGGAACTACTCCAGAATCTAAAGAGTTTTGAAAAATTATCACTAGTGCATCCACTATTTCTGGAGCTACTTCCTTCAGTACTCTGGGATTTATCGGCCTTTAATCCATTCAATTTACCTAACACCACTTCACAGCGAACCTGGATTTCATTTGATCCCCAGTCCCCTGCTATTTCCGGCAGATTATTTATGTCTTCCTTAGTGAAAACAGAACCAAAGTAGTTATTCAATTGGTCTGCCATGTCCTTGTTCCCCATGATCAATTCACCGGTTTCTGACTGCAAGGGACCTACATTTGTTTTAACTAATCTTTTTCTCTTCACATATCTATAAAAGCTTTTGCAGTCAGTTTTTATGTTCCCTGCCAGTTTTCTTTCATAATCTATTTTCCCTTTCCTAATTAATCTCTTTGTCCTCCTCTGCTGGACTCTCTCCCAGTCCTCTGGTAGGCTGCTTTTTCTGGCTAATTTGTATGCTTCATCTTTTGTTTTGATACTATCCCTGATTTCCCTTGTTATCCATGGATGTACTACCTTCCCTGATTTATTATTTTTTCCAAACTGGGATGAATAATTGTTGTAGTCCATCCATGCAGTCTTTAAATGCCTTCCATTGCCTGTCCACCATCAACCCTTTAAGAGTCAATTGTCAGTCTATCTTGGCCAATTCTTGTCTCATACCCTCAAACTTACCTTTCTTTAAGTTCAAGTTTAAGTTTCTGAATTAATTATGTCACTCTCCATCCTAATGAAGAACTCAACCATATTATGGTCACTCTTGCCCAAGGGGCCATGCACAACAAGACTGTTAACTAACCCTTCCTCGTTACTCAATACCCAGTCTAGAATAGCCTGCTCTCTCGTTGGTTTCTCTACATGTTGGCTTCATGCAGAAAATGTCCCTCCACTGTGATCCTGTGTTTATTGCTTCCAATTTTACAAACATCCCACAAGCTATCACTTCCCTTGAGGAACGTGGCGAAACATTAGTGAACACTTGCAGGTTTTCAACAAAGTAACTGATGATATTTGTAAATTTCCTGGCAATGTAGGTAAAGACATACAAGGAAAATGTGAGAGAGTGATTTTAGCTCACAAAGATCTTGAAGAAATAGAAAACATAACTAAAGTTTCCAAAGGTAGTTGTAATGCACAATATATCAACATGAATATAGAGTCTGTAGCTTGTTTCGGGTATGCACCAGTGACCTCAGCTGAGGTAGACAGACGTTTTGCACAACTGAAGCATATTCTGTCTGACAGATGGCATAGTTTAACACCAGATAATTTGAAAAAGATGCTGGTAATTTTGTGCAACCAGGCACCCTTGTTCATTTAATGTAGTATACCTTTATATTATCATATTTAACCATATTTTTGTGGTGGAAATAAATGCCTTTTTATGCCTCTTTTGTAATTTTATTGATGCCTTTTTGCCTGCCTTTTTCAGTGCATTTTAGTGCCTAAACATCCTGGCTCTACTGATAACAATAATGTCCGATATGGATTTGGGTCCTTTTATAATCCCATACTCCTGGTGGTTTTGATTAACCGCTGGCAGAGCAAGGTTGCAAACATACTTCTTTGTTAATTATCCTTCTCTAAGAAGTACATTTAGTGATTGCAGTATGTTCGTATATTGATCTTGCAACCAGCTGAGGTTCTGATGAGTTCCACATAGTTTCTCCATTATCCCTGTTTCGTGATGTTATGCTATGTGTGGTGTTCTTGAATAGATTTACCATAGACCCAATCTCTGTGCTGGCTGGTGTTAAGTGAGGCTGCAACATCTCCCCACCCATTTTAGATGGACACAAAATTCTGGAGTAACTCTGCAGGTCAGACTGAAGAAGGGTCTCAACCTGAAACGTCGCCTATTCCTTTTCTCTAGAGATGTTGCCTGACCCGTTGAGGTACTCCAGCATTTTGTGTCTTTCTTTGGTGAAAACCAGCATTTGCAGTTCTTCCCTTCCCACCATTTTTCTCTGTCTCCCATGAAAACACTGTACCTCCTCTCCAGCATGCATTATGTTATATGGTGTCGATCTACAAGACAAAGGATCAAACTGCTCAACCTACTCTGTCTCAGCTCGAGAACCAAGGTCGACCCAGCTCATGTCCATGAGCTGCAGTAAGCAGATGACATTTTGCATGTGCATGTCATGCAGCTTAAGAAAGAATGAGTTCCACCCTTACAAACTTCCCTATACAGTATATAAATGCCCATGCTGTACAACAATGTCCTCCCAGAACAGTGCCTATGAGACTCTGGAAAGCATGAACCCCTTCCCATATCTCAAGATCCACCTTCAATGTTCCCACACAATGCCTGTAGTTGGAAAAGAGTGATTGAAGATCAAAATATTAAACCTGGAGAACGGCCAATTGTCCACCAAGAAACAATGATATATGTGCTTTTGTGTGATTCTGTGACATGGATTATATATAACAAAGCACTGGAGAAATATCATCAATATTCTCTCTGCAAGTCTTCCAAATCCATAGATAGAATCAATATAAATATCATGTCCTTGATCAAATCTTTGGTCAATGTTCCCATTATTGAGGCTCTTATCGTGTTCTGTTGCTTCTGATGATTAGACCACATTGTTCAAATGTCTGACACTAAAAGAGAAAATATATTTCAAGCTCCATCACAACATGGGACCATGTCAGTAGTGACAAAGACTGAAAAACATCCAACAGGCTTGCTGCTAATGATTGGCCTCAGTGTTAATGTGAATCACCACAGAGCAATGCTACGGCAGTTGTAATACTCTCTTCAGCAGAGATACCATTCAACTGGCTTGCTCTATAATAGGCGTCCATATTCTTGAATGTTGTAGGAGCGGAATCCATCCAGCCAACTGGAAAGTACTCTCCCAAGCTCTTGACCTGCCTGGTAGAAGATGGTAAGGCTTTTGGCATCTGGTCAGAGTATCAACATAGTCACAGCAAAGCTCTATAATTGATCCATAATCTTACGGGTGGAGAACACCTGATCATTTCATCTTCTCATCCTCTCCGGTCCTATTCAAAATGAGAGAGAAGAAGATGTGGCATTCACTCTTTCTCATTTGTAGCTACAGCCTTTGGCGTAGCTATCCTTCACCAAAGCAGATCTATCAACTAATACTTGTGAACGGGTGAGATTACCTGCAACAATCAATAAGAGTAGTTTTGCCTGAATATCTTAATAACAGATTCCAGAAATATTTGTACCATTGACATTAGGTGACTACGTCTCCAATATTCTATGTTATCTCTGATAGCTTCTTTCAATGCCAGTGGAAAGCAATGCATTTTCTGCACAAAAAAAGTTACCAAGTTCACATAACAATATCCATGACCCAATAATTCGATAGAAGTTGTGATCCCAATATTGATCCCAAGGGCAGGTAGGGTAGAAGGGTCAATAGGGGGGTGGAAGTGCGTAGAATAGCTGGAGGATCCGTTCATACCAGGATGCTGGGCATTTCTTACATAACTTTAATTTCCATGGGAAAGGTTGTGCTTGAATCTTTCCTCTGGGTTCATACAAAGTGGACTCAGTCTCTCCGAGTGGAATGCCTAGTCCCAGAGCAGACGGAAGGATTTCATCCAGCATTTGAATGGCTGCACTGATGGTGAAAGAAAGATATGTTCTTCTTTAGTGTAGGAAGGAACTGCAGATGCTGGTTTAAACTGAAGATAGGCATAAAAAGCCGAAGTAACTCAGTGGGTTAGACTGCTGTCTGTCCAACCCGCTGAGTTACACCAGCTTTTTACGTCTATCTTAAGTTCCTCTTTAGGTTAGCTGGGGATCTGATCTAACTGAGACAGCTGATGAGATCTTACATGTGCCAGTGTGCTGCGCCATCTATGCAAATGTTAACCCACAGGATTTACTTACTTACTTACTGCCTATTATGCCTCCTGCCATGTAGGGCAGCAACGAAGATCCTCCACTCCTGTCTGTTCTGGGCTAGCTTCTGGACATTAACCCAGGTCAGGTCCATTGTTTTGATTTCCTCCTCTACAGTTCGACGACAGGTGGTTTTGAGTCTCCCTCTTTTCCTTTTCCCTTCCGGTGCAGGGCTATTCTTGGCATGCTGTCTGGTTCTCTTCTCAGTATATGGCCAATCCAGTTCCAGCGCCTTCTCTTATGTTTGGCATTTAGAACTTCCAGTGGCTTCCTTTCGACTTTCACCATTGACATTGATCCGAGCATCTGTCGATAGCCCTGGAAGTCCATCACGCCCAGTAATGTTGATTCTTTCAGTTACTGTTTCCGTAACATATTTGTTTTACGAGACAGGGTTGTTAGCCTGTTACATTTTAGACTTTAGAGATACAGCGTAGAAAACAGGCCCTTCGGTGACCAGTGATCAGTGTCCGCGCTGTCCAGTGATCACCCCGAACATTAGCACTATCCTACACGCTAGAGACAATTTACAATTTTTACCGATGCCAATTAACCTAAATTTGGGATGTGGGAGGAATCCGGAGCACCCAGAGAAAACTCACACGGTCACCGGGAGAACGTCAAAAACTCCGTACAGACAGCACCCGTAGACAGGATCGAACCCGGGTCTCTGGCGCTGCAATGCAGCAACTCTACCGCTGCACCACCGTGCCACACTTAACTTGAAAAGACTGTCAAGCACAGTATGTCATTGATTGGCTTCATAAATGATCTTCCTTGCACAATAGGGGGAGAAGTGGTGATGTTCACTGATGATTGCATAATGTTCAATTGTTGTTGTAATTCTTCAGTGAATGAATGGATGATGTAGCAAGACCTAGAAATGTTCAGGCACAGGATGATAAGTGGTAGGTAACGTTCACGTGATGGAAGGGCCAATAATGACCATCTATAACCAGGAAGAATCTAAATACTTACACCTGACATTCAATGTCATTCCTATTGTTGAGGACCCCACTATCAACATATTATAACCATATAACCATATAACAATTACAGCACGGAAACAGGCCCTCTCGGCCCTTCCAGTCCATGCTGACCATTTGTTTTCCCCTAGTCCCATCTACCTGCACTCAGACCATACCCCTCCATTCCCTTCATGTCCATATACCTATCCACTATTATAACAATTACATAACAATTACAGCACGGAGACAGGCCCTCTCGGCCCTTCCAGTCCGTGCCGGCATTATGGGTCACCACTGATGAGAAACTCAACTGGACCAATTGTACATGTAACCTGCCGGTCAGAAACTGGGTATCTATGGTAAGTGAATCTCCTCCAGATACTCCAGAGTTTCCCTCCATCTGACTTGTTTATACTTTCAATCTGTTCTATTCAGCATTTGCGTAGCTTGATAGACTTGTCAACTAGTCATTACCCAGCCTTTGTACTTCTGTAATTTCAACAATCGTAAATCAAAGTAATTAAAAATGGCTGTTATCATGTCACTGTGGATAGACAAAGATGCTTTTGTATTGTGCGTGAGAGTGTTTCTAAGAGAGGTGTATTGTACTTGGTCATCACATCAGGCCAAGTCTTTCCCACAAATGTCAATAACGTTCCAAGTCAACCAGCTCCAGCTCAATGACGATTTCATGATGGTTTGCTCTGTTGTTTAATTGATCCGAGCTTTCTTCACAGAATCTAATAATCAGTGCACAAGATTTTATTTGTCAGTCAAAATCTGTTATTTCATAAAATAGAAATAGAAACACTAAATATGTCGGAAGGGACTGCAGATGCTGGTTTAGATTGAAGATAGACATTGGAGTAAGTCAGTGGGACAGGCAGGAACTCTGGATAGAAGGAATGGATGATGTTTTGGTTCTCTAGTTACTCCAGCGTTTTGTGTCTATCTAGAAAACACTGAAAATACGCAGCAGATTATGATGAAAAATATTTGACCTGAAACATAAACTCTTTGTTTTTTTTTCACAGATTCCGTCTGACCTGACTGCTTCCAGCCTTTACTGATTTTGTTCCATCTTTCCACCTTCTGCTGTTTTTCTGTTGATTTTCATCCATTTCATGGTTGAATCCATTGTGCTAGCATAATGCTGCATCTTAACGGGTTCTGTGGTTATGCTGCAGTTTACTCATCCTTATCAAGCTCTTTTACAGCCCCCACTATATTCCTTCCAGTTCATCATTTTCTTCCTCTTCTATATCACCAGAGCCAAATGGATAGTGTTTCACTTGACTTGAAGTGGTGAGTACATTGAATATCAATGACCAGCACATTATGTGGCTTATAGTATTATGGTACACCTCCAACAGCAAGTAGGTATGTCTTAATCCTAGCACAAACTATGTTTCTCATACATGCTACTTTCACTATCAATCACAGGTTTGTATCTTGAGGAATACAATGACACAATATGTGATTGTCAAGCACCCAGAGAAAACCCACCGGTCACAGGAAGAACGTACAAACTCGGGACAGAGAGCATCCGTGGTCAGGATCAAACCCGGATCTCTGGCGCTGTAAGGCAGCAACTACCACTGTGCCCTTTTCAAAATTAAAACATGTTTTATTTGGCTTCAATATGTATGCTGATTTCCTTTGGCTAGTTTTGATGATGGTGCCACTTACCATCTATCCATTAAGCACTTTAAGATCTAGCTCTTACCTGTGTATGAAGGAACTGCAGATGCTGGATTAAACTGAAGATAGACACAAAAAGCTGGAGTAACTCAGCGGGTCGGGCAGCATTTCTGGAGAGAAGGAACGGGTGATGTTTCGGGTCGAGACCCTTCTTCAGACTAAAAGTCACGGGAAAGAGAAACGAGAGATATAGACGATGATGGAGAGCAATGAATGAAAGATATACAACAAAGTAATGATGATAAAGGAAACAGTCTATTGTTAGCTGTTTGTTGGGTGAGAATGAGAAGCTGGTGCGACTTGGGTAGGAAAGGAATGGAGAGAGAGGGATAACTGGGATTATTTGAAGTTAGATAAATCAATATTCATACCACTGGATTGTAAGCTGCCTGAGCAAAATATGAGATGTGCTTTCTTCAATTTGCGTTTAGCCTCATTCTGACAATGGAGGAGGCCTAGGTCAATGTGGGAATGGGAAGGAGAATTAAAGTGCTTAGTAACCGGCAGATCAGGTAGGTTCAGGCACTCTGTGCGAAAGTCTAGCTCTGTGCTTTGTTGTATGTTAACTGTTGCTGAATTATTCTCCTGTGAGGGCATTGGGACATTTCCTTTGATCAAAGATAGAACTGTCAGCAATTACTGTACCTTTGTAAGTGTTAGGAAGTTCAGAGATACAATGTAAATGTGAGAGTATATTGCCAATGAACCTCGTCCAAGTCAGAGGTGGTGCCAGAACAGTGAAACCATTCACTTCAATGACGAAGAACAACTGCAAAGGAGAGTGGAATGTTCACAACTATTTATCTTTTAAACATTATTTGAGTTGGTTCAGTCGTAACCTTTTCAAATGTTTAGTGAAAGGCCAAGTTTTAATTTTTAATTTTTTGACGATTGTATACATACATTTTAATTTTTAATTGATTTTCATCCTTTTTAAATATCTCAATGTTAAAGTCCTTGATTTCATTGTGGGCAAAGACTTGGGGCATAATTTAGTTATATTCTTCTTCGTGGCACGATCTTCAATGGGCTTGTTAGTTGCATTGACAGTTCCATTCGCTGAACGCTGCTTTGAAAGCTTGATGTTATGATGATAGTGCACGCATTTATATACATAGTTTTGTTGTGAGATACAACATGAAAAAAAGCCTGCGGCCCACCTGTACACTGTTATCTGCACACTGTGGATGGCTTGATTGTAATCATGTATAGTCTTTCCGCTGACTGGTTAGCTTGCAACAAAAGTTTTTCACTGTACCTCGGTACATGTGACAATAAACTAAACTAAACTAACCTAAATTAAACCGTGTCCCCACCAAATATCCACTAACCGTTCACTCTAGTTCTATGCTAGGCTACTTTTTCATCCACTCCCTACCCACTAGGGGCATCTTACAGAGGCCAATTAACCTAGAAACCCACACATTTTTGGGATGTGGGAGGAAACTGGAGCACCTGGAGAAAACCCACCTGATCACAGGTGGAACATGCAAACTCCACATCGACAGTACCCGAGGTCAGGATCGAATCCGGGCCTCTAGCACAGTGAGTCTGCAGCGCTACTGGCTGTGCCACTGTGCCATCCATGTAACTTTGCAAGTGATGTGTGCAATTATAATAAACTCCTATAATTCATGGCATAATGCACACAACACATGGCACATCATGTGCATAGTGAAATCACATCAGTGCAAAAACAGGACTAATTTAATGAGCCATTTAGGATGCAATCGAATTTCACGCTCCACATGCCTGCTAGATTAGCCAAAAAAGTGATATTTCTAAGAAAGGGAGGTGAATATTTAGTCAGGGTTTCCAAAATCACTTGTTGTCATGCACACTGCAAAATGTGTTTGGATACGGTTCAATGGTTCAATGGCATTTTACGGTTACAGGTATCTAGGTTCAGTGAAATTCCTTCCTGAATACAATTCAGAAATATATGATGATATATAGGCACCATCATAATTAAACACAAGAATGTAAGAATAGGAGATTACACCGGCAGTACACAAGAGTTGCCATGTTTCCAGCACCATCTTGTACCCTTCAAGTTTCAAAGTACTTTAAATTGTAAAGTCTTAACTTGGCCTTAAGGGCTGGTGTAGGTTGGAACAACAGATGCTTGGTTTATGCCAATGAAAGACATAAAATGCTGGAGTAACTTAACAGGTCAGGCAGCATCTTTGGAGAAAAGGAATAGGTGACGTTTTTGACTGAAGAAGGGTTCCAACCCGAAGCGTCACCAGGTCTTTTTCTCCAGAAATGCTGCCTGGCCTGTTGAGTTATTCCAGCATCTATCTAAAAGGTCGGGTGTCCTGGTGATGGCATTGGGTCAGAGTTGCCTGGCCAGACAATGCTTTGATGTCCTCCAACGCTGTTCGGCCACTCCGCGCCGCTGCAGGCCGCATCTGACCGCTGCGCTCCGCCTCTAGGAGCGGCGCATGATCCAATCGATCCCCAGGCTGCTGCAGGGCCTCTAGCGGCCACTCCATCAATACCCTCGACATGGACACTCACTTCCCATGGCCACCACTCACTTCCCATGACCGTGCATTTCGGTGCCTCTGCAGCTCACGTGGAACACTGCTCTGAGGATCCAGGAGGTGGGCCGCCGCCTGCTCACTGGCACTGGTAGTCTCCTCCGTCCACCACCACTGCCATCGTTGCATTGTCGCCAGGGCTGCATCGTTCCAAGAAGTTGCTTCCCAATGTTAAAAGCAACTTTCTAACTCTCGCTTAAGCTTACAGAGGTGGAAGCTGGTAGGAAACAAGGCACAGAATCAAATACCAACAAGTGGTTCTGTGCTTCTGGACTTGACTGTGACAACCTCGCAGAGCAGCACATTAGCGCAGTGGAAGAGTTGCTGCCTTACAGAACCAGAGACCCAGGTTCGATTCTGACCACGGGTGCTGTCTGTACGGAGATTTTTATGTCCTCCCCGTGACCGAGTGGGTTTCCTCCAGTTTAATCGAATGCTCCTGTTTAACTCCCACACTCCAAAGACGTATATATTTGTAGGTTAATTTGCTTTTGTGAATAGTGTTTGTGTATGGGGGGGGGGGGGGGATTGCTGGTCAGCGTGGACTTTGTGGGCTGAAGGACCCAATTCCGAGGTATCTCTGAAGTCCGAAGTCTAAAGTCTAAAGTTTCAGGCTCAGAGCCCAGAATGCAATAATCATCCTTTAAATAAGGTGTATTCAAATTTGTATTGAAATGTGAAGAAAAGTTTTGAGATGTGGGTTTGGAAAAGCACAGTGAAATTATAGTGGATAGACAAGAAAAGTAATGAGGGGGTGTATGTAATGTTACAAGAAAGAGCTAGTTTGACTGATGCCATCAATTAAAAAAAAAAAAAGAGGCTTGTGTTTAAAAAGCACCTTTCATGGCCTTGGGTCTTTCTGAAGTGCTTTGCAACAAAAAAAGCAGTACTTTGGAGCTGTGAGAAATGTACTAGTCAATTTGTGCAGAGCAAGCAGCCATAATAGTACCAAGGTATTCTGATTTAGTGATGTTGATTGAAGGGAAAATCATTGGCTGGGACATGGAGGATAATAACCCATCTCTTATTCAAAGCAGTGCAGCAGGATCTTCTGAGCTCATCTCAGAGAGTCGAAAGAGGTTTGGTTTAGTGTCTTATCCAAAAGACAGTACCTCCGAAAATCCATCATCTTCACAATTGCACTAGACTGCCAGCTTAGATTTCTTTCATCAAGTGTTTCCAACGGCTCCAGGGGTGACTGCTATCAGTTACTCCAGTATTTTGTTGTCTATCTTTTGTGTAAACCAGCTTCTGCAGTTCATTTTTATTGCATCTTGTCTGCACCACAGCGAAATCTCCTCAAGGTAGGTCTACATTGAAGAAGTTCTCCTGCTCCCCTATCCCCTATCCCCTACAATCAGTGTGAGGAAGGGTCACCAATATCACCTATCCATTTTCTCCAGAGATGCTGCCTGACCCGCTGAATTACTCCAGCATTTTGTGTGATGTATGATGGCTATCAATTTGACCTCTACTGTTTGATTAAATGAAAGATACGGCATGAAAGTAGGCCCTTTGGCCCAATGAGTCCGCACTGACCATCGATCGATCACCTGTTCACACTGACTCTATGTTATCCTACTTTCACATCCACTCCCTGCACATCAGGGGCAATTTACAGCCGCCAGTTAATCTATAAACCCGCACATCTTTGTGATGTGGAAGGAAACCAGAGCACTCGGAAACTCACGCGATCACAGGGAGACGGTGCAAAGTCCACAGACAGCAGCTGAGGTCAGGATCAAACCCGCATTTCTGATGTTGTGAGACAGCAGCTCTACTAGCTACGCCCTGTGTCACGCATTAGAAAAAAAAATAATTAATTATCGTGTGTATGTGCTGACTGTAATGGAATGGGAGGTTGAAATAAGTGTTCTTCTTGTGAAAGACTTGGTGGGAAAGAACGGTGTTTACAAAGATGGAGGATTTTATAGAAAATTAAAAAGGAAAGAAGGAGAAATTGTTTGGAGCTTGTCATACGGTATGCCATATGAAGATGGTGACGATGATAATGATGATTGTGTTTTATATTGATTTGGTTGCATATATTGATGTGCAGTATGAAAGAATTAATCATGTCAATATCTCAGGGATTTAATGGCAGAATGAAAACAACCCAGTCATTAAAACTGGACATAAAGAATTGCAGAAGTTGGTTTACAAAAAAAGATACAAAGTGCTGGAGTAACAGCATTTATGGAGAACATGGATGGTCGATCTTTTAGGGAGGGGACCCTTCAGACTGATTGTAGCAGAGAGGGAGAAAGGTGGAAGAGAGGTGAAGGTGGGACAAAATCTAGCAAGCGATAGGTGGAGATAGACACAAAATGCTGGAGTAACTCAGCAGGTCAGGCAGAAGAAACGTCACCTGTTCCTTTTCTCCAGAGATGCTGTCTGACCCGCTGAGTTACTGCAGCATTTTGTGTCCATCTCTGGTATAAACCAGCATCTGCAGTTTCATCTCACACAACTGATAAGCGGAAGCAGGTGAGGGGGGTTTTGATAGACACATGGTTGTACAAAGCCCAGAAATGAAAAGACAAAAGTTGTGAGTTAAGGATAGAAGAGGCGTGAAATGTGAAGTCAGAGGAAGGAATGTAGGTGGAAGGGAACAGAGGCAAGTTGAAAATAGGGGGGAGGGATGTTGTGTGCAGGAAGGAACTTTAGATGCTCTAGGTTAGTTACCAAAAATTGGAGAATTCAATCTTAGAAAACAAAATACTGAGCTAAATTTCCAAATGAGTAAAGAAAAAAGGCCACCTTGCTGAAGGCTATATTAGGCTGTGGTGAAGATGTATCCTGAATAATGCATTCAACTCCGATCAGGTAATCTTCAAAGCAGTGGGTAAGAAGCACAATGAAGCTGATTACTACTGTCACTGGACCGCAATGTACGGAAAGGTTAGCAAAAGCCAGGCTCCAACCTTGGCAGGAAGCATATGACAAGTGACATTATGAAGGTATACGGGACTCTAAATGGAAGAGAAAAGGTTAATTCCGAGCACTATTTCAAATTAAGTGAATGCTGCAGGACTAGAAAACAATAAATCAAATTGATAAATGGGATGCACTTCTGTATATAATGTGATTAATCCCTGGAATCAAGTTTAAAAACATACAGTAGCAGAAGTAACTCCAAGAGCTCAAACGTAATACAATATAAATGAGTCAGTAGGACTTCAGTGCTGGAATGCCCAATACGGCACTTGCACCTCTGTATCTGTTCACCTACGACCTGCCATGCTTTACCCTGCCAATGAAGTTGGTTAGATGGACAACATCCTTATCTTATGGGAGGTTTATTCAGTAGTCTAATGACAGAAGCTGTTGGGGGGGGGGGATTACAACCTTCACGTGGTCCGCTCTGTTTCGACGGATGCAACCAACCTGGCGTGCACAATCAAAAAAGATCAAATAGAACAAGTTATCCTACAACTTTAGCATGTGCACGCCATACGCAAGAAGAAGACAGAAGCTGTTCCTGAATCTGGCAGTATGTTTTTAAAGCTTTAGCATCCTCTGACCGATGGAAGAGGGGATCAAAGGGATTGCAAGTAGTCCTTGATTATGTTGGCTGCTTTGTTGACGTTGCAAGAAGTGTAGAGGGAGTGGATGTGGATGTGGATGTGGAGTGAGGGGAAGGGGTGTGAGGCTGGTTTGTGGGACGGACTGGGCAGCAACCACAACTTTTTGCAACTTGTCATCTTGGGCTTTTGTTGAGCTGTTGCTAAGGCAATTTGTGATGCATCCAGATAGGGTGCTTTCTACAGTGCATCTCTAGAAATAGTGAGGAATCATTAGAGTCTTGTTGGATTTACTAAGTCTTATGAAGAAATAGAGGTGCTGCTGTGCTTTCTTGACTGTACCATCAATGTAGTTGTCCATCATTGGATTATTGCTAGGAACTTGAAACTCTCAAGCTTTTTCACTTTGGCGCCATTGACACTGACTGGGGCGTTTACATCACCCCGTTTCTTGCAGTTGATGACTAACTCCTTGGTCTAGCTGACATGGAGGGAAAGGTTGTTGACACCATGTTACTGAGCTCTCTATCTCCATCCTCTACTCCTTCTTGTCATTGTTCGACATCCGGACTACTCGGGTTGTGTCATCTGCAAACCTGTAGATGGAGTTAGAGCAGAATTTGTCTGCACTGTCATGAATGTATAGTCAAGGGCTGAGAATGCATCCTTGCCAGTCACCTGTGTTAAGAATGGTCATGGCTGATATTTTGTCATCTATCCTTATTGATTATGGTGTATAAGTCAGGAAGTTGAGGGATACAGTTGTAGAGTGGACGTACTAAGTCCTAGATCCAGGAGTTTGAAGATGAGTTGGGTTGGACTTATGGAAGGTGGAATTATCATTAATAAATAGGAATCATGTTACATCCCTGATAACATTTACTGGTGTTCCTTTAATGGTTACAGTACATGCAGTCATTTTCTGTTTTGCTTCAGGACAGGAAGGTTAGTGGAGTAATGATGATGACAGACTTGGTAGAAACAAGGAACTGCAGATGCTGGTATACAAAAAAGGGCACAAAGTACCAGAGTAACTCAGCGGGTCAGGCAGCATCTCTGGAGAACATGGTCAGGTGATGTTTTGGGTCCGATGAAGGGTCCTGAAACGTCAACGATCAGAATAAAAGGACATACCTTTAGGAAGAAGAGGAGGAATTTATTTAGTCAGAGGGTCGTGAATCTGTGGAATTCATTGCTACAGAAGGCTGAGGAGGCCACGTCAATGGATATTTCCACACTGTATCTCTAAACTAAACTAAAACTAAACTACCTTGAATATATTATTCTGATGTCTGCACATTGCACATGTTACTGCACTCGCCAACGTGCTGTCGAGTTTCAGTCATGCTAAAACGCATACTCGCAATTTGCGAATGAAATTGGAAGTAAATCTTTGCCAGGCCCGTGCAGACTGATTCACGGCACCATTATCAGCATCAATGAACCTTTCATTTTCTGGAAAGTTTCACATCAGCTACGCAATAAAACAAATCTGCCATTATTTTTTTCAAGGTTACGATGGTGGAAAGGAAGGAATTCCAAAGAAATCCAGAACAATAAGCAGTATTCATAAAACAAAAACCACAGACACATCAATTGGTAGTTGCTGTGATCTTTGTCATAATGCACCATAAAACCATCCTAACTATGCATCATAAGTCATTGAGTTAATATTTGCATGTCATTAGTTTACAGTGGGTGACAATTATTCCACACCCACATTAAAAAATACACCGATGATTTATGTTATATGCTTGTTATTCGTTGACCTTCATAACTGTAATGAGATTGAAGCATAATTCCCCATACTGAATCTTCTCTTCCTCATTGACACGTAGTTATTAGATCCTGCCAATTAACATACATAGAATCATAATTGTTAATCTTAATCAGTAGCTCTTCCCAAGCAATGGTCTTTCATTTTCTGTGTTGTATGTTTTCTTATTCTATGAAAGAGGTAAATTAATTGCAATGGGATTGAAATGGGACATAAAGATGGGCAAATAATGGGTGGTGTTATAGGAGGGGTTTTGTTAAGGTTAGTTTATTGTTACTATATTAAAAATTACGTTTCTAACCCATCTTCTTTCTAAGATAAATGCAACTTGACTGAGTTGTTTAGTTTACTTTCGAGATACCGAATGGAAACTTGCCCTAAGGTCACCGAGTCTACGCCGTCCATTTATCACTCATTCACACTAGTTATCCCACTTCACACTAGGGGCAACTTACAGAGGCCAATTAAGCTACAAACCTGCACGTCTTTATGATGTGGGGGGAAACCAAAGCACTCGGAGGAAGCCAATGTGCAATAGAATGAACGTACAAACTTAGAATCACCTGCACACTGGTTCTATCCTACATACTAGAGGCAATTTCACAAACACCAATTAACTACAGCCTAGCATGTCTTTAGGATGTGAGAGGAAGCTGGAACACCCGGAAGAAACACATACAGCCACAGGGTTTAAGTTACAAACTCTGCACAGACAGCACCTGTAGTCAGGATGTAACCCAGGTCTCTGGCGCTGTAAGGCAGCAGCTCTACCGTTGAGTCAATGTGCCTCCCAGGATTTGGCTAAAGACTTGTGAGATTTGGAAAAAGTTGAAATAATTTGTCAAAGTACCAATGTAAAAGAAGGTCAAAATATTGTCTGTAAACAGAATATTTATGGTAACTTTGAATTCTTTTTTATGAAATTAAAATTTCTCAGCAAATGGTTTTGCCAGTGTGGGGGTGAAAATGACCAATATCAGAATAGTCTTATGCTTGCATATCTGTTTAAGAGTCATTTATTGCACAGTAGAGAGCATCATTACCTCTGGGCGAATTAATGCGGCATTGTCATAGATGCTGATTTTCAGAGGAGATATTAAACTAAAACCCCATTTGCTCTCGCTGTTGCCACAACACCATTTTAAGGGAGGACAACAAAGATACTTGGTCATTATTATCCCAGTTACTTGGTCATTGTTTATTCCTTGATTAAAAAATGATTAACATCTTTTTGTTTAAATGGGCGATATAATGGCGCAGCGGTAGAGCTGCTGCCTTACAGCGATAGAGATCCGGGTTCAATCCTGACCACGGGTGCTATCTGTAAGGTGTTTGTACTTTCTCCCCTTAACCTGCGTGGATTTTCTCCAGATGCTCCAGTTTGCTCCAGACACTCCAAAGATGTACAGGTTTGCAGGTTAATTGACTTTGGTAAAATTGTGAGTTGTCCATAGTGTACGTAGGGTTGTATTGGTGGGTGCGACTTGTTTCCACACTGTATCTCTGAACTAAAACAAACTCTTTCCGGGATCTTGCTTCAAAGAAAAGTTTGGATAAGCTTTAGTTTAGAGATACAGTGTGGAAACAAGCCCTTTGTCCCACTGAGTCTGCGCCGACCAAGTGTGTCACGTGTACACTAATACTCTCCCACCTTAGAGACAATTTATGGAAGCAAATAGACAATAGACAATGGACAATAGGTGCAGGAATAGGCCATTCAGCCCTTCGAGCCAGCACCGTCATTCAATGTGATCATGGATGATCATCCCCAATCAGTACCCCGTTCCTGCCTTCTCCCCATATCCCCTGACTCCGCTATTTTTAAGAGCCCTATCTAGCTCTCTCTTGAAAGCATCCAGGTTAGTGTGCAGGAAAGACATGCAGGTTAGTAGGTTAATTGGCTGCCTCCACCGCCCTCTGAGGCAGCCAATTAACCTACTAACCTGCACGTCTTTGGGATGTGTGAACAAACCGGAGCACCCGGAGAAAACCCACGTGGTCAAAGGAGGAATGGACAAACTCTGTACAGAGAGCATCTAGAGTCAGGATCGAACCCGGGTCTCCGGCACTGTAAGGCGATAATAACTCTACCACTGTGCCACCCAGCCATTTGAAATAGGGGTTGCTGAGGAGAGACTTAATTGAAGAACCTAAAAATGAGACAGATAAAATAAAGGTATTTTCCATTCACAGTGGGAACCAACGTCAGGGACATCAATTTAAGCAAATTGACAGCATACAATACAATACAATACAATCATACTTTATTAGCCAAGTATGTTTGTAACATACGAGGAATTTCATCTGCCAAGTCAGTCATACAAATAAAAAGCAACAGAACACACAAAATACTTTTTCACATAAACATTCACCACAGTGACTCCTCCACATTCCTCACTGTGATGGAAGGCGAAAAAAAGTTAAATCTCTTCCCTTCTTTGTCCTCCAGCAGTCGGGGACCTCGAGCCTCCCGTCTATCTTACTCCCGTAGCCGGCGGCGGGCCTCCTCATCGGGGGGCAATCTCAGCTACCCCGCGCTGGGCGATCTGACCGCGGGTCGGGGCTGCTCGAATGTCTCCACCGAGACTGCGAGCCCTTGATGGTAAAATCTGCAGGCCATGGTTGGAGCGATCCCAGGCAAGGAATAGGCCCTGATGATAAGTCCACGCCCCACGGTGGGGCTCAAAGTCAGTCCCGAGCTCCGCAGAGCAACCGGAGATGCGACCGAAAAACAAGGTAAGAGACTGAAAAAAACCATCCTCGAGAGGGAAGGTGAGCAGCTGGAGGTACTTGTGCATGTGGGCATGAATGATGTCGGGAAGAAGAGGAAGGAGGTTTTGCAACAAGAGTTTGGAGAGTTAGGAAGAATACTGAAAAGCAGGGCTTCTAGGATGGTTATCTGGATTGCTTCCTGTACCTCGTGCTGGTGAAGGCAGGAACAGGAAGATAGGGGATGTTAATGTGTGGCTGGGGGCTGGTGCAGGGAGCAGGGATTTAGATTTATAGACCACTGGGATCTCATCTGGGGTAGGGGTGACCTGTACAAAAGGAACGGTTACACCTTAACTGGGGGACCAACGTTCTGGCAGGCAGGTTTGCTAGTGCTACACATGTGGGTTTAAACTAAATAGCGGTGGAGGGGCTGACAACTTGGGAGTATAAAGATGGAGTTAAAGGGGAAGAGAGTACAGAAAACGTTACAAAAGACTCCCGAATTAATGGGAAGGAAAGTTCGAGAAGGGATAAGAGAGTAAGGTCAGGGGCGGTAGTGACCGGTGTGAGAGGGAAGGTGAATACTGAATTTGAAATATGAATGCGCGAAGTATAAGAAATAAAGTGGATGAGCTTGAGGCTCAGTTAGAAATTGGCAAGTATGATGTTGTGGAAATTACAACTACAAGAGGATCAGAGTGGGGAACTGAATATTCAGGGGTATACATCCTATCGAAAAGACAGACAGGTGGGCAGAGAGGGTGGGGTGGCTCTGTTGGTAAGAAATTAAGTTCAGTCACTTGCGAGGGGTGACATAGAATCAGGAGATGTAGTCAGTATGGATAGAACTGAGGAATTATAAAGGTAAAAGGACTCTAATGGGAGTTATCTACAAGCCCCCAAACAGTAGCCTGGATATGGGGTGCAAGTTGTATCAAGAGTTAAAATCGGCATGTAGCAAAGGTAATGCTACGGTGGTTATGAGAGATTTAAACATGCATGTAGACTGGGAAAATCAGGTTGGTACTGGACCCCAAAAAAGGGAATTTGTGGAGTGCCTCCGAGATGGATTCTTAGAACAGCTTGTACTGGAGCCTACCAGGGAGAAGGCAATTCTGGATTGAGTGTTGTGTAATGAACCGGATTTGATAAGGGAACTCAAGGCAAAGGAGCCATTAGGAGGTAGTGACCATAATATGATAAGTTTTAATCTACAATTTGAGAGGAAGAAGGGAAAATCGGAAGTGTCAGTATTACAGTTGAGCAAAGGAGGGAGGAGCTGGCCAAAGTTGACTGGAATGAGACCCTAGAGACCCTAGCAGGGATGACAGTGGAACAACAATGGTAGGTTTTACTGGGAATAATACAGAAGGTACAGGATCAGTTCATTCCAAAGAGGAAGAAAGATTCGAAGGGGAGTAAGAGGCGACCGTGGCTGACAAGGAAAGTTAAGGACAGTATAAAAATAAAAGAGAAGAAGTATAACGTAGCAAAGATGAGCGGGAAGCCAGAGGATTGGGTAACTTTTAAAGCGCAACAGAAGATAACTAAAAAGGCAATACGGGAGAAAAGGTGAGGTACGAAGATAAGCTAGCTAAGAATATAAAGGAGAATAGTAAAAGCTTCTTTAGGTATGTGAAGAGGAAAAAAAATAGTTAAGACAATGTGGGTCACTTGAAAACAGAAACAGGTAAATTTATTATGGGGAACAAGGAAATGGCAGACGAGTTGATCAGCTACTTTGGATCTGTCTTCACGAGGGAAACAAGTCTCCCAGATGTACTAGTGGCCAGAGGACCTAGGGTGATGGAGGAACTGAAGGAAATTCACATTAATCAAGAAATGGTGTTGGGTAGACTGTTGGGACTGAAGGCTGATAAATCCCCAAGGCCTGATGGTCTGTATCTCAGGGTTCATAATGAAGTGGCTCTAGAAATCGTTTTTTTTTTTAAATTTCAAAATATACTTTATTCGAATGATAAATATATACAATACATTAACCTTGCGGAAAATCCATCCGACATTTTCGGAGGCTGTACAATAGATCAATACAGTTTAGACATTTTCTTTTCCCCAAGTTTCCACAAATCAGTCCCCCACTCATGCCACAATGGCGTGGGATACCTTCCCTTATATTGAGGGGCGTCTCCACAATACTGTACCCCCCATGTCCAGCAGCGGAAGGGCCTTAGACTGTGGCCCTCCCCCACCGAGCCTTGGCGTTGGCTGCACCGAGCTTCAGTGCGTCCCTCAGCACGTACTCCTGCAGTCTGCAGCGGGCCAGTCGGCAACATTCCCTGACGGACATCTCGCTCTGCTGGGTGGTGAACAATGCTCGGGCAGACCAAAGGGCGTCTTTTACCGAGTTGATGGCCCTCCAGCAGCACTCGATGTCAGTCTCTGAATGTGTCCCTGGGAACAGTCCGTAAATCACAGAGTCCTCTGTGACGGAGCTGTTCGGGATAAAGCGTACCAGGGACCCTTGCATTTTTCTCCAGACTCTTTTAGCAAAACCACACTCTGTGAAGAGGTGGGCAACCGTCTCCTCGCCATAGCAGCCGTCCCGAGGGCAGCGTGCGCTGGCAGTGAGGTTCCGACGGTGCAGGAAGGATCTGACTGGGAGGGCTCCCCTCACCGCCAGCCAAGCCAGGTCTTGGTGCTTGTTGGTGAGTTCTGGCGATGAGGCATTTTGCCAGACTAGCTGGGCAGTCTGCTCAGGGAACCACGCCACCGGGTCCATAGAGTCCTTTCCCTGCAGTGCCTGCAGGACATTCTGTGCTGACCACTGCCCGATGGACATGTGGTCAAAGGTGTTGGTCCGGAAGAACCCTTCCACGGACGACAGATGGGGCATCTCTAGAAATCATGGATGCATTGGTGATCATTTTCCAATGTTCTATAGATTCAGGATCAGTTCCTGTGGCTTGGAGGGTAGCTAATGTTATCCCACTTTTAAGAAAGGCGGGAGAGAGAAAACAGGGAATTATAGACTAGTTAGCCTGTCATTGGTGGTGGGGATGATGCTGGAGTTAATTTTAAAAGATGAAATAGCAGCACATTTGGATAGCAGTAACAGGATCGGTCCGAGTCAGCATGGATTTATGAAGGGGAAATCATGCTTGACTAATCTTCTGGAATTTTTTGAGGATGTAACTGGGAAAATGGACAAGGGAGAGCCAGTGGATGTCGTGTGCTTAGATTTTCAGAAAACCTTTGATAAGGTCAATAGGAGATTAGTGGGCAAAATTAGAGCACATGGTATTGGGGGTAGGGTACTGACATGGATAGAAAATTAGTTGGCAGACAGGAAACAAAGAGTAGGGATTAACGGGTCCCTTTCAGAATGGCAGGCACTGACTGACTAGTGGGGTGCCGCAAGGCTCGGTGCTGGACTGCAGCTATTTACAATATACATTAATGATTTAGATGAAGGGATTAAAAGTAACATTAGCAAATTTGCAGATGACACAAAGCTGGGTGGCAGTGTGAACTGTTAGGAGGATAGTATGAGGATGCAGGGTGACTTGGACATGTTGGGTGAATGGGCCAATGCATGGGAGATGCAGTTTAGTGGCAAGAATGGGAAGGCAGATTACTATCTGAATGTTGTCAAGTTAGGAAAAGGGGAAGTACAATGAGATCTGGGTGTCCTTGTACATCAGTCAATGAAAGTAAGCATGCAGGTACAACCGGCAGTGAAGAAAGCTAAAGGCATGTTGGCCTTCATAACAAGAGAATTTGAGTATAGGAGCAAAGAGGTCCTTGTGAGACCACCTGAAGTATTGTGTGCCCTGGGGAGACCACACCTGGAGTATTGTGTGAAGTTTTGGTCTCCAAATTTGACGAAGGAGTTTTTTGCTATTGAGGGAGTGCAGCGTAGGTTCACGAGGTTAATTCCCGGGTTGGCGGGACTGTCATATGTTGAAAGAATGGAGCGACTGGGCTTGTATACCCTGGAATTTTGAAGGATGAGGGGATCTTATTGAAGCATATAAGATTATTAAGGGATTGGTCATGCTAGAGGCAGAAAACATGTTCCTGATGTTGGTTGAGTCCGGAACCAGGGTCCACAGTTTAAGAATAAGGGGTAGGCCATATAGAACGAAGGTGAGGAAAAACATTTTCACCCAGAGAGTTGCGAATCTGTGGAATTCTCTGCCTCAGAGGGTAGTGGAGGTCAATTCTCTGGATACTTTCAAGAGAGAGTTAGATAGGGCTCTTAAGGATAGCGGAGTCAAGGGATAAGGTGAGAAGGCAGGAACGGGGTACTGATTGTGGATGGTCAGCCATGATCACAGTGAATGGGGGAACTGGCTCAAAGGGCCTACTCCTGCACCTAATGTCTATTGAATTAATCTGTTTGCACATGCATAGGTAACATTTCAGATCAAGACCCTTCTTCAGATGGGAGAACAAACTTCTTCAGCAGTCTGAAGAAGGGCCTCGACCTGAGACATCACCTATCCATGTTCTCCTGAGATGCTGCTGAATCTGCTGAGTTTGTCCAGAACTTTGTGTCCTTTTATGCATTAACCAGCATCTGCAGATCTTCGTTTCTAACACACTTGCACAGTTTCATGCGGAAAATGGTCAAAATAGCACGAACATCCTAACCATAAATTTATTCTCTACTGACCTTAAGGGGAGCCGTCCTGTGTGGTATGGCTGCCCAGCCTGCAGCTGTCTGTGTTTCACTCTTTTTTTAATTTTTAGTGAGTTAAAATATTTTGTTTGGAGTCTATTCTTTTTTATGTGGATGGTGGGGGGTGGGGAAGGGGGAAACTACTTTTCCTGGTCCCTACCTGGTCGGAGAGGCAGCTTTTCTCCGGGCTGCAACTTTGACCCGTCCTCGCGGCCTGCCAGCGGGCCTGGAGCGGCGTTCCTTGAGGAGGACGCCTAGAACCTCGGCTTCGGCAGCGGCTCAGCGCTGGAGCCCATCGTGGGGCGGAGCGGGCGATGCCTTGCCTGGGTCGCCGCATTGGAGCCCCGGTGAGCTGAAACAGCCGACTAAAAAAACATCGCAGAGCCGCGGGTTTGTGGAGCGGCCAGCTGCGGGCCGCGGCGCTGAATTCAACATCGGGAGCCAGTGGAGGGGAGCTCCATTCAGCACGGCCTTGCTGGCTTTGGAAGCTGCGGACTCCAGTAAGGAAGCGGCCGTTTCAGGTGTCCCAAGCCGCTGAGAGGATTCTCCCGACGCCAGGGCACCATCACCCGGCGAGAACGGCCTGGAACATCGGGCCTCCGTGAAGGCGACTGCGGAGGCCCCAATAGGCCTGACTATGGGAGGACATGGGATGGGGACTGGACATTGTGCCTTCCCTCATAATGGGAACCATTGTGGGGGGATGTTTTTTTGTGTTTAAAATCTTTCTATTATTGTTGTCTGTATTCTTTTTTATGTGCTGCATTGGCAAGAAACATTTCACTACACCAACTGGTGTATGTGACCAATAAATACCTTTGTACCTTGTACCTTTTGTATCTTCAATACAGCTCCATTCATAGAAAAACATTGTGGGATAGAAATGCATACTTTATTGCAGATACTAATTATGCAATGGTAGGTGTAGGCCTATTGTGGTCTGCTTTTGAAATTTTGGATGCATTGAAGTGAATTACTGAGGCGGCACACAACTGGTGAAATACATTCCATGTTGAACAAATGCAACAGAGGGTGAATCTCTATCAGTAAATGTTTCCATTGTTGTGAATAAATAGCGTAGCTACATCACCGCAGTCACAGATTTTCAAATTAACATGTTGTGAAAAGTTCTGATTCAAGGAAGCATATTAAGAAGCTGCACCAGGGCAAGTCTTGCTTCTCAGTCCCTTGAATAAGATTAATCTAACCGAACGCAACCCAACTTTCAACGGATAGAATTTCATTGGACAAAACTATACTGACTGAACCTTAGCCTATCCTCGCCCCACCCCCTACTGCCCTCCTCCCTGCCATCACCCCACCCCTACCCAGCAATATTTAGATGCACAAAGTTGTCCAGTGCCAAACCAGTACCCTTTATCAAGGGTTGCAGTTTAAGCCCAGCATAAACAAGCAATAAATCTACAGTGGCTTGCAAAAGTATTCATACCCCTTGAACTTTTCCACATTTGTCACGTTACAACCACAAACGTAAATGTATTTTATTGGGATTTTATGTGATAGACCAACACAAAGCGGCGCATAATTGTGAAGTGGAAGAAAAATGATACATGGTTTTCAAATCTTTTTACAAATAAAAAACTGAAAAGTGTGGCATGCAAAAGTATTCAGCCCCCTTTACTCTGATACCCCTAAATAAAATTCAGAGCAACCAATTGCCTTCAGAAGTCACCTAATGAGTAAATAGAGTCATCTTGTGTGTAATCTAATCTCAGTATAAATACAGCTCTTCTGTGAAGGCCTCAGAGGTTTGTTAGAGAACATTAGTGAACAAACAGCATCATGAAGCCCAAGGAATACACCGGACAGGTCAGGGATAAAGTTGTGGAGAAGTTTAGAGCAGGGTTAGGTTATAAAAAAATATCCCAAGCTTTGAACATCTCACGGAGCACTGTTCAATCCATCATCCGAAAATGGAAAGAGTATGTCACAACTGCAAACCTACCAAAATATGGCCATCCACCTAAACTAACATGCCGGGCAAGGAAAGCATTGATCTGAGAAGCAGCATAGAGGCCCACGGTAACTCTGGAGGAGCTGCAGAAATCCACAGCTCAGGTGGGAGAATCTGTTCACAGGACAACTATTAGTCGTGCACTCCACAAATCGGGCCTTTATGGAAGAGTGGCAAGAAGAAAGCCATTGTTGAAACAAAGCCATAAGAAGTCCCGTTTGCAGTTTGCCACAAGCCATATGGGTGACACAGCAAACATGTGGAGGAAGGTGCTCTGGTCTGATGAGACCAAAATTGAAGTTTTTGGCCTAAATGCAAAACGCTATGTGTGGTGGAAAACTAACACTGCACATCACCCTGAACACACCATCCCCGTTGTGAAACATGGTGGTGGCAGCGTCATGCTGTGGGGATGCTTTTCTTCAGCAGGGACAGGGAAGCTGGTCAGAGTTGATGGGAAGATGGATGGAGCCAAATACAGGGCAATCTTGGAAGAAAACCTGTTAGAGTCTGCAAAAGACTTGAGACAGGGGCGGAGGTTCACCTTCCAGCAGGACAACAACCCTAAACATACAGCCAGAGCTACAATACAATTAGATCAAAGCATATTCATGTGTTAGAATGGCCCAGTCAATGTCCAGACCTAAATCCAATTGAGAATCTCAGGCAAGACTTGAAAATTGCTGTTCACAGACGCTCTCTATCCAATCTGACTGAGGTTGAGCTATTCTTTTTGAGAATGGGCAAAAATGTCAGTCTCTAGATCTGCAAATCTGGTAGAGACATACGCCAAAAGACTTGCAGCTGTAATTGCAGCGAAAGGTGGTTCTACAAAGTATTGGCTCAGGGGGGCTGAATACTTTTGCACGCCACACTTTTCAGTTTTTTATTTGTAATAAAATTTGGAAACCATGTATCATTTTTCCTTCCACTTCACAATTATGCACCACTTTGTGTTGGTCTATCACATAAAATCCCAATAAAATACATTTACGTTTGTGGATGTAACGTGACAAAATGTGGAAAAGTTCAAGGGGTATGAATACTTTTGCAAGCCACTGTATTTTTGCCCATCCAGTTTCCGATCACTTGCCCATCCGAGGCAGAAAACATGTTCCCGATGTTGGTTGAGTCTGGAACCAGGGTCCACAGTTTAAGAATAAGGGGTAGGCCATATAGAACGAAGATGAGGAAAAGCTTTTTCACCCAGAGAGTTGCGAATCTGTGGAATTCTCTGCCTCTGAAGGCAGTGGAGGCCAATTCTCTGGATACTTTCAAGAGAGAGTTAGATGGGGCTCTTAAAGATAGCAGAGTCAAGGGATAAGGTGAGAAGTTTTAGCCCGGCATATACAAGCAATAAATCTATTTTTGTCCATCCAGTTTCCTTATTGTTGTTTCCACTGAAAATAAATATTAAATGCAGCCAATTGACCTCCAAACCTTCATGCCTTTGGGGTGTGGGTGGAAACCGGAGCACCCGGAGGAAACCCACGAACGGGAAGCTTGGGGAGCACCTGTGGGGATGGACTGCACCTTTTACATGTCCTGAAGCAATGGTCACTGACCTACAACATAAGCACTGATTCTCCTTCTACAGAAGCTGCCTGCAATGTTCGGTATTTGTGGATATTTCAGTGGGTTTTTTTCCCCAGTGATTTGCTTCTTTTACCTGAGGAATTTTAAAGACTTGCTTCTTTGTTAGTTTACATTTTATTTACACCCTTCATAGTTTAGTTTAGTTTAGTTTAATTTGGAGATGCAGCACGGTAATAGGCCCTTCTGCCCACTGAGTCCATGCCAACCACCGATCACCCGCTCATACTACTTCTTTGTTATCCCACTTTCGCATCCACTCCCTACGCAACAGAGGCAATTTACAAGTTAGTTTAGTTTAGTTTAGAGATACAGCGTGGAAACAGACCCTTCGGACCACCGAGTCTGCACTGACCAGCGATCCCCACACATTAACATTATCCTTCACACACACTTGGGACAATTAACAATTTTACCGAAGCCAATTAACCTACTAACCTGGATGTCTTTGGAGTGTGGGAGGAAACCGGAGCGCCCGGAGAAAACCCACACAGGTCACAGGGAGAAAGTACAAACTCCGTACAGAGTTTGTAAGGCAATAGTTCTACTGCTGCTCCACAGTGCCACCCTGTTTTTCATGCAGCCCGTTCTCTGAGCATGTATCCAGGAAGCGAAGCAACAACACTACAGCCATTAGCAAACTGCTACATCTGTGTCGACACTTTTGTGGGTGTGCTGTAAAATGACATGAGATTCAACTTTGGTGGGGTTGGGGAGGGGGAGCAGTGTCATTTTGCAGACAACCGTTCTGATGTAGCACCATTGTTTACAGATGCAGCTTATCCACCTGCCTCTTCTCTGGGTGGTATCATTGGATCACAGTAGTGATTGGTGATAATTACAGGCTGTGGATATGGGACGCGAGCCCAGAAAAGCTTCCGCAGTTTACCAACTGGGAAGCATTAGCAGGATAGTGGAAGCGTCAGCTCACTACTGAGAGAACAGCTGCCAAAAGCAGTGAGGCAAGTGAACTTCCAACAGAGAAAAAGAAAATGGCTTGGCATTAAAGAGCCATCTATTTTGCGATAACTTCTGCTCACCCGAATCAATTATGGACAGTAAACTGATCTGTACCTTGCCTTGATCGAAAATAAATCTGGTAAATAAAAGACTTAGCCGACGTTGGGGTTTTTTACATTTGGACTGGTGCACGGAAGAAAGGATTTAATTTAGGGGTGAAAGACTTGCTGCTGGGAAGGAGATGGGCCTCCATTTACCTCGGAAAACTAGTGACTGCGTAACTAAAGAGAGTTTGTTGTGCCTGAAGGAGGGAGGCTGCATGACTATTTGTTTCAACTGCAAGGAACGGATTTGGGAAAGAGACACCAAACATACTTTCACGCAAATAAAGAAGCCCACAGAAAAGAAAAAGGTCACAAATTCTTTGTTATTTTTAAATGACATCATCAGTGCAGAGATCCCATCTTAACTGTTTTTGGTAAGGTTATAAAAAATACATGATTACAGGGCAAACATGAGGTTTCAACCTCTCATGGATTCCATGGGACTTTTATAGAAGCTCGATTGAGGCCGGTGGCACTTTATATCAATGGGATTCAGATTCCTTTCCTTATCTTTCTCAGAGGGGAATGCCATTGCGATTCTCCACCGAGATTGTCAAGCTGCAATTTCAGTCAAGTTCCCATGACAACATGGGAATCCAACAAGCCTATAAGAAGATTCCAGGTATCCTCGCTGGCTGCTCAGTGGAATATATTAAACCTGAGAACTAACAGCTCTTGGGCACGGAGGTATCAAGGGTGATTTTAATTGTCCAAACACCCAATTTGTTAATGAGGGGTGTGTCATTGTTTAAATTGTGACTCCAGACTGGGATATGTAACTGCTGCTTATTGTTTTGTGTTGTGGCTTTAGTCAAGGATAGTAGGTAGACACCTTCCACTCACAATCATGTAAACATTAGAGGACACAGGGATATAACACCATATTTAGTTTAGTTTAGAGATACAGCATGGAAACAGGCCCTTTGGCCTACCAAGTCCACGGCGACCAACAACCACCCATTCACTACACCCTAGGGGGAATTTTACAGAGGCCAATTAACCTAGAAACCTGTACGTCTTTGGAATGTGGGAGGAAAATGGAGGATGCGGATAAATACCCATGCGGGCATATGGAGAACGTGCAAACTTCCCCCAGTGACAATACCCGTCGTCAGGTTCGAATCCGAGTCTCTGGTGCTGTAAGGCAGCAACTCTACTGCTGCGCCACTGTGCTGCACTCAATGTCACGCTGTTTGTTTAAAATCACGTCCTCTTGCTCCCCCCAACCCAGAGTTTGTGTCTGAAGATGGCGGTGGCAGCGGGCGGAGGAGAAGATCGATAGCTGTGAGTTTGCCAACCGCACCCTTGGAAATGCTCTCGAGGTTCCGAGGTCAGCTACGTATACGTTGAGTTGCCACTTATGGGGCACCGGCAAAGTTACAAAGTGTTCAACGTAGTCCCAATGGCCCCTCTTTCTTTTCTCAGTGGCCTCCCCACGCCACGTCCCTCTTTGTCCTCTTGGCGTCCCCTCCTCGACTGATCTCTGCCACCCACCGTGGGCCCGTTTGACCTGCGGCTGACACTGGCAGCACTGCTGGGCTGGGCCGAACCTTACATCACTGACCCCATGTCACCGCCATGACAATGGGTCATTCAGGACAAGATTAGACTCGATATTTTACAAAATTTAATACTTGGAAGATACAAAATAGCACTGGAAACATAGCAACCCTTTGCGCATTGCCTCAGAGGGAATCTGCTATATTTACTTTGCAATTGCTGCACTCTTGTGCTTATATATGCTTGTGTTTATGTCTAGTATGACTTTAATGAGTTAGTTGTAGGCAATACAAAGAATCTCACTGTATCTAGGTTCATGTAACAATAAAGTACTATTGACTACAGACACAAAATGCCGGGGTACCTCAGTGGGAAGGAATGGGTCGAAAACTTTCTTCCCTGAAACTTTCTTCTCGAGACGCTCATTTTCTTTGGGGATCCTGTCCCACTGAGTTACTCCAGCATTTTGTGTCTGTCTTCGGTGCACACCAGCATCTGCAGTTCCTTTCGACACAAGTTCTATTGACTATTCACTCTTCACTATTGTGTCAATACATTTGTTTCTACCCAATATTTACCTAACAACCTGAAATGCTCCAATTTAAATCACTATAGAAATTGGATAAACATCAGCACACATCCACAGGGTATTATTTTCATATCGAATGCTTTGTTATGTGGCTGATCAGGTATATTATCCAGTATCTAGAGCATGTTAAGGAATTGCTGCAATAGCTGATCCATTCTAAAACGATGCACTGCTGAAGTACATTTATCAAGGAATCAATAGCTTTGTGGAAAGCTTTCATGATGTACACATTACATATGTAACAATTGACTTTATAGGTTATTCTTTACTGAAATGTGAGACATATCCGTGAGCCAAACAGTTTTTAAATTATGTATAACATATAAATGTGCCACCAGTCGTCTATGTGGCATTTTCAGAAGTTCAACAGCAGTTTGCAATAAAATCTGACAAATTATGTCATTATTGAATTTGTCATGTTCAGTACAAAATAGGAATCAATACAAAAAACCTAAGGCAATTGCCACAGCACAGAGCATGCAAACTAATTAAGACATCTACTTCCATAAATCCATTTATCTTTTAGATTTTGTACATAACTGCTAATTATTCATTTACGATAATTCCCTAAAATATAGTACGAAGATCAAACTTCTGCTTTGGGATATAAACAACGATGAACATCATGTGTTCTTCTGGTTATTCAACTGCGGGTGGAAAAGATGTGGAAGAATAATGTGTTCAGCCACTTAGGCAGTTGACAATACAAGAATTTTTCCAATGGTCATTGCTAAATAGTCTTTCCCCAAGATGGTGTAACAGTGTGGCAACTCTTTGCGCTCTGGACCCAGAGGGGAATCTACAATCACAGAGTCATAGATTCATGCAGTGTGGAAACAGGCCCTTCATCCCAACCTGCCCACACCGACCAACATGTCCCATCTACATTAATCCCACCTGTCTGCGTTTGGCCCATATCCCCCTAAACCTGTCCTATCTACGTACCTGTCCAAATGTTTCTTAAACATTGCGATAGTACCTGCCTCAACTACCTCCTACAGCAGCTTGTTCCATACACCCACCACCCTTTGTGTGAAAACGTTACCCCTCAGGTTCCTTAATTATCCGATACAAGTGGCCCACTCTTTTAAATCCCTTTTCTACTTCTGAATATAGAACTATATTCTGCACTCCGTAAAGCGCCTGTCCCACTAACGCAACTTTTCGGCGACTGTCTTCGACCTTCAAGCTCGAGGGCACTCACCTGAAAAACTTCGAGCTGGATCGACCGTCAGCGATGAAACCGCAAGCTGCATAGACCGTCAACACACACACACACAAACACATCGCAAAGGCGGGGGCCACAGAAAGTGGAGGAGTGCTGTCTGAAATTCACATCCGCGATGAACAGGAAGGTAAAGCCACAGTGTACGGTAAGTCCTTTAGGGAGCGGGGAGGAGGGAGAGAAGGGGAGAGAGGGGGTGAGAAGGGGGAAGAAGGGGTGAGAAGGGGAGAGAAGGGGAGAAAAGGGAGGAGAAGGCGGGGAGAAGGGGGGGGGGGAAAGGGGGGGAGAAGGAGGGGAGAAGGAGTGGAGACACTTTTAAGAAGCCAGACAACTTTTAATAAAGTTTAGCGGGCATGACTGGTCGGTTTTCCTTGGTCCTGAAAACTCCAATGAGCCAACTAAAATGCCCAGTCAGCAAAAGAGATTGCCTGTGGCTACCTCAACTGCCAGCTACCCCACTCCACTGCACTACGTGTTCAAAAGAACCATGCCGACCAATTTGTACTCGTGGAAAAATTTTCAGCATGCTGAAAAACTTTCCTCAACCAAACTGAGGCCGCGAGTATGTGGGAACTTTCCTCAAGAATTAAGGAGAGTTCCAGTGACCTCCTAGGACCACCTAGGACCACATATCGACCATGCTGCGAGTTTGAGTCGAGAGCAAACTCTTCTAAACTCGCAAATTAGGTCGCCGCAGTGGGACAGACCCTTATCTTTCCCTTCACTCTACCTACTGTTCTTGAGTTTGGCTTGATTCTGTTTACGTATAGTATTACGGGTTTGACTGGATAGATATACTGTACTTCGGTATACATGACAATAATAAACCTAAACCTAAGATATTACCATCATTATTATTCGAAGTTCTGAATCTATTGCTGCATGCTGATTTTGTGGGACTCTCTGGTCTTCTCAAACCGGATTCCCTCGGTCTTGTTCACTGAATTAAAAACAGATGTTTTGTTGGTCCCTGTGATATTTTCCCGGAGCAATGAAAGGCATCACTGGGGATTAGTTTGTATTGTGAGTATGATTTATATAAAAATAATGGTGTAATATGGATATGAGGGCCAAAATCAATTATATGAAAAAAGCATAAATTCTCACCATAACAACGGTAACAGCCATTGGAATTATAAACCTGAAGTGATGAAATTAAGTGGGTGTATAATGGACACGATGATTAATTTTTTGTTATCGTTCTCTCAGACAATGTTGTGGATGAATGTTGAGTTTGGCTCCTCATGCCTTTAACCCATTGAGGGATGTCCCACTTCTTTTTAATTGCATTCATTTGCACAGTGGAAATAAATAGAGTTTTGATTCCACAAGTGACCAATGAACTTACTTCGGTGAAAACTTGAAGTTTCAAATCAGAAACCTTTTAGACTTTACTTTAGACTATAGAGATACAGTGCAGAAACAGGGTCTTTTGCCCACCGAGTCCACGCCAACCAGCAATCCACTCATGCACCAGCACTACCCTGCACACTAGGTACAATTTACAATTTTTTACCGAGGCCAATTAACCTACAAATCCGTACGTGTCTGGAGCGTGGGAGGAAATCGCAGCATCTGGGGAAAACCCAAGTGGTCACAGGAAGAACATACAAACGCCGTGCAGACAGTGCCTGTAGTCAGGATTGAACCCGGGTCCCTGGCGCTGTAAGGTAACAAGTCAACCACTGCACCACTGTGCCACCCCATCTTATAGTTCACAATCCTGCTTGATCTGTACGGAGTATTTTGTAATGAATAAAAATTAGAGAAGATACTTTATTTAACCACAGATGACAAAAAATACTTTTATTTAATAAGGCAGTGTCGAATGTATTGTACGATTAGAGGTGCGGAATGGAGGCGCAGCAGTAGAGTTGCTGCCTTACAGCACCAGAGACCCGGGTTCGATCCTGATTACAGGTGCTGTCTGTATGGAGTTTGCACATTCTCCCCGTGACCACATGGGTTTTCTCCAGTTGCTCGCTCCAGTTTACTCCCCCATTCTAAAGACATAAAGGTTTGTAGGTTAATTCACTTTGGTAAATTGTCCCAAGTGTGCGTAGGATAGTGCTAGTGTATGGGGATCGTTGGTTGGTGTGGACTTGGTGGGCTGAAGGGCCTGTTTCCACGCTGTATCTCTGAAGTCTTCTGCATATAGGGTAAATAATCAGAACCTTTAACACAGGGTGGGAATGTCAAGGACTCAAGGCCATCGTTTTAAGGTGAGAGGGGGAAGTTTAAAAATTAAAAGACCCAGAGTGTGATGAATGCCTGGAACGGACGGCCAGGAATTGTGGTGGTGGCATTTAAGAGACCTTTAGATAGGCACAAGGATCTGCTGGGAATGGAAGGGAATTGATCACATGCAGGCAGAGGAAACTAATTTTACGTGACATCATTCTTGGCATGGACATTGTGGACCGAAGGACTTGTTTCTGTGTTTAACTGTTCTATGTTCTGTGTTACATTTTAATTTCTGCATCATTTGCATCCTTCACTGTGAAGTACTAATTTTAATATACTTTATTTATGAAGGTTGTAAGTTGCAACCTTTGGGTCCAATTCCTGGGATGAAATAATTTAAATCAGTAGCGCACATCTTTATGCATGGGAAATGAAACTCGTGTTGGAATGAAGTGTGACAGAGAGGATGAATTGTTCCCAGATCACTTTCCCAATGTGCAGGATTTTAACAAGTGCAAACAAATCCACTTAACTCTCAACTAACACATCAAGAACCAAATTGGCGTCTGAAAGACTTTGCTGTCCATGAATTGGATATTATAGCTGAATACAAAATAGTGGTGACGACACTTCAAATACAATTCAATGACAGAACGTACTTTCTAATGACCCAGGCTACATGAAAGTGACTAACTCTCTCTTGACAAACGACAATTGCCTTTTTTTTGCTTCACTACTTCTTAACAGTCGCATGTTGGTGAATTTATTTGACTTGCTGCTGTTCTGCTGCCACCACTTTACTGGAAGTTTGAAGTAAACTCTGCTAATGCCTATAAATGAGTGTATTGCTGCACTTCGGAGAAAGACACGGCAGGGATTACAAGAAGCTGTGAGGAAACTCAATCCTTTTTTCCCGAAATGGTCGTTGTGATATATTTTCCAACAGATATAAATACAGTACTGTAAATACTGCCACTGTGATTTGTGAATGTGGACCAAGGGGTATCCTGTAAGTTATTTGAGCAATTCTTAAATAGTATGGTAAAAATGGTAAATGTAATGACAATGGGTACAGTTCTGGGCAGCATGGTGGTGCAGTGATAGAGTTGCTGCTACACAGTGCTATCCAGTATACTGATGAGTTATAAAGAAAGCCCGTCAATGCCTCTACCTCCTGAGAAGATTGTGGAGAATTGGTATGTCAGAAAAGATTATTTTGAAGTTCTACAGGTGTTTAGTAGAGAACGTATTGACTGGGTGCATCACGGCCTAGTTTGGTAACTTGAACGGCCAGGAGAGAAGAAGACTTCTATCAGTGGTGAACACTGACCAGTCCATTAGGGGTTCTGACCACAAAGGGATCTACAGGAGCTGCTGCCTCAAAAAGGCAGCCAACATCATCAGAGACCCACACCACTGTGGACACACGCTCATTGCACTTCTGCCATCAGGAAGAAGATATTGGAGCCTGAAAACTCAAATGTCCAGTTTCAGGAACAGCTTCTTGCCTACAGCCATCAGACTATTAAACACTACAACCTCCGCTGTCACTACAAAAAAGCTCTGAAATAAATAGACTTGGGGGCATTTTGAATTTCTACAGTATTGATTGTTTTTATGTGCATGTATGTGTGTGTGTGTGTGTGTGTGTGCGTATGTATATACATGTATGTATATACATGTGTATGTATATATATATATAATGTGTACGTGTGTATTCGTGTATGTATATATATATAAACACACACACTCATATATATGTGTATCTGTATATATATAAAATGTGTGTATAACTTTATATATATTTATATGTATGTATATATATATATATATATATTAATATATATATATTATTAAAAGTCAATCCTGACCGCTTTTGGCTCACTGTACTGTGATTTCTGAGAGAACACCCCCACCTACAGCCATCATTTTTGGCCACCTCGCTCAGAGCCCCCCTCCGCCCTCCTGGACCAGAGGATTTTTCCCATCGATGAAAAGTCAGAGAGATATTAATGTTTTTTAAAAATTTGCCATTCTCTCTGCTGTCCCCGCTGGCAGCAGGGGGAGGGACTATAGAACCCGGAAGAGTCGTGCCTCACTCAGTATCTGCCAGACCCAGGAAGCCAGAGGCTCACGGCTCTCTGAGCGGCAAATAACACTGAACGTATTGGTTGTAAAGAGTTTGCAAATTCGTTTCTCTTGGTTTTTAAAAAAATGTTTTCAGAAAAGGTATTGGTTGTACAGTGTTTGCAAATTTGTTTGTCTTGGCTTAAAGAAAATGTTTTCAGAAAATGCATTGGTTAAAAAGTGTTTGCAAATTTTATTAATTAATTAATTTATTTGTTTATTTGTTCCGAACAAGTAAAGACATAAATAGGAATAAATAACAACAACAAAATCGAAAGTCAAACAATTGAACATTCCAGGCAATATTTGCAAAGCAATGAAAAGTATAAAGCAAAATTTAAATGTCCAACACTTTTTCTTTACAAGCTTGAAAAGGAGTGAGAAGAATAACTTTTTTTAATCTCACCCCTTCTCCCTAAACCCTTCTTCTATATTTAATAATTAATTAATTAATGATAATAATTATCACCATTATTAATAACATTGCTTATAATAATAATAATAATAATAATAACAATAATGATAATGTATCAATAGTAACGTAATATGTAACACAATATACAATATATAATCTACAATAGCTAATTATTCATTTGAGATACAATTTAACCGTAGACGTACCCCAGACAATTATTAGAGATGCATACAGACATATATATATACATACAACTGATAAACACATACAAGTAATATGTATGAAGTAACCAAAAAAAACATAAATAAATAATAAATAAACAAACATTAATAAACATTAACCCCTGTTTGTCAACCATCCCCTTCATCCCTGTACCTTGTGAAAAAAAGTTTTTTGCATGTCATTTTGAACTGGTTCATGTTTGGACATTGCTTTAACTCCACATTCAAACTGTTCCACAATCCCACTCCACAGACCGCAATACAAAACGTTTTTCTGGTCGTGCGGACTCTTTGTACCTTAAAATTAAATATTCTTCTTAAATTATAACCCCCCACTCGCTCATTGAATAATTTTTGTATATTTCCAGGTAAGTTTTTATTTTTAGCCCTAAACATTATCTGTGCCTTTTTAAATGCAACCAAATCTGCTAATTTTAATAATTTTAACTGTACGAATAATGAATTAGTGTGATCCAGGTACCTGACATTGTGAATAATGCGTATTGCTCTTTTTTGCAGAATAGTTAATGAATGTAGCGAACTTTTATAGTTATTGCCCCAGACTTCTGCACAGTAATTTAAGTAGGGTAAGATTAGTGAACAGTAGAGAATGCGGGGTGATTTGTGATCCAGAACCTGCTTAACTTTGTGTAATACAGAAATGCTTTTTGACAGTTTGTTTGTCTTGGCTTAAAAAAAATGTTTTCAGAAAACTAATTGGTAGTAATGTATTTGCAAATTTGTTTCTTGGCTTTAAAAATGGTTGCAATAGTTTTCGGATGGATACAGCGTGAATAAACATTTTATTAGATCAGGACTTTGTTTAATTGCAAAATTGGCACTCATTCCGTGACTTCTGCTTAGTGGCAAGATGGCGCCGATTACATCATTTCCGGTTAGTGGCAAGATGCCATTGAGTGCGTAATTTCCGGTTTGTGGCAAGATGGCGCTGACTGCAGAAGACACAGAGTGAAGATGTCGTTGAATAATTCAAGAGAGCTGACTGCTCTGTCTATGGTAAGTGTGTTTGTTGGACGTTATTTAAAGCATGTTTTTGCTTTAGCAGCAGCCTCTACAGGAGGCTTTAAATGTTTGAATCATTTGGTTTACACACTGTATGTTTACCACGTTCTGAAGTCACTTGGCATTTTGGTATTGGTTGTGAGTGTGTGAGTGAGTGTGTGTGTCTGTGCGTTTTTTTTTCAGAAAATGTATTGGTTGTGAAGTGTTTGCAAATTTGTTTCTCTTGGCTGTTAAAAAATGTTTTCAGAAAATGTATTGGTTGTAAAGTGTTTGCAAATTTGTTTGTCTTGACTTTAAAAAAAATGTTTTCAAAAAACGTATTGAGAAAGTTTGTCATTAAAAAAATCTCCAGATTTACGAGTGGTGTGTGGAAAAGTAATTTTTCTATCATTATGCTATTGAGATGTATATTTTGGCAAATAATAAAATGCCCTGACAGCTTAAACACCCACTCCCTTTCAATAGGATATTGTCAATATCCTGAGGTTGATTATGTCCAATTAACAGCTAACAATTTTGCCATTCCTTGGCTTGTATCTGTGTAAAATGTATTTCAAAACCCACGTATGGTTTGCGATTTTTTTAATGATAAATCTTGCTTCAGAGGCGTTTTCTTTTTTTATGTAGAAACCCACGAGGACCATGGGCGATTTAAAAAATTTACAGCCAGATTTATCACTTCTGAAACTTTTTAGATGCCAAAGGAATCAAGAAAAAACACAAATAATGCCTTAATGTTGAAGAAATGCAGTGAGCAAACGCAATAATCCAATGTTTACAATCTCGATATCTTCACAGCCAATGTTCGCCAAGCACTTTAACTGTTGTGGTCCCTTCAGCTCTCGCTTCTATCTACCATCATTTATCCTCACTTTTGGAATTCTGGAGTAGGATAAATGTCTCTCACGCTTATCCCGATTTCCATAATTATTTACAGTGCAAAAATTGACCATTTCGGCGGGTTATAATGGGCCCGCTACACTGGAAACAATGGTCAGTGTTTACCCGCAGTTTATCGCGTGTACTCCAGTTGGTGTAGCATAGCAACAGTATGGGTCACGGGTCGCGTTCAGACTGCCGTGCAATCTACCTATATATATGTGTGTGTGTGAGTCTGTGTGTGTGAGTCTATGTCTGTGTGAGTCTGTGTGTAAGTGTGTATGTGTGTGTGAGTGTCTGTTTCTGGAGTGTCTGTTTGTGTGAGGTGGAGGTCTGCGTGTGATCAACAAATAACAAGTTGTACAAATAATATAGTATTTCGTAGTTCAGAGCTTATTTGTTATGTTTAATGGCCTGATGGCTCAGGAAGAAGCTGTTCCTCAACGTGGATGTTACAGTTTTCAGTTTACAAAAGTCGGACGTGACTCCAGAAGTTGGGCATAAGTCAGTCAGTCCACAAGCCGTGATTCAGTCTGTCAGTCCAGAGGCCATGAGTGAGGGAGTCAATCGGTCGGTCCAGAGACCATGAGATAATCCCAAGGCAGTGAGTGAGTCCAGAGGCCATGAGTAGGTTGCCACCCCCCCCCCCCCCCCCCCCCCCCCACTCACATCCCCCACCTGAAGACACTGCCCTCCGCCTGGCTATAAGATGCTCCCCCTCCTGAAGCTGCCCACATCCCCCGCTGCAGGACGCACCCCACCCTCATCAGCCCACGGGAGCCCCCGCCTGAAGCTGTCCCCCTCCCTTTCTTTCAAATGTCCTCGGCTGCAGGATGTTTGCCACCCCCCACCCCACCCCGACAGGCCCGCCTCAAAAAAATGTTTTGCACAAATTCTTCAGTGAGGCCACAGGATTGAGAACTACAACAAAAGAAACATAGAAACATAGAAACATAGAAAATAGGTGCAGGAGTAGGCCATTCGGCCCTTCGAGCCTGCACCACCATTCAATATGATCATGGCTGATCATCAATCTCAGTACCCTGTACCTCTCCATACCCCCTGATCCCTTTATCCACAAGGGCCACATCTAACTCCCTCTTAAATATAGCCAATGAACTGTCCTCAACTACCTTCTGTGTCAGAGAATTCCAGAGACTCACCACTCTGTGTGTGAAAAATGTTTTCCTCATCTCGGTCCTAAAGGAATTCCCACTTATCCTGTGACCCCTTGTTCTGGACCTCCCCAACATTGGGAACAATCTTCCTGCATCTAGCCTGTCAAACTCCTTAAGAATTTTGTAAGTGTCCATAAGATCCCCCCTCAGTCTTCTAAATTCTAGCGAATACAAGCCGAGTCTATCCAGTCTTTCCTCATAAGAAAGCCCTGACATCCCAGGAATCAGTCTGGTGAACCTTCTCTGTACCCCCTCTATAGCAAGAATGTCTTTCCTCAGATTTGGAGACCAAAACTGTACGCAATACTCCAGGTGTGGTCTCACCAAAACCCTGTACAACTGCAGTAGATCCTCCCTGCTCCTATACTCAAATCCTTTCGCTATGAATGCTAACATACCATTTCCTGTCTTCACTGCCTGTTGCACCTGCATGCCTACTTTCGATGATTGGTGTACCATGACACCCAGGTCTCGTTGCATCTCCCTTTTTCCTAATCGGCCACCATTCAGATAATAGTCTACCCTCCTGTTTTTGCCACCAAAGTGGATAACCTCACATTTATCCACATTATACTGCATCTGCCATGCATTTGCCCACTCACCCAGCCTATCCAAGTCACCTTGCAGCCTCCTAGCATCCTCCTCACACCTAACACTACCCCCCCAGCTTAGTGTCATCTGCAAACTTGGAGATGTTGCATTCAATTCCCTCGTCCAAATCATTAATATATATTGTAAATAGCTGGGGTCCCAGCACTGAGCCTTGCGGTACCCCATTAGTCACTGCCTGCCATTCTGAAAAGGACCCGTTTACTCCTACTCTTTGCTTCCTGTCTGCCAGCCAGTTCTCTATCCACATCAATACTGAACCCCCAATACCATGTACTTTAAGTTTGTATACTAATCTCTCATGTGGGACCTTGTCGAAAGCCTTCCAAAAGTCAAGATATAACACTTCCACTGGTTCTCCCTTATCCACTCTACTAGTTACATCCTCAAAATATTATATAAGATTCGTCAGACATGATTTACCTTTCGTAAATCTATGCTGACTTTGAATGATTTCACCACTTTCCAAATGTGCTGCTATCCCATCTTTATTAATTGACTCTAGCAGTTTCCCCACTACCGATGTTAGACTAACTGGTCAGTAATTCTCCGTTTTCTCTCTCCCTCATTTTTTAAAAGTGAGGTTACATTAGCTATCCTCCAATCCTCAGGAACTACTCCAGAATCTAAGGAGTTTTGAAAAATTATCACTAATGCATCCACTATTTCTGTGCCTACTTCCTTGAATACTCTGGGATGCAGACTATCTGGCCCTGGGGATTTATTGGCCTTTAATCCGTTCAATTTACCCAACACCACTTCCCGGCTAACCTGGATTTCACTCAGTTGCTCCATCTTATTTGACCCCCGGTCCCCTGCTATTTCCGGCAGATTATTTATGTCTTCCTTAGTGAAGACAGAACCAAAGTAGTTATTCAATTGGTCTGCCATGTCCTTGTTCCCCATGATCAATTCACCAGTTTCTGACTGCAAGGGACCTACATTTGTTTTAACTAATCTCTTTCTCTTCACATATCTATAAAAACTTTTGCAGTCAGTTTTTATGTTCCCTACCAGTTTTCTTTCATAATCTATTTTCCCTTTCCTAATTAAGCCCTTTGTCCTCTTCTGCTGGACTCTGAATTTCTCCCAGTCCTCTGGTAGGCTGCTTTTTCTGGCTAATTTGTGTGCTTCATCCTTTGTTTTATGATTTCCCGTGTTATCCATGGATGCACTACCTTCCCTGATTTATTCTTTTGCCAAACTGGGATGAACAATTGTTGTAGTTCATCCAAGCAGTCTTTAAATACATCCATTGCACATCCACTGTCAACCCTTTAAGAATCACTTGCCAGTCTATCTTGGCCAATTCACGTCTCATACCTTCAAAGTTGCCTTTGTTTAAGTTCAGAACCCTTGTTTCTGACTTAATTATGTCACTCTCCATCCTAATGAAGAACTCAACCATATTATGGTCACTCTTGCCCAAAGGGCCACGCACAACAAGACTGCTAACTAACCCTTCCTCATTACTCAATACCCAGTCTAGAATAGCCTGCTCTCTTGTTGGTTCCTCTACATGTTGGTTTAGAAAACTATCCCGCATACATTCCAAGAAATCCTCTTCCTCAGCACCCCTGCCCATTTGATTCACCCAATCTATATGTAGATTGAAGTCACCCATTATAACTGTTTTACCCTTGTTGCACGCATTTCTAAATTCCTGTTTGATGCCATCCCCAACTCCACAACTCCCACTAGCGTTTTCTGCCCCTTAGAGTTTCGCAGCTCTACCCATATCGATTCCACATCCTCCAAGCTAATGTCCTTCCTTTCTATTGCATTAATCTCCTACCTCACCAGCAACGCTACCCCACCTCCTTTTCCTTTCTGTCTATCCCTCCTGAATATTGAATATCCCTGGATGTTCAGCTCCCAGACTTGGTCCCCCTGGAGCCATGTCTCCGTGATCCCAACTATAGCATAGTCATTAATAGCTATCTGCACATTCAACTCGTCAACCTTATTACGAATGCTCCTCGCATTGAGACACAAAGCCTTCAGGCGTGTTTTTACAACACTCTTACTCCTTATACAATTATGTTGATAAGTGGCCCCTTTCGATTTATGCCCTGGATTTGTCTGCCTGCCACTATTAATTTTCACCTTGCTACCAATTGCTTCTACCCACATTTTATACCCCTCTTTCTCTCTGCTCACACATTTAAGAAACCCACCACCTCTTATTCTCTGTTTATTATTTTTTTCTTCAATCCCCCCTACATATTGGGTCTGAGTGCTTCCCTTCTCTGCCTCCTGCCTCAGACACTGTCTACTAGCTTTCTCTATTTGAGTCCCTCCCCCCCAACCGTTCTAGTTTAAAGTCTCCCCAGTAGCCTTTGCAAATTTCGCCGCCAGGATACTGGTCCCCCTCGGGTTCAAGTGCAACCCGTCCTTTTTATACAGGTCACTCCTTCCCCAAAAGAGGTCCCAATGATCCAGAAACTTGAATCCCTGCCCTCTGCACCAGTCCCTCAGCCACTCATTTATCCTCCTCCATTCCTACTCTCACTGTCGCGTGGCACAGGAAGTAAACCTGAGATTGTTATCTTTGTGGTCATTTTCCTTAACTCTCTTCCTAACTCCCTAAATTCTCCTTTCAGGATCTCTTCTCTTTTTTCTTTAAACTTTAAAGGAATTCTTTAATTTGCCATAACCAAGAAATGGAAGGATGCACCTTGATGATGACAAGCCAGAATTGCTGCAGGAATTGCAATACAATAGAACTGAACAACAGCAATTTGTTGAGGAGAATGGGCCTCTGCTGAATGCTGAGCAGAGAGCAGTGTATGCACTCAATTTAACAGGCAAAGATATTCCCCTTCAGCAGACCCAATTCCCAATTCAATCAAGTTTTGCTACGATGATCCATAAAGCACAAGGACAAACAATGCAGAAGGTGTTGTACCTCGACAAACCGGTATTTCAGCATGGAAAACTATATGTGTCTCTTAGCCGAGGAAAGATGAAGGGAAATGTCAAAGTTTTCATGGAACATAGACCAAGAATATTGTAATTAAAAGCGTGCTTCGTTGAATGATGACTTCTGAGATAAATTCTCAGATTTTCTTTGTTAAAATTTGGCTACATTTCTGTATATTTAAATTGTCTTTTTTTATCAACAGGAGGGCCACCAGCCATGAGTAACTGAACTGCCAGCTCACCTGCTGTAGTGACTGAACTGCCAGCCCACCCGCCGTGACCACACTGCCAGCCCACCAGCCATGAGTAAGTGAACTGCCAGCCCACCAGCCTTGACTCACTGAACTGCCAACCCAATAATCCATTCAGTCCACCCGCTCCCCCTTCTCTCTCACATAGTCTGTCACCAGTTTTGAGCAGAATTTCTGGCAGTTTCTCGGCTGCCAGCCTGCCAGGTCTGAGTGACTGTACTGCCTGGCCTCAGTTACCAGCCCAATAATCCATTTGAACCACATTGTCCATACTAGCTCTCTGGATAACAGTCCCTTCGGCCCACAACACCAATACTAGCGGACCAGAAATCCCTCCCTCCCCCCCTACTGGCCAGCAATGTTGGAACAGGTGGAGAGGTGGAATATTGCGTTGGGTGACCAGCCCTCCCGTGTGATGCTGGGTCCCACTTAGTCTAGTGTACATATATATATATATATATACTAGACTAAGTATATAATAGACTAAATATATATATAACTTTTTTCTCATTTATTATATTGCTTACATATTCTGTTGTGCTGCTGTTGGTAAGAATTTCATTGTTCTGGCTGGGACATATGACAATAAAACACTCTTGACTTTTGACTTTTAGGGAACCATATTGTAAGCTTTACTGGCATAATTTGTAATAGTTACACAGATCTCCTGTCTTGTCCAGACTATATGTTTAGTTATATTTGTCCTTAATTCAATAGATTATTACTTACTGAAGAGAGACACAAAAAGCTGGAGTAACTCAGCGGGACAGGCAGCATCTCTGGATAGAAGGAATGGGAGGCGTTTTAGGTCGAGACCCTTCTTCGGAGATTACTCACTGATCCTTTAGTGCTGAAAAGCTTTGGTACACTTTCTGCTTCTGGAGTAGAAATTTATTTTAAGGGAACTAATAACAAAATAAGCGTAATGGCTCTGAGAAATATTATGTGAACAAATTAAAATAAATGGGAATATCTTAGGGGCATGTTAAGTATTGATATTGAGTTCTCTCATCGCCTGTCCCATGTTTAAACTGCTTAGACAAACCCACAAATTAATAAATCTTCCGATGAAACCCCCTACTGGGTGAAATCATTGAACAATAAACATGTACTCGATTCAGATTGCTGTTAGAATGGCGCACCTCCTCAAATAGTGAAAATTTGACATGACTAATAACAGTCATTGTAAAAGGATTGCAAATTATTATATGCATCTTTTGTTATTTGATAAGGACATTTTTTTTGGCCCTATCAAGTCTAATATGAATCAATCATGACAAAGCAGAAAGCAAGCAGGCACAAAGGGAGTTGGAAATACATTAAAACTATATGAATTTTGCATATGTATAACTTTAATTCTGTTCGTAATACAATTTCTTAGATGTTTTCCATTCTACTTTTTAAATCAGTAAGCACTTTGTGTTTCATTCAAGATTCCAGCTTATGCAGTTCCAGCCTTCCTTTAACCCAAGGCAATGGAAAATTTGACTATTTTTAACTGAAAAAGTCTCCGACCTTAACAGTCTTCCTGTTTATGGTGTCAACAGGTATTTACTTTGGTCTATTTTTGTTCGTTTATTTGGCACATACATAATTAGTGTCATAGCATCATAGATTCATGCAGCGTGGAAACAAGCCCTTCGGCCCAATTTGCCTAAGCCGACCGACATGTCCGATCCATATGTGTCCCACCAGCCTGCGCATGGCCCATAAGCCTCAATGTACCCATTATCCATGTACCTGTTCAAATGTCTCTTTGATGTTATACCTGTGTTACCTGCCTCAACAACTTCCTCTGGTAATGTACCTATCAACGTTTATGTAAAAAAGTTACGCTTCAAGTTCCTATTAAATCTTTCCCCCCTCACCTCAAATCTATGTTCTCAATTCCCCTACTCTGGGCAAAAGACTCTGCATTTACACAATCTATTCACTCATGATCTTATGCACCTCTATAAGATCACCCTCATCCTTCTGCGCTCCAAGGAATAAAGTTCTAGCCTGTTCAACCACACCCTTTAGCTCGGACCCACATTTACCTGTTGAAAGTCTGAAGAAGGGTCTCGAACCGAAATGCCACCCATCCCTTCTCTCCAGAGATGCTGCTTGTCCCGCTGAGTTACTCCAGCATTTTGACCAGTTGAATCATGATTTGGTTTGACAAACTCGAACTCCCAAGAATGAAGAAGATTGCAAAAAGTGGTGAACACTGCCCAGTCCATCATGGGTACTGAACTCCCTACCATCGAAGGGATCTATAGGAGGCGCTGCCCCAAACAGGCAGCCAGCATCACAGGAAACCTACAACACCCTGGCCATGCTCTCATTTCACTCCGGCCATTGGCAAGAAGATATAGGAGCCTGAAAACGGTAACGTCCATGCTCAGGCGCAGCTTCTTCCTAAAAAACAGCAAGCTATTAAGCACTGCAATCTCTAAAGATGCTCCACACTACTTAGACTTGGGGGCATTGTTTTTGTCTTTGCACTTTTATTTATTTTTAAAATATTGAACTTCTTTTTTGTTGTTTATTATAGTGTTTACAGAGTACAGGTCTACCACCGATTTTCCGGCAACCTTGGTTCCAGAGCCTTGCCGGATTAACCGCGTTGCTGGACTAACAGAGGTCACATAATAATGATACGACAATACTGGCCCACTAATCACACCCCTCCTGTCTCTCTAAAGTACCATGGACTGCAAGAATCTTATGCCCCTGTCCCACTTAGGAAACCTGAACGGAAACCTGTGGAGACTTTGCAACCCACCCAAGGTTTCCGTGCGGTTCCCGGAGGTTTTTGTCAGTCTCCCTAATGGTCGAAAGTGGTTTCCATTTTAAAAATCGGTCATTTTTTAGTCGAAGCCGGTCGCGATGCTAGTTGAAGGTGGTTGCCGGAGGACAAAAACCTCAGGGAACCTCCGGGAACCGCACGGAAACATTGGGTGGGCCGCAAAGTCTCCAGAGGTTTCCGTTCAGGTTTCCTGTGGGTTTTTTTCCGGGTGCATCAGTCCTCCCACATTTCAAATATGTGCAGGTTCATAGGTTTGACCTTTGTAAATTGCACCTATTGTAAAGGAGTGGATGTGAAAATGGAATAACATAGAACTAGTGTGAACGGTTAATTGATGGTCGGCATGGACTCTGTGGGCCGAAGAGGCCTGTTTCCATGCTCAATAAAAAAAACAATTGTTTGTCTTGCTTCCTGCAGTCTTTTATTGGGCATTAGTAGCAGCAACAACAACTAGTGGGAGGGATGGGTTGGGCTGGTGGTGGTTAGAATTAATCAATGCAAGTCAGCGCACACCAAAGGTGTTGGAATGATTTCCGCTGGGCACACAATGGGGAGTTGCATGGTTAAAAGCTGTCTCTGAAAAACTTCCTACCCACTCCCATCTGCGGCTGCTTTAACTGGGTGGTTTAATTAGGTGTTTGAGGTGCCTGCCAGCCACGGCGGGTGGGGAAAGCCATTAATATGCAAATTGGATTCCTAGATATGTTTGTGGCCCAGATCACAGTCTTGCTGATGAGTGAGGGGGGGGCCAGTCATGTTCGGCCCTCTCAGCGAAGTCTGTTCGGGAGGAAGTGGAGGCTTTAATAAGTTTTAAACTGCTCCCTTTAATCTTCTGACTAATATTCGCACTTTCTATACCTCACTGCACCTTCCAAAACTGTGCAGAGACTAGTGAAGAATGATGAAAAGCGACCATTTGCAGAAATATATATATTTTAGATTTGTTTAGTATAGTTTAGTTTAGAGATACAGCACGGAAACAGGCATCTTCGGCCCACCGAGACCGTGCCGACCAGCAATCGCCGCACATGACACTATCCTACACACTAAAGAAAACTTGCTATTTTTATTGCAGCCAATTAACTGACAAACCTGTACATCTTAGGAGTGTGGGAGGAAGCCGGAGCACCCGGAGAAAACCCAAATGGCCACGGGGAGAACGTAGAAAATCCATACAGACAGCACCCAGAGTCAGGATCGAAGCTGGGTCTCTGGTGCTGTAAGGCAGCAACTTAAAGGACCCTCTTGGGCAACCTAATTGGCGAGTTTAGAAGAGTTTAGGAGAGTTTGAAAAAATGACATGTTGAAGACGTCCTTCAACTATGTAGAAGATCTCCTACGACCTCCTTCGACTATGTTGAAGACTAGCTTCGACTAGTTACGACTAGCCAAGACTAACTTCGGGAAAATTGGACACCGAATAGTGGCGAGTGAAGATGATCTCCTTCGATCTCCTTCGACCTCCCTTCGACTATGATGAAGACTATCTATGACTACCTTTGACTACCTTCGACTACCCTCGATTACCTACGACTAACATGCTGATCTACTACGACCTACTACGACCTATTACGACTAAATCTATGAGTAAAAAAAGTATCTATTTTTTCCATGGTGACCTTTTTTTACTCGCGGGCATTTGTTGAAAAATACGCCGCGACCTAGCTGAGGCCTCGAGTACATGAGGACTACTCTCGAGCATGAAGGAGGGTTATAAAGACCTCCTAGGACCTTGTGTCGACCATGCTGCGAGTATGAGTCGAGGGCAAACGTGCCAGAACCCGCGGATTAGGTCGCCCAAGTGGGGCAGCCCCTTAACCGCTGCACATCTGTGCCATTGTGCTGCTCCTTTTGAGCATGTTATTATAATGGCTGGATTCACACAACTATTTGCCCAGTCAGAACTGAACTATACTTTTGCCATAATTTGACAATTTATACAAATAACCAGTAAATTAAAAGATAGAAAACTGGTAAGCAGCTCAACTTCTATAATTTGACGATATTCATTGTAGATATGAAAAGCATCAACAAGACATAGGAGCAGAATTAGGCTATTCATCCACAATGCGACAGTTCAAAGAGCATTCAGTATTGAAAAGGGTTAAATCTATGCCTTTCATTCCAGTGATCTGTACCAATAAGACGGTAGCTTTGAGTGATCTGTGCTAAATTACAGTCGAAAGCTGTTGTGCCTAGTTTGAACGTTATCCCATTGTGTCTCTCAGAACTGTTTCAAAGTATACTGAATCTACGGTATGGCAGCCCCGTTAGAGAACAAAGTGTGGCAACCTTCTTGTGTATAAAACAAGTGTCAAGATGATTGACCTGATCAGATTTTAACAGCAACGATTGCTGGGTAACCAGGAGAAATCCCAGCTTCTTTTGAAATAGTACATTCAAATATCCAGCATTGCAGAAATGGCTATGCATCAAAAACATATAATTGGCTATAAAAGGCCCTGGGGTGATCTGTAGTCAGAAATGGTCCTATGCAAATGCAACATTTTCATTAATAGGATTTTGACTATTTACTCTAACGATCAGATCAGGAAATCAACCCGTTCGAAGGACCATGTCTCTGAAATAATATAATTTATCTTTAATGCTGGTTAAGAAATGTGTTTCAAGGTTTGTTGGTGATATGGTGGTTATGTTAATAAATCAGTAATACAGAGACCTGAGTTCATTTCGCATTATAATTGCTGTGGAGTTTAAATTCAGTTAATAATCTGAAAGTTTTAGTTACAGAACTGTGGGATCATGGTAACCAAGTCTTAGTAACCGAACTGCCAGAGACACTGTTTTAAAATTTCATTTATATTATGAATGCTCTACAGGGGATGAAATCTGCTATCCCTGGCTATACATTCTAGCCTTCGCTGTCTCCAGATCTACAACAAACAGGCTGACTTTGAAATGAACCAGAAAGCCAGTCTGTTCAATTCTGAAGAAGGGTCCTGTCCTGAAAGGTCACCCATCCTTTATTTCCAGAGATGCTGCAATCTTTATTTTCTGAGTTACTCCAGAACTTTGTATCTAACTTCACTCTGCTCAATGACAGTTTGGGATGGCCAATAAATGCTGGCCCTGCCAGAGGTACAACTGAACAACTATAGAATTAAAGAAAATTGACCTGAAACCACAGAACCAAAGCAAAGCCCAAATTCGTATTTAAATAAGCAGGGATATAATGAAATTAAAAATAACAATTGGGTATTTTTGGAAACAAGATACCTTTAAATTTAATTAAAAGCAAAATTATTAACTTGCCTTCATTCCTCAAGGCATTCCTTCATTGCTTTCTTCTTTCCCCCTGCTTCTTTAAAATCAGAGCGAAAATGGATTAAAAAAACATTTCAGCATAATTGTTAGGGCAATGTGCACTCAATACAGTTAGTCCCAATAGCTTCTGTGTCAACTCTAACTTAGTTAGGCTGACAAGCATGATAGTAAGCTTATTGTATCCGTCAGCGTATAATGGGCTGCCACAGAAATGAGGCCAAATTGCAGGGAGGAAAGAACATGTGGGCGTAATATCCTCAGTACAATACCAAGATTCTGCACTCGACTGAGATCTAACAGTCACTCAGCAATTTAGATAATATTGTTTTCTTCTGTTAAACATTAGCGGTTTTACAGGTTTTTTTTGTATGTGTGAAAGTCATTGTTTTATATCATTAGCAGGAGGATTCAATATTAGTGATTCCATCAAGAACAACAGTGGGCTATGACATACCACTCATTTAATGAGAATCCTCCTCACTCACATACCACAATATAAACATCAAGGATATTTTCATGAATGCAATATAAACTTAAAATCCACATTATTCATAAATAATTATGCCACCAACTAGAATACCTCTTAAATATTTTAAGACATTATTTTTGAAACATCTTTGCCTGTGTTAAATGAACAGCCTGCAGACATTAAATAAAAGCTTCCAAGCTGTAATTTTTCCAGAGACATAGTGACGCACAGTAGAAACAAGTTTTAGAGTTTAGAAATACAGCAGGGAAACAATCCCTTCAGCCCACTGAGTCCATGCCGACCAGTGATCACCCTGTACACTAACCCTATCCTACACACTAGGGACAATTTACAATTTTTTTTATCAAAGTCAATTAAGCTACAAACCTGTATTTCTTGTAGTGTGGGAGGAAACCGGAGCACCTGAAGAAAACCCATCAGGTCACAGGGAGAATGTACAAACTCCGTACAGATAGTACCCATAGGCAGGATCGAACCTGAGTCTCTGGTGCTGTAAGGCAGCAACTCTACCGCTGAGCCACTGCACTGCCCTTCAGTCCAGCATGTCCATGCTGAAGGAACAAAAGCATGAAAACATGTACCACCAGATTCAGGTAGAAAAAGTAGTGAATAGACTCTGACATAGATGTCCTTTTTATCTAATTGTTCCCGAGATGAGTGTAGGACACTGGAAATGGCATTTGCCTTGGACCTGTGTGACTGTAGGCAAATAACAGTGGATCAAGGCCTCTGGCTTGCTTGAGTTAATGTGTGGCATGACCAGACCCTCGAAGAACTCCATGATGGTGAATGTCAGAACTAATTGTTGGCAATCACATCTATTCGTATCCACCAATATTCCTTTTAAAAACAAACGCCCACAAAATAACTATTTGCATTTAGAGTGTTTTGCAAACACATTGTGGGATTAGCCTTTTCCATATATTGTAACTATTTTCCAAACTGCCCGAGTGGAAGTCTCTTCAATTTTTAATCATAACTTGGGTCACTGACAGCAAGGACCATACTTGTCACTGCTTTTAGCACAGAACCTATTGTTTGTACATCCCCCATGATTATGAGTGAGTAGGGTTGATCGATGATCATACTACTACTAGATAAAAAAAATACATGGTTTGATCAGGAGCTTGTCATGCATTTATTCACCAGGATAATATTAAATAGAATTTCTTAAATTTCTTAAATTTGACAGCACAAAAATACGCTACTTGGTAGATAGATGCCAGGGTTTCACACTAAAATTCATCCTCTTTAACCCATCGCATCTTATCTATTACACTTCTTTCTTCCTAATACAATTACCAGACTTTGCCTTCTTCTTCTTCGTCTTATTCTTCTTCGTGAAGGTTGCAATCTCCCACCCCAGACTTTGCCTTTAATGCAGTTATATTATACCTGTATTGTGTTGTAGCACAACTGAAGCAAGGTTCTGCTGATTTCAACCTTTAATTGGCTTTCAGGATTACTTCTCGACACTGGATATAAATATTTAGAATAGATTTTGAGGCTGCAAAATTCAACTGTATAGTGCTCTTTACTTTGGCATTAATGGGGCCCATTTCGACCTGGAAGAGTGACTAGTGCTTACTATAGATAAGCACACAATGCCGGAGTAACTCAATGGGTCAGGCAGCATCTCTGGAGAAAATGCGCAGATGGCGTTTCAGGTTGGGACCTTTCTTCGGACTGATTGCAGTGGGGAGAGGGGTAAAAACAGGGAGAGAAGAGGGGGGCAGACAAATCACAACCTGCAACTGATTACCATACATAGTTGAGAACTGTAAAGCCTGCTGCGTAGCAGAATTGTTCACACCCTCAACAACTTCTCCTTGACTAGCTTTCTACAAGTTAAAGGTGTAGCCATGGACATTCGCATGGATCCCAGCTATGCCTGCCTTTTTGATGGTTACATTGAAGAGTCCTTGTTCCAGACATACACTGTCCCTATCCCCCAACTCTTTATCTGTTACATTGACAATTGCATCTAACCTCATCCACTGCTTTGGCTGTTCACAAAGTGGGCTCCTGTACATCAACGAGACAAAGCTTGTACTCATGACCGCTTTGGCAGACACTTACGCTCAGTTCGTCACGTCCTACTGAATCTCCTAGTTCCTAACAATTTAAACTCCCCTTCCCATTCCCATACTGGCCTTACTGTCCTGGGTCTCCTCCATTGCTAGAGTGAGGCCACACACAAACTGGAGGAACAGCACATCACATTTTGCTTGGGTAGCTTACAACCTAATGTCATGAAAATGTAATTCTCCAATTTTAGGTAACTATCATTACTGATACTCAAGAAGGAAGTACGAATGATCAAAGGAACAGGGTTGTTTTTTGGATGACTAGCCATGATCATGTTGAAATGTGGAACAGGCTCAAAGGACTGAATGTCCTTCAACCCCAATAACCTTGTGTTGAAACAAAAAATGTACTGCCTCTCCAGTAATCAGCAGCATGTATCTGATGATACCCATTATCCATCCTTTATCTCCAGAGATGTTGCCTGACTCACTGAGTAAAGTGGCTGTCCCACTGCGGCGACCTAATCCACGAGTTCAGACGAGTTTGCCCTCGACTCATACTCGCAGCATGGTCGACACGAGGTCCTAGGAGGTCTTTGTAACTCTCTTTCATGCTCGAGAGTAGTCCCCGCTTACTCGAGGCCTCAGCTAGGTCGCGGCGTATTTTTCAACATGTAGAAAAATGCCCGCGAGTAAAATAAGGTCGCCGTGGAAAAAATTGATACTTATTTTACTCGTAGGTTTAGTCGAAGTAGGTCGTAGTAGGCGGCATGTTATTCATAGGTAATCGAGGGTAATTGAGGGTAGTCGAAGGTAATCGAAGGTAGTTGTAGAGAGTCTTCAACATAGTCGAAGGGAGGTCGAAGGGAGGTCGAAGGGAGGTCGAAGGAGGTCGTCTTCATCTCCACTATTCGGTGTCTAATTTTCCCGAAGCTAGTCGAAGTTTGTCGAAGGTAGTCTTCCACATAGTCAAAGGAGGTCTCTTCAACATGAGAATTTTTCAACCTCTCCTAAACTCTTCTAAACTCGCCAATTAGGTCGCCGCAGTGGGACGGCCCCTTTACTCCAACATTTTGTGTCTATCTTCAGTATATCACAGCATCTCCAGATAAAGAGTTTAACTTTAGTTTAGAGATACAGGGCGGAAACAGGCCATGCCGACCAATGACCACCCATTCTAAGTTATCCCAATTTGGATCCTACTCACCGGGGGCAATTTACAGCCGATTAAATCTTTAAGTCTTTGGAGTGCCGCCGGAAACCAGAACACCTGGAGACAACCCACTCGGTCACAGGGCGAATGTACAAACTCCATACAGACAGCATCAATAGTCAGGGTAAAACCCGTGTCTCTGGCACTGTAAGGCAGCAAATCTACCGCTGTGGCACTGTGCCATCCTACAGTGAAGTACTGAATGCTATAATAACCTGCAATCATAAGGGCTCTGTCCTTGTCACCACTAGGAGGAGGAACAGGAACATCAGTCTAAGCACTCTGCTTTCTGTCAGGCTGCTTGTGAACAATTCATGGGTTGTCTAACCAATAAACAAAGCCTCAGTTCCAACCTTATCTTCCCTCTGTGGCTGACAATCAAAGTGTTTGCTTGACAACAATGTAGCAATACTCGTCAACACAATATAATGTTCCAAGCCATCTTTATAAATCGAACCATTCCAAATGACATATAAGTATCACCTAATCCCAGTGGGCATCCCTTTGCTGCCTATCTTCCCATGACTTAGCCTGTTATAATTCTGAATAAGGTGGCACAATGGCGCAGCGGTAGACTTGCTGCCTTACAGCACCAGAAACCTGGGTTTAATCCTCATTATGGGCGCTGTCTGTATGAAGTTTGCATGTTCTCCAAGTTGTGCAGTCTCAGAGGGGGACTAAAAGGCAACTGAGCTGTTTCTGCCAGTTTAAATCCAGCTAGAATAATTTGTAGATCAAATGGAGTCATTGCCCATTTAATTTTCACTCAAGGATGCAAATTCCAATTGGGAAACTTGGAAATACAACTCTGTGATGCTTGGTGTAATGGGCAGCAAACCATGACAATAGACAATAGACAATAGGTGCAGGAGTAGGCCATTTGGCTCTTCAAGCCAGCACCGCCATTCAATGTGATCATGGCTGATAGGGTATAGGAAATATTTTGCAGGGTTTTTTATGTTTTGCAGTCTCCGGAAGATGCAGGATGACAGGTTGTCCAAGAAAGAATTGGACCAGTTGAATCTTAAGAAAATAAACATATTGATGAACACTTAAGAGTCAAGAGTCAACAGAGTTTTATTGTCATGTGTCCCAGATAGGACAATGAAATGCTTACTTGCTGCAGCACAACAGAATATCTAAACATAATACAGAACGGGAGATAAAGTTCAGTGTGTCTATAGACCATAGACCATATATATCCACAATAAATAAGCAGATAAAGTGCAATAGTAATAATAGTAATAATAATTCAGAGCTTATGTTGTGTTTGATAGTCTGATGACTGTGGGAAAGAGGCTGATCCTGAACCTGGATGTTACAGATTTCAGGCTCCTGTACCTTCTTCCCAATGGCAACGGAGAGATGAGTGTGTGGACAGGATGGTGTGGGTCTTTGATGATATTGGCAGCCTTTTTGAGGCAGCGACTGCGATAGATCCCTTCGATGGTGGGGAGGTCAGAGCCGGAGATGGACTGGGCAGTGGTCACAACTTTCTGCATTCTTTTCTGCTCCTGGACGCTCAAGTTGCCGAACCAAGCCACGATGCAGCCAGTCAGTATGCTCTTTCATGTGCACCTGTAGAGGTTCGAGAGAATCCTCCTTGACATACCGACCCTCCGTAATCTTCTCAGGAAGTAGAAGCGCTGATGTGCCTTCTTTATAATTGCATCAGTGCGCTGGGACCAGGAAAGATCTTCGGAAATATGCATGCCCAGGAATTTGAGGTTTTTGACCCTTTCCACCATCCCGTTGATATAAACAGGATTGTGGGTCCCTATCCTACCCCTTCCAAAGTCTACAATCAGTTCCTTGGTTTTGCTGGTGTTGAGAGCCAGGTTATTGTGCTGGCACCATTTGGTCAATCGATCAATCTAAATTCTATACTCTGACTCATCACCATCTGCGATTCGTCCAACAACAGTGGTTTCGTCGGTATAAACATAGGTAGCTGACACAAAGGGTTTGCCTAGTTACTTTATGGAGCTGGAAATAGGGGACCACTTTCTGCAGATCTGTTTATCAGCTGATAATGATATGTAACAAATGTGAACAAAGTGAACACACTCACACTACCTCGAAATAAAGGAACGTTGCGTGGTGTGTATAGTGGACTAGACATATATTTATTGCCTTTAGACTTTAGAGATACAGCATGGAAACAGGCCCTTCGGCCACCAGGTCCGGTCACCCGTACACTACACTATCCTACACACTAGAGGGACAATTTACAATTTTACCAAAGCCAATTAACCTACAAACCTGTATGTCTTTGCAGTGTGGGAGGAACTGGAGCGGCTGGAGAAAACTCACATGGTCACAGGGAGAATGTTCAAAATCCATACATATAGCACCCGTAGTCAGCTTCGAACCCGGGTCTCTGGTGCTGTAAGACAGTAAGTCTACTGCTGCACCACATGTAAGTGCACCTGTTTCACGTTGTCCAAAACCGTTGAACTCTCTGCGACTGAAGGGAAACAGATGATGCTAGATTAAGAAGTTCAGGATATAGGGACAGTAATGCATGTCCAGGTCAGACTGTTGTGGACTTGAAGGTGAAATAGGCAAACAGTTGGTTCTGTGAGGAAGTCTGGTGGAATCACAGATATATGTTGAGGTATTATGGGAGGGATGGCAATCTGCTTCGAACAAGAAGTTTCTACACACATTGATGAGCTGCAAAAAATCTGGGAAAGGATTGCAATTGATGCAGGCAAAAATTCTCACATTTTAAATACCAATAATCTGCCTTCACTCCCCTTTCTCCCCCACAATCTCCTCTCTCCCCCCCCCCCCCCACCTCCCTCCTGTGCCCCACCTGGATAGGCACCTATTTCTCCCCTCCCCCATACCTCCACCTGCATTCCTTCCTCTGGCTTCACAATTCACAACGCTTCAATCCTTTTCTCTCACCCCTTCTGCTTTTTCGTCTCTGGCTTTGGTCCAACCATCTGCCTGTCAAAACCTCCCCTCACCCGTGTTCACCTATTTCCTGCCATACATTGTCTTGCTTCTCCTCTCTTCCAGCTTTCTGCCTCCCCACCCCCACCACGATGAATCAGAAGAAGTGCCCCAACCCAAAGCGTCGCCTATCCATGTTCTCCAGAGATGCTGCCTGACCCGCTAGGTTACTCCAGCACTCTGTGGCAGGATCTGTCTTTAGTTGACAAACTATTGTGGCTACCTTTTTGACAATGGACCACAGGAAATTTGTGGTGCAGTCTATTAGATGTGCTAATAGTTAAATAATGTGTATGGAAGTTATAAATAGGTTTACACTTCGGAACATGAGGTTCAAAGATAAGGTTATGACCAAGTTGGGAGATAGTGAATGTTTTGCAATAATACAGATGTCAAAGATGAAAGAGAAGGAATAGCTTGTTGTGAAGCTGATCTACATCAGCAACAATGTTGTTGTAAATAGAGGGCTAAAGGGCAGTGCCTTGAGATCCATCTTTGGTTGGTATAACTAAATGGGCTTTGTAATAGGATCAGCTGGTTACAACCTGCCTCCAAATTTCATCCCATTGAAATCAGAGGATGAATTACAACATGCTGAGCGTCTTCAGTGCTACCGGCTGTGAGAGATTCTCTAGGCAAATACATTTGAAGGTTTTGAAGTGCAGTTATAAAAGGCTTGAGAGTTTAAACAACCATGACATGGCCTTTTCCCAGAGTTAGACCAAATATTATTCTTAATTAGAAAACTTCAGAAGTATCACAGGAGCCATTCCAATTTGAATAATTAACTATAAATGTCTTCCAATTATGATAATATAGTAACCAACTCCTCAATTTGGTTACTATATTAGTACTATATTATTATTTCTGATGCTTTTAGGCATGTGGGGACAATGCATTGTGCCAGGGATTGATTGAAGTTTTTTGAGTTAACTGACGTATTGACAAAAATCTTGTATCAATCCCTGGCACAATGCATGGTCCCCACATGCCTAAAAGCATCGGAAATAGTGCCAGTTCCGAAGCAGACAGCCATAACCTGCCTCGGCCGGTTGCACTAACACCAATAATTATGAAGTGCCTGGTGAGATTGGTCCTTAAGCATCCCCCACACTGATCACTGAGGGCGATGAGACAGCTTACAGGGAAGGGGTACAGAGGTTAATAGGCTGGTGCTCAGAGAACAACTTAGCACCCAATACAAAGAAAAACAAAACAGCTCATCATTGAAGCAGGGTGACCATCCCCCACTGCACATAAACGGACAAAGAGTGGACAGAGTCTCCAATTTCAGGTTCCTGGGCACCCACATCACAGCAGACCTCAGGTGGTCAACTAACACGCACCTCCTGGTAAAGAAGGCACAACATCTGCTTTACTTCCTAAGATCACTCAGGAAAGTCAACTTGCCACAACAGCTGCTAGTGTTATTCTACCATTGCTCCATAGACAGTGTCCTGACACATGGCATCCTGGTGTGGTGTGGCAACAGTTCTGCGGCTGACAAGAAGGCTCTGCAGAGAGTCGTCAACACAGCCCTGAAGATCACCAACACACACCTGCCTGCCCTGTTAGAGATCTATAGCTCTTGTTGCCTGAGGAAGGCATCACGCATCGTAAAGGACTCATCTCATCCCGCACATCAATTGTTTGCCCTTCTGTCCTCAGGAAAGCGTTACAGATCCACGACAGCAGCGTGTTTGTCATTTTACTTTTTTTGTTTTTTTAGTATGTCCAAATGTTTGTATGTTTGGGCGCGGCGGGGACTTACTTACTTACCCACCGGAGCGGGATCCCTCGCCGGGAATCCATGGAGAAGAGCTCCGACCGCCGGGCTGTGGCCTACATCATCTTCCAGCCGCGCAGGGAAGCACCGATTCGGGACTTACCTTGCCTGTACTTCTGGCCGCCCTCAGCGGCGACTGCGGAGGTTTATGGTCCCAACCACGGGGAAAAATGTAGGAGGACTGACTGAACTTTGTGCCTTCCACCACAGTGATGAATGCTGTGGTGGATATTTTGTGTTAAATGTTTTATTGCGTATTGTGTGTTCTTTTTTTATTGTACTTCTGCCGGCAAGTTCATTTCACTGCACTTCATTGTGTATGTGACGAATAAATCTGACTATTGACTATTGGCTATTGACTTCAAATCACACACCACAAGATTAGCAAACAGTTTCTACCCCAAGGCCATTACCACTGTGAACTCTGCACTGAACACACAGCCCCCATAGCCAATATTTTGTAGTGCCACAACATCACATTGTGAAATATTGTACATTTGACGTTTTACTTGCCGTTTTTGTTGTTTCATTGTCGTTATTATTTATCTGTTACATTGGCGCTCCGCTCGGACAGTGCACCTGAAATTTCGTTATATGTATTTACAATGACAATAATGTGTATTATTATCATTAAAAAGTGCCTGTCTACCTTCTGAAGGTGAATTTGAAAATAAATCACTGTAGCCCCTCAAGCAGTTTGGAAGATGTGGTAAGCCAATGTATGGAAATGCATATATGGTGAGATCTGATCATCCAGATATCACCTAAACTGATGCTCAATTAAGTAAAACATCTTCTCAAACTGGAACGCACTAATAAAATGAAAAAGACTTGTTATTAAATTATAAAGACATCCAATGTCCTCCAGTGATCATGAGGTAGTTATATTATGACAGTTATGGAACTCACTTCAATATTTTGACTTTATTCCTGTCCTGCTAACAATGCAAGAAATTCATTATTTTCTACGCTGTATAATAATCCTCAGTAATCTTTCAAGTGCAGTTTAACATTATGTATTGACATTAGCATCTTGTTTTCTTAATTCATCCTGGGTTTCTTAAAATAAGAATATTTGGGAGATCTGAATGGGTTTGTTAACTTGAACACCAGTGTCAGAGGGGATTCAATATATCCCAACAGGTAGTGACATATAGATGTACTAACTTCCTAGTGTTAGTTGGAGGAGTGGCACTTCACAATGTGCCCGCAATCGTTACCTGAAGTCATACGTTTGCAATTCAGGTGGAAGAGAATTTTTTCTCCAGAGAAGCTGCCTGACCCATTAAGTTACTCCAGCATTTTGTGTTCATGTTCCGATTATAAATGTAGCAGGTTAGCATAAGGCCTGGTGTCTACAGGTGATATTGGCCTTGATGTACAAATGACCATCAAAATAGAGTAACCCCCATCCTCAACTTTTATTAACTAAACTGTTCTTAGGTCACCATTGACAATCCTGGCCCACTTGTCGGCCTGATGGGGAGGGTTGTTCTCACGAACTGGAGAGGGGGCAGTTCAGATAAGAAATCATCTCCAATCAGTGTAGTGCAGGGGTCTTGCTTCTGAGGGAACTTCACCAACAGCAAATCTGGGGATAGGCTTTGGCTTCAGTCATGCCTATGAGCTTTTAAGAAAGGCGGGAGGGAGAAAACAGGGAATTATAGACCAGTTAGCCTGATATCGGTGGTGGGGAAGATGCTGGAGTCAATTATAAAAGATGAGATAGCCGAACATTTGGATAGCAGTAGCAGGATCGGTCCGAGTCAGCCTGGATTTACGAAGGGGAAATCTATTGAAGATGTAACTAGGAAAATGGACAAGGGAGAGCCAGTGGATGTAGTGTACCTGGACTTTCAGAAAGCATTTGATAAGGTCCTACATAAGAGATTAGTGGGAAAAAATCGGGCACATGGTATTGGGGGTAGAGTGCTGACATGGATCGAGAAGTGGTTGGCAGACAGGAAACAAAGAGTAGGAATTAACGGGTCCCTTTCAGAATGGCAGGCAGTTACTAGTGGGGTACCACAAGACTCGATGCTGGGACCACAGCTATTTACAATATACATCAATGATTTGGATGAAGGGATTCAAAGTAACATTAGCAAATTTGCAGATGACACAAAGCTGGGTGGCAGTGTGAACTGTGAGGAGGATGCTATGAGAATGCAGGGTGACTTGGACAGGTTGGGGAAGTGGGCAGATGCATGGCAGATGAAGTTTAATGCGGATAAATGTGAGGTTACCCACTTTGGTAGCAAAAACAGGAAGGCAGATTACTCTCTAAATGGCGTCAAGTTGGGAAAAGGGGAAGTACAATGGGATCTGGGGGTCTTTGCATATCAGAAGCATGCAGGTACAGCAGGCAGTGAAGAAAGCGAATGGCATGCTGGCCTTTATAACAAGAGGAATCAAATATAGGAGCAAGGAGGTCCTTCTGCAGTTGTACAGAGGCCTTGTGAGACCACACCTGGAGTATTGTGAGCAGTTTTGGTCCCCTAATTTGACGAAGGACATTCTTGCTATTGAGGGAGTGCAGTGTTGGTTTACAAGGTTAATTCCCAGGATGGCGGGACTGTCATATGCTGAGAGAATAGAACAGCTCGGCTTGTACACTCTGGAGTTTAGAAGGATGAGAGGGGATCTCATTGAAACATATAATATTGTTAAGGGCTTGGACATGCTGGAGGCAGGAAACATGTTCCCAATGTTAGGGGAGACCAGAACCAGGGGCACAGTTTAAGAATAAGGAGTAAGCCATTTAGAACAGAGACGAGGAAACTCTTTTTCTCACAGAAAATGGCCTACTCCTGCACCTATTGTCTATTGTCTATTGAGCATTTTCGTCAGTGCGGGGGTGGGGGGGGGGGGGGGGGGAGAAGCTACACTTAAATGCTACACTTGTCGCTTTACCTCCCCCCTCGACTCCATCCAAGGACCCAAGCAGTCTTTCCAGGTGAGGCAGAGGTTCACCTGCATCTCCTCCAACCTCATCGATTGCATCCGCTGTTCAAGGTGCCAACTGCTCTACATCGGTGAGAGCAAGCGCAGGCTTGGCAATCGCTTCGACCAAAACCTCAGTTCGCATTCTACCCTGATCTCCCAGTGGCTCAGCACTTCAACCCCTCCTCCCATTCCGAATCCGACCTTTCTGTCCTGGGCCTCCTCCATTGCCAGACTGAGTCCCACTGTAAATTGGAGAAGCAGCACCTCATATTTCGCAAAGGTAGTTTACACCCCAGCAGTATGAACATTGACTTCTCCAATTTCAGGTAGTCCTTGCTTTCTCCCTCCTTCCCCCTTCCTTTCCAGCTCCCCCACAGCCCACGGTCTCCGCCTCTTCCTTTCTTCTTCCCACCCCTCCCCCCCCACCCCCCACCCCCACATTAGTCTGAAGAAGGGTCTCGACCCGAAGCGTCACCTATTCCGTCACTCCATAGATGCTGCCTCACATGTTCATGAGAACTGTTCATAGCTCTGACAGTTCACGTCAGAAATTAGACTGCAAACAATCTCCTATTTGATAGAAGATGCCTGCAGCTGTTGGCAAATCCATCTCCATGCTCCCCCAAATACTCATTCATATGTACAGGCTGTGCATTGAACAGGTGAATCTTGTATTCAGCATCGTTGCCAATAATGTGGCCCACTGGCCTTTTTGACACTTAAAGTTGAGTTTTCTGTAAATTCACTTTGTAAGTTGGGAGGAGTTAAATTGATTTAAAAAAAAGCTTCATTGAGACATCATCAAGGACCTGGCCAGTCCCTCCTCCCTCCTCTCTTTTCCAGCTTTCTCCCCCCCTTACTCCAATCAGTCTGAAGAAGGGTCCCAACATGAAATATCGTCTGTCCCTTCCCTCCACGGATGCTGCCTGAGCCACTGAGTTCCTTCAGCTCAAGATCACAGCATTTGCAGTTTCTTGTGTATCCAAGTTTCTTGAAGTTCATTTTCAAATCATTAAAAACATTACACTAAATAATTAAAAATAATAACTTTCCACCCACCTTCCATGGGCAGGAATCTACATTCAAATAAAACAGGGTCTCTTATGTTATCCAGTTAATGATATAGGACTGGAGAACCCAATAAGAAATAGGAGCAGAATTAGGCCATTTGGCCCATCGAGTCTGCTGCACCATTCAGTCATGGCTGATCTATTTTTCTCTCTTAACCCCATTCTCCTGCATTATCCCTGTAACCTTTGATGTCATTACTAATCAAGAACCTATCAATCTGTCTTAAAAATACCCAATGTGTTGTCCTCCACAGCCACCTGTGGCAATTAATTCCACAGTTTCACCACCCTCTGGCTAAAGAAATTCCTCCTTATCTCCATTCTAATGGAAGATTTCTGTGGGTATGGCCGTATTGCAGTACATCTTTTTGGAAATTGTTCGTGGTACAATGGTGCAGCGGACGAGTTGCTGCCTCACAGCGCCACAGTCCCAGGTTCGATCCTGACTACGGGTGCTGTCTGTACGGAGTTTGTATGTTCTCCCTGTGACCACGTGGGTTTTCTCCGGGTGCTTCAATTTTTCTCCCATATTCCAAAGTAAATTGTTCCTAGTGTGTAGGTTAGAACTAATGTATGGGTGATCGTTGTTTTTATGGTGCGGATTCTGTAGGCCGAAGCTGTATCTCCAAACTGTATCTCTAAACTAAACTGAAGTCAGGAATTTTCAACTTCATCTATGTCTCTGAATATTTTTTATTTAGTTAGGTTTAGAGATACAGCACAGAAATAAGCCCTTTGGCCCACCGAGTCCGCGCTGAGCAACAATCGCCCTGTACACTAGCTCTATCCTACACACTAGGGCCAATTATAGAAGCCAATTAACCTAACAATCTGTACGTCTTTGGAATGTGGGAGCAAATCGAAGCACCTGGAGAAAACCTACGTGGTCACAGGAAGAAGGACAAACTCCGTACAGATCTCTGGCGCTGTAAGGCAGCAACTCTACCGCTGTGCTACTGTGTCACCCTGACCCAATCAGGGCAGGATTGCTGGAGCTGCAACCTCTCAGAGTCAACCATGTGGCAATGGTCCAAGCAAGTGAATGATGGTGTCTTGGTCAAGATAACAATAGGTTTGACATCAGTGGGGCCTGTCACCTCTGGCTTCACATTTCAATCCTCATCACTCCTTACCTCACAGCCTTTTGTCTACTTTTCATCTGTGGCCTTTGTCCGTCTTTCTGCTAATCAACAACAAAACCTCACTTGTATCCACCTATCACCTCCCTCCCCTCTACTTTCTGTCTGAAGAAGGGTTCCCGACCCGGAATATCACTCATCCTTTTTCTCCAGAGATGCAACCTGACCTGCTGAGTTACTCCAGCAATTTGTATTTTTCTCCACCTATCACTTGCCAGGCTTTGTCCCACCTGCACCTCTTTTCCTCCTTTCCCTCCCCGACTACAATCAGTCTGAAGAAGTATCCCAACCCAAATGATTCTCCATTCTGTGTCCTCCATAAATGCTGCCCAACTCATTGAGTTACTCCAGCACTTTGTGTCTTTTATGCGTCTAAATTAGCATCTGCAGTTTTTTGTGTCTCCAGAAAGAACTGATACCTGTATTAGATGATGTGGCTGGTTCCTTCAGGTACAGGGCACCATCGAGAGCACAGATGTAGCATCAACAAAATCACCAGACCACTTTGGCAAGTTCAGAAACTGGAAGTGTTTTCACGTGTTTGATGAGGACTAAGAAATCTCTTTGCAAATCCACATACAATTCTAAAGTACTTGGATGAGTACTTAGTAATCAGCAAGGCCACAGAGCAGGTACTAAGAAGTGGGATGGGCACGTTTCTTTCCTGTATGACTCCATGACTCTATGAGTCAAAGCCTCCATTTTGTGACCACAAATTAAAGGACCATAGTCTTCACTTCACACTAATTGCCATTTATTCGCTCTGCAATAGTGAGGCTGCAGGTCGAAGAAAGAACAAGCAGAAAATGAAGCGATTAGGTTATAAATGAGAGAAGATATTTATCGTGATTCCCTTGCATTCCCTTGCTTGACTGCAGAAGTTATTGAGAAAAAAGTAAAATTAAAAGCAGGTGATTAACTTTTATGCTTGTTTAATTCAAAAACAATTATACTTGCATGCTTTATTTTATTGGCTCTGGTGTATAATCATGGTATGTTTACAAATGTGAGTAAAAATGTGCAGTTGCTTTACAATGTTCTTCAAACTACATCAGCACAATGGGCATGATTTTCCTGTATAACTGTGGGGTGGCTCTCAGTTCCCTCACATTACTCATATCAATAGAGTCACATAGTCATGGAGTCATACAGCAATGAAACAGGCCATTTGGCCCAACGTCCTTACTGACCAAGGTACCCCATCTAAGCTGATCACATTTGCCCATGTTTGGCACATATCCCCCTAAGTCTTTCCCATCCATGTATCTGTCCAAGTGTCTTTTAAATGCTGTTATATTACCTGCCTCAAATATCTCCTCAGGCAGCTCATTCCAAATGCCTATCATTCTCTGAGTGAAAAAGTTGCCCTGCAGGATCCTATTAAATCTTGTCCCTCTCACCTATGTCCTCTGGGTCTTGATCCTATTAAATCTTGTCCCTCTCACCTATGTCCTCTGGGGAAAAACATGCATTCACCCTATTCATTCCCATCATGATTTTATACAGCTCCAAAAGATCACCCCTCTGCTTCCTGCGCTCCAAGAAATAAAATGCTAGCTTACCTAACCTTTCACAATGGATGTTCTGGCCCGTGAGTTCTGGCAAAATCCTCGTATATTTTCTCTGCACTCTTACCAGCTTAACGATTTCCTTCTTATAGCAGGGTGACAAAAACTGAACACGCTACTCCAAATGTGGTGCCACCAGCATCTTGCACAAATACCTAGTGATTTTATTAAGTCCTTGTAATTATAACATAAATCATGGTATTGATTAGGGGATCTCTAGCGTTTAATAATCCATGTCAAATTAACAACAAGCTGGGGACCTATTTTGGAGACTAAGTGAATTCTACTCCTTAGGATAAATGTTTCCCAGCCCTTGCTTCACACAATTAGGATGAAAAGCAGAAAAAGTCATAATTTTTGAAATGTGAAAACAGAAACTTGATGCAATATTTGTGCCATGTTGGTGATATACCATGATGGTAAAAGAAGAGCACTAAATATGTTATTTATAGGTGGCATTATTAAAATTGTCTGGACTTTTATGGCTTAACAAATGGTTTTAACAATATTGTTCTGCATGTAATTGTTTGGTCATTTGGTAAACAATCAGTTCTGTGTCCCATTTAAAACTGGGATTCTAACAATTTCGGAGTACAGCGGATGAGTTTGTTGTGATGAATGGTACTGTTTGACAGTTAATGATTCTGAAGACAATTGCTGACATGACTTTAGACTACAGAGATACTGCGTGGAAACAGGCCCTTCAGCACACTGAGTTTGCACTGACCAGCAATCCCCGCACACCAACACACTTGAGACAATTTACTATTTTTGATCAAAGCCAATTAACCTGCTAACCTGTACATCTTTCGAGCGTGGAGGAAACCGGAGCACCTGGAGAAAACCCACGCGGGTCACAGAAAGAATATGCAAACTCCGTACAAACAGCACCTGCAGTCAGGATCAAACCTGGGTCTCTGGCGCTGTAAGGCAGCAGCTCGACCACAATGCCACTGTGGCGCACCTTTTGTGCATGCAATCATGTTTAGAAGTCTGCAACCTGATGTAGGTCAGTTCTTGATGCATCTGTCCTCCCACTCCATCACTGGACTTGCGACTGAATTGATCTGTGAAAGCAGTGACCTGCTGAGAAAAGGTTCCTCATGCACCTTGCATTCAATCATCGGACTTATGCAAAGAATGGATTCACTGACCCTGTGTCAAATGATAAGTGCCATTAAGTGTTTTACTTTAATGCTTGAATCATTTGTTAGCTTTTTAAAACACAATTTAAAAAAAAGTTAAATCGTTTTTTAAAACACTTTGGCATAAACAATTAAAAACTGTGAAAAGGCCTTTGAATACAGCAGGCTGCCAAAGGTTCAGATTACTTTGCCCCATCTAACCAAAGTAATTTCTACAAATTAGTGGTTGCAGGAACTAAATGCAGTGAAGATGAGTAATGGGCTAAGTCCAGAGCAACACAGTCTTATGTCAGGGAAAAAAAATATTTCGGTGTTTTCTAAAACAACTTCATATTTTCTTTGCCTCAAGTTCCTGATATCATTAACAACAATTATGCAGCAACAGCTAATGTTGCCACACGATTATTTTTAAATGTCCATTGCTCATAACTAGAGCCAGGATTTTGCCATAAATACCATAAATGCCTTTTTTGATGATTTTGGGAAGATAATGCCCTTTTCACAATTGAGTGCCTAAACCAGTCTTTTTTTTTTGCCATTTTAACGTAACTTACAAGAACATTTACACCACCGGGGTGAAACCCAGCTGCAAGTGGGTGTGAAGTGGTGATTGGAGAGGGGTGTGTGGGAAAGGGTCCAGTCTTTGCATTCATGCTTTAAGTAGGTGTGAAGTGGTGAAGTGGTGATTGGGGAGTAGGTGGGGAAGGATCTATTCTTTTCAAACTGGAGTCAAGCTGTGAGTAGGTGTGAAGTGTTGGTTGGGGATGGGGCGTGGGTGATACCAGGGTTAAGTTTCTGTTTATCGAACCTGCAGTAGAACTCATTGGTCAGCTGACGATTGTCCAAGGAGCGGGGGGGGGGGGGTTTCCTCTTGTAGCTGGTGATTTCTTGCTAGCCCTTCCACACTGAAGAAGAAGTCATTTGCTGAGAACTTGCTCCTCAACTTCTCAGAGTACCTTTCCTTGGCAGCTCCGATTCCTCTTCTCAGCTTATACTTCGCCTGCCTGTAGAGGTCAGCATCCCCGCTCCTCTTGTAGCTACCCCTGCAAACGTCAAAATACCTAAAGTCTAGTCAACGCCTTGTAAAAAACTGAACGATTTGGTGAGAGTGTACGGGAGTGATATATTTTCTACAGACAACTGTGTGCTGTTTTGCAAAGCATGTGAGAAAGCAGTGAATCATGAGAAGAAATATTTCATCTCCCAGCATGTACAGACAACTTGTTCTATTTGATCTTATTTGATTGTGCACACCAGGTTGATTACATTTGTCAAAACAGGGGCGGACCATGTGAAGGTTGCAATCTCCCACCCCAATACTTTATTGATTAAGGAGAACTTCACGAGCCTTCATGAGAGATGATATTACTGAAGAATCATCCAGTGAGGTGAAATGTGTGGAGCAGAGAAATAGAATGGGGTTGATCACTTTGATGACACATTACTATTAGTCCCAAGTAGTTAATGGGAATGAGAGGAATAAATATGCCAAGAAATTGCAGACAGCTGCAAGACTAATAAGGTTGCCATGGTAGAGGATTTTATTCTCCCAATATTATTGGGGACTTCCATCTATATTGGGGTGGATGGATTGGAATTTGTCAAATGTTTTGAAGAATGTTTCCTCAGACAATATATGAGGGCCATACAAGGGAAAGAGCAAAACATGTCCTACTCATATGGAATTAGGCAGGGCATGTGAGGTAAGTGTCAGTGGGTGAACTTTTTGGGACCAGCAACCACAGATCTGTTAGCTTTAGAATAGTCATGGAAAAGGATGTCCCTTTTGATCTGTGTTTCAACACCTTACCCTTCCTTATATCTAGTCTCCCTCTCCATGACTCTCAGTCTGAAGAAGGGACTCGACCTGAAACGTCACCCATCCCTTCTCTCCAGAGGTGGTGCCTGGCCCACTGAGTTACTCCAGCATATTGTGTCTATCTCTGGATAAGGATGGGACAAGTCCACAATTTAAAGTTCTAAATTAGGGTAGGGCAAACTGATGTTAGTAGACAGCAGCTTGCAAAGGTTCGTTGGAGTTGGAGTTGGTTACCTACCGGCAAAGAGATGTCTGTTAAGTAAGATGCTTTTAAAAGTATGAAAGTGGGAGTTCAAGCTATGCATGTTCCTGATAGAATGAATGGCAAGGCAGTGGACTAGGGAACACTGGATGGTGAGCGAAATTGTGTCACAAAAGGTCAGGTGTAAACAGCTTGGATCAAATGTATCCCTGGAGGATTATAGGGATTGAGGAGTGTACTTGAAAATAATATGAGTGGGGCAATAGATGGGCATGAGATAGCTCTGGCAGAAAAGATTAAGGAAAATCCAAAGATATTTTATAAGCATATTAAAGGACAAATGGCAACCAAAGGGAGAATAGCACCTTTCATCTCTGTGTGAAGCCATGGTAGATGAGCAAGGACCTCAATTAATATTTCTCTTTTGATTTTACTATGGAGAAAGACATGAAAACCAGGGAACTTGTGAAAGTTAACCAAAGTGTCTTGAGGAGAGTCCGTATTATAGATAAAGAGGTACTGGATGTACTAAGTCAATGAAGGTGAATAAATCTCTCAGGGCTGATCAGATATACCCAAAGATACTGATGGAAGCTGCCAGAAGTCCTGGCTGAGAAAGATGAATCATTGTTCTATACTGGTGAGGTTCAAGAAGATGTGTAGGTGACTAATGTTGTGATTCTACTTATGAAGGACTGCAAAGGCAAACTTGGGAACTATATAGATAGACACAAAGTGCTGGAGTAATTCAGCGGGTCAGACAGCATCTCTGAAGAAAAAGGATGGGTGACGTTTCAGTTCGGGATCCTTCCTCATACTAGTCAGCCTAACACCGGGGGTTGAGTAGGGATAGTCAGCGTGGTTTTGTGTGTGGAAGTTCATGTCATGTGATTTTAACTGGGTTTTTTGAAGAAGTAACCAAGAAGGATGATATGGGCAGGCTGCAGACATATACTGTCAGGATGTCAGCAGGACATTTGATAAGGTTCTGCATTGTAGGCTGCTCTAGAATGTTAGATCACCTGGGATTGATGGAATGAAGCAGAGATATTAACGGAGGATTGTTTTTCAGGCCGGAGGACTGCGACTAGTGGTGTGCATCAGGGATCAGTGCTGAGCCCATTGCCAGTTGACATCTATATAAACGATTTGGAAAATGGTGTACAAGGCATTATTAGTAAGTTTGCAGATGACACTGAAATAGGTGGTATTGTAAAGAGCTAAGAAGGTTGACAAGAATTACAGCAGGATCGTGATGGACGATAGGGCCGAGGAATGGCTGATTAAGTTTAATTCAGATAAGTGTGAGGTGCTTCATTTTGGGAAGGCAACCCAGAGTAAGACCTACACAGTGAATGGTCAGGTCGAGGGGAGCATTGAAGAACAGAAAGATCAAAGAGTACAAGTACATACTTCCCTGAATGTGCATCACAGGTCAATAGGTTTGTGAAGAAGGCTTTTAGTATGCTGGCCTTCGTCAGTCTGGGAATATAGAAGTTGGGACATTTTGTTACTGTTGTACAAGATGCTGGTGGGGTCACACCTGAAGGTTTGTAGGTTAATTGGCTTTGGTAAAGATTATAAATTGTCCCTAGCGTGTAGGATAGTGCTAGTCCGCTGGTCAGCGTGGACTCGGTGGACTTAAGGGAGTGTTTCCATGCAGTATCTCTAAAGTTTAAAGTCTAAAGTCTAAAGTAAACCCTTAGGACTTGTGCCTTAACCAATCTGTCAATGGAATAAAGATAGCAGGCGATCTGTTTATCGGGCTATTTTCTGCTTGTCAGGTATCCAGGTATTGGAAAATCCACTAGCATGTTCCCTCCGACTCCCACATGATGCATTTTGCCTCTCATTCCATATACTGGAACCTTAGAATGTAAACTTAAGAACATTTGAGAAATAAATAAGGCATAGATAGAAACAAAGTACTGGAGTAACTCAGCAGGTCAGGCAACATCTCTGGAGGAAAAGGATGGGTGATATTTCTGGTTGGAATCATTCTTCAAGAACCCATGGAAGAGGAAAGGAGAAAAATTGTGTAAATGGACTTAAAATATGTTTAGGCTTCATTGCTAGAAATCTTCATTGCTTATTTTATCTAGCTTGACGAAGCTTTCAATAGCTTGAAGAAGGGTTCCGACCCAAAATGTCACCCATCCTTTTCCCCCAGAGGTGCTGTCTGACCCGCTGAGTTAATCCAGCACTTTGTGTCTATCTTTGGCATCAACCAACATCTGCAATACCCAGTGTCTACAATAAATAAAGCATGTTGTCCAATATTAGCAATCAAAACCGGTATTAAAGTCCGTTCTGACAGAGTTCTGAAGAAAGAGAAAAAGGCAGTATAATTTCCACCTATATATCTGCAGCAGGCGTTTGAACTCACAAGGGGGTGAGGGCACTCGATCAAAATTGTTCCCCTTTGGGGTCCGTACCCTGTAGTTTTCAGAAGGAAGAATATTAAAAAAATTAGGATATGTTTTCAGACTAATTTCTGGATTATTTTAATATAATAAAAGTATTTGCACCTATTTATGTACAACATCTCGTTACTCATTAAAAGGAGTGCAAATTCTGCTTCTGTGTTTTTAATTTTCCCCAGTAAATGTGGAATCAGCTACTGTAATGACTTGCATGGTGCTCCCCGTAGTTCTCTGTTGTTGAAAGTGTGAGCTGACTAAGCACACTTATAAAACCAAGAATCAATCGTTGAACAGAAGTGGTTTAATTTACATAGCCCACCGGGTCCACATGGAACAGCCATCAGTAACAGCACTAGCACTATCCTACACACGAGGGAGAATTTACAAACATGCACGTCTTTGCAATGCGGGAGGAAACCGGAGCACCCGGAGAAAATCTACGATTCTCAGGGGGAATAGAAACATAGAATATAGAAACATAGAAAATAGGTGCAGGAGTAAGCCATTCGGCCCTTTGAGCCTGCACCGCCATTCAATATGATCATGGCTGATCATCCAACTCAGTTTCCTGTACCTGCCTTCTCTCCATACCCCCTGATCCCTTTAGCCACAAGGGCCACATCTAACTCCCTCTTAAATATAGCCAATGAAATGGCCTCAACCACCCTAACAGCATTAGGGTGGTTGAGGTACAAGCTCTGCACAGACCGCACCAATAGTCAGGATCAAACCCGGGTCTCTTGCGACTCTACCGATGCACCACAAAAGGCGGCATTATTTGCCACAATGGTAGCAAATAAACATTGTGCCGCCCACAAATGTTCATGTTTCTGTGAGTTTTATACAAGCTCTTGCAATCAAACTTTTAATTGGACCTGTACCTCAGCTACTTGTGCATTTGACATTTAACTCGACTTGACTTGACATGAAGTTTAATAGTAAGATTAAATGAGAACTTACCAGTTTGAAGTTTGATCTTTATTTTATGAGGAGTTGCAATGAGGGATTACGTGAAGACCCCGCCAGCACGCATGCGCGACATTCTTCAAAGCAGTGGTGTGAAATCACAGATACCAGAGTAGACTAATATAGTAAGATAAGAGAGAACTTCCATACCAGTTGAACTTTATAATAGAGGGTTTTGGGAGCGGAGGGCACGTAATCCCTCATCGCAACTCCTCATAAAATAAAGATCAAACTTCAAACTGGTAAGTTCTCATTTAATCTTACTATTTTACTTCGGAGTCACGTGAGTGACTACGTGAAGATTTCAAAGCTCTGTGATTTCATGCCCTGGAACGAGACCATGCTCACACACTGCCATTCTGGGACGGAGGATGAACGTATTTTACACACAACACTGTGCTGAAAAACAATAAAGGTATTATTCATACCTAAAATAATATGCCCCACATTGGGTAATTTATTTTACAGAACTTAATTTTTCCCTGCAAAACGTCTCAGGATCGGCCACGGGTTTATTATAAAGCATTGAATGCGTTCATTGCTCCACCCCGCTGTGGCAAGGATGTGGTCCATAGGAACTCCCTTCATCCTAGCGTCCGATGTAGATGCAGCCCTGTTGGAGTGAGATTTGAAACATTAGTATTCACCACTGCACGTAATACCACCCGAACCATCTGGATATGGTTTGCACTGTGACCTTAGGTGAGGGCATTTATGGCTAATGAGAAAGCTCTCTCCGTGCCCATAAGTGTCTTGGTGACTATATATTGGAAAATATGTGTCACTATGCAGGGCCGACTATCTGCAGGATAGGCCAGAACTCTAATATTGGCTAAAGGAACCGGGTCAGTCTTGTTTAAGTACCCCTGTATGTAGCAGGTTATCTGCCATTTGTGATAGACATGACGTCCTATTCTAGCTTGTGTAAGGACTGGACCCGTTGTGCTGATCCAAGTGCCATAATCATTCCCATCTAGGATATTAGTTTGTCCAGAGTGAGCCCCGATATTGGTGTCCATCCTCGTAACATGGTGTACTACCTATGTCCCATATATGGGTGTATCTGGGCCTGGGGGGAATAGAGTACAAATACCCCTCATACGTTTATGTACTAGTGGGTGTGATCCTATAGCCAGGTGATCACTCCCTCTGCCCAGATATTAGATAGGGCACTGCTTGCACAATAATGGCACTGTAACTCAATCCTTCATCGAAATGAAGGGTGGCCAGAACTCCAGCACTTCAGTGTTGGTGGCTGAGTCATATGTAGTGTTCGTCCTGGTGCAGAACACTTCCCATTTCCTGACATATGTCAGGTACTGTCTTCTCGTGGACTCCCTGCACGACGCTGAGGATGGCATTTGATCGTCCTGTCGGAGAGTCCGTATCCAGAAATGGCCTGTTCAGAAACTGCAAATCAACAAGTTCATACAGTCATGGCATGGATACTTTCCCGCACGGGGTGTGCCAACCTCCTTGGCCGTTGTTGATCAGATGCAGGGTTCTGAGACCATCTTTGTACTGTTGGGAACCATGGTACCCGTTGCGGCGTCTTGTTTAATTATTGTAAGACTCGCCTGATGAGGCAGAAGGGAAAAATGCATAGCAAAACAAATCCCCCCCCCCCCCCCAATGCAGCGAGAAATCGTCCATCGCTGCTGCCCCTGGGTCTGGTTCCCAAGCAACATATGTTGGTAGTGGTGAATTAGTCCGGATGGAAAAAAGGTCGATATCTGGTGTCCCATACTATAATATCTGTAAACACTTTCCGATCCAACATCCATTTAATGTTGTCGTTGAATTTACGTGACCTGATGTCTGCCACTGTATTTAGCTTACCTGGAAGGTAAGTGGTTGAGATCCAAATCCCTCTCCCAGACACCAGTGCCAGATGTTATTAGCCAATTCATCACATGATATCGACTTTATTTCCCCCATATGATTATATATAGGGCCCCCACTGTGGTATCAAATTTTGTTACCGTACATGCAACTGGTGCTCATCTGAGTCAGTAGGCCCTGAGTCCATGAAACGCACCAGCATTTCTAGATAATTAATTCCTAGTGCTTTAAACAGAATAATTTTTGTGCACTCATCTGCCACCACACAACTTGCGGTGGTATTAGTTGCTCCCCAACCTTTAGCACTGGCATCAGTCTGTAATGTACCCTAGGGATATAGAATGGGGTGATGGGGTTAGGATAATGTTGAACATTTCTATCCACCATTTTTAATTCTGATTTTACTTTCCCTGGTAGTTGCATAGGCCTATTGAAATGGCCTGCATGATTTTGAGAGCTAAAATTTCCCTCTTCCAGGTTTTTAATAATGGAGTGGTCCAATTGTGCTGCTGGGAACGCAGCCACCAATTTCCCAATCACTCTTGCTCCTTGCCGAATGGATGGTTCCCTGATGCCAGTGAGGCTTTTGCATACTCCCATCAAGTCTGTCACTTTGTTTGGTGGCAAGGTGATAGACATATGAACAGAGTCAATAGTGAACCCCAAATAATCCATGGTAGTGGAGGGTTCCAATTTTGATTTATCTGGATGTACGTTAAATCTGTGTTGTGGCTGATACCACCAATGTAGCCAGCTCCAATTTTCACCTACAATGAGAATATCATCAAGGTAAGCCATGACTATATGGTTATGTTTCTTTAAGTATGCTAAAGTTGGTTTTAATAAATTTGTAATAGCCTGGGTGCTGATGACAACCCATTGGGTAAGGCCTTATACTGCCATAGCTGTCCCATCCAGATAAATTTCAGGTATTTACGTTGACCCTGTGTGTGACAAACGTGTCTATTTTGAAATGGGCATGCTGAACGGAAGTATTTAGTTCGGTCAAATCAGTAATGATACGGCAACCACCATCTTTTTAGTTTTTTATAAATATATTTGATACGAACTCTTGAAATTCTCTGATTGTTTTCTCAATCCCTTTTGTGTTTAGTCTTAACAGTTCAGCATGGCCTGCTGTTCTCTCTTTTTGTGAAGTATGAACTTCCTGCTAGGCGTATGCTGAACTGGGACGGTAGTTCATATACAAATTCAATTTTGTAATTCTGAATACTTCCAAGTATGTAAAAGTTCAGAGGTAAAAGTGCAGCACACATGCTGAAACAAGTGCAACCGTCCCCCAACTTTTGATGAATCGGACATGCAATGTTTTTTAAGACAACCAGACCCACCTACCTCCATGGTTACCGGTGTTGTGTGGGTTGTCTCCGCAGTTGTTTCTTCTGGTATTGTGTTGCTGCGTTGTGGGGTTGGCGCACTTTCCATGAAGGCCGGGCTGGGCCATGGTCTGAAAGACCGCTGTGCAGGTCGGCCGGCCTTCGAGCTTTCACCACCAGATGGTCTTCCATAGCACCGATGTCTGGTGGGTGTGTAGGGGTGCTGTTGATAGTGGGTTTTAGAGGTGCTTGGCACCTTGATCAGGCCTATAGCCTTGGCTTCCTCATGCAGGTCTTTCACCTGCTTCGGGAGGTCCCCCAACAGCAATTTTGGCGCCTGTGTGCTACTTGTCTTGCATAATTCCGCACTTCTTGATGATGCTCTTCCTGTAACTGTTAATCTCCACTGAGTATTACACAGTCTGCTAGAGCATCTAGTAACTCTTCAGGCAAATCAACCCCATCAGTTGTCCTGGTACTGCTGTGATTTTAGCAGCCAGCAGTTTCCTCTGGAGTTTCCCCTCCTGGCTCCTTATAGATGTCTCCTGTTGCCCCAGATGGGGTCATAGACTGCTGGTACTTTAAGAGAAATGGAGTTCTCTGGAGCAATGTACTTCCCAGCCATAAAGTTAATGGCTTGCTCCTGTAGCTGGTTTGTAGCCATGTATTTTGTACTGGCTTGCAGCTTTGTATAGGCAGTCCTTCTTGAGTTGATACAGCATGTGTTCCCACAAATCTTCTGCTGCTCTCTCTTCTGGCACCCCTCACAGTTGACTGTTCAGCCATTGCCCCTTCTTCAGGTTAGGCCCAGCTCTGACCCCTAATGCTCCCCTGCGAAGAGGGTGAGACATTTGGCAGTCCTTGAAAGGATCCTGCCATGGGTCTGCGAGGAGACCCACTGTGACTCTGCCCCTGCATAAGCAGGTCACGCTGGAGCACTGCTCCCCATCCGCTCCCGCGGGAAAGACGCCCGCCGTCGCTATCCGTGAACGGGGTGTCTTCAGGTCCGGACCCAGCCGAGTCAACGGACCTGTCCGACTTCCGGGTGGTTTTGCCGCCGCCCGCGGCGCACCTGCGGTCTGTAGCGACGAGAAGCCGGCAGCTGCTGGTAGCACCTGCAGCTCTGGAGAGACGGCACGCTGCTGGCTGCTTCTACAGCAGCGGTATCAGCTGCTGCTCTCCCTTGGCGACTCCATGGTGCTTCCTCCGTTCTGAAAAAGAAACACACCGAGTCGCCACGCTCACCAGAAAAGGTAAGACTTACCTTCCGTAATTTTTCAAAACTCGCGCTGGAGGAGCGGCGCTCCTCCCGACTGTCGCTTCCGCAATGCGTTCGACGATATGTCGCGCATGCGTGCTGGCGGGGTCTTCACGTAGTCACTCACGTGACTCCGAAGTAAAATCTCTGTTACAATGTTGAAAATGGAGCATCCAAATGGTGCTCCCACAAGCCAACATCTTCTGCTTCTTCTTATGAAGTAACGAGGGGTCTTGCCTTTTTAAGATGTTTTCTAAGATGACCAAAGACATATGTTGGGTCCATGGAATCTGCTACAGGAGGAGATGAAGTGCTCGATGGGTCCGGTAGATGGACGGTACAGGAGGACCGATCATTTCCTTGTCTTCCACATGGTTCTGATAAAGAGGTCTGAGGTTTTCATTGCTATCATTGTTGCTTCCTCTCCATCTTCATCTGCTCCAGGCTAGGTGACCCCATGAGTCAACCAAGATGTCAGGTTTTCTCAAGGGAACTTGGAGAACATTGCTGAACTATTTCTTCTGTTTTGAGCTTGGCGCAAAGTGCCTTTTTTGGGAGTCTGTTGTTGAGAACGTAATCAAGTTGGACTGTTTATCAAACTGGCAGTGAGGATTCTAAATCACACAGATGGGCCCATATCACCTAGACCCCTCTTTAAGGGATGCTGACTACCCCATAGTTTTATACTAGTTTGGGGTATCTGTAGTTTTATAAGCTTATTAAGCTTGATACAACATTTGATGATGGTTTTCAAAAACTAATTTCTTCTTACAGCCAAAGGCAGTGCAGGCACGCTGGTCGTGGAGGTGAATTTAATCATGAATGTCCACCTTTCCTGAGAGATGTTTCTCAAGGTCTGGGACGTGCTCTACATTTTCCAGATCATTATTAAAAATAACTTAAAGGATAAATATTTGCTCTCATGTAATAAAAAAAGGAACTGCAGATGCTGGTTTATACAAAAGATAGACTCATATTGCTAGACTAACTCATCCGATCAGGCAGCGTCTTTGGAGAAAATTGAAGACTTATTAATGGTGGGGACTTGCTTGTCAGTGTTAAAGCCAAGGCCAAAGCATTTGTAGCCACGTTCAACCAGATATGCCGAGCGGATGATTCATCTTGCCGTATACTGGACGTTCTTCAGACGTTCTGAAGAGGCGTCCCAACCCGAAACATCACCTACCCATAAATATTTGCTCGCTCATTAGGCAATTAAACATCTTTTATTTCTTCCTGAGAAAGCAGATGGGGACTCAGTTTTGCATCTTGTCCAAAGGCAGCGCTTTCCTCACTGTAGACTGAGCTGAGAGTTGGAATTCTATGCTCATATTTCTGGAATGGGAATTGAAGCCTTAACCTTCTGACTCAGTTGCAAGGATGTGACCAACTGTGCCCCAGCTGATACTCATTGATATGCATGAACTCAAATATAATTAGTCTCTGTAGTGTACTTGATGATGGACTGTGATCCAATTTTGCTGCACTGGCAAGTGCTAACTAAAATTATCTCTAGAAAATACCAAGAGCTTCAGAACCAGAGTGCATACTCTACTGAAGTCTAACAACCAACAAATGTTGGGAGACACAAGAGACTGAAGATGCTGGAATCTGGAGCAACAAACAACCTGCTGAAGGAAAAACACAAAGTGCTAGGGGAAGTCAACAGTCAGACAGGCATCGTGGCACAGTGGTGCCTTGCATCACCAGAGACCCGGTGCAATCCTGACTATGGGTGCTGTCTGTACGGAGTTTGTATGTTCTCCCTATGACCGCCTGGGTTTTCAGTGGGTGCTCCAGTTTCCACCCATACTCTATAGACGTATAGGTTTATAGGTTAATTGTCTACACTAAAATTGTAAATTGTCGCTAGTGTGTGTACAGGGTGATCGCTAGTTGGTGTAGACATGATGGGCCGAAGGGCCTGTTTCTGCACTGTATCTCTAAACGCCACATCTGTGGAAGGACTGGACAGGCTATATTTGGTTTAGGGGTCCTTTTTCAGATTCCTGAGATGCTGCCTGACCCACTGAGTTCCTCCCGCACTTTGTGTTTTGCTCAAGATTCCAGCATCTGTAGTTTCCTACATCTCCAAGCTGCCAGAGGAACTCTGGATCGAGCAGCACCTGTGGTGGGAACTGCAACGTCAGTGTTTTGCATAGAAACCCTACATCTGGACAACTGATTACCTCACAACTCTAATGATACCAGTGTTGGTATAATGCCAAATACATTATATTAACATTAATATTAAGTGGCTTTCACTCCAACCAAGGTTGAGTGGTGCCATCTGCATTTTGCAGTTTTGGTCAAGGGCAAGCAGTCCACTCCCAGCAAGAAAGAAAGAACACAACACACAACAGAATTTTAACACCAAAACATAAATCATCCACCATAGTGGGACCAGCACTTCCTATTGTGCTGGAAGGCACAAAAGGTCAGTCAATCTTCCTCGTTCTGTGGACTCGTGGTCAGAGTCCTGAACCCTCTGCAGTTGCTGCAACGGATGGCCTGATGTACAGGCCCTCTCGCCGGGATGATGGAAACTCCGACGTCGGGACAGATCGGAACACCCCGCGGCTCGGAATTCCACAATCGGCCGCTTCCTACCAGAGACCGTGGCTTCACGATGCCAAGTCCAACGGCCCAGCGGTCAGGCCACCTCTCCAGGCGATCCTCGGTGAAGGTCGCAGAAGCTCCACAATGGTAAAATTTGTGCCGCGCCCATGGCTAGAAGCTCCACAGACTGAGCTCCATGATGTTAGAGCAGGCGCCCGCGGTCAGAGCTCCAACACTGGAGCTCCACCATGTTGAAGTTCATGCCGCACCAGCTGCTGTAGCTCTAGACTCTGGGCCGGTCTCCGGTTGGAAAGGCTGCACCAATCCAGTTGATAGGCCGCGAGGGCGACAAAAATGCGACATAAAGAAAAGTCGCATCTCCGCCAAGGCAGGCGACTGGAAATGGTTACCCCATTCCCTTGCCAGCACCCCGGCATAAGACACACCGAGAGACACTAATACATGCACTAGGACACACTAAAAATAACAAAAGTGGAAAAAAACACACGAGCTTCTGGCAGGGCTGCCGCTCGTGTCGCCATCTTGGAGGAAAGTCATGCCAAATACATGTAATATTTCTGCATCAGTTTTGAATGAATGAATGAATGAATTAATAAGTTTATTGGCCAAGTATTCACATACAAGCAATTTGCCCTGGTGCTCCGCCCACAAGTGACAACATTACATAGAGTGACAGTTAAGAATGATACATTAAACATTAAACATTAAAAAAACATTCTTGATTAAACATGTGAATTAACTAAAATACCAGAGCAAAAGGAGGCTACAGATTTTTGGTTATTGAGTAGAGCTACTACTCATGGAAAAAAGCTGTTTTTATTTCTGGCTGTGGCAGCTTTGACAGTCCGGAGTCGGCTTCCAGAGGGAAGGGATTCAAAGAGTTTGTGGCCAGGGTGAGAGGGGTCAGAGATGATCTTACCCGCTCGCTTCCTGGCCCTTGCAGTGTACAGTCCGTCAATGGAGGGAAGGTTGTAGCCAATAACCTTCTCAGCTGATCGGATGATTTGCTGCAGCCTCCAGGTGTCGTGCTTGGTGGCTGAGCCAAACCAGACCATGATGGAGAAGGTGAGGACAGACTCTACGGTGGCCGTGTAGAATTGGACCATCATTGCCTGTGGCAGATTGTGCTTCCTCAGCTGCCACCGGAAGTACATCCTCTGTTGTGCCTTTTTGACTATGGAGTCGATGGTAGCCCCCCACTTAAGGTCTTTGGAGATGATGGTTCCCAGGAACTTAAAAGATCCCACGGATGTGACTGTGGTGTCGTTGATGGTGGGTGGGGTCAGGGGAGGAGGAGCTCTCCTAAGTCTCACAATCAATTCCACTATCTTTAGAGCATTGAGGTCCAGGTTGTTGCGATGGCACCAGGACACCAGCTGTGACACTTCCTGTCTGTAGGTAGATTCCTCCCCATCCTGGATCAGTCCAATCAGGGTTGTGTCATCCGCTAACTTGAGAAGCTTCACAGAGGAGTCAGTGGAGGTGTAGTCGTTGATGTAGAGAGAGTAGAGGAGAAGGGGAGAGTGTACGCAGCCTTGCGGTGCTCCTATGCTGAGCGTTTGCGGGTCCGAAATGTGCTTTCCCAACCTCACATTCTGCTTCCTGTCTGTCAGGAAGCTGGTGACCCACCGACAGAGGGGTTCAGCCACAGTCAACGCGGAATGTTTGCAGTGTAGTAGCTCTGGCACAATGGTGTTGAATGCAGAGCTAAAATCAACAAACAAAATCCTTGCATAGGTCCCCTGGAGGTCTAGGTGCTGGAGGATGAAGTGCAGGCCCAGGTTGACTGCGTCATCCACAGACCTATTGTCCCGATATGCAAACTGCAGAGGGTCCAGCAGGGGGTTTGTGATATTTTTCAGCTTGGCCAGCACAAGCGTTTCAAGGCTCTTCATGACTACAGAGGTCAGTGCGACAGGCCTGAAGTCATTAAGACCAGTAATCCTTGCCTTTTTGGGTACAGGGACAATAGTGGAGACTTTGAAGCAGGCAGAGACAGTACAGGTTTGCAGGGGCTGGTTGAAAATGTCTGTGTGGACCGGTGCCAGTTGTTCGGCACAGATCTTGAGAGTAGAGAAGAAACATTATCCGATCGTGGAGATTTTTGGCTTTTCTGTCTTCTGAAAAGCCTCTCCACCTCCTCAATTTTTATTGTTGATGATGGAGAAGTGATGTTGTGCAGCTTGGAGGGTGTGGGTAATTGGGTATGAAGTGGTGATTGGAGAGGGGTGGGTGGGAAAGGGTCCAGTCTTTTCAGACTGGAGTCTTGCTTTAAGTATGTGTGAAGTGGTGAATGTGGAGGAGTGTGTGTAGAAGGGCCCAGTCTTTGCAGGCTGAGATCAGGCTGTGAGTGGGTGTGAAGCTTTGGTTGGGGTGGGAAAGTAAGTAAGTAAGTAAGTTTATTGGCCAAGTATTCACATACAAGGAATTTGCCTTGGTGCTCCACCCACAAGTAACAACATGACATACCGTGACAGTTACAAATGACTCAGAAAACACTAAACATTAATAATAATACAACATTAATGATAAAATACCATTGATCAAGCATGTGAACCAACAAATACCAGATCAAAGGGAGGCTACAGATTTTTGGCTGTTGAGTAGAGCAACTACTCATGGATAAAAACTGTTTTTATGTCTGGCTGCGGCAGCTTTGACAGTCTGGAGTCGCCTTCCAGAGGGAAGTGATTCAAAGAGTTTGTGGCCAGGGTGAGAGGGGTCAGAGATGATCTGGCCCGCTCGCTTCCTGGCCTTTGCAGTGTACATTTCATCAATGGAGGGAAGGTTGCAGCCAATAACCTTCTCTGCTGATTGGACGATTTGCTGCAGCCTCCAGATGTCTTGCTTCGTGGCTGAGCCAAACCAGACCATGATGAAGAAGGTGAGAACAGACTCTACGATGGCCATGTAGAATTGGACCATCATTGCCTGTGGCAGATTTTGCTTCCTCAGCTGCCGTAGGAAGTACATCCTCTGTTGTGCCTTTTTGACTGTGGAGTCCACTTAAGGTCCGGCAAGGGTCCAGTCTTTTCAGACTGGAGTCTTAAAGTAAGTAGGTGTGAAATTGTGAATGGGGAGGAGTTGTGCAGAAAGGTCCATTCTTTGCAGCCTGCTGTCTGGCTGTGTTTGTTGGGCAGGGGGGTACCAGGGTTACGTTTCTGCTTGTCAAACCTGCAGTAGAACTCATTCGGGTCGTTGTCCGAAGAGTGGGGGGCTTTCCTCTTGTAGCTGATGATTTCTTGCAAGCCCTTCCAAACTGAAGGAGAGTCGCTAGCTGAGAACTTGCTCCTAACCTTCTCAGAGTACCTTTCCTTGGCAGTTCTGATTCCTCTTGTCAGCTTGCACTTGGCCTGCCTGTAGAGGTCTGCATCCCTACTCCTGTAGGCTTCTACATGGCATTGTTCTGAAGCCTGGTTATCAGGAAAATATAAACTACAATTATTAATATAATTTTCATTGGAATGTAATACAGAGGAAGAGCTTGACTTCAGCAAGATTTTGTCAGGCTGAAGATAAGATGTGTGAAACTGGCTGGGGTTTCTTAATCGTTCATTCCAATTGTCACTTGTTGCTCAGCAGCTTGCCTTTCTTTGATGCACACCCGCGTACCTTTTTTGTATCCGGCTGTCCTTGAAGTGAATTCAAATGAAATCGGCTTTGAGTCAAGTCGTTTGTGCTCTGTTGGAAACACAGGGTAGATCGACCTAAATCTCCGTTCGTGCTGCTTTAACATTACAGCCACCTCCAACCTGGTGCCGGTTAAATTAGGAATCCTGCCTGGATATCATCCAGATATTGGGGTGGCCATGGTGGCGCAGAGGTCGAGTTGATGCCTTACAGTGCTTGCAGCGCCGGAGACAGGGTTCGCGTGCCATCTGCACAGAGTTCGTATGTTCTCCCATTGACCGCGAGGGTTTTCTCCAAGATCATCGGTTTCCTCCCACACTACAGACACATCCAGGTATGTAGGTTATTTGGCTTGGTGTACATATAAATTGTCCCTCATGTGTGCAGGATAGTGTTAATGTGCTGGTCGGCATGAACTCGGTGTGCCGAAGGGGCCGTTTCCGCACTGTAACTCTAAACTAAATATTGCCTGCAGCCAACATATACAGACCTCCCTTGAAACAAATGCTGACTGCCTTTTTAAATAGCATTACTAAAGCCGTTTTATTTAATGGTTCAGAGGCTATGATCATCAATGGCAATGCTGGTAGTTTTATTGTCCATCTTTAATTTGCCCTGAATTGAAGAAGTATTGAAAGCCAATAATATTGTGGGTCTGGATTTGAATATAATGAGGCCCAGATCTGAATGGCACTTTCCTTTCCCTGAAGAAAATGTTTACAACAAGTTAATAGTTTTCCGCTTATGAGGACCACATTACTGCTTTTTAAATTTCATTTTCATGAGTTAATTGAATGTGGTTGCAGGCGATGGGTGTGCTAATCATGAGTGGATATTAGAGGTTAGCAGGGAGAGGAATATTACAACTGGACGATCGCATTCTGTGCAAAATGTCTGATACAGGGTGCATTAAGTTCTGCTGTTACTTGATGCAAGTGTGCATTAGCGATGCGGCAGCAGAGAGGCAGAGGGAAAAGCAAGGGCAGGGTGACAAATAAAAGCAGATTGGTGGCAGATTGAACGTGGGAGAGCTAACGGAGCAGAGGGCCAAGTTGAACACTAAGGTTCCACTTCTTCAGGGTCACCCTAAGGAGCCAGAAGGAGGAATGAATTTAAAGAACGATAACTAAGGCGTGATCAAAAATCTTATCTTCTGACACGAACCCTGCTTTGTGCAACAAATACCAAGTTGTGGGAGCATTTAAACAATAATGTGATCTTCAGCTTTGCTCTGTAAGCACTGGCACTTGAATGCCTAATGAGCTTGTATTCTGATATGCTCACAGCATTACTTCAAAGCTTATTAGTTATTCCCCTGTGGTGTTGCATGCGGTGTCAAAGAAAATGCTCTCTTTCACCTGTCTCTGCAGTCTTTGTCGTTCTCCCCCTTGTTTTTGTTTGACTTTCATTTTTTCACCTTTTTAACCTTTCATGTTTTATTTTCAGTTTCCCACACATCCCTCCCCCCCCCCCCCCCCCCCCCCCCCACACCCCCGCCTACACTAAAATGCAGTCCGAAAAAGGGTCCCGACCCAAAAGGTCAAGTATCCATTTTCTCCAGAGATGCTGCCTAACCCGCTGAGTTACTCCGGCATTTTGTGTCTATCTGTAGACATCTAATAATCCCTTGTCCCCAAGCACACTTCTGCTCTTGTTGCCACTGTACCTTCCCATAACTTTATATCCTTCCTGCTGCCCTTTCATTACTATTACGAGTCTTACCTCTTCCTCCGTAAACAACCTTGTGAATTATTGCATCCTTTCCACTGCCTTGTTCCCCATCACTCACCTCAGCATTATTCTTCAATTAACTCACTCCCAAATTCATTCCCCTGAAGAGGATGAAAAGACCCCATCAACCAGTACCCCTTCCCTACCCAGCCCACTCCTCTCTCTACCCGCTCGGCCCACTTCCTTCACCCTAGTCATTTAGCCAGCTCCACAGTGGACAACAATGTATCCCACTTGAGATCACACCTTCCCTAGCCAACAATTAGTGTACCCTGAAACCACTCTGACTGAGGTCATCTGTTGCTGGCCATGATTTGTCCTGGTCTTTCCTCACCTCTAATTCTCCACTCCACCCCCTACTTTCAGTCTGAGAAGGGTCTGGACCTGAAACGTCACCTATCCTTTTTCTCAAGAGACGCTGCCTGACCTGCTGAGTTACTCCAGCACTGTGCGCTACGATATTGTTTACCTTACTTTAATTTAGAGTGGAAACAGGCCTACCGATTCCACACCGACCATCGATCACCCATTCACACTAGTTCCACATTATTCCACTATCTCATTCACTTCCAACACATTAGGGGGGATTTCACAATTGACCCTTCCTTTCTGCCTTACACTGCTTCGAGTTCAAAGTTTGATTTCTATTTTTATATGGATATCAACATGGGAATTATGAAAGACGCCATGATCCTGCAATTCCGAGACATTCACATAACCAACGCCTTAGCAGTGGAGTAGAAGCTAAATCCAGTTTAGACAACAACCCATATAATCCAAGCCAAATAGATATATGCGTGGCAGATGGATTGTACCTACTAAACGTGCATTGGCAGTGGCTGTCCTCATGCATGCTTTGAAAACAGATCAACCTGCTGCTTCTCCTTCCAAGTTCAATAGCTCAATCCTGGAAGCATCAATTGTCTTAACTGAATGAATATTTGAGTGCTTCAGTAGACATCAGCCAGAAGTTTTCAGCTGGGATGCAACAAATGGTGAGCACTGCACAGTCCATCATGGGTACTGACCTCCCCATCACTCCCTGGTCAACCTGTCCATTCCCACCCAAACCACCCTCTCCCCTGGTACTTTCTCTTGCAACCGCAGGAAATGCTACACTTGTCACTACCTCCCCCCTCGACTCCATTCAAGGACCCAAGCAATCTTTCCAGGCGAGGCAGAGGTTCACCTGCACCTCCTCCAACCTCATCTATTGCACCCGCTGTTCCAGGTGTCAACTTTGGTGAGACCAAGCGCAGGCTTGACGATCGCTTCGCCTAACACCTCAGTTCGCAATAACCAACCTGATCTCCTGATGGCTTAGCACTTCAATTCCCCCTCCCATTCCGAATCCGACCTTTCTGTCCTTGGCCTCCTCCATGGCCAGAGTGAGTCTCAGGTGAGTAAATTGGAGGAGCAATGGGTAGTTTACACCCCAGCGGTGTGAACATTGGCTTCTCCAATTTCAGGTAGTCCTTGCTTTCTCCCTCTTCCCCTCCCCTTCCCAGCTCTCCCTCAGCCTACTGTCTCCGCCTTTTCCTTTCTTTTTACCGCCCCCCCCACATCAGTCTGAAGAAGGGTCTCGACCCGAAACGTCGGCTATTCCTTCGCTCCCGAGATGCTGCCTCACCCGCTGAGTTTCTTCAGTATTTTTGTCTATCCCCATCATTGAAGGTATTTATCAGTGTCACTGCCTCAAAAAGGCAGCCAGCATCATAAGAGGCCTACATAACCCTGGCCACACTCTCATTTCACTATATCCAGAAGATATAGGAGAAGATATAATCTATAATGTATAGGTTCAGGAGCAGCTTCTTCCCTACAGCCATCAGGCTATTAAACACTACAACCTGCCTCAGAGGGCATAGGAGGCAGGTTCTCTGGATGCTTTCAAAAGAGAGCTAGATAGGGCTCTTAAAGATAGCGGAGTCCGGGGACATGGGGAGAAGGCAGGAACGGCGTACTGATTGGGGATGATCAGCCATGATCACATTGAATGTCGGTGCTAGCTCAAAGGGCCGAATGGCCTACTTCTGCACCTATTGTCTATTGTCTATTGTCTATAACCTCCAAATAAGTTCTGAACACACTTATTTGTCTTTTTGCACTATTTTTTTGTTTATTATGTTTTTTTGCAGTATTATATTTCCATATTCTGCTGTGCTGCTGCAAGTAAGAATGTAATCGTTCAGTCTGAGACATATGAAATTATATTGACACTTGACTCTCTAGAACATGTTGAGATTGACCAAAGAAATAATAGGCAGAATACTAAGTTAGTGTTAGTGTTAGAGTTAGTGTTTTTTTTTAGCTGGATATGTGTGGGGGGGTGGGGGAAACTTTCAAAATCTTTTCCCTGTACGGAGGACCCGACCTTTCCTCTGTCGGGTCTCTGTTGTCGTTGGGGCCTAGCACCGTGAAGCGGCCTCCAACCGGACCTGGGGCTCCAGTCGCGGAGCCTGCGAACTACTCACCGTCATGGGGCTGGCCGAGTTCGGAACGGGAGGAGCTGTGGTGGCGCGCTGCTGCTGCCCGACCCCGGAGATTCGGAGGCTCCAGCTGCAGGCTGGTGGACGGTAACACCGGGATCTCGCGGGTCCCTGGTGGGAGACCGCTTTTCGGAGCTCCCGCGGCGGCATCTTCTCCCGCCTGAGTTGTGGGGGTGAAAAAGACCTGGAGCGGGGCCTTACATCGACCGGCGCGGCTTTAATGGCCGCGGGACTTGCTAGCGCCCGCCGGGGGCTCTAACATCAAGACCCGGAGCGGGGCCTTGCATCGCCCGTCGCGGCCTGAATAGCAGCGGGACTTATTTACCATCGCCCACCGGGGGCTTTGACTCTGACATCGGGAGGAGAATGGGAAGTGTAGGGGAGAGATAAGACTTTGCCTTCCATCACAGTTAGGAGGAGATTCACTGTGATGGATGTTTGTGTAAATTGTGTTGTGTCTAGGTTCTTTTCTTGTTTGTATGACTGCAGAAACCAAATTTTGTTTGAACCTCAACGAGGTTCAAAATGAGAATAAATGGTATTGTATTGTAAGAACACAGAATTGGCTTGGCGTCTGTGAAAGGTGAAGGGGAACGTCGGCAGCTGTGAAAGGTCCATAAACTCACCTCTCACCTCCTCAGAATGAGCCCTAAGGTTTCCTGATCGGTTTGGGATGCGGTGGCACAGCAGTAGAGTTGCTGCCTTACAGCGCTCGCAGCACCAGAGACCTGGGTTCAATCCCCACTGCGGGTGCTGCCTGTGCAGATTTTGTACGCTCTCCCCATGATCGCGTAGGTTTACTCCAGCAGCTCCAGTTACCTGCCACACTCCAAAGACGTAGAAGTTTGTAGGTTAATTGGCTTGGTAAGTGTACATTGTCCCTGGTGTGTGTAGGATAGTGTTAACATGCGGGGATCGCTGGTCGGCACGGACTCGATGGGCCGAATGGCCTGTTTCCACGCTGCATCTCTAAAACTAAAACTAAAAAAACGGAAAAGAGGGCAATCCCGGTGCAGGGAAGTGGAAGGGTGGCCGCTGGAGGCACTGAGCAGCGGGTTTTTGCAGAGGCCGCGGGTCCTGGTGTTGACTACAACAGCTGGAGGAGTGAGTGAATAGAGCGCAGCCTGTGGCAGCTGCACAGACCAGAGACGGATGGAGCAAGTGGGCTTCACGCTGAGCCAGGCCAACTCCTACTTGATTGATCCAGTGCTGCCGGGACACCAGGCCTTAAAGTGAGAATAACAGCAATTTCATATCTCCTTGGGCCAAGGTTGGAGTTTACAGACACTTGCAAGTTACAAGACCGCACTGGAATGTGGCGACTCTCTGCGTGCTATCCAAAAGACGAGCTATTTTACTCTGGTATGGTATCAGTTGACGAGATAGCATGCAGAAGGTAGGCACAGAATGATGGAGCAACTCAGCGGATCAGACCTGAAGAAGGACCCAAAATGTCAGCGCACCAGGCAGCATCTCTGGAGAAAAGGAACAAGTGACCTCTAGTTTCGGAACTAAAGATCTGAAGAAGGGTTTTGACCCAAAATGTCATGTGTTCCTTTTCTCCAGAGATGCTGCCTGACACACTGAGTTACTTCAGCACTTTGCGTCCATCTTTGGTATAAAGATATGCAGATCAAGCATCTCACAGTATTGCTGTACATGCAACAATAAATTAACCAAACCAAACCGAACCAGCCTGCCAGCGGCTTGGAGGAACGCCTCTGCCTCCTTAGATGATGGAGGAAATTTGTTTCATTGACGAACACTCTCTTGAGCTTCTACAAGTGTACAGGAGAGAACATATTGAGTGGTTGCATCACAGCCTGGTTCAGCAACTCAAACTCCCAGGAATGAAGGAGATTACAAAAAGTGATGGACTCTTGAAGGGATCTATAGGAGGTGGAGCCCCAAATGGGCAGCCAGCATCATCAAGGACCCACACCGCCCTGGCCACACTCACATTTCACTCCTGCCACTGGGAAGAAGGTATAGGAATCTGAAAACCATGACCTCCAGGTTCAGTAGCAGCTTCTTCCCAACAACACTACAAATACCAACTAAACTTAGTATTACAAACTGTCTCGGTTGCATAAAGACTTGGGGCTTTGGTTTGCTTTGCACAAATATTGTTTATTTATTTATTTAACTGCTTTTTCTTACTGTTTTCTTTTGTTATTTATTGAGTACTGTGTCTTCCTTATTCACTGAACTCTTCACAACAAGCTACCTCTGCATTATCCACTCCGCACACCCGAGGCTTCAGTAAATTACTGCTCGAGGAAGGCCACATCAGATTATCCACATCAGAGCTCACATTATATTTTACAATTGTTACTTTAATTTTATTGGAAATAGATTGTTTAGTTTAGTTTAGTTTAGAGATACAGTGCGGAAACAGGCCCTTCGGCCCACCGGGTCCGCGCCGACCAGCGATCCCCGCACACCAACTCTATCCTACACTCACTAGGGACAATTTTACATTTACCAAGCCAATTAACCTACAAACCTGTACCTCTTTGGAGTGTGGAAGGGAACCAAAGACCTCGGAGAAAACCCACATAGGTCACGAGGAGAATGTACAAACTCCCGTACAGACAGCACCCGTAGTCAGGATTGAACCCGGGTCTCCAGCGCTGCATTCGCTGTAAGGCAGCAACTCTACAGCAGCGCCACCATGACTGCATTGTATTACACATTCTGGATAATCATCTTAATGGTGTCATCTACATGCATGAAACTATTGTGTAAACGTCACATAAGGTCCATTAAATCCTATTGATAAATAGTTAGAAATCAAATTAAATCTCTTCTCCAAACTTCCCTTTTGGATTGTCATCAAGACTTTCAACTCTGTCCCTGTGCACTCTGACTATTCTATATTGGTCTAACATTCAGAGATCTTCAGAGTTTTTGATCGCAGTCCTCACTAAAAGCACCCAACTCAATCCACGGTTGATACAACACATTCAGCAACACAAATGAGAGATCAAAGCAGATGATAATAAGGAAGTGAAATAATGTTAATTGGCTTTATGCCTTACCCTCCCACATATCTCTCGTTTCCTTCTTCCCTGGCTTTCAGTCTGAAGAAGGGTCTCGACCCGAAATGTCACCCATTCCTTATCTCCAGAGATGCCGCCTGTCCTGCTGACTTACTCCAGCATTTTGTGTCCTTTTTTGCAAAACAGTATCTGCAGATCTTTGTATATATGGTCTCACTTTGTCCACTGATTCTTGCAGCGACAATATTTTTGCTGTAATTTCTGTAAGCTGTCCCTCTCGTTCTGTTCAAATTCATTGCAAACTCTTCCTTTGCACTGCTTGCTTTCAAGATTGGTGAATAGTCCCATTGTTTGAGAAATGCTAAATCTCCGTTGCAGCGACTTAGGCTACTTACGGTGAACTTTCCACGGATCCCAGACTTTGGTTAACTTTTCTACTTATATTATCATTTCTCTTGTCTTTTTCCTATTTTATATGCCTGCATTTCTTTATTCTGCATCCTCCCCATAAGAACTTAACACATTTTGTATATGATACAAGTGTCCACATATACTTGGAGTTCATAGCTGACTTTGTCACTGCTCCAAGTGGAGAGACATTGTTCTATATTTTCCTCACGTAATCTAACTGATCTGCTACTCTCTCAAGCAGCAATATCCTAAACGTGATGCCAATGTGGTGTTTGCAGATTCCTTTGTGTTGCTGCTTGCATAAGCAAGTAGACAGAGGAGAATTATGAGCCTGTCCCACTTAGGTGATTTTTCTGCGAACTGCCGGTGACTGTCAAGTTGCCGGCAGTCGCCTGAAAACCAGCAACTGGAACGGCGACTGTCAGAGTGGAACACACACACATCATTTCCTTCACCAGCCCGTTATGCAGGTGGGGGACAGGGCAAGCAGAGGAGCGCTGTCTGAGTGAAATTCACACGGTGCAAAGCCAAGGTGATACAGACACACACCGCGATAAACAGGAAAGATGGCGCTGTAATTAAGACGGCTAAAGCACAGTGTACGGTAAGTCCTTTAAAAGGGAGGGGGAGATGGTGGAGAAGGGGGGAGAAGGATTGAAGACAACTTTTAAGAAGCCAGAGATACACGACTGTGAAGCTCGGCAGACATTTAACATTACCTGTCGGTTATCCTTGGTTCTGAAAACTACTGCTTACATTTTACGAGAACCTTCGAGAACCTTCTAGCTCTTGGCAACCCACTAGGACCTCCTGGCGACCCATCTATGGCACGAGAATTCTCGTTACTCTCCATGGCGGCTTCATTCTAGTCGCCGCTAATTTTTCAACAAGTTCGCAGCAACCATAATGAGGCCGCAACTAGTTCCCAGAATGCGGACCATGAAGGCGACTCCCCGGCAACCACCCGTGAACATGTGGCAACCATGTGGCGAATGCATAGTTTCCTGCAGTAGCCTAAAACGTCGCTTAAGTGGGACAGGCTGTTAAATAAAGCTGTTAAAGAAATGTGTAGGAAGGAACTGTAGATGCTGATTTACACCAAAGATAGACGCAAATTGCTGGAGTAACTCAATGGAACAGGCAGCATCTCTGGATTTGAGGAATGGGTGTTGTTTCGGGTTGAGACCCATCAAGACACGCAGAAATACAACAGGTAATGCAAAGAGAAAAATACCAGAGTGCAGAATATAGTATTACAACATCAGAGCTTTACAGTTAGAAACAAAATCTGTAATCAGGAAGGTTGGATGATTGGGTCTACAAAGCATGGGAGACCATTCAGTAATCTAATAACAGTGGGGTTTATGTATTTTGTAAAGCTTTTGTATTTTCGTACGATGGAAGAGGGAAGAAGTGGGAATGATTGGGGTGAAAATGGTCTTTGATTATGTTGGTAGCATTGCCGAGGCAATGTGAGGTATAGATGGAGTCAACAGTGCGGAGGCTAGTTAGTGTGACGGACTAGCCTGCATTCACAACTCTCTGCAACTTTCTCCTGTCTTGGTAGAACTGTTGCCAAACCAGGGTGTGATGCACCCCAGCAGTAGGCTTTCTATGTTGGATCTGTAGAAGTTGGAGAAAGTTGTGGGAGACATGCCGAACTTCTATATTCTGAGGAAGTAGAGGCATTGGCCACCTTTAAGGCGGTTAGTCCAGGACAAATGTGATGATATTTACACCTAAGTATTTGAAGCTCTCAACCATCTTGTCTTTGGCACCACTGCTGCTGAAGTATTAGCAATTGAAATTTATTTCACAGCTGGAAGCAATTAGCATTTATCTTTGCTAACTGTCAACAAGACACAGTTATTTGGCAAATAAAATCTCTCTGTGGTTTCTTTATCAAAATGTCATTATTATCATGAGGTAAATCACACAATTCCAGTCAACAAAGAATGCTGCTTTTGGTTAAAAGGAATTTGTCTGTCATTAACATAACTCAAAGAGTGGAAGTTACATGAAACAAGCTTCCAAAGGAGGTGGTTGAGGCAGAGAGAATAACAACATGTAAAAGACACTTGGACAGGTACATGGATAGGAAAGGTTTAGAGGGATACGGGCCAATTGTGAACAAATGGGGCAAGCTTAGATGGGGCATCTTGGTCAGCATGGACGAGTTGGGCGGAAGGGCTTATTTCTGTGCTCTCTGACTACATTCTAGACCAGAAAATAGTATTGTAGTATTTGTTGTTTGCCACATTGCATCAACTACCATGGACGATTCTGTAAAAGGGTACTGACCCAAACATCACCCATCCTTTTTTCCCAGAGATTCTGCTTGACCTGCTGAGTTACTCCAGCACTTTGTGCCTATCTTCAATATTTCTTCGGTATACGAGTCCACCTAAAAATAAATGGGCTCCTTTCTACACCTAACAACTATCGGTAGTAGATTGTTGACTTTCATCAATAAAGTATATTTGATGGATTCATTATCTTTTTTAAATTTCAACATTGAGGAGAACCAATAGATGCTTCACTGGCTAAAGGCTACTGGTTATGTGGTTGAGGAACAACTAGGGAAAACAAAGTGCAAGTGACAATGGAATGGGATTCTCCCAGAGGAGCAGTAATGATGGCGGAGGTGGCAGAACCATTAGTGGATTAGAAATTTAAGAGAGCTGAAGTCACTTGCTCTCGACATGAAATAGATTGAGCTGCCTTGAGGGTCTTGAATGGCGGAGTAGACTTGATGGGCTGAATGGCCTAGTTCTGCTCCTATCACTTATGAACTCAGTAATGACATAAAAAGAAGGATAAAGAATAGGCCCCACAACACCCTAGATGGCACAATAGCACAAAACATGTGGGTATCCTCCAGGTGCTCCGGTTTCCTCCCACATCCCAAAGGCACGCACATTTGTAAGTTAATTGGCCACTGTGAATTGCTCCTAGGGTGTAGTGGAATGACTAGTGTGAACAGGTGATCAATGTCGACGTGGGCTTGGTGGGCCGAAGAGCCTGTTTCCGTGCTGCACCTTTAAACTAAACTAAAGCCGGTGGAGCGCCAGGGACCTGAGTTAAATCCTGATCTTGCATACTATCTGTGTGGAGTTTGCATGTTCTCCTATGATCATGTGGATTTCCTCCAGGTGCTCCTGTTTCCTTTCTCACCCCAAAGACATGCAGGAATATGAGTTAATTGCCCTCTATAAATTGTCCCTAATGTGTAGGGAGTAGATGAGAAAATGGGATAACATGAAACGGGTATGAATGGGTGATCAGTAGTCAGCATGGACATGTGGGCTGAAGGGCCTGTTGCCATGCTGTTTCTTTCAGACGGTCTAAAAGATGCTCTTCTCCCGCCGACATCTTTAGGTTAATGGCATCCTTCCATTCTTTCTTTCCAAAATCTCTGAAAGTGTTGGCCTGAATTCTCACGATATCCATGTCGGAGATTTCTCTAAGGTCGTACAAAACCAATAAAGTGATCAAGCCACAATGATCAAGCATGAAGCAAGAAGTGTAATTCCACCAGTGGTATGGGTCCAGAGAAGTAAGAAGTAAGAAAAGATACTGAGATGATATTTGGGAGGCTAGGGTAACATGCAAAGCAGGATGACCCACTACAACGTCAAGGTCAGCTGTGGGAGACACTCCCTGGGAACAAAGGTGGACGGGCGAGGAGAGATGTGGCGTTGAAGGGAAGCAATGGCTGGAGGCCTATAGCAGCCTGGGACTTGCCTGGAACAGGCACCGCTCCTTTGACCTTGGTCAACTCAGCCTGATCAGCACTTCAGCCTTTTGTTGCATTTCATTTTGAAGGCGAAGATGGCGGCGCTGCTTTAGCAGTTGCAGCTCGCCTGCAGTCCGTCTGTTTTTTCTCTTTTTTTTTGTTCTTTTGTCCTGTTTTAGTTAATTTTGGTTTATTAGGTTGTGTATGTGTGTGGGTGGGGGGGAGAAACATGTTTTTGGTCTCTTCCTTCGGGGGGATGCGACTGTTCTTGTCGTATCCCCGTCTCCATCTCTGTCTGCGCCGAGGCCTAATGGCGGAGCTGGCGGCCTCGGAGCTGTGGCAGTGTACCGGCGTTCCGACGGCAGCGGCCACCCGACCTCGGAGCTGTGGCGTTCCGGAGGCAGCGGCGGCCCGACCTCGGAGGCCGACATCTTAGAATCTGGTGGTGAATCTGGTGGAGGTGACCTGTTTTTCCGGAGCTCCCGCAATGACAGCTTCTTCCGCTGGACTGGAGTTTGAACCGGCCCGTTCGCGGGGCTCGGATTCAGCCGTGGGACTGACTTACTTACCATCTCCCGGAGGGGTCACAACATCCGAAGCCTGGATCGCCTCGGCGCAGATGGAGAATAAGAAGGGAAGAGACAAAGACTTTAAGACTTTTGCCTTCCATCACAGTGAGGAGGTGTCTGGTGAACTCACTGTGGTGGATGTTAAATTTGTGTTTATTGGTGTTTTTGTCATTTTTATTATATGTATGACTGCAAGGTAACGAAATTTCGTTCAGACCGAAAGGTCTAAATGACAATAAAGGATACTTTACTTTATTTTGAATTCTACATGACCATTCCCAGAGCACCACAGATGAACTGCCTCAAAGGTTTCTGGCGATCATTGCAAGCAATAGATCTGAGAATAGTTAAGACCTGATCATTCTTCTGATTTCTGACATGTCACTGGGAACAATTAGATCTGGAGTTTATATCTTCAAGCACAAATTTGCTCCAGTTTTAGGGCTTCTTTTATCTTTTTCAGGGAAACAATTGAAGTTAAGCTTGAGGACAGCTTGCTCGCCTTAGTGCTTTCATTGTGGCACAGTAGAGTTGCTGCCTTACAGCGCCAGAGACCCAGGTTTGATCATGACTATGGGTGCTGCCTGTACAGAGTTTGCACGTTTTCCCTGTGACCGCATGGGTCTTCTACAGGTGCTCCGATTTCCTCGCACACTCCAAAGATGTACAGGTTTGGAGGTTAATTTGCTATGGTAAAATTGTAAATTGTCCCTAGTGTGTAGGATAGTGCTAGTGTATGGGTTGATCACTGCTTGGCACGGACTCAGTGGGCCGAAGGGCCTGTTTCCGCGCTGCATCTCTAAAGTCTAAAGCCTTTATTGTGCTGTTCTGTTGTGCTGCAGCAAGTAAGAATTTAATTGTTCAATCTGGGACATATGACAATAAAACACTCTTGACTTGACGACTCTTTAGTGTCCATCTTTTGCCATCATGGTATATCACCAACATGCCACAAATACTGCATCAAGTTTCTATTTCACATTTTGTTGAGGTTGTAAACCTGAATGAGTTTAACCAGCAATTGACTGAATGCCTCGTGGAAGTTTGGAAGTGTAACATTCTTATTTACAACCACTACCTTCACCGCTGGTGGAAACAAATTCGGTCACTGCCTACAGTAGGAAGTTGATCAGACACTCGAGAGAGAACTGTTTACAGGATTATGGAGAAAGAATGGTGGTGATGAGATCACTCGACTGGCTAAATGGTCTCCTTCTGTACAGTAACAATCCTAAGATGCAATGATTATTTTACACCCTTCAGGCCAAAATCAATGATCTAAATGCAAATGTAATTTAGAATCATAGAATCGTACAGTATGGAAACAGGTTATTCAGCCCAAGTAATCCATCTAGCCAGTGGTCAGCCCTCAATATTAATTCCATTGGTCAGCAGTAGGTCCATTACCCTCTCAGCCTAAGCGATTCATGTCTTCAACTAGACAAACATATTGTCAGTGAGCCAGTGATGAGAATGAAGGATGGGCTGGTTTTATTTCTCCTGGAGTTGAGAAGATTAAGGGATGAAAAACAATATGAGGTGTGGGGCAGGGGGGGGGGGGGGGGGGGGGGGGGGGGGGGGGGGGGGGGGGGGGGGGGGGGGGGGGGGGGAGGGGGGGGGTTGGGGGTTGGGGTTATAGTTTTGATAGTAAAAATCTTTATCCCATGGTGGGAATGTCTTAAACCGATATAAGGTGCAGGAAGTAGTTGAAGGTTAGAAGGCTTAGAATCTGGTGGGGAATTCTTCTCACACGGAGCCTGGTTGGAATCTGGAACACGTTGCTTGAATGAAGATGGAGGCAGGACCTCTCACGTCATTTAACAATAAATCTAGGCAAGCAGTTGAATTGCCAATGTTTGAAATGCAATGGGCCAAACGTGAGTTAGTGGGACAAAGATAGATAAATGCAATGTTGACTTGGACATGGTAGGCCGGAGGGTCTATCTCTGTGCGTGCAACTTTATGGCTATACTAGACTAATTGGGACCTGTTGGGTCCCAGCTTCACACGGGAGGGCTGGTCCCCCAACGCAATATTCCACCTCTCCACCATTCCAATATTGCTGGCCAGTAAGGGGGGGGGGGGGGGGGGGGGTTCTTGGCCGCTAGCATGGTGTTGTGGGCTGGTTTCCAGAGGGCTAGTATGGTCATTGTAGGCCAAATGGATTATTCACTCACTCACACACACACTCACACAATTAACAGTCACACACACACACACACACACGCACACACACACACACACACACACACACACACACACACACACACACACACACACACACACACACACACACACACACTCACTCACTCACCCACCATATATATGGCAGTAAACTTTCTTGAATACTCACACGGCTGAGCGCGACCTCTCCACTATGCCTGATGTTCTGAAGGCGACTGAAGCAGGAATCTTGTTTCACTCTGTGAAATCCTGTGAGACCTGTGCTTCACCTGTTGCCAAGAATATCTGATAATTTATTGTTGATTTGCTTCTAGCGTTCTTTGCTTAATGTCCCTGTAGGGCTGCAGCAAGTCAGAATTTCACTGTACATACAACAATAAAATGCTCTGAAACTCTCTTGAAAGAGCTTTAAACTTTAGACATTAGAGATACAGCATGAAAACAGGCCCTTCGGTCCACCAGTTCATGCTGACCAGCTGACGATCGCCCCAGACACTAGTGCTATCCTGCACACTAGGGACAACTTACAATTTTTACTTACAACCTACAAACTTTATGACTGTTTGACACTATACTGAAGATGTATTTCAATCATAGTGATGTGTAGGAAGGAACTGCAGATGCTGGTTTAAATCCGAAGATAGGCACACAACTTGGAGTAAATCAGTGGGTCAGGCAGCATCTCTGGAGAAAAGGAATAGGTGATGATTCTGGTCGAGAAGTGTCTGAAGTAGGCCCTCTACCCGAAACGTTACCTAATCCTTCTCTCCAGATATGCTGCCTGACCCGCTGAGTTACTCCAGCATTTTGTGTCTATTATCTTCCATCATGGCGATGGGGTGGAAGATTGCAACCTTCACATGGTCCACCCTGTTTCGACTAATGCAATCAGCCCGACGTCACGAACATTACAAACAGGTCTATCCATGACCTACAACTTTAGGCTGTGCACGCCATACGCAAGAAGAAGAAGAATCACAGTGATGCTTGATTTTCTCAGAAACCGCAAGAAAGATCCAGTCATAGGAAAGGGAACTTGTTCACAGGTGGAGGCTCCAATGGTTGTTCAAGTCCTTTATTGGGCAAGGGATATGTAGATCACCTGAATAATCCGCTGATTTACTCCAGCAGTTTGTGTCTATCTTTGAGATAAACCTGCATCTGCAGTTTCTTTTAATTACAACAATGGGTGAATTGGATAGTTTTCGAACAGGAGAGAGAGTGTCCATTCCTGCTCACTCTCATTGCAGTAAAATACTCTCACTTTGTGGATTCTCCCTTGTCACTTGATTCTAGTTGCCAGGTTCCTTGCGCACAGTGAATCAGATCACTTGTAATTAAAATAAAATTGTTAAAATGAAGATTGATTGTCTTAATATAATATTTATATAACCAACTTGCAACATGCAGGCTGAATGGCTGCCTTGACTCTTCCTGTCTCAGTTAAAACTATGTGGACAGGTACAATTTATTTTTCCAGTTCGGCATGACTCCAAGCCACCTATCTTTAGGAGTTAAGATCAGTGAATTATCTAAGAATGGAAAGTATTTTTTTGTTTTTGCACATAGCCTACTTCATAACACTTCCAGCTGCTTTAACAATATAGCTTTCACATAGTGTGTAAAAAAATTCAAACTCTGTTTGGTAAAATTACTGATGGAAGGGTAAGAAAAGCTTAAAAGATTTGCATAACAATGCAGCGTTGCTATTTTAAGTGGTGGTGTCATTAAAAATACATGGGTCAATGAATTTATCAAATGGCATAAGCAGGAATTTCACACAAATGCATTACAATAATTGGACGAACAGTAACTTCTGGTCTCCCATATGTAATCCTTTGGAACTCCCGAAATACTTTTAATGATAAATAATGCAATAACAAAATATAAAACACTGCACTTGGTAAAACTAAAATGGCTTAATTCCTGACCACCATCTCTAAGACCAGAAACAAATTTAGAAAACTTGACAATTGTCAAATAAAACATTGCTCACCTGTTAATAACCCTGTTTAGAATTGCTCAATTAAAGAGTTCAAGAGTTCAAGAGAATTTTATTGTCATGTGTCCCTGATAGGACAATGAAATTCTTGCTTCGCTTTAGCACAGCAGAACATAGTAGGCACAAATACTGAACAGATCAGTGTGTCCATAGTGACATTTGAAAATATCAAGACAAATCTTTACATAAATTATTTTCTTGTCATCCGTATTCACTTTATTTTATAAATCCAGTCAGTACTTGGCCATGGAAAGAGGTTTGTGGCATGGAGATATAAATGGGTCCTATATCTCAATCTGGTTTCAACCAAGTCAAGGTATTGAGTACAGAAGTTAAGACAATGTGTTACAGTTGTACAAAACATTGTTGAGGCCGCATTTGGAGTACCTGGTCACCCTGCTAGAAGAAGGATGTCATTATGCTGAAAAGAGTGCAGAGAAGGCCTACAGTGCTGCTGCCAGGATTCAATGGTCTGAGTTATGGGGAGAAGCTGGACAGGCTAGGACCTTCTTCCTTGCAGTGCAGGAGGCTAGGGTTGATCTTACGGAAATGTATAAAATCATGAGGGGAATTGAGAGGGTGAATGCACAAAGTCCTTTACCAAGAGTTGGGGAATCAAGAACCAGAGGATATAGGTTTAAGGTGAGAGGGGCAATATATAATATGAACCTGAGGGGAAACCTCTTCATTCACTATACTCATTGTGAGTATATGGAATGAGCTGCCAGAGGAAGTAGTTGAGGCAAGTACTATAACATCATGTAAAAAACACTTGGACAAATACATGTATACGAAAGGGTTTGAAGGTCATGTACCAACACAGGCAAATGGGTCTAGCAGGAAAACATGAAGCTATGAATTTGGTTATGTAAATCTTTTAATTCTCAATTTGTTTCAGGAAGGTGAGGAGAAAGGCTCCACAGTCGTGAGGTAAATATGCCTTGTCCACAGAGAAGTTCAACTGATCTCACTTACCAGTTTTCCTTTGATTCTTGTGGTGAATCCAGTTTCTCATCTCTATGTTTTGCTCATACCTTTGGTTGAGGCCGAGATCTCTCTGCATGATTAAGTGCATATTCATAGCCTTCTTCTCAAAGCCCTCTCCTAAAAGTTCATGATGAAGCACCATCAATTCATCCTTGTATGAAACTGAAAAACACTAAATCTTTGTTGAAGCTTCTGTAAATTGCAGTTTATTTCATTCAATTATTAATGGAGAGATTTTGTTAAGGACAGCATTTTCACACTCATTGGCATGGGTTTTTATTACTTTTCTCAGCATTCTTGGTCATATAGATCACCATTGAAGTAGAAAATAGGAAGGGTTTTTTTAATTCATTTTTGGGATGCAGTCATTTCTGGCAAAGCCATCAAAATTATCGTCCATCTCTAATTTCCCTTGAGAAATTGGTGGTGAGCTGCTTTCTTATTTTTCTGCAATGCTGTTGATAAAGGCACTCCCACAAGGCTCAAGTGTACGGCATTTCCAGATTTAGACCCAGCAACGGCAAGTGCAAGATATTTCTTAGTCAAAATAGTGTGGGAATGTAGAAACAAGAATTGCAGATTCTAGTTAACACTAAAATGGACACAAGGTGCCGGCGTAACTCAGCAAGTCAGGCAACATCTCTGGAGAACATGGATAGGTGACGTTTCAGGTGGAAACTCTTCTTCTGACTGATTGTAGAGGGGGAAGGGAGAAGACATCTAGAAGAGGAGAGAGGCAGGCCAAAGCATGGCAGGCAATAGGTAGCCACAGGATGGATCATCAAGTTTAACAGATTTCCCCCTCCTCCCCTTTACCTCTAGAGATGCTGTCTGTCCCTTTGAGTTACACCAGCATTTTATGTCTAGGTTTAAGAGTTCTATTGTTTTACTTGCAATGTTCATATGACCACCCAGGAAAACTTCTAACATATTTTGTTATGTTATAAAAATATAAAATTACTTGTAATCACCAATTCATAACTTGGTCGCACAAGTAAGAATTGGAATTTAGCTCCTAGCTTCTTCTTACAATTTATTCTGTTTGATTCCCTCAAGTATCTCAGGAACAATATCTTTTGTAGAGTTTGCTTATTCTGCAAAGACTCTCCTTATTCAAAATCACTGATTGATTTTGAAGATCTATTAAATGCGATTTTCTCTATGAATTTCTGACGAAGATTACTTTGCAACATTATATATATAGATTCTAACAGGAATATAGAGCTGGGAAATATATAATTAAAAAAGAGAGGTTTTTTTTGGAAGTTGGGAATTTAACACAATATTTAAAGAGGGCCAATGGATCACCCATCTTTCAATTTCTATTTGAAATTAATTCATGCACATACTGACATTTTAACAATATATAAACCTGCAAGACATGACCAATTGATGACTCTGTTTCTTATGGAAATAAAAGACCTAAAACTTGTAATATACTTTATGCTTTGGTGAACATCACTGGCTAATTCAACAAGGCAATTATATACTTTTTTAAAATTAGTTTGAAGAAACAATCTGGTTTCTAAATTAGTCTTTTCAAGTGCAAGGTGCTGGTTACATTTGACATTTCACATTATACTGTCGACCAGCTCATGGGGTTAGAAGCAATTTAAAGCAGCCACTGGAAAAAGAATAATCACCAGTAACTGTGCCTCTGAAGTCTAGTGATAAGATAAAACACTTCTTGAATAAAGCACCATATTTAATTGCAGTAGTTGTACCTCAGTAAAATGTAATTAATTTCCTTAGGACTCTGTTACAGAACGTACTTGTATGAATTTTAATACGTTTTTTTCCAGAAAGCTGGCAACAAATTGAAGACTATCTTCCATGTAAAATTTAACACGGTAAATCCACCAAATAACAAGAAATTGTGATGATTGGGAATTTAACATCTTGTAACAACCGCTTATGGAGGAAAGGGCCAGTTGGTACTCAGGGCACGTAATCGTTAGCAAATGAAGGATGCATAAACATAGAATATAGAACATAGAACAGTACAGCACAGGAAGAGGCCCTTCAGCCCACAATGTTCGTACTGAACATGATGTCAATTTGTACTGGTAACTATAACTATAGTTTGACTGCACGTAATCCATGCCCCTCCATTCCCTGCCTATCCATGGGGCTATCCAAAAGCCTCTTAAATGCCCCAAGAATATATGCCTCTACCAAGAGGCCCTTCGGCCCACAATATTTGTGCTGAACATGATGCTAAGTTTTAGTTACTACCTCTAACTACAGTTTGCAGCACATAATCCATATCCCTCCATTCCCTGAATATATCCATGTGCCTATCCTAAATCCTCCAAAATGCAACTATCGTATCTGCCTCCACCACCATCCCTGGCAGTGCATTCCGCTCACCGAGTTGTTAAATGGCATTACTATCTCCTTTATAGAGTTATAGTCATACAGCACATAAACAGGGCCTTTGCCCAACTTGTCCATGCTGGCAAAGATACCCTATCTAAGCTTGCCCCATTTACCTGTGTTTGCCCAATATCCTTCTAAACCTTTCCTAACCATGTAGCTGTTTAGCTGTATTTTAAATGTTGTTATAGTGCCTACATCAACTACCTCCTCTGGCAGCTCCTTCCATATATCGACCATCCTCTGAGTTAAAAGGTTGTGCCTCAGGTTCCAACTAAATCTTCCCCTCTCATGTAAAACCTGTGCAATCTGGTTCTTGATTCTCCTACTCTGGGTAAAATACATTGTGCATTCACTATCTATTCCTTTCATGGTTTTGTACACCTCTATAAGATCATCGTTCAACTCCTGTGATTCAAGGAATAAAGTCCTAGCTTCTCCAACCTTTCTCTATGGTTCAGACCCTTGAGTTCTGCAACATGTAACAGCTTTTAAAATATACTTGGACAGATACATGGATAGGAAAGGTCGAGATGAATACGGGCCAAATATGGGCAAATGGGACCTGCTGAGATGGGGAATCTTGGTTGGCATTAACACGTTGGGCTGAAAGGCCTTGTTTCCATGCTATTTGACTGTGACTACAAGTCTATGACTAACATCCCCACAAATGTTCACCAAATTCCTTCCAGCTTAACGGTCTTTGGGTACCTGCAATTTATTCAGTAAATGGAGAAACTGGAATAGGATTTAGTTAAGACTGTTCCTGCAAGGAAGCAGGCTATTTTTAACTGAAGTGATCTGAATTATTTTTAACTGAAGAGTTATTGCCCTAACATGGTAGTTCATTCGCTCTTCCCTGCTGCTTCCTGGCCTGCTGAGCATCTTCATTTGTATTTTTGTATTTTAGCATTTAGAACATGCTGCTTTTGTTTGACTGTTCCTTCTACACTGGGAATACTTTTGAGCTTTCACTTCACATTTTCCTGCCAAATTGAATGGCAGAGCAGTTGAGGTCCTTACTGAAATGACAGTTATAACTGTGATTCCTGTGATATTAGAGAGATCCATTCAATGGCATGCCAATCTGCGTAAGTTAATATTTCGAATGCAAGCTTTTGCAGATCATAAACAAGATATTGACTTTATTAAAGTCTGAACGAAGATAATCAAACTAACTATTTACAAAACGTCTTTGTGTAAACAATATTTTTTCCATCATTATTTCAGAATAAGGAGAAATCGATGACATGTTCCTCTGTTAGACATCAGGGTTAATAGCTCACAGGCTGATAAATGTGGGAAAAGGGGCAAGGCATTAAGAAGGCTCCCCACATTGATCAACAAAACATCAAGTGCATCACAAAACCAATACATGTTATTCTACATCCTAAATGTATAATCCGCATTGGTACAATAAGCCATTAGTTTAGACATTTTATTCCAGTACATTTTCTAAGTACTTATCCAATTAGATTGACATAATAGGATCTAGAGTACTTGCATTCAATACTCCAAAATAACAAAAAAACACTAAAAATACCAATTTACAGTAAAAGTCAATAGCAACATAACAAAAATATATTTGCATATGTAATTTCATGAACCATATAATTGTCACTAAAATAAACTCATGAATATCTATGTAAGGCACAGAATATTTGTAGCAAAATAACGTTCTCACTAAGAGATAATTTAACACAATTAACCATGAAAATGTTTTTATTATGATCACATCCCCCAGTAGACTTTTAGTTTAAAATTTATTTATGCGAGCAATTTGATTTTGAAAAGTCAAGCAAATTATTATTGATGGAGTTTATAATATCTTTCTGTAATTCTAAGTTTAATTTTGATTTGTGAGCTGCAGAGAAATTGGCCTAAGTGACCTTGCTTCATTAATTATGTGGAAGGAATCTAAACTCATTCTATTACTATAGAGGTGATAGGGATTGAATCCCCTAGATTTAGTTGTATAAGCATGTCTTAATATTGTTTCAGTGTTACGATTACTTTTCTTTTAGTAACAGTAATCAGAACAAAAATGTAGTATATAAACTTACAGCTTATTCCACACTGCCTACCCAACGTCTTTCTTTCTTTGTTGTTAAAGAAGGAACTGCAGATGCTAGAAAATCGAGGGTACCCAAAAGGCTGGAGAAACTCCGTGGGTGCAGCAGCATCTAAGGAGCGAAGGAGATAGGCAACGTTTCGGGTCGAGACCCTTCTTCAGACTGGTCAGGGATCAGGGAAACGAGAGATATAGACGGTGATGTGGAGAGATAAAGAACAATGAATGAAAGATATGCAAAAAAGTATTGATGATAAAGGGAACAAGCCATTGTAAGCTGTTTGTAGTGTGAAAATGAGAAGCTAGTGCGACTGGAGTGGGGGAGAGAGATAGAGAGAGAGAGGGAATGCCAGGGCCCGAGGGCTGAGGGAGAGGTGGGAAGGGGAGGAGACAGCAAGGGTTAACAGAATTGAGAAAATTCAATGTTCAAGCCCAGAGGATGCAGACTCCCCAAGCGGAATATGAGGTGCTGTTCCTCCAACTTGCGGTGTTGCTCACTCTGGCCGTGGAGGAGGCAAAAACAAAACAAATAAATAAAAAATAATGATAAACATAACAATGATATTGATACATAGGGATCAGGATTACATTAATAACAGGTATAACCTAAAAATGAGTCCAGTGTCAAAATACACATTGAATATAGACCTCCCGGTCTCTATGTAAATATAGTTAAGTGTTTAAAAGAGAACTTGTGTATATATATAAACAGAAATATAAAAAAGAAAAAAAAAGGAAAAAAGAGATAAAAGAGAAAAACAAAACCCCCTAAACCAGAAAAAAAAGCAAAACAGAATCTGGACTGCAAAGAATTTCAACAATTTAAGTCCCTGTTTGTCGTCAAGTCCGTTCCACCGTATTTGGTAAAATAATTATTATAACAGTTGGAGAGGGGACAATTTATATCGTGCGAAAATGTTGAATAAAGCTTCCCCAAAACCTATCAAATTGAACCAAGGGTTCAACAATGTCACTCCTAATTTTTTCTAAAATTAAACATGATATCATTTCAGAGTACCAATGGAGTGTGGTCGGAGGATTAGAGTCTTTCCATTTAAATAAAATAGATCTTCTGGCAATTTATGTAATATAACGCTGCAGAGAAATAGCTGCAGAGAAATTAGTCCAAGTGACCTTGCTTCACTAATTTTGTGGAAGGAATCTAAACTTTTTAACTTCCTCCTCCCTCAATATTCTCACCCTATCTCTCATCCCCCCCACTCTCCCCCATTCTTCTCTTCCACTCCCTCTCATCCATACTCTGTCCACACCACATTCCCCTTCCTCTCTAATCCTCTCCACCCCCTATCGCTGTACCACTCTGATCTCCCTCCCCACTAACTCTTACTCATGGCCATCTTCGTGTAGAGCCACAAGACATGGGGGAGATATGAAATGAATATTTTGCATCTGGTTTTACTGAGGAGGGGTTCATGAAAGCTAAGGAATGGAGGCATTTGAGTTGTGACATCGTAGATCACAGACAAATTACCAAAGAGGGGGTATTGGCAGTTTTAAACCAGCACATGCAGTTCCCTGTGCCTACATAAATTTCCCTGTTTAATTCTTAGGAACTCCAAACAGAAGGAGGCAGATATTTTCCGAGATATTAGGTTGTTAAAGACTTTTGCTTCCACATGGAACTGCTACAGTTGCTCAGTCAACATAAATGTCGACAGGTTTGGGAGTCATGCCTGAATGTAGAAGTTCTGGATTTGAGAGCGAACCCTATGCTGATTATTTCCTGGCTTTGCTCCATTGCTGAGCCCCACGTGAAGCCCACCATTGGAATATCAACCTGCTGGCATTCCCAGGCATTTATGGAGAATCTGTTTATGGATCCAATGCCAAGATTAATTTAACCGGAAATCTTGTTGTGTACGAAGCAACTGCAGGTGCTGATTTACAACAAAGATAGGCACAAAATGCAGGACAGGCAGCAGCTCTGGAGAGAATGAATAGGTGATGTTTTGGGTTGAGACCTTTCTTCAGACCTGATTCCTGCATGGTGGAAGCTTAGATTTGTAACAATTATTAGTGCTTGCGGTGGTGTTTTTAATTATGTTCTTGATCATTTTATAAGATCTCAGACCACATATCACTGGTACCTGCGGCTACACAGGAGCTCCTTAAAAACATGATGCAAACATCCTTGACCAGCGGTTTATTTTATGGATGAGGATAAGGGTGGAGGAAATGTACATCTTAGTAATTAGTGGTAAACAAGAAACCACACTCAGGAAATTCTAAACTGTTATCTTCACCTGGGTCCCATGAATGGTTTGTACTATTCCCATTTATTTTAATTTATATCACTGAAAGCATTTTTAAAAATACTGCAAATGCTGGAAACCTGAACTAAGATCAGAAATGCTGGAAATATTTAGTGAGTCAATGATATAAAATATTAATTCTGTTTTCCTTTCTAGAGATGTTGCCGGCCTGTTTGGTATTTCCAGCATTTAGATTTATATCTTTTTATATCTTTTTATATCTTTATATGTTTTCATTTAGTTTAGTTAAGTTTAGAGATACAGCACAGAAACTGGCCCTTTTGTGGAGAATGTACAAACTCCATACAGACAAGCACCCGTAGTCAAGATTAAATTTGGGTACCTGCACTGCAAGGCAACAACTCTATCACTATGCTACTGTGCCGCCCTAATATATGTCCTTAGAAAATACTCACCTTGTAAATTGTACATCCTCAATTTTTCTTCTATAGATAATGTTGTGTAGGAGTCAGTTCATTGGAGTTTTGCCTATCCCTACACTATATAGAATTGTATAAGTGCAATGAATTCAGCAGATATCACTTGATCCCAGAATGAGAATTCTTCCTATCCCAAACCTCTTCGAAAGTATTACATTTTAAAAGATTTAATCACAGTGAATAACCACAATCAGGGCAGCACAGTGGCACAGCCTTATGGCACCAGACAGTTCCAGTTTCTGCTGCCTTACGGCACCTGAGAGCTAGAGTTGATCTGGACTAAGGGTGCTGTCTGTGTGGAGTTTGTACATTCTCCCCTTGGCCACGTGGGGTTTCTCCAAGTGCTCTGGTTTCCTCCCACATCCCAAAGATGTACAAGTTTGTAGGTTAATTGGCTTTGATAAAGAAATTGTATATTTTTCTCAGCATTTAGGATGATGATACTGTATGGGCTGCTTGCTGCTCAGTGCAGCATCAGTGGGCCGAAGGGCCTGTTTCCACGCTGTATCTCTAAAGTCCGAAGTAAAGTCTAAGGGATAAAAACAAAATCCCAAACTAATATGATCATCGCAGCATTTTTTGCAATGATTTATAAATTATAAAAATTGGTTATTTTGAATTTCATTCTGTAATTTTATATTTATTTTGATTAATATAACAGAATTATATATCCAATTTTGAAAATCCTTCAAGCCAGTATTTTAATAACCATCACAGACATATTTCAGTTCAAAAGGAAAAGTAGTTTTCTGCAGCTTTGCACCACACCAACATTTTTATCTATTTCTTATGTCATCTTTTATATATGAAGTGATAGTTTATTAGAAGGCGATATGGAAAATAACTTTATGGAGCCATGTAAATGTCTCTCACAGCAGGAGGTGTGTGTGTGGGCAGCTGCCAACATTAAGGTATTGTAATGGTGGAATTAAATTTAACACAATCATTCTGACAGCTCCGAGGTACCTTGTGGAAGTCATGAATTTGAAGTGAAATGAATGTGACTAGGTGGAAAAAAATTGTTGGAAACCTTTTAGGAACTTGAATAGAAAGTCGCGAAATGCGCAAAAGAGTCAGTATTTTTTACGCCAGTCCTTCACACCTGCTTGGAGAATAATTGGGCAAGCAAATAGATTTTGCCTCCCCGAAAGAAAATGCCACAGAACATATAATACATTATAAATAACTTGAGATGACCTAGACTGAAGGATAGGCAGTCAACCAGTCATGATCAAGGACAAATATTAGCCATATCTCACTCTGTTGGTGTATGTATGCATCTTGCTTTGATATAGTGTTTCTCCTCCAAAGAAAAATCATGTCAGAAATCACAATTAATAATAAAGTCCCCTCAAACATGGACACTTTCTGGTTGAATTTTTTTTACAGAATATTACAAAGAATGGAAATGTTACACAAATCCATGAGGTAAGTGCATCCGTTTTTTATCAATGCATTTTAGCATTTTAAAATGCACTTTACAGTTTTATACTCAAAACATTATATTTATATTTCATACACTCAAAGTCATACAGTGTGGAAACAGGTCTTTAGCCTAACCTGCTCACGCCAACCAACATGCCCCATCTATGCTACCCACCTGCATGCGTTTGGCCCATATCCCACCAAACCTGTCCTATTCATGTACCTGTCCAAATGTTTTTTTAAAGCTACCCATCTCGACTAACTTCTCTGGCAGCTCCTTCCATATATTTACCAAGCTTTGTGTAAAACAGTTGCCCCTCAAGTTTTTATTACATCATTCCCCCCTAACCTTAAACCTATGTCTTCTGGTTCTTGACCCAGTTTTATTTTTTTGCGGTCTCTTTAAGTCGAATATTCATATCTTTAAGGGGGGTAGAGTGGGGATGGGGATGAAATGGAGATTGGGATAGGAAGAGGTGAGTGGGGTGGGACTGGGATGGGGGGACCCCTTCCTTGCCCACCTGAACGAGGCCAGACTCATGACTGTCAATGGTTTGATGAGGTCTTAAGACTTCACAAATAAAATAGCAGATATTACATTTGCCATTCCTTACTTATGTCAAAATATTTGTCAGAGAAGGTTTATGAGAATGTTCCCAGGGATGATTGAATTCCTGGGATGATTGATGTTTGACGGCACTGGGCTTGTACTCGCCAGAGTTTAGGAGGATGAAGGGGTCCCTCATTGGAATGTACCAAATAGTGAAAGGCCTGGATAGAGTGAAAGTGGAGAGGATGTTTCGACTAGTAGGAGAGTCTAAGACCAGAGGCCATAGCCTAAAAATAAAAGGATGTACCTTTAGAAAGAAGATAAAGAGGAATTTGTCAGAGGGTGGTGAATCTGTGGGATTAATTTCCACAGAAGGCTGTGGAGGCCAAGTCAATGGATATTTTTAAGGTGGAGATTGGTAGGTTCTTGATTAGTAGGGGTGTCAAGAAATATGGGGAGAATGCAGGAGAATGGGGTTGAGAAGGAGATATAGATCAGCCATGATTGAATGATGGCGTAGACTTGATGGGCCGAATGGCCCAATTCTGCCCCAACAACTTATGAACGTACGAACACTGATGTTCCAATGGCTGATTTCAGACAAATGTGGGTAACTGCAAAGTATGTGAGCACAGTAGCTCTTAACCTCCTATGAAAGCCATTACAGTGTACGGACATACCACTTGACATACAAAGCGTTCAACCGGTTCTCAGATACCCTACTCCATCCCCTTCTTTTGCACTCTCATCTCTCATCCTTGGTACACGTGACAATAAACTAAACGTAACTGATTCTATAATTTCCCTTTAATTTTCCACCTATCCTCTCCCCCCATGACCCCTTCCACCCATATCCCTCAGTCTGGCTTTACACATCACTCCTCTTCAATCTTTACTGATACTTTTTTGTCTCCTTTTCATCTTTATGTCAATAACTCTGTCCATCTGCAAATCAATCCCTTCTCACCTGTATCCACCTATAAATTGCCAGATTTTATCCCACCTCTATCTCTTTTTTCCAGCTACAATTCCTTCTGATTTCCTACTGATTCCTACTACAATCTGTCTGAAAATTTGTCCTAATCCAAAGTGTTGCTTGACCATTCTCTCCGCAAATGCTGGCTGACCCATTTTGTTTTGGCTAACTCTCCAGCACTTTGCTTTTTGTTCAAGCCATATGTGTGGTTTATTGAAGGGCTCCTCACAGGCTGTCACTCAAACTTCCCATTATCAATTTTACAGCAATTATTTATATGTCAACAATGTTTAAATAGTTGACAGCCTCAAAGCAACAATTACTACCCACAATCAATACCTCCTGTAATAGACATCTATACACCAGCACCCAGTGCTGGCTGACATTCACTCATCAGATGACTGGCACATTTTACAGGTAGAAAGGCAATTCACCCATGTTTGGCATTACACAGCCAGGCAATGCACGACAAGGCCATCTGGTTCCATCATATTGCTTCTCTAAATTGCAATTTGCAGTAGAGAGATCCCACCTGCTATTAACCTACTGAACCTTCCTTGTGACTGAAATGTGTGCGTCCAGTTGTAAATTATCCATCAGGTATATCTCAGAGTTTCCTCGAATTCCCAAAGATTCCATTCTTTCTGCCCTCTTCAAGCTCGCTGGTGAAATTATGACTTGTGTGAGAGACACCATAACTCATGCCATCTGTACATCTTAAATTCTTACCCCTCAATCATCTCAAAAAGTAATAATTTCAACATCGGTTACTCTTATACTCTTAAACGTAGACTGGGAGATTGTTTCGTTGAACACCTTCGCTCAGTCCGCCTGGACCTACCTGATCTCCCGGTTGCCAAACACTTTAATTCCCCTTCCCATTCCCATACTGAACTTTCTGTCCTGAGTCTCCTCCTTTGTCAGAATGAGGCTAAATGCAAATTGGAGGAACAGCATCTCATATTTTGCTTGGGTAGCTTACAGCCCGGCGGTATGAATATTGATTTCTCTAACTTCAAGGAATCCCTGCATTCCCTCCCTCTCCATCCCTCCCCAATCCAAGCCATACCAGCTCTTCCTTCTCACCTTGCAAACAGCTAACAATGGCCTGTTACCTTTATCATTATTTTTTTTTTGCATATCTTTCATTCATTTGATCAATATCTCTCTACATCATTCTTCAATATCTTTTGTTTCCCTTTCCCGTGACTTTCAGTCCGAAGAAGGGTCTCAACCCAAAACGTCACCCATCCCTTCTCTCCAGAGATGCTGCCTGTCCCGCTGAGTTACTCCAGCATTTTGAGTCTATCTCCATTTACTCTTCTGCCAGTTCTAATTCAATCAGAGATCGTTAATTCCCCAGCTACAATCATGTAACTTTAGACAATTTAGTTGAACATTTGAGTCAATGGCAGTTTGAATTAGTTCCTACACCAGATTATTGAGATTAATTTTTGATGGAAATGGCCCAGTTAAAAGGGTAAAGTTATACTGTTTGACAAATTAAATAGTTTTGTGCTTGAGTTTGCGATGCAAGATAAATTATTTCTTACCCACATTTTGACCTATTTCTATTTTTTTATGTTACCAGAATAACATCTACTCCAATGTTGATCATAAAAATTGTTAAATTGCAATTTTTTCAAAGAAACAAAGGTAACATTTAGCAATCTTATGTGTTTTGGGATGATACTAAATATTGTTTTTGATTTCATTTTTTTTTTAATTTAAAAAAAAATATCTAAACAAAAAAACATTCAAATCTCTTAAAACATGTTTAGTTAAGTTTAGAGATACAGCATGGAAACCTTTCAGTGCATCGAGACTGCGCTGACCAGTGATCACCTGTACACTAGTTCTATCCTACCCTTTAGGGAACAGTTTACAGAAGCCAATTAACCTACACACCTGCACCACTTTGGGATGTGGGAAGAAACCAGAACACCCAGAGAAAACCCACGTGGTCACAGGGAGAACGTGAAAACTCCATACAGACAAGACCCATAGTCAGGATAGAACCTGCTTCTCTGGTTCTCATAGGCAGCAACTCTACTATTGCATCACTGTGCTGCTCGTACTATACTCTGTGGTGTTAGCACCTCTCTTTATGCATAGCGCCATTTCCACTTATGTGGTCCTGTGGGGTGATAACCCTCCGTTGTTTGAGTGGTGTTCCCACCAGACTGAGCCTATCAAAGTCTAGCAGCAGAAGGACCTTAGACTGTGGTCCTCCCCCACAGACACTTAGCGTTGGCTACAGTGTGTCCCGCAGCACATACTTCCGCAGTCTGGAATGTGCCAGTTGGCAACATTATCCTGCAAACATCTGACTGTGCTGGAAGACCAACATGTTCCAGGCAGGCCAAAGAGAGCCTTTCACCAAATTGATGGTCCTCCAGCAACACTGATGGGCAGTGTGCCCCAGGGTACAACTTGTAAATCAGAAAGTCCTCTTTTACACAATTGTTCAGGATGAGCTGTAGCAAGACAATCAATGAACAAGTTTGCTGGAATGTGGCCACTGATGTAATGCAAGGAGTACTGAATTCAATTTGAACACATGCATCTATCACAAACGTTAACATGATAATGACCAGGTAATCTGTATTAGTAGTGCTAATTGGGGATTAAATGTCAGCCTTCATTGATCAGAAAAACTTACATTTTAGACTTTCAGGATACAGCATGGAAACAGGTCCTTTGGCCCACCGTGTCCACACCACATTACACACTGAGGATCATTTTACAATTTAAAGAAGATATTTAACCTAGAAACCTGTCCTTCTTCGGAGTGTTGGAGGAAACCGGAGAACCTGGAGTCACAGGGTGAATGTACAATCTCTGTACAGAAAGCACCATTAGTCAGAATTGAACCCGGGTCTCTGACGCTGTAAGGCAGCAACTCAATAGCTGCACAAATATGTCATCCGAACTACACTGTAATTAGAATGATGAAACATAGTCTGAAATCTTTTGAAAAACGATGTCATAAAGAATCTTTATCTTAACAATCATATGCAAGCATTTCTATTAAGCGCTGGGTCATAAAATCATACAGCACCAAATTGGGCCCTTTCTTAGTCAAGTTAAAGTCTAAATGTCTTTTTACATTGCCTCCACCACCACCTTTGACAGTTCATTCCAGATATTTGCCATTCTTTGTTTTGAAAAACTCACCCCTCAGATCTCTGTTAAATTTCTCCACTCTCACTATAAACCTGGGCTCCCTATTTCTAAACTTCCCTGCCTTGTGAGAAAGATTCAGACTATCTAGCTATTTTCCAACAAGGTCACCCCTCAGCCTCCGACATGCCACTGCCAATGAACCCAATCTGCCCAATCCCTTTTTGTAATTGCAGCACTCCATTCCATGCAATGTCCTGATGAATCTTTTCTGCATTCTCTCCATTGCTACCATATCTTTCTTGTAGGAGGTCAACCAGAACTATATACAATATTCTAAGTGTGGCATAACCATTGTTTTGTACAACTGGAACATGCATACTAAACTTTTTGTTTTTTATTACTCGTTTTACTGAGTACTATGTTTGCTTCTGGTATAAGTCAGAATTTCATTGTTCTGTTTCAGGACAAATGACAATCAAACACTCTTGACTCCAATCTTACTTGCAAGCGTCATTTCATTGTTCTATTTTGGCTTCTTAATTTCTTTAACTGTTCTCCTATATCCCCTATGAACCTCAAGGAATTCCTTCAAGAACATTCCCTTTACCTTGTTGTACCTCCATTGATTTCAATTCAGTTCTGAGAAAAACTCTCTTGACATAGCGTTACGGCCACTTTAAAAAAAAATAGATATATCAAACAGCAAACAGCAGAAACTCTTCAAATTAGCAAGAGTCCTTTAGGTTCAGTCTATTCTTTTGGGGTCAAGGCAAGAGCGCTCATGTCGCGGCCCTGTTTCCACCAATCTTTCCACAAGAAGCACAAGAAGCGACAAGACAGACACCATTGTATGCAGATGCCGAGAAGTGTGCTCAGCTCTGGCCGAACAACTTCTAATCTTGTGTGTGGACTCGATAAGACAAAGAAGTCTATTCTTTTGTAAACAGATTGCATACATGTGGTTATTTCCTTTATTTCGTAGTGTTCTGACCAGAGAAGTTGGCTGATTGGTTCTATTCCTTTTGTGTGAGGTTTTCAATTATTTTAAATGCCCACGGTTAACTCAGCTGAGTGAACCGGTCCAATCACTTAAATATGTATTTCAGAATTGCTTTGATTTCTCATAACTAACACAGACATTCAGAATAATTGCCTGTTCCAAGTTGTCTTGATTCTGTTTCTCAAATCTATAGTTTAATAGCCATTTGAGTAAATCATCAAAATAAGCTTGCAATTGGGATTTGAACAGCAACCCTTTGTTTAGCTACTTATGTGCCAGGGCTGGATGTAAAGCAGGGGAACTAAATTAAATAGATATTTTACACAAGAGTGCTACTTTGAATTGTCAAGCCTACACACTAGTCAGCAAGCTCATAAAGCCTCCCGGTGAACTACTGCATTAAGTAATTACAGAGTTGAATTATTTTCCAAGGCCTTATCTTGGAATTGGGGGTGGCTTCCCACACTCTGTTTCCTCAGTCTGTGGTGATTAAAATAGTGCAGAGAAGATTCACGAGGATGGTGCCAGGAATTGATGACCTGAGCTATAGGGAGTGGTTGGGCAAACCAGGACTTTATTTCTTGAAGTGCATGGGGATGAGGGATGATTTTATAAAGGTGTATAAGATCGTGAGGAGGATAGACAGGGTAAATGCACAGAGTCTTTTACCCAGAGTAGGGGAATCAAAAATCAGAGGATATAGGGTTCAGGTGAGAGGGGAAAGATTTAACAGAAACCTGAAGGGCAACCTTTTCACACAGACAGTGGTGTGTATATGGAAAGAGCTGCCAAAGGGGCAGGTGCAATAACCACATTTAAAAGACAATTGGTCAGGTACTTTGAAAGGAAAGGTTTAGAGGGATATGGGCCAGATGCAAGCAGGTGGGCATCTAGAGTAGATGTGGCATCTTGGTTGGCATGGGAAAGTGGGCCGAAGGGCATGTTTCCACGCTGTATGACTTTATGACTCAAAGACTGATGGAGTATTGTCTTTCCGCTGATTGGTTAGCACGCAACAAAAGGCTTTTCACTGTACCTGAGTCTGAAGAGTCTTCGAGACTCGTTCGAGACTGAAGAAAGGTCTCGACCTGAAAAGTTTCCTATTCGTTTTCTCCAGAGCTGCTGTCTGACCTGTTGAGTTACTCTAGCATTTTTATCTATCTTCAGTGTAAACCCGACATCTGCAGGTCCTTCCTACACACAAGTTAAGGTCATAAGGTCATGTGATAAGGAGCAGAATTTGGCCAATCGGCCAATCAAGTCTACTCCACCTTTTAATCATGGCTGATCTATCTCACCCACCTAACCCCATTCTCCTGCCTTCTCCCCATAACCAGGAGAATCCCCTGGCACCCGTACTAATCAAGAATCTATTTATGGGCACACAAAATGCTGCATTTCTCCAGCATTTTGTGTACCCTCGATTTTCCAGCATCTGCAGTTCCTTCTTTAACCTCCTTCGCTCCATAGATGCTGCTGCACCCGCTGAGTTTCGCCAGCATTTTGTGTACCCTCGATTTTCCAGCATTTGCAGTTCCTTCTTTAACAAGAATCTATTTATTTCTGCTTTAAAAATATCCATTAACTTGGCCTCCACAGCCTTCTGTGGCAAAAGAATTCCACAGAATCACCACTGACTAAACAAATTTCTTCTCATCTCCTTTCTAAAGGATCGTCTTTTAATTCTGAGGCCATGACCTCTAGTCCTAGACTCTCCCACTAATGGGAACGTTCTTTCCACATCCACTCTACCCAAGCCTTCCACTATTTGGTATGTTTCAATGAGGTCCCCCCTCATTCTTCTCAACTCCAGCAAGTACAAGCCCAGTGCTGTCAAACGCTTATCATCAGTTAACCTACTCATTCCTGGGATCATTCTTGTAAACCCCCTCTCAACCCTCTCCAGGGCCAGCACATTTTTCCTCAGATATGGTGCCCCAAATTACTCACAATACTCCAAATGTGGCCTGACCAGTGTCTTATAGAACCTCAGCATTACATCCCTGTTTTTATATTCCAGCCCTCTTGAAATAAATGCTAGCAAAAAGAACCAGCAATGCAGGATTAAATAGGTTGAGAGGAGTCCCTTTGTGTTTATAATATGCTTAAGTAATGTTGCAGTTATGTTTACATTGAATCTTTAAATTGGGGAAAAGTGGGTGAAACCAAAAGATTATTTTACTTCGGAGTCACGTGAGTGACTACGTGAAGAAGGCCCGCCAGGCGCATGCGCGTCATTACGTCCGGGCATGTCGCACTGAACGGGCTGGAGGGCACAGCTCCACCAGCGGGTAAGTGGGAACTTCTAAAGTGAGTGTTTTTACAAACTTTCCTTAGAAGTATTTCCACTCCGTAAAGCTGGTGCGAGCAGTCAGTAGGAGAGGGCAGTTGGAGCTGTCATTTCGGAAGATCCGTTTTAGCGTGGGTCCAGGGATTCACCAATTTGATCGGGTCGGGAGATAAGCACGGCAACGCTGGCTCCGATGCCGGGTGCCGTTTTACCGGCAGCAGTTCAAATAGCGCGCTAAATTTCCACACTAGGTCCATTCACAAAAGGCAGGCCAACTGGAATTTGATTCAGAATGAGCCTGGTTCATCTATTTATATCCAAGGGTACTAAGCAGACTGAGGCTGCTCCTAGCCATGAAAAGGCAAATATAAAGTCACAGACCTGGGTTCTCTGACAACAATAGTTGCTCTTCCCCTGATCATACAAAACTGTAGGGGAGATTGGGAACATGCCGCTGATGCTCCACCCTTCATTACATAAGGGTCCAAGGGCCAGTAATGTCCAAGAGGGCTATACCAAGACCAACATATGGTGGGTCAATTATTGGGGTTCCTTCCAGTGCCTTGTTATGACTGGAGGATGCCTCCCTACTATATGATTTGGGAGAATTGGGCAGATTGCAGCTGACCCTGATGCTGGTGTCCCAGCTTATGTGCAAACACCAGCGCACACAAGAGCCACGCTCCGGGTGTCTCGGAAATGGCACTGAGTTGCTATTCCGGGGGGGGACTGGTGAGTCAATGGAACAATCCCTTGCCAGCGGTATCAATTGTGTAGTACCTCACCAGCTCCAGCAAGATATGATGCAAGTGACTGCAAACAAATATGAGGCACCTGTTTAATGTGCATTACTGAAAGTGCCTATCGTGACCCAGGTTCTGGGTACCCATGAGTCCTTCTTTGACAGGACAGGGGGTTCGGTGTTAACATGTCCTCCAACTGATGGCTGCAGCAATTACTGCATTTGGCACTATGGTCCAAGGGTCAATCATTCCTCAAACTCACACATATATGTTGGGTATTTTATGCAATGCATTGCATCAGGGAATATCGCCATCAGGCCAACACTAAACCAAAAATTTGCTGCTCTATGTAGGGCGACTGTTGTACAAACGCCTGAAATATGGTTTGGAATGGACCTTGTCATGAACATTCGTGCAATTCATGATGAGGCCAAAGCAATTGGCTTCATGTAGTCAAGCATTTCGAAGCCACCTATTCGCAACCCTGGGTTAATACTGCAAGTCAGATCCAGGGGCTGAGTTCAGCAGGGGCAGGGCAGTGGGGCAACGAGGGTACCCACCGAGACAGACTGGATACAATCCCAATATGAGCAGACAACAGCTTTACAGGTCAACTGTAGAGGTACAGGGACTTTTCTTAACGATAAAGTTCTGGGGGCCAATCTCCTATTGGAGGTTGATTACAAATGTTACTGTTTTCTAATCAATGATGCTGTATAATGTATGATATGTTTATACTAAATACTGTCTCAAGTCTCCCATTGAGTTTATCTCAAGGATAGATCCACCTCAACAGCACAAGCCTAATAAAATGTGCGTGTTTTCTGCTCCAGAGCCTGAACATATAGATAATGGTCATTGATACAGCCATTAATCATCCTCCACAATTGTTTCTAATATTTCCCCAGATCTCAAAAAGATGGGTGTTGTAGAGTAATTTTTGTCCTCAATTACTTAAATACATTACTGCTTAACACCTGCTATCACAGGGCTGTTATGTGGCAACTATTTGTTTGCAACATGTGTATTATTCACTGCCAATTCATGTTCATTATTGCAGGTACTTGAAATTTAATTGGATGACACAGCTGTGGCAATACAAAGCATTGACTCCTGGATTAAGTTCAGCACCCAGGCTATTTATTAAATTGTTAAAAACTGTGCTGGGGCTATTCAGCCCATCATCACATTGTAATGGGTTATTTAGCTGATATCTTAATTATCAGCAACCCTAATGAGTCAGCTGAAGAATCGGTGCTTGAGTCATTAGGGGTTGCTCCATGCAACTAAGTTCAAGTTCCAGCCAACCCAAAATATTGAGTATTTGGGGTTTCTTATTAATTCGGTTGCTATAACAGTAACATTACCAACAGCCAAGGTTGTCGATGATGATGATGTCTGTACTTGCCTCCCACAAATCTTTATCCCTCCATCTGAGAAGACGCTAAGGACATTGGTAAATGGGGAGCAGGTTCCTGCAGTACAATCGGGCCTTTGCATTATCAACCTTTGCAGAGAGCACGCGAACTAGCACTAAAATCGAATGCAGGCCATTTTCATCGTGTTCACCGGTTACCAACCACAGCTCTCGCAGAATCCAGTGGTGCATTGTTAATGTTCATCTAGCTACCAATAACATTTTGGGTACTAGACCCTTCACTAATCTTCCAGACTGATGTCAGCACTCTCGGATGGGGGGTGGGGGGGGGGGGCTACGGACACCGAGTTTAGCTGTGGGGGTCACTAGCATGAACACGAAGGGTTGATTCGCCTCACACATGGGATAAATTATTTTGCATTCTTGGGGGCATTTTCTGGGTAAAGGCATATTGCTCCTCAATGAAGGATTTACACATTCAACTCCAGATTGATAACATCACAGCAGTGCCATATATTAATCATATAGGAGGAGCACGGTCATTATCATGTGTTAACTGGGTACCATCATGTGCCATTGGGGTATGTCATGGCATATCTGCGTTTCAGCCATATATTCACCACCTATAGCTAATGTGGTGGCCGACCATAGGTCGAGTACGTTTCATGCCAATATAGTGTGGATGTTCAATTCTAAACTTTGTCACACAATTGTCACTCGATTTGGGTTGCCAGCCATTGATCTGTTCCATCCAGATTTCATCATCAGTTGCCTAAATATGTTTCAAGGGAACCAGATCCAGGTTGCCGTGGATGCAGTCTCGTTACATTGGGGTCACTAAAATCTTGTGCAATTTCTCCATTTTTTCATCCTGAACTGTCTCACCACAATAGAGCGAGTCTCCGCCACAGGTGTTTTGGTGGTCCCAGATTGCCCAACGCAACCATGTTTCCCCTTCGTGTTTTCATTGATGGTTCATTCATTCATGATGATTCCCAGCTGCAGTAATTTCTTGGCGCATTCGGTTACAGAAGAAAGTCACCCTTTACATGACCGTATTAATTGTTGGTCTGCAGGTTCTGACCAGACAATTCCAAGGACTTGGATTGTTGAACAGGGCCATGGTGATTCTCACTGCAGCTTGGCGAAATAGCGCTCAAAACACACTATATGGTTCACATAAAGAAATAGGAACTGTTTCTGTGTACAATCCAATATGTCTTATCATAATGCAAGCATATGTGATGTGTTGGAGTTCCTTGCTAAGTTGCATTTTGATGAGCACCTGCGTTATAGTGACATTACCAGCGCTCGGAGTGCGTTGTCCTCTTATTGGATGCAGTCTTCAGAACAACATCCTCTAGGGTCTCATCCATTAGTATCCCGATTTATGAGGAATTTTAATAAAAATCCTCCGAAACCTCGCTATACCGAAATCTGGGACATCACTCCTGTTCTCACAATGCTTCGGCAATGGGCTCCAATTACTTCATTATTTACACAGAGATTAACTCTTGCTGTGGTTATGCTAATAACCACAGCAACGTGTACAAACATTGCAATTCTTACAAATACCTTGTATGCATTTGTCTGTCAATGACATTACCTTCTACGTTTATGATTTAATCAAACAAAGTAGGCCCGGTCTGGCTGGAATCAAAGTGATGTTTAAAGCCTATCTTGTTGACCAAATGTTATATGTAGTTAACATGGCATATAAGGGTTACGCCATATAACTTAAGCCAATATATTAAGGTAACAAGGAGTCTCAGAGGTTCTGAGACAGGACTGATCATTAGTCAGAAAAAGACATATACAAGAGTGCCAACACAAACTATTTCTACATGCTTGAAACAGGTTTTCAATTATGCTGGAGTCGACATTCCCGTCTTTAACTTTCACTCCACCGGGGCGGCATCAATCTCCACGGCGAAGGCTCAGGACGTGCCGCTAGACCAAATCTTCGAGGCCGAAGGATGGTCTAGAGAAGCAACATTTTCTCAATTTTCTGACAAACCTGTACAGATCGTGCCTCGCTTTGGGCATGCTGTTTTGGGTCACATTTAATTCATTTGTTTTGTTTTCTATCATTGTTTGTAATTTTCCCTGAGACAGAGAGGTTATTTCTGGCTTTAGTATTATTACCAATTGTTATTGAATAATTTGAAGCAATGTTCAATATATTATTTCCCAACAGTGTCAACCGAAGCAGATTGTCATGTGGTGTGCATCGACGGCATGAAAATACAGAGCTTTGAAATCTTCACGTAGTCACTCACGTGACTCCGAAGTAAAATAGTAAGATTAAACGAGAACTTACCAGTTCCTTATTTTATGAGGAGTGACTTTGAGGGATTACGTGCCCTCCGCTCCCACCCTCATAATCTAAGAGATCATCTGGTAGTTCTAGTCTTCTACGCCCTTACTATGTTACTTCAGCTATTTGTTTTCTGTGTTTTCACGCCGCTGCTTTGAAGTATGACGCGAATGCGCCAGGCGGGCCTTCTTCACGTGATCCCTCAACGTCACTCCTCATAAAATAAGGATCAAACTTCGAACTGGTAAGTTCTCGTTTAATCTTACTATTTCTTTCCATTTTAAAGATTTTTCAATAGGTTTTTAACATTAAAAAAATTCCAAAGCTTTTTAAAAACCAATCAAACACAAAACATAAAAACAACATATTCCAAATTGATGTCCCTATCTAAAGATAAATATTGGATAGTTCCTCCACCACAAAACTGGAAAGATTTACACATTTTCAGTTAAAAAAACGACATTTTGAAAAGTACCAGCCGTAAGAAATATTGGTAAGAAGCAAGAAAGGTAATTCGTTCTTCTCTGGTTGAATTTATGTCATGTTAAACATGATTCATTTAATCCAACATTGCTGCTTCTTTTTGTCTTTTGTTGCCTGGGTTCCATTTGGTTGGATGGCAGGTAAATTACAGATTGTCAGCAAGAAACTCTGCATGTTTCCATGCTGGATCGTAGAGCCAGACAATCCATTTTGCTGGTATTTACTGCAACACTTGGTTTTTCACGATAAAAAGTGAGGAGGAGGGACAAAATGGAGCAGTATGGCTTTGGATAATTTTTATTTTACTGGTGCCATATTTTGGGAAGTTTATTGGTGTGAATAGATAAAAGGTTAAGGGGTGTTATGGTGCAGTAAACTCATCAAGGTGATGTCAAAAAATACACTGCAGAGATACTTCAGCTTTTACCTCCTTCCTCATCTTTCTATTTTTTATATAATAAACACATTAATCTTTTAAAAATTGTGAAATCCTGATTATACGTTGTATGTGTGTGAAAAGTGCGTGCCTATCTTATGATTGCCACTTTGATTAAAAAATTATAAGCTGCAACATAGCAAAAATTGCTGCCCTATATTTAAATGACACAAAACTAGCTTGTAGGTGTGATTTTCACCAGGTTTTATTGTAGTTTCACTATTTAATTCTAGTCTTTAAATCTGTGTCAGATTCTTATGGAGTGATGCCAATACATATCTTAAGGATAGTGTATGACAATAAGCATATGATATCAAATAATCTGGTTGGGAGAAGGTATTACAGAGATCTGCATGTTCACTACTGAATTTCTTGAATGAAATCACTGTCCACATAAAAACGTGAATTTCTACAATCTAGCAGCGAAAGGGGGATAATAAGCATATGCCGTGCTATTCTCTACAGAAATTTGTTTTCTGAATTGTTACAATAATCCAATCCCTGCTGTAGTAATAACGCCTCATTTTAGGAGATTGCCTATAGCTTGCTGACTGTAGAAACCCATGTGAAAGAAAGATAATAATGGACAAAAGGGTGAGATTCATTCCTCCTTTAAATTGGCGCACTGCCAACCAAACTGCGAAGCTTTTGCATGTGATGAGAAAGACTCTATACTCCCTATACTCCCTGCACCAAGATCATGTTAAGTAGGTCATGCAAAGAAGTCAGCTGCACCCACTAATGCTGGTAACGATACAAAGAATATATTACCATTTGTCTAAGTACTTACAAATAGATTTCGAATAATTCTTTGTATGTGAAGCACTTTGAAATATTGTTGAGATACAATATTTCAGCTATTGCTTTGTTATTCCATTAACACGTGTCATTGCTTTGTTTTAAATTAACTTTTCAATGCTCATCTAAATAACGCCTAGAGCATTTTCCATTTCAGGCAACTACAACAACTTGTATTTAAATTGGATCTGTTGACAATGTCAAGCACCCTCCTATAGTGAAACTGTTTGTGGAATAAGGCTCCCCAGAATAGAAGTTAATTTACTTTGCTCACTTCCTCCTAAGAGGCAGTTGCGAGGGATTTTCAATTCCACAGAGAGAGGAAGGTCTAAACCTACGATGTCAGACCAGTTCTGCAATCTATTCCATTCTTCTTCCCATCAGTTATATTTAAAGTCCAGAAATATATCATAAAGCCATAGATCATAGAATCAGGCCACTTATCCCACTATGTCTATGTCGGCAATATTGAATGCTTTCACGGGCTACAAGCCCAAAACGGGGGCAATCTCTGGCAACAATACATCACTACTGCTCAATGCCTGATATGCCCATTTTGAACAGTCAAACCATCCCACTAAGGCATGTTTCCCCACCCCACATCTTCCACAGTTCACAGTGATCTTCCACTAGCCTAGTTCAACATGTTTGTTTCATGATCTCCCTAGTTTTAGTGCCCATTTTATGCCCCAGGTAATAAATACAATTATCCCGTATACTTTCTTAGCCACATATCTATTTAAGATGTTGCCGTTGTGGCTGTTGTGGATCTTTGGATGTGCTTCTTGGGGTAGCACCATATATTTAGTCCTCCCAAAATGTATGATCTCATATTTTTCAGGATTACATTCCATTTGGTATTTCTCTATTCATTTTACCAACTCAGCAATATTGTGTTATAGCCAAAGATACTGTTCCTCATTGTTTCATTTGAATGCTTCCTGCTGAGCCACAGGTGTGGACCGGGAACGCAGCTGCAGGCCTTTATGGAGGCGCTGCGGTCTGGATGTCTCCTAGAAGGCCACAGAGAAGCCAGGGCCGGAGTCTCGTGGGCCGGAGCCTGGGCCAGGGCCTCTCGGGTTGGAGGAGACTGACGGGACGGAGGGACCTCACGGGACGGAGGTGCCTCACGGGTCGGAGTCCGCGGCTGGGGCCTGGGTCGGCATCAGGGAGGCATCAGTGAGAAAAAGTGTTTCCTCGTCTCCATTCTAAATGGCTTACTCCTTATTCTTAAACTGTGGCCCCTGGTTCTGGACTCCCCCAACATCGGGAACATGTTTCCTTCCTCTAGCGTGTCCAAACCCTTAACAATCTTATATGTTTCAATGAGATCCCCTCTTATCCTTCTGAACTCCAGGGTGTACAAGCCCAGCTGCTCCATTCTCTCAGCATATGACAGTCCCGCCATCCCGGGAATTAACCTTGTAAACCTGTGCTGCACCCCTCAATAGCAAGAATTACCTTCCTCAAATTAGGGGACCAAAACTAGCACATAATACTCCAGGTGTGGTCTCACTCGGGCTCTGTACAACTGCAGAAGGACCTCTTTGCTCCTATATTCGATTCCTCTTGTTATAAAGGCTAACATGCCATTCGCTTTCTTCACTGCCTACTGTATTTGCATGCTTACTTTCATAGACTGATGTACAAGGACCCCAGATCCCATTGCACTTCCTCTTTTCCCAACTTGATGCCATTTAGACAGTAATCTGCCTTCCTGTTTTTGCTACCAAAGTGGATAACTTCACATTTATCCGCATTAAACTTCATCTGCCATGCATCTGCCCACTCCCCCAAACTGTCCAAGTCACCCTGCATTCTCATAGCATCCTCCTCACAGTTCACACTGCCACCCAGGTTTGCGTCATCTGCAAATTTGCTAATGTTACTTTGGATCCCTTCATCCAAATCATTAATATATGTTGTAAATAGCATCGAGCCTTGCGGTACCCCAGTAGTCACTGCCTGCCATTCTGAAAGTGGCAACTAGCAAATAATTTCACTGTGACTTGTCACATGTAACAATAAACCATTCATTCATTCAATCATTCATTCATTCACCATTCAGTCATTCATTCATTCATTCATTCATTCATTCATTCATTCATTCATTCATTCATTGTTCTTGAAAGATTCAGCAAGTGTGGGCTGAAGGGTCTGTTTCCATGCTGCATCTCTAAGCTCTAAATATGACTTTGCCAAGAAAATGTGGAGGTTTTTGTGAAGACTTCTTCAAGCAGGGCAAGCGTTACCTATTCAAGATCGACACAGATTTTTGTGATTGGAGTGTTAAAGGAGGAACTGCAGATGCTGGAAAATCAAGGGTACACAAAATGCTGGAGAAACTCAGCGGGTGCAGCAACATCTATGGAGCAAAGGAGATAGGCAATGTTTCAGGCCAAAACCCTTCTTCAGACTGATTGGGGGGGGGGGGGGGGGGGGGGGGGGGGGGGGGGGGGAAGAAAGGAAAAAGGAGGAGGAGGAGCCCGAGGGCTGAGGGAGAGGTAGGAAGGGGAGGAGACAGCAAGGGTCAACAGAATTGAGAGAATTCAATGTTCATGCCAAGAGGATGCAGACTCCCCAAGCGGAATATAGGTGCTGTTCCTCCAATTTGCGGTATTGCTCACTCTGGCCGTGGAGGAGGTCCAGGACAGAGAGGTCGGATACGGAATGGGAGGGGGAGTTGAAGTGCTGAGCCACCGGGAGGTCGGGTTGTTTCACCACCAACTTCCATCCGGCACTCAAATACACCTGGACCATTTCCGACACTTCACTACAATTCCTTGACCTCACCATCTCCATCACAGGGGATACACTGCTGACCGACATCCATTACAAACCCACTGATTCCCACGGCTACCTGGACTACTCTTCCTCCCACCCTGCTTCCCGTAAGGACTCCATCCCCTATTCCCAATTCCTCCGTCTACGCCGCATCTGCTCCCAGGATGAGGTTGTTCCACACCAGGGCATCACAACTGTCCTCATTCTTCAGAGAACGGGGATTCCCCTCCCCCACTATAGTTGAGGCTCGCACCAGGGTCTCCTCCATACCCCACAACACTGCCCTCTCTCCCCATCCCCCCACTCGCAACAAGGGCAGAGTTCCCCTGTTCCTCACCTTTCACCCCACCAGCCGGCAAATACAACACATAGTCCTCCGCCAGTTTCGCCACCTCCAACCTGACCCCACCACTCGCCACATCTTCCCATCTCCCCTCCTGTCTGCCTTCTGCAAAGACCGTTCCCTCCGCAACTCCCTTGTCAATTCTTCCTGTCCCTCCCGCTCCACCCCTTCCCCGGGCACTTTCCCTTGCAACCGCAAGAGATGCTACACTTGTCCCTTTACCTCCCCCCTCCACTCCTTTCAAGGACCCAAGCAGTCCTTCCAGGTCTGACAGAGGTTCACCTGCACCACCTCCAACGTCATCTATTGCATCCGCTGCTCTAGATGCCAGCTGATCTATATCGGTGAGACTAAGTGGAGGCTTGGCGATCGTTTAGCCGAACACCTCTGCTCGGTCCGCATTAACCAACCCGACCTCCCGGTGCCTCAGCACTTCAACTCCCCCTCCCATTCCGTATCCGACCGCTCTGTCCTGGGCCTCCTCCACGGCCAGAGTGAGCAATACTGCAAATTGGAGGAACAGCACCTCATATTCCGCTTGGGGAGTCTGCATCCTCTTGGCATGAACATTGAATTCTCTCAATTCTGTTGACCCTTGCTGTCTCCTCCCCTTCCGACCTCTCCCTCAGCCCTCGGGCTCCTCCTCCTCCTTTTTCCTTTCTTCCCCCCGCCTCCCCCATCCCCCATCAGTCTGAAGAAGGGTTTTGGCCCGAAACGTTGCCTATCTCCTTCGCTCCATAGATGCTGCGGCACCCGCTGAGTTTCTCCAGCATTTTGTGTACCCTTTTTGAGATTGGAGGTGTTTCACACAGTCTTGATCGTGCATTAGCAGAAATTAATCCACCATTTATATTTCAATGAGTTTCAGTAGCATTGACCATGCTAAATCTCTTAGAAACATGGAACTGCAGATGCTGGTTTTCAAAAACAACTCAAAAAGTGCTGGAGTAACTCAGTGGGGCAGGCAGTATCTTTGGAGAACATGGATACGGGACTTTTAGGGTTGGGACCTTTCCATAGAGTAACTCAGAGTAACCCATTTTGACAATTATGTTTTCGTTTATTTTTAGAGATACGGCATGGAAACAGGCCCTTCGACCCTTCGGCCCTCCGAATCCATGCTGACCATTGATCACCCATGCAACTAGATCTATGTTATCCCACTTTCACAACCTGTACACTAGGGGGAATTTACAGAAGCCAATTAACCTACAAACCTGTATGTTTTTGTGTGATTCTTCAGTAAGTGTCTACTTTGAAGTTTCTGGAAACCCTATTATAAAACTTAGATTTTTGCAACTGAATGTTGTTTCACAGATGAACATCTCCATTATGGGAAAAATATGTTTGGCGCAATCTTTTAGAGAATTTAATTCATTTTTTCCTCTTCTTTTTCCAGGTTTCCCATTGCATTCAGTCATATCCGTCACACTTTCATGATGAACCACTGTAAAATATAACTGATTTAAGAATAAAAAGTCACATTTTTGTCGCATTTTCAAATTATAGAATATCTTCCTCAAATAAACCACCAAAAAAACAACTTTTTCAGTCTACAGCATTGATTTTAAAACTTCGTTACAGTTTACTGCCGAAAAAAATTGTGGTTTTCAGCAAGAATGTCACCTTCACATAGAAACATAGTAAATAGATGCAGGAGGAGGCCATTTGGCCCTTCGAGCCAGCACCGCCATTCAATATGATCATGGTTGAACATAAGCATTCTCCAACTTCCTCTAAAACAATATTAACTTCAGATAAATAGGCAGAGGCATACTGTTCATTTATCAATTACAATTCATAATTATGGTAATTGTTGTACTATTTTACATATTATGAGCATAAAATACTCATGTAACGGATATGACTCCGCGTCATGAGATGATCAAGCTCGGGAATGCCACGTGACGGCAATGACTAAAGGGTGCTTCTTCCGTAACTGTCTACTTTGGTGTCCCGCTACTTTGATGCTGTATATAAGGAAAATCCGTAATTGTATCCCATTTCTTCTTTTTCTATATTGTTAATAAACATAATCCTCATAAATAAAGATTAAACCCTAAATGAATAAATGAAAACCGCATATCCTGGTGGTTACTTGTGAAATTTCAAGTCGGCATATTTATTTTATTGGAGATCTATCTGAAATGAAAATACTTTTAAACGGTAGGTATTAATAATTAAAATATTTATCACCCTTAAAATATTTATCACCCTTAAAATATTGATCACCCTTAAAAAAATTCCTCTATTCTTGATAGGGTTAGGGCTTGGGTTAGGGTTAGGGTTATTCACATCATCTGCAAAATACGTGCATGGACAGGAGTCCCGGCAATTATTCCGTGTATCAACTAATGGAATTAATGGGCCGGGAGACTCCCGATGAACAGGGACACTCCTGGTGAACAGGAACACACACGTGGACTGGGAATGGGAGATGTGGTGGGATGGGAGAAGTGGATAGAGGCAGACGCTGCACAAGGGCCTGGTGAGAAGACCCGGGGAACTTATACTCCGTGCCATCGAGGCCGGCTGCGGGAGGTATTAATCCGTCATGTCTGCCACGGTCATCTCCGTCACTTAACGCCGATCTCCCGGACTCCAGCTCCAGCTCCAGCAGCTCCAGCTCTGGCAGCTCCAACTTCATCTCCAGCCGGACACTAAGGCCCGTTGCAGCCGTCGCCTCTTCCCATCACCCGATGTCCCTCTCCACGCCCGGCCCTCTTCAGCCCTTGTTCCCCATCTCTACATGCCGTGCCACTGTGCCACCCTTTGCTTTCATGAATCCCTGAGTCTCCCCTCAATATCTTCCCTCACTTATAATATTCACTGTGAAAATTGGTTTAACAAGAGATTGTGACGACCATGCCCTCTGATGAAGAGAACATATCTCTGTGGGAAGCTGGAGAAATAATTGCTGGTATCCTGGGCTGAGCCATAGCCATCATTGTTAGCCATGGGTGAGGTGCTGGAAGACCAGAGGGTTGACAAATCTAGTGTCAGCAATTGGAATCATGATAGTGGATTGTTGGGAAAATAACACGTCTGAAGAAGGGTCTTGACCCGAAATGTCACCCCTTCCACGCTGAGTTACTCCAGCTTTTTGTGTCTGACATCAATCATCAATGTCCTTTCAGAGGTGGACATCTGCCACTCTTACCCAGCCTGACTTACATGTGATGTTGGAGTCATTCTGAGGTGGTTCAGGAAACCATTCAGCTGAGGGGCTGTTGAGACAAGACCCTTCTTCAGACTACTAAAATAAGAGCCACTTATCACACCTATCAACACAAAATAATCACAGGCGATTCCATTTGAGATGGACCATAGTGGCATAGCTGGATTGTTTTTTGTTTAATTTTGACAAATTCCAAATCTTCCCATCAAACCTGCAGAGTATTTGCAGAGGAAATGAGACACAAAGTGTTGGAGCAACTCAACAGGTCAGGCAGCATCTCTGCAGAACATGAACAGGTGATAGTTCGAGTTGGCACCCTTCTTCACATTCTTCTATTGAGTGTGAAGGAGGGTCCTGACCTGAAATGTAACTTATCCAGGTTCTCCAGTCTTTTATGGAAACCAGCATCTGCAGTTCCTTGTATCTATTGATTAGTTACAGGGTCTTGACCTGAAATGTCAACTATCCCTTTGCCTCCATAGATGCTGCTTGACCTGTTGAGTTCTTCCGGAAGTTTGTTTATAGCAGAAAGAAAGTGCTCATTTGTTTATAGCTCCAGATTCCATCATCTGAAAGTCTCTAAACCCTGATTAAGTATTAATAAAATAGAACTGCAGATTGTGGTTTATACCAGATCTAGACACAAAATACTGGGGTAACTCAGTGGGTCAGGCAGTATCTCTGGACAATGCAGCCTATCGGAGAACCTCTTTGCCTGAGGTCTTTAGTTGCTGACTCTGATTAGTCCTGTTTTTATCCACTTCCAGTTTCACTTTCCACTGCTCTCTCTACTACAAACAGTCTGAAGAAGATTCGCAAGCTGATACATCACCTATCCATTTTCTCCAAAGATGCTGCTTGACCCGTTGAGTTACTCCAGTATCTTGTGCTTATCTTGATTAATTATTTGGTATTTCACTACTAGTTGACCATTACCAATATCAGTAACATCTGGGTATATTTGTGTTGACATTCAATGTTTAGCTGTGATCTTATCATGAATAAATATATGACCTAAAACCCCTGTCCCACGGTACGAGTTCATTCCAAGAGCTCTCCCGAGTTTAAAAAAAATCAAACTCGTGATAAGCACGGAAAATGAATGTAGCGGGTAGGTCGGAGCTCGGGGACGTCTCTTAGCGCTAATGGCAGGTACTCAGGAAGACTCGCTAATGGCAGGTAAGCACGGGAAGACTCGTGAAGATTTTTCAACATGATGAAAATTGTCCACGAGAGCCCCGAGTACCGACGAGTGGCCGTAAATCTCCTAGTTTGGATCAGGGCAAACTCGGGAGAACTCTTGGAATGAACCCGTACCGTGGGACAGGGGTTTTACGGTAATGGCCACTCGTCGGTACTCGGGGCCCTCGTGGACATTTTTCAACATGTTGAAAAATCTTCACGAGTCTTACCTGCCGTTAGCGAGTCTTCCCAAGTATCTGCCGTTAACACTAAGAGACGTCCCTGAGTTCTGACGTACCCGCTATGTTCATTCTCCGTGCTAACCACGAGTTTGATTTTTTTTAAGCTCAGGAGAGCTCTTGGAATGAACTCGTACCGTGGGACAGGGCTATAAGTTTGACTTTATTGATTCAGAAAGAAAGTGCTCATTTATTCACTCTATAATTTGTGGGTTACTGGTATGGGAATTCAGTTTGATCCAAATTGAGTGGCGTAAGCCAGTTTAGTGAGCTGCATTAGATACCTTTCAGTTTGTGAACTAAAGCAGGCATTAAATCTCACACAGCTTCTTCTTAAAGAGTACCGAAGGGGATCATGGATCCTTCTGGTTTCTTGGCAATCATTTCTTGGATTACCTAAAATCAAGTGTTTTTTCAATGTAAGCATTTTACACAAATTTGTCGAAGAACCCATCACGATTATGAGGGACATCAACTAATTATTAACAGCAACGGTAATCCCTTATGTATGTATAAGCCAATAATTATCCCTTAATCAACATTACTGAGGGATGTTTATTGATTTTGATTTAGGTAACAGAGTTATCATGGTTTACTGTGTGTAGATTTGTTCCCATAATTTGCTACATTTACAACAATGACTACACTTCCTCATATAAATCATCAGCAGTGAGCTATTTTGAGGTTCTGAAAGATGCTGCATAAATGAGGTGGAATGGAAAAGTGTTACATGAATCCAGTCTGAGTCAGTCTCCTGTTCAATGTTGAATATGCAACAAAAACCAATCAAAGCTAAACCTGTCTCTGGGTGTAAAACAGAAGAACTTGCTCCAAAGGTATTTGGGGAATATTGACCATACACAATTAGCTCAATTTGAAATTTGATATTTAAAAAAAGATCTTGCTCCTCCCCTTCCCCTCACCTCTTTCTCCCAGCTATCCCTCCTCCACTCCATCAGTCTGAGGAAGGGTCCCGACTCAAAACTTTGTCTGTCCATTTCGCCCCAGAGATACCGCATGACCTGTTGAGTTCTTCCAGCACTTTGCTCAGGATCCCGGCAACTGTCGTCTTTTGTGTTTCCGATTTGAACTAGGAATTGATAAATGCTAATTATTGCTAAAACTTAAAAACAAAGAGTGGCACAGTGGTAGAGTTGCTGCCTTACAGTGCCACAGACCCAGGTTCAATCCTGACTGCAGGTGCTGTCTTTACAGAGTTTGTACTTTCTCCCTGTGACAGCGTCAGTTTTCTCCGGGTGCTCAGGTTTCCTCCCACACTCCAAAGATGTGCACATTTGTATGTTAATTGGCTTCTGTCAATTGTCGCCAGTGTGTTGGCTAGATGAGGGCTAAGGGAATCACGGGATATGGGGAGAAAGCAGGAACAGAATACTGATGTTGGATGATCAGCCATGATCATTTTGAATGGTGGTGCTGGCTCTAAGGGCCAAATGGCCTACCACTGCACCTATTTTCTATGTTTCTATGATAGAACTAGTGTATGGGTAATTGTGGCAGGGCTGTTTCTGCACTCTATCTCTACAGAATAAAGTCTACATCACTAATAAAAATAAAGGGAGACACTTAAGTGTTCCTCAATGTTTATCATTTTCCACCATGAAAAATAACTATAAAAACAATCCTACTGTCATTTTTTTCCTCCACCCGGTCACTGATCCTGTATCTAACCAATCTTTCATGCATTTGGTGGAGCCTATGAAAAATAAGCAAAAAAGGCAATTAGGTTAATTGCAGCAGGTTTTTGAAAGAAGTTTTAAAAGTCAGCATAGTGGGAGTTATGGAACACTTTTACAAGCACATAGGAAATAAAAGAATAGCTGAAAGAATATGAGAGTAAAGGGCCCCGATAATCTGTGGGCATCTCAGCCGAAATCATCAACAATTCCTTCCCTCCTCCCACTGATGCTGCTGCTGGACCCCCTGAGTTCCACCAGCAGTTCGATTCTTGCTCCAGATTCCAGCCTCTGCAGTCTCTTGTGTTGGTATTTATAAATTGTACACATGACCTTACAGAGACCTCTCTGCAACTCCCTGCCAGGCTTACTTGGCTGAATCTCTGGGGGATCTCGTCTTTTGCAAAGAACATGCCCTTGTGGTACTGTTCTTCATTAGACTGTTCACTCCCTCCAACCCTTCAGCAGAACTCTTCTAACTCCTGCTCATCACAGTTGCATCGATTAATCCAGTAACTGCCCTCCTGAAGGTGGAGGAGTGCTTTTAATATTGTGGAGCATCCCAGGAAGACTAAACTTCAGAGATTGCATTTGATGAGCTCTAGGCCAGAAGAGCAGGAACTTATAAACTTGTCAGTTGAACTAAATTAAGGCGCATGTTGCATTCAAAAGCGCTTGAACAATGGGTTGGGAAGAAAGCCAAACTGTAAGAAAGAGGACTGCGCATCCTTTTCAAGAGCAGCCTTTTCTATTCCTGTCCATTATGACCTTATGACCTTACAGATGCCCTATCAATGACGTCTGTAATAATTTGAATGATTAGGACCTTTAGAAGAAATTGGCACATCACCCACCTTAACGAATGGCCACCCAGAGATAGGACCTATTTACAAGACGTGACCATCCTTGCCTACTCTTATTTTCCTGAGAATAAAATGTAAATATTACCGACAATTGAGATAAATCAAATTGGTGTTTAATTTCTTGTCTTACCCCTTTCCCTTTGGAAGGATTAGGATGACATTTGCGATCATTGATGCAGATTGAAAATTAAGGCCTTGTTTCAAGCCATCTTTTGGCATAGAAATACCATTGTGGGCCATCCTGATCGAATAGTGGAAGGCCTGCATAGAGTGGACGTGGAGAGAATGTTTCCACTAAGTGGGAGAGTCTAGGACCAGAGGCCATAGCCTCAGAATAAAAGGATGTACCTTTAGAAAGGAGATGAAGAGGAATTTCATTGGTCAGAGGGTGGTGCATCTGTGGAATTCATTGCCACAGACGGCTGTGGAGGCTAATAAAGCCAATGGATATTTCTAAGGCGGAGATTGACAGATTCTTGATTAGTATGGGTGCCATGGGTTATGGGGAGAAGGCAGGAGAATGGGATTGAGAGAGAAAGATAGATCAGCCATGATTGAATGGCGGAGTAGACTTGATGGGCCAAATGGCCTAATTCTGCTCCTACCGCTTATGAACTTATGAACTCATGCCACCGTTTGTTGAAGCTGCTGTATTCTTTCAATTATGAGGTCTACAGTACAGTGTAGGCAGACACAAAAAGCTGGAGTAACTCAGCGGGACAGGCAGCATCTCTGGAGCGAAGGAATGGGTAACGTTTCGAGCCGAGACCCTTCTTCAGACACAGTACAGTGGTTGAGTTTTCCTCTCTGACACAATGCTGGAGTTGTGATCGTTCATTTCATTCTTACCGATATTTTATAAGTTCCTAGGGTCAAAGGTTATGTGGAGAAGGCAGGAGAATGGGTTTGACAGGGAAAAATAAATCAGCCATGATCAACTGGTGTAGTGGACTCCATGGCTTAATTCTGCTCCTGTCTTCTGGTCGTATGGCAATTTAGAGTAATTTAAAGTCATTTGTCATTTCCAACTTTCAAGAAGAGTTTATCATGCATTGCCTTTATTGCATGACACTGCAAATCTTCACTTTTCAATGATCTATCCAATGTATTCAAGGTACAGACAATATTCATGTACTGTCTTTCCGCTGACTGGATAGCACGCAACAAAAACTATTAAATGTACACATGACAATAAACAAAACTAGATGGAACAGTAATAAAAACCTATACCAGGCTGCACATGCACAAGCACATGGATACACCACTCATCAAAATGCCCACTTACACATGCACACATACCTTGCCTAACAACCTGAGTGAAACAAGTGTCACAAGATAGACACAAAAAACTGGAGTAACTCAGCGGGACAGGCAGCCTCTATGGAGAGAAGGAATGGATGACGTTTCGGGTCGAGACCCTTCTTCAGACTTCTCCAGAGCTGCTGCCTGTCCTGCTGAGTAACTCCAGCTTTTTGTGTCTATCTTCAGTTTAAACCAACATGTGCAGTTTCTTCCTAAAAATGTCTCACAGATTATTGAAATTAACTTCTCCCTGGAGCATCCACCAGTTGACCACTCAAATGGCAAAACAGTCTTCTGAACGCAGACTGGAGTTAGTGAGCATTTAAAAAGTCACGAGCTAATGCAGGATAATGCAAAGGGTTAGCTGATGCTTGACTAATTTAAATGAGGTTTTTGAAGAAATCACAGAGTTTATAGATTGAAAGAGTGTGCCACATGGATATTGATTAAACAATGACATTTTACATGATAGTTATTAAAGATAAAGTAGATAGATGTGACATTAAACGTGACACTCAGAAATGTAAGATTACACGTTTCAGGAAATGGAGACAATGTAAATGAATAAATGAAATGACAAATTATTAATCCACCAAATAATGGAGTTTATGGGCATGTTTAGTTTAGTTTAGTTTAAACATACAGCACGGAAACAGGCCCTTCAGCCCACTGAGTCCGCGTAACCAGAGATCCCCGCATATTAACACTATCCTATAAGGCAGCAACTCTACCACTGTGCCACTGTGCCGCCCTAACTATCATTAATTAATTTTATGTGTTTTAAATTAATATACAAAAGTTGGGAAGAAGGAACATGAGTTACTAGATGTATAGATCTTTAGTAAGTTTGCAGAAAACGGAGAAGGGCTGAAAATTATTTACAGAATAATGCTAAAAGCTAGAACATATTGAACCACTATTGAACATAGATGATAGAACAGTATAGAACAGGAAGAAGCCCTTCATCACACATTGTCTGTGCCAAACATAATGCAAAGTTAAAGTCATTTATTTTGCTTGCACGTGATCCATAATCCCTCCATTCCATGCATATTCACGTGCTCTAAATGCCACTGTCATAAGATCGTAAGTGATAGGAGCAGAATTAGGCCAATTGGCCCCTCAAGTCCACTCTGCCATTTAATCAAGGCTGACCTATCCCTCCCTCCCTAACCCCATTCTCCTGCCTTCTCCCCATATCCTCTGACACCCGTACTAATCAAGAAACTATCTGTCTCTGCCTTAAATATATCCACTGACATTGCCTCCACAGCTTTCTGTGGCAAAGAATTACACAGATTCACCACCCTCTGACTGAAGAAATTCTTCCTTATCTCCTTCCTAAACGAACATCCTCTAATTCTGAGGCTATGACCTCTACTTCTAGACTCTCCCACTAGTGAAAACATCCTCTGCACTTTCACTCTATCCAAGCCTTTCACTATTCTGTACGTTTCAATGAGGTACCTCCTCATTCTTAAAACCCTAGCGAATATAGGCCCAGTGCAGTCATACGCTCATCATATGTTAACCTATATTCTATCCCCTTTTACAACCACCATTGACAGCATGTTCCAGGCACCCATCCCTCTATGTGTTAAAAAAACCTCTCGCTCATCTTCTTCAAATGTTCCCCCTCTGACCTCAAGCTATACCCTTTAGTCCTTGACATGTCCATGTTGGGAAGCAGGGTCCAACCATCTACTCTCTCTAAGCCTCTCATAATTTTATATATTTCTATCAAGCCGGCCCTCAGCCTCCAAAGCTCCAAAGAGATTGACCAAAGTTTGTCCAGCCTCTCATTATAGCTCAAGAAAAGCAAGAAAAGGAATGGAATAAAGCAGCGTTTGACCTCTCTTTACTACCTGCGTCTGAATGCAGAAGCAACAAAGTCATTTTTCAAGATAAAGGAGGCACAGAAGAAATGGATTAAGGTGGGTTAATGGAAAATGAACCTGAAAGAGCAGCACCTCTTTCTTTCTGAGATCTAGAAGCACACTTCAACATGAATTATTCCTGCTGAAATGTTAATGATTAAGAGACCCAGAATCAGGTTCAGTCTCACCAAAAATAGACACAAAGCCTGGAGAGCATACAGCATATCTGGAGAACATGGTTGGGTGACATTTCAGGTCGGAACCCTTCTTCAGACTAATTATGTATGGGGGTGGGGGGGAGGGGAGAAATAAATTTGAAAGAGAGGAGGGGCAGGACAGGTAGGTAATAGCCTGGTCTGGCATGCAATACTGTAGATTGATACAGGTGAGGGAGTGTTTTGAAGGCAGATGTTGGACAAAGGCCAGAGATGAAAAGATAAAAGATGTGAGGCAAAAGGATTGAAGAGTAGCGAATTGTGAATCTAGTCATAGTCATAGATTGAAGGGATCTACAGGAGTCGCTGCCTCAAAAAGGATGCACACCACCCATGCCATGCTCTAATTTTACTCCTGGCATCGGGAAGAAGGTATAAGAGCCTGAATACTGTGACATCCAGATTCAAGCAGCTTCTTCCAAACAACTATCAGGTTTGCACTTTTATTGTTTTTTTTATGTACTGAACTTTTTGTTGTTTATTATGGTGTTTACAGAGTACTATGTTGACATCACTGTTGTGATGCTGCAAGTAAGAGTTTCATAGTTCCGTTTTGGGACATATGACAAAAAAACACTCTTGACTCTCCGGACTGTTGACATTATTCAATCCGTTGACCCTACTCCAATTTCTCAGAGAAAGTTCCTTGGTCAATACCATAGAGTTTCACATCGATTTATGTGGACAAACAAGATCTCAGTTGAAAACTGATCTGCAAAGTGGCACCTTTGGCATGGTGGCACCACCTCAATACTGCACTGAAGAAGGTGGGTTATACGGTTGTGTCTTTCTTCTGTTCCCTGAAACTTGGACATGCTGATAGAGGCAGGAGTGAAGCTGCTGAATAATGTGCGACAAAATACATTGCTCTCCACGCTCAGCGCGCAATTTCAATCTGAGAAACGGACCATACCACAAAACGCTGCAGCAACTCAGCGGGTCAGGCAGCATCTCGAAAGAAAATGGATGGATGATTTTTCGGGTGGGACCTGTCTTACGACTGATTGTAGCTGGAAGAATGGGGAAGAAAAATTAGTACGGATGCAAAAATGACATACAGATTTGTAGGTTAATTGGCTTTGGTAAAATTGTAAATTGTCCCTAGTGTGTAGGATAGTGCTAGTGTACGGTGTGATTGCTGGTCTGCATGGACTCGATGGGCTGAAGAGATTGTTTTTGCTCTAGAGCTCTAAAGTAAAGAAATAATCTTATTTGCTATCAGTGTCCTGAGTGTCATCAATCACATAAAAAAACCTTGTCAGATTATTAATATAAATACAATGGCTACAAGAACAGGCCAAAGGTTGGCATCCTATTGTGAATGACGCCCCACATAATTTCCACCATTTACAAGTCAGGGATCAAGTGCAGGATGGGATAATCCCGATGTATATGCTTGTATCAGAATCCAGCTGCAATAATATTAGAACATCTAGGACCAAACAACTGGCATCATTGGCACCCCGTTCACCAGCTTAATTAATCATTCTCTTCACTATCAGTGACAGACAGTTGGTATCATTTGCAACTGGCATTGCATTTTTCTGACTGCACCTCCTAAATCTGTGACCTTATAGAAGTGCACAAAATTGTGAGGGGAATAGATCAGGTAAACGCACAGTCTCTTGTCCAGAGCAGAGGAATGGAGAACCAGAGGACATAGGTTTAAGGTGAGCGAGGAAAGATTTAATAGGAACCTGAAGGGTAACTTTTTTTATACAAAGGGTGAAGGGTGTATGGAACAAGCTGCCGGAGGAGGTAGTTGAGGGAAGTACTATCTCAATGATTCTAAAAACATTTAGACAGGTACATGGATAGATTATGTTTAGAGAGGTATGGGCCAAATGCAGGCAGGTGGGACTAGTGTAGATGGGACACGATGGTCAGTGTTGGCAAGTTGGGTCGAAGGACCTGTTTCCTCGCTGTATCATTCTATGACTCTACCTATGACTCTAAATCCCACTGTTCACATCCTTTTTCCAATCTTTGTGTTTTTCCTCAGCTTCACAAATTACTGTGATTCTCTAATTCTGGGCTCTAGAACACCGCCTATTTACGCCTGTCATTATTACTATGACACAGGAGTCTATTCAGCCCATCAGCTGCTTGCTGGCCCCCAACAGAGCATTCCTGTCAGTCTTATTACATCCATTGGTATTAACACTGCAAACTATTCTCTCTCTGATGCCCATCAATTCAGCTTTGAAGGGAGGGAGCAAAACCATGCAGAGGAAGTCCATATGGAAGAACATGTAAAATCCACAAAGAAGGCACCTGAAGTCACTATCAAATCCAGGTCAGTGGAGTTGTGAGGTCACAGCATGATCTGCTGCGAAAAAGTGCTGCTTTAAAAACAGCACTAAAATCTGAGCTCTAAAATCGGCTCCCTCCGCCACCTCTGTCTCTATACTTCTCTTTCCTCCTTTAAAGCACCTGTTAAAACTGCTCTTTGACTGCCATTGTTCAACTGATCCAAATCTCATGTAATTCGCTGCTAATTTTTGTTTGATAATACTTCTGTCAATTGCCTTGAGATGTCTTGCGACGTTGACAGCGATACAGAAACACGAGTTGTCATGGGAACTCACCATGGCAAATGTAACTGTTTAGACGTTCCACCACAGTCTTGTGCCCAAGAGATTAAGGTCATCAGGGAAACATGAAGATGGTTAGATGATTCTCAGTGTAGGGGATAGTACCACTTTAGTGCCAGCCACCCTTTAACATCCTGCCTGATTTCCCTTACAATTGGTATCTTCTCCTGAGACCCCAGTTTAAAATCAGCCTTAATGTTTCAGTTCTGTGCTCTGCAGTGATCTCATTCGCAAATTAAAATACATCTTGAAACGAACCAAGCTGTAGCAGGTTTTTGGCAGTGACTAACAGGCTCTGCTGCCAGTATCCTCCTGAAACTATCATTGCTGTTGAAGAATAAATGCTTTCTTCTAGTGATGATGGCAATGAAATTAATAGACATGAAGAAAATGACATCTATAGCGACTTGGATTATATTTCTTTTGTTTAAATCAAGTGCTGCTATGCCCATGTCAACGTGTTAAAAAGTTGCGATGAATGATGTGCCAAATAGAGAAGTGTTTCTGTTAGATAATGTGGTTATATTCACAGAAAAACATGATGTGAACGAGCTCGAGTAAATTTTTGCAAGAAAATTAATGTTAGATAAATTTGTTACACTGGTAAGTCACAGCTGATATTTCCCCTCAACTATCATCATTAAAACAAATTATCCAGTCATTATCACAGTGCTATTTACGGCATTTTGTTACGTGTAAGGTGCCTGTCTCATTTCCCACAGTTCAACACTGCATACACATCAAAAATACTTTACAACGCATTGGAATAACCCGAGGTTGCAAATATTGTTACATATATGCAAATTCTTTAAATTCTTTCATATATCAAGAAGCATTGTTATTGATATGTGAAGCTGTTCATCTCTTACCCTTATTAATAACGGTAAGAGATGAACATCTTCACATATCATAAGAATGCTTCTTAATATACGAAAGAGATCAGATATGATATCAAATCAGATATGGGTGACACGGCGGCACAACAGTAGAGTTACTGCCTTATAGTGCCAAAGATCCGCGTTTGATCAGACTATGGGTGTTGTCTGTACAAAGTTTGTACATTCTCCCCGTGACTTGTGTAGATTTTCTCCGGGAGCTCTGGTTTCCTCCCACGCTCCAAAGACGTAGAGATTTGTAAGCTAATAGGCTTCTGTAAAATTGTAAATTGTTCCTAGCATATGTAGGAGAGTGTTAGTGTCTGGGGATTGCTGGTTGGCAGGGACTTGATGGGCCAAAGGGCCTGTTTCCATGCTGTATCTCTAAACTAAACTCAACTAAAACTAAAGATACTTTATTTTGATTAGGTATGATACATTCTTAGTTCAGATAACGTAATCAAATTTAGGTTACATGATCTTATTTGTTGTATAACGGCTAAAACAATCCATATTGTTCATGGATCCTCACATTCTCATACCATGGTCAATGCAATTTCATGTCGTTTTTCTATATAACATGTTTCCACAATGCAAATTGTATATATTGTAATTAGAGAACACTGCTTGTACTATGCAAGCCTAATTGTTTATAACACAATTGCAATCAGGGACTAGAGAATCTCTTAAAAGATACTTTAGAAATAAGCACATAGAAAAAAAGCTGTTCTGTAAAAGAAAAATGTTTCCTTGTAATGTCCCCACAGTAATCAGATACCATTGTCGCTTAAGAACCCAGCTGCTACTATCTCTGTGGGTGGCCATTGAAATTAATAAGCAATCACTTCTATTGCCACTTGTGCAAGGTTACTCCATTAATCAATGTAACATGTGATCTTTAATATATTTAGCAAGCAGTATCAAAAATAAACATATATGTATTGAGAAGTCCTTTATTTTTGAAAATCCTGAACTTTGTTATTACGTCTGAAACTGTCTGACCCAAATTCCCTTTCTCCAATTCTTTTAATACATGATTTTCTATATCACAATATTTCTCAGGAACATAACTGTCACATCTTAGTGTTTTAGAGTCATCGAATCATACAGTGCGAAACATGCACTTCAGCTCAACTTCCCCATGCTGACTGCATTTACACTAGTCGCACCTGCCTGCATTTGGCCCATATTCCTCTAATCCTATCCTATCTATGTACCTGACCAAATGTCCCTTGCAATTTGCGACAGTCCCTCCTTCAATTACCTTTTCCGGCAGCTTGATTTATACACCCACAACAGTTTGTGTAAAAAAGTTATCCCTCAGGTCCTATTAAATATTTGTGTTTGTTTTCCTTTCCCTTAATTCACTGGTCCAATCTTCTCCCCTATATGGTTCTATCTGCCCATCAGTCCACTTAGAGCACACCAGCATGTCTCTCTACCTTTCATCTCCTTGCTCCTCTTGACTACATTTGTTCTATTTTTTTTATCCTTACGCTTCCACCTACCACATAACAACCTCTGTCTCAACTCTCCTCCTCCTCCTCCCCCACCTGTCTCATCTGCCAAATATTAGGCTGGAAGGCAGCACAGTGGTAGAACTGCTGCCTTACAGCGCCAGAGACCTGGGTTCAATCCTGAGCATGGTTGCTGTCTGTACGGAGTTTGTATGTCCTCCCTGTGACCACGTGGGTTTTGTTCGGGTGCTCCAGTTTCCTCCACACTCCAAAGACATACAGGTTTGTAGATGAATTGGCATTGGTAAAATTGTAAATTGTCCCTCGTGTTTAGGATAGTGCTAGTGTACGGGTGCTTGCTGGTCGGCGTGGATGCTGCGGGCCAAAGGGCCTGTTTCCATGCTGTATTCCTACAGTCTAACAGGTGAGGCCTGTGCAGAGCTGTTTGGGGGAGGCAGAGGAACAACTCCAGGACTGCTTGGAGTCTGTGGACTGGGCAATGTTCAGGGACTCGGCAACGGACCTGAATGAATTCACCGCAGTCGTCACAGACTTCATAAGGAAATGTGTGGAGGACTGCGTTCCAACAAAAACCTTCCGAGTGTTTCTTAACCAGAAGCCTTGGATGAACCATGAGATCCGCATTCTTCTGAAGACCAGATCCCGGGCGTTCAGGTCTGGCGATGCAGAGTCTATAAGAAGTCCAGATACAACCTTGGTAAGGCCATCAAAAAGGCCAAAAGGGACTTCTGCTCTAAGTTCCAAAGGGACGTCTGCAGGCAAACTGGCGTGAGTTTTTGCAGACATTTCCAACCTCTCACTTCTGAGGTCAGAGGTTCCCACCTGCTTTAAGAGGGCATCAATAATACCGGTGCCCAAGAAGAGTAAGGTGATGTGACGCAATGACTATCGATCAGTGGCACTGATGTCCGTGATGATGAAGTGCTTTGAGAGGTTTGTTATGGTGCACATCAACTCCTACCTCAACAAGAACCTCGGCCAACTACAGTTTGCATACCGCCACAACAGGTCAACAGTAGATGCAATCTCACTGGCTCTCCACTCCGCACTGGACCACTTGGACAATAAAAACACCAATGTCAGGCTGTTGTTTATAGACTACAGGTCGGCGTTTAATACCATCATCCCATCCAAGCTGGTTACCAAGCTCACGGAACTGGGCCTCTGCGCATCCCTCTGCATTTGGATCTTCGACTTCCTCATCCACAGACCACAGTCTGTTCGAATTGGAGGGACCACTTCATGCTCAGTAACAATTAGTACGGGAGCACCTCAAGGTTGCGTGTTCAGCCCCCTGCTTTACTCACTCTATACCCATGACTGCGTAGCCGGTCATAGTGCGAACTCCATCATCATGTTCGCCGACGACACAACTGTGATTGGACGAATCACAGATGGGGACGATTCAGAATATAGAAGTGAGATCGACCGACTGACTAAATGGTGCCAGCACAAAAACCTGGTCCTCAACATCAGTAAGACCAAGGATCTGATTGTGGACTTTGGTAGGGGAAGGATGAGGACCCACAATCCTGTTTATATGGTGGAGAGGGTCAATAACATCAAATTCCTGGGCGTGCATATGTCAGATGATCTTTCCTGGACCCAGCACACCGATGCAATTGTAAAGAAGGCACATTAGCGACTCTACTTCCTGAGAAGATTACGGAGATTCGGGTAGGATTCTCCTAAATTACAGGTGCACGGTAGAGAGCATTCTGACTGGCTGCATCGTGGCCTGGTTCGGCAACTTGAACGTCCAGGAGTGCGAAAAAGACTACAAAAAGTTGTGACCACTGCCCAGTCCGTCGCCGGCTTTGACCTCCCCACCATCGAAGGGCTCTATCGTAGTCGCTGCCTCAAAAAGGCAGCCAAAATCATCAAGGACCCACACCATCCTGGCCAGACACTCATCTCACCACTGACATCAGGAAGAAGGTACAGGAGCCTGAAGACTGTAATGTTCAGCCATCAGGCTATTAAACACAACGAATAAACTATGAGCTCTGAACTGCAAAATACTATATTATTATTTGTTATTTGCACTATATTTGTTATTTATTGAACTTTTTCCTTTTTTTCCCCCGTTATGTTCAATGTTTACATATTCACATAATCTGTACAGCAAGTAAATGGCCTGTCCCACTTGGGCGACCTAATCTGCAAGTTCTGGCGAGTTTGCCCTTGACTCATACTCGAAGCATGGTTTTTACTCGTAGGTGTAGTCATAGTAAGTCGGCATGTTAGTCATAGGTAATCGAGGGTAGTTGAAGGTAGTCAAAGGTAGTCGTAGATAGTCTTCATCATAGTCGAAGAGAGGTTGAAGGAGATCAAAGGACGTCATCTTCACTTTCCACTATTCGGTGTCCAATTTTCCCGAAATTAGTCGTAGCTAGTCGTAGCTAGTCGAAGCTGGTCTTCAACATAGTCGAAGGAGGTCGAAGGAGGTCGAAAGATACAACTGAGTTTGGGCAACATATTACCTTGCAACATTCTGTATGTCTGATAGATATTGTGAAATGGAACTCAGAAATGATGGGAGGATGACATAAAACTACGATTCAAAGGTAATGAATATACTGAGTATTCTATTTCCATCATGAACATACAATAGTGATATAGGACACCAGGTCCTACTACGGTAAACTCACCAGCTACTACGGTATGACTATGTGTTAAAAAGTATCCAATTTTTACATCCTGAGTATATTTTACTCCTGGACATTTTTCAACATGTTGAAAAAACTTCCCGGGTTACCACGTTTCCCGAGTACCTGCCGTTAGCGCTAAGAGACGTCCCGAGCTCCGACGTACCCGCTACGTTCATTCTACATGCTTACAAAGAGTTTTGATTTTTTTTTAAACTCAGTGGAGCTCTTGGGTGAACTGGCAGTGGGACAGGGTTTTTACTTCGTACCATCCATCTCCCATCACCCTCTCTCTCACCCCTTTCTCTCACCTTTTTATACTGACTGTCATCCCTCAACACTCTCCACCCGGGTGCAGAGTCTCAACCCAAAACATCGACCATCCCTTTGCCTCTACAGGTGCTGCTCGACCTGCTGAGTTATTCTAGCAGTTTAATTTTTGCTCCAGATTCGGGCATCTGCAGTTTCATGCGTCTCTGGAAAAAAAAGGCGTACGTTAGAGAAAAATCTATTCCTTTATCTTTATCTGCACACACTTTCCTCTCAGCGGGTAGGCAGATAAATAGCTTGCAGATTGCTCTGTTTCATAGAAAGGAGTGAAATTCAATTTTTTGCCAATTGATATAATGACCTAGGAATTAATATGAAATTCAAAAATACCATGCTATTTGATACTAATTTGCAATTTATGTAGTTTTTGCCAGATTCTGTCTTCAGGTCAAGCAATATTTCTGGTCTGCTCAATAAGCTTCATGTAATCTGAATATTTTATATGAATATTCTATGCCTTTCACACCAGTATGAGTGCCTCTATCATTTGCCCTGGAATATATTAAGATGCAAGTAGTTCTGAATGCTTCTTTTATCTCAAAATCACTTGACACTTGCTGAACAATGCAACATTTTGATAATCATTTTCCATGCTATTATGCACCTCTGACTGGTGGAAGATCATTGTTATAACTCGCAGTTAAAATGCAGATGCTTCAATATAGATAGCTCTCCTCAGGATTAGGTTAAATTTATATTAAAATATTTTTAAAAATCAGATGCAAATTTTGGTCACACGTGACTGTGTGATGCATATGTATAAACAAGGTGCTATCATGTTTAGTGTAAAGACAAATAGAAAATCTCCTTTAATTTAAACCATTAATGTGCCTGTCCCACTTGGTGATTTTTTTCGGCAACCGCTGGCATCATTGACTGACGTATAAGGTCACCGAAAAATTTGCGGCATGATGTGGCGGTGATGTGACATGATGACGCATGACGCGCAGTGTTTTTTCAAGGGTCGCACCATTTTTTTGGCGCTGTTGGATTTTGAAATGTTCTAAATCTTTTGGCGACACTGATATTGCGCCGGCAGTCGCCGAACAAATCGCCAAGTGGGACAGGCCCTTTACTTGGTATTCAAGCGAGAGTTAGACATAGCTCTAAGGAACGGAGTACTGATTTTGGATGATCAGCCATGATCACATTGAATGGCGGTGCTGGCTCGAAGGGCCAAATGGCCCTCCTGCACCTATTTTCCATGTTTCTTTGTTTCTATGTTTACTTGATAAAAGTAAGTCCATCTGTCATTCTATTGTCTTTTATTTCTATAAATAATGTTTGCAATTTAAAACCATTGTGAGTGTTCTATAATTCTACCGATAATTAGTGAAATATTCAATTGATTGTCTATAGCCAGCAGTGAATATGCTCATTGAGGTATTCTCAGATGTACCATACAGGAGACAGTCAATATTATTAAATAATGTAAATAAAGACACGGAACAACATACCAAATATAATCTATTGTAGTTCTTGCACAAGTGCTTTGCATGAAACGATGGGGGTTTCCTTTAGTTTACAGTAGATATAGCATGGAGACATGTCCTTCGGCCCACTGAGCCCATGCTGGCCTCGATCACCTATTCATACCAGTTCTATGTTATCCCACTTTCTCATCCACACATGAAAGAGCAGGGCAATTTACAGAGGCAAATTAACCTACAAGCCTGCATGTCTTTGGGATGTGGAAGGAAGCTGGAGCAACTAGAGTAAATCCATGTGGTCACCGTGAGAACGTATACATTTCACATAGACAGCACCCGAGGTCAGAATCAAACCTACCTCTCTGGTGCTGAGGCAGGAAAGAGAAGGGTTGCTATTAATAATTGGAGAATTAAATACTCATGCCATTGGGTTGTAAGGTACCCAAGTTGAATATGAGGTACTGTTCCTTCAGTTTGCTTGTGGCCTTACTTAGGTGATGGAAGAGGCCCAGGACAGAAGGTTCGGGAAGAGGAATGGTTAGCAACCAGAAGATATCACATGCCTTGGCAGTCCGAGCGCATTTGTTCAGCAAAACGTTCCCTAGTCTACCTTTGTGTCCTTCGTGTAAAAGAGACCACATGCAGTAGCTGAGGTTAGAAGATTGCATCTGAACCTCTGTCTCACCAGGGGTCTCTGGATGGAGATGGGGGAAGGGTGTAGGGCCAAGATACTTTCCCTTGCACCTGTTGTGGTTGCAAGGGAAAGTATCTGGAGAGCAGGCAGTTAGGATGGGAAGGGTTGCGTGAACCAAGGAGTTATGGAGGAGTGGTCTCTGCGGGAAGTGGTGAGCCTGCAAGGTGTGGGATTTTGACCAACTGTGTGATTCTTCTCAGTTGGCTAAACAATCTGTGACTCCAGATTTCCTTGCATCATGTTAATATTATTTTGATGATGCCATTGTAAATCTATACCACGTTGCCCTTCCAGAGTCAAGTCACTTTTGTGGAGAAATATCAGGCTGTTATTTACTACATTATTATCAGAGCAGCCATGCTTTTCAAATGGCCTTGCAGGTGGAAATAAAAGAGTGTACCTGTGCAATCCATAAACCAACATACCGGAATTGCAAAAACTAGTTGCCTTGTTATCCACTTACATATTTTTGGGACATATTTGTAAGCAAATTTTGTAAACAAAATGTGACCATTCTTCAAAAGTACTTAAATATCTACAATTCACTAATGGATGTCTTGATAATGGATGTCCTGATATTATGAATTGTAAAATAGTAGTTCATTTCATCATACTTTGTAAAACCTGCTCAGCAAGGGGGGGGGCACAGTGGCGCAGCGGTAGAGTTGCTGTCTTACAGCGCCAGAGACCCAGCTTCCATCCTGACCATAGGTGCTGACGATTGGAGTTTGTATGTTCTCCCCGTGGCTGCATTGGCTTTCCCCGGGTGCTCTAGTTTCTTTCCACATATCCAGTGCCAGAGACAGCAACAGCCTGTCTCATCTTTTTCTTCTTTTCCGGTTTTGGTCTGTGTTTGCTTGTATGTTTTTAGTGTACCTTTAGTTTTTGTATTATGTGTGTGTGTGGGGGAGGGGTTTGGGAGAACCTTTTTTATCTCTTCCCTCGATGGAGATGCGACTTTTTCATCGTATCTCTGACTGCACTGCAGCGTTAACATCGTGGAGCTAGCGGTCCCTTTGTTAGGGATCGACTGCGGGAGCTTCGATTGCCCCGATTGAGGAAGCTTCGAAAGCCCCGATGCGGGAGCTTCGATCACTGACTGCAGATGTTTCGATTGCACCGATCACGGGAGAAAAGGAGGAAAGAAGGTATAAGTTATTTGCCTCCCATCACAGTGGGGAATGTGAGGTCGCTGAAAAAACAAAGATGGATATGCTGCCTGCACTGGTGAGGACTTGGGGGGGATTGCCGTGAGTGCAGTGATCTCGATGTTTTGCGGGGGCATGGCTACATGAAGACATCCCGGACTCTAGTCCGAGTGTAGACGGCTTTCTGACTGTTCGGGCGGACAGGGACTGCAGAAAGAGTGACAGCGGTCGGCACAACTCTGGTCACATCACGGTGAAGGAGCGTGTATGTGGCCCAGACGTTGAACTGATGGCTGTGGGTCTCCGCTTATGCTGTGTGTCCTGGGGATTCTCACATGCCATTGTGGTGGCTGCTTAAGTCTATGTTTAATTTTTATGTGGTTATTTATCTTGTTGCTTTTTTGTATGAATGTTGGCAAATCAAATTCCTTGTATGTTTATATACTTGGCTAATAAATTAATTCCAATTAAATTAATTACAAAGATGTGCAGGTTTGTAGGTTAATTAGCTTCAGTAAAGATTGTAAATTGGCCCTCGTGTGTAGGATAGTGCTAATGTGCGGGGATCGTTGGTCGACGCGGACTCGGTGGGCCAAAGGGCCTGTTCCGTGCTGTATCTCTAAACTAAATTAAAATAAAATTAAAATCTCCAGAGAATACAATATGAAATTTAAACTTGGATTTGCATTGCAATCTTGAACGTATTGTGTAAGGAACTGAGAGCTTGACTCTTAAATAAATTGCTTCAGGCATGACTATGATTTAGAAGGATTGGCTGCCCTCAGTCATGGCATTATCATTGTATTGTTGGAAAAGCATAAAATTATTTCACACAGTGCCAAATAAGTAAATTGAATAAGAACAATTGAATTGGGATTATTCTTAGTAGAATTTGCAGAAGTACAACAGAAAATAAAATCTAAATATCTATTTGTGTAGGAAGGAACTGCAGATGCTGGTTTACACCAAAGTTTCTTCCCAGCTGTTATCGGGCAACTGAATCATCCCACCACAACCAGAGAGCAGTGCTGAACTACTAGCTATGTCTTTGATGACCCTCGGACTATCCTTGATCGGACTTGCTGGCGTTACGTTGCACTAAACATTATTCTATCTATATCAATGTATCTATACACTGTAAATGGATCAATTATAATCATGTATTGTCTTTCTGTTGACTGGTTAGCATGCAACAAAAAGCTTTTCACTGTACCTTGGTACACGTGTAATCTGTACAGTTTGTTCGCATCCATACATCCCTTTGTTATCACCTCTTCCACAGCTAACATAGGACCATTGTGGGCTCCACCTTCCCCCACCATCAGTGCTGCCTCTGATTAGTTCTGAACCTTTTAATACCTCTAGTCTCCCTCTCCCATAACTCTCAGTCTGAAGAAGGGTTTCCACCCAAAACGTCACCTATTCCTTTTCTCCAGAGATGCTGCCTAAACCTGCTGAGTTACTCCAGTATTTTGCCTCTATCGAAAGATCTGTTTGTTTGTCTTACCTATCATTGCAACTACACGTTTCCAAGCTTTCAATATGTTTCGAACAGAAACCCTGAATACATGCAAACAGAGGTCTAAAAATGATCTTTGGTATTCACTACTTTTTATTCCTCAATCTCACAGTTTAATACCATGGATTTCAAGTGTGGCTACATTTGTGAAATACAACTAAGATCCGTTAAAGCTTTTTTAAGTATTCAGTCCCCCACTGTCATATTGCTTAGTTTTCCATTTCTCAAATAAATCATCGCATGGGTGGTTTGACTTTGTTAAGAGATACCTTTGTTTTTTTTGTTTTTTGAGATACAGCGTGGAAACAGGGCCTTTGGCCCACTGAGTCCATGCCAACCAGCGATCCTTGCACACTAAAACTATCCCACTCATACTAGGCACAATTAACAATTTTACCACATCAATTAATCTACAAACCTGTACATCTTTGGAGTGTTGTAGGAAAATGGAGCTTCCAGAGAAAACCCATGCAGGTCACGGGGAGAATGTACAAACTCCATACAGACAGCACCTGTAGTCAGGATCGAACCCAGGTCTCTGGCGCTGTGAGGCAGAAACTCTACCGCTGTGCCACCATGCCCCCATATATGCAGTGGATTACAACATATTCAGGCACACTAGGTTTATCTCCATAGCAATGCCATCAACCTACAAACTGCTTCTGACCCATTAAGGCAGATGCAGAAGTAGCTTGGAGAGGGACAGAAGTATTCGTTCAGAACATCTTTTTGAAGAGAATTGCACCTTGTTCAAAGACCATCTATATGAACAAAAATGAACTAAGCCATGAATAATCATTTATATGTTTTCCAAAGAATATTTGAATTAGATTAAGCACAATATTTTAGCTGTAATTAAATAATCATCCATATGCAATGAGGAATCTTTATAGAGATGAAAATCACATGCAGCAACAAGCAAAAATGATTTACCTAATCTGATTTTTGCTTAATGGACGAGCTAACAATTTATTACACTTTACTTAATCTATGGGCAAAATAATTTTGCCTATGCTCAATGAAACTAAAATTAATAATATTTTTCTTAATTATGTTTGACTCAGTACAGAAGCAATTGAATGTTATAAGTATTAATGCTACATCATCCTATCTTGTCACCAACGAGAGAGTGATCCTGGCCTGCCATCTACTTCATTGGAGAACCTCGGACTATCTTTAATCAGACTTTATCTTGCATTAAACGGTATTCCCATTATCCTGTACCTGTACACTGTGGACAGTTTGATTGTAATCATGCATCATCTTTCCGCTGACTGGATAGTACGCAACAAAAAAGCTTTTGACTGTACCTCGGTGAACATGACAATGAACTAAACTAAACTAAACTACATCTTGGACAGTTCTTTTCTACTTGGACAATATTTAGCCCTGTGGACAAGCATGTCAACCATTATACAAAACCGCAAAACATTTTCAACTTTTCCTTTCATCAGTGTTCAAATAATAATTAAGTAGCACCCCAGAAGTAATCTTTGAACAAACATGAAAAATTATGGAAGAAGAAATAGAAACAAGGAACTACAGATATTGGTTTACAAAAAATGACACAAAATGTTGGAATAACTGAGTGAGTCAGGCATCATCTCTAGGGAAAATGGATAGGTGACGTTTTGGGTCAGGACCCTTCCTCAGACCTAATAATGAAAATGATCAATTATCCAGTAAGATTCTAAGAATTCACACTAGTTCTGATCCATCAAGATAGATGGGGCAGCCACGGTGGCACAGCAGTAGATTTGCTGCCTCACAGTGCGTGCAGCGCCGGAGACCCGGGTTCGATACCAACTATGGGCGTTGTTTGTATGGAGTTTGTACGTTCTCCTCGTGACCACGTGGGTTTTATCCGAGATCTTCAGTTTCCTCCCACACTCCAAAGACGTACAACAGGTATGTTGGTATATTGGCTTGGTGTATGTGTAAATTGTCCCTGGTGTGTGTAGGGTAGAGTTAATATGCGAGGATCGCTGGTCGATGTGGACTCGGTGGGCCAAAGGGCCCGTTTCTGTGCTGTATCTCTAAACTAAAAGAAGGGGGGTGTTTCATATCTCCATGTCATCTGCATATTGTACATTTTTCATAGAATCAGAGAATCATAGAATATAGGTGCAGGAGTAGGCCATTCGGTCCTTCGAGCCTGCACCGCCATTCAATATGATCATGGCTGATCATCCAACTCAGTATCCTGTACCTGCCTTCTCTCCATACCCCCTGATCCCTTCAGCCACAAGGGCCACATCTAACTCCCTCTTAAATATAGCCAATGAACTGGCCTCAACTACCTTCTGTGGCAGAGAATTCCACAGACTCACCACTCTCTGTGTGAAAAATGATCTTCTCATCTCGGTCCTAAAAGACTTCCCCCTTATCCTTAAACTGTGACCCCTTGTTCTGGAGTTCCCCAACATCGGGAACAATCTTCCTGCATCTAGCCTGTCCAACCCCTTAAGAATTTTGTAAGTCTCCATAAGATTCCCCCTCAATCTCCTAAATTCCAGCGAGTACAGGCCGAGTCTATCCAGTCTTTCTTCATATGGAAGTCCTGCCATCCCAGGAATCAGTCTGGTGAACCTTCTCTGTACTCCCTCTATGGTAAGAATGTCTTTCCTCAGATTAGGAGACCAAAACTGTACGCAATACTCCAGGTGTGGCCTCACCAATACCCTGTACAACTGCAGTAGAACCTCCCTGCTCTTGTACTCAAATCCTTTTGCTATGAATGCCAACATACCATTCACTTTCTTCACAGCCTGCTGCACCTGCATGCCTACTTTCAATGACTGGTGTACCATGACACCCAGGTCTCGTTGCATCTCCCCTTTTCCTAATCGGCCACCGTTCAGATAAACGTCCACCCTCCTGTTTATGCCACGGAAGTGGATAACCTCACATTTATCCACATTATACTGCATCTGCCATGCATTTGCCCACTCACCCAGTCTATCCAAGTCATCCTGCAGCCTCCTAGCATCCCCCTCACAGCTAACACTGCCCCCCAGCTTCGTGTCATCCGCAAACTTGGAGATGTTGCATTCAATTCCCTCATCCAGATCATTAATATATATTGTAAATAGCTGGGGTCCCAGCACTGAGCCTTGGGCTACCCCACTAGTCACTGCCTGCCATTCTGAAAATTACCCGTTTACTCCTACTCTTTGCTTCCTGTCTGCCAGCCAGTTCTCTATCCACATCAACACTGAACCCCCAATACCGTGTGCTTTAAGTTTGAATGCTAATCTCTTATGTGGGACCTTGTCGAAAACCTTCTGAAAGTCTAGATATAACACATCCACAGGTTCTCCCTTATCCAATCTACTAGTTACATCCTCGAAAAATTCTATAAGAGTCGTCAGACATGATTTACCTCATCCCATTTTTTACCTATATCGTTCGTGTCAATGTGCACCACGTCAGCTGGCTGTTCACCCTCCCCCTCCAGAATGTTCTGCAACTGTTCAGTGACATCCTTGACCCTTGCACCAGGGAGGCAACATACCATCCTGGAGTCTCGTTTGCGGCCGCAGAAACGTCTATCTATTCCCCTTACTATTGAATCCCCTATTACTATAGCCCTTCCACTCTTCTTTCTCCCCTCCTGTGCCACAGAGCCACCAATGGTGCCATGAACTTGGCTGCTGCTGCCTTCCCCTGATGAGCCATCTCCCCCAACAGTATCCAAAATAGTATATCTGTTTAGGAGGGAGATGACCGCAGGGGACTCCTGCACCACCTGCCTACTTCTACACTGGCTAATGGCCACCCGTTCCCTTTCTGTCCGCTTAACCTGCGGTGTGACCAACTCACTGTACATGCTATTCACGAGCTTCTCAGCATCGTGGATGCTCCAGTATGAATCCAACCACAGCTCCAATCGTTCAATGCGGTCTGCCAGGAGCTGCAGCTCGACACACTTCCTGCAAACGTAGTCACCAGGGACACCGACCAAATCCCTGATCTCCCACATGTTGCGGGATGAGCAAACCATGGGGCCGATCTCAAATGACATGGCTTGCCCCCAAATTAAATCAACTCACTCACACTATAAAAATCTTATTCCTTTAAACTAACCTTTACTAAAAAGCACTGCACCCTTAGCACACTGAACCCTTTGCTCACTGAACCCTTTGCTCACTGAACCCTTTAGCTCACTGTACCTTTAGCTCACTGTACCTTTAGCTCACTTTACCTATAACTCACTTTATCTTTAAAGCAAACCAGGGATTGCACCCAATCAGCTGCTTCCACCAATCAGCGGCTTCCACCAGAACACTTGTGTGGAACGTTACAGGTTTGGGTAACTCCTCCTCGTCTCGCTCCAATGGCTCCTGGGCCTCTGTTAAAACAAAGCCCGGCGCTCGATTTTTAAACTCACCGCCCGGAGACTCCTCCTCTTGCTCCAATGGCTCCTGGGCCTCTGTTAAAACAAACCCCCGCGCTCAATTTTTAAACTCACTGCCCGGAGACTCCTCCTCTTGCTCCAACGGCTCCTGGGCCTCTTTTCTCACGGGAATATTTTACAACTGTAATTATGAACACAAAATTTCAATAACAGTTACTTACAATGAATCTTAATTATAAACATACATCCTACAAATATTAACTGCTGTGATAAATTTTTTAAAGATTGTGCAATTCATATTTTCATTGGCAATAAAGTAAGTCCGAATGTCACTTGATAATCGGACGCTTTCCTTGAACATCGTCCCCTTTGATCCATCATTTTCACACCTTACCCTTCCATAACTCTATGTCTCACTCTTCCCTGACCCTCAGTCTGGAGAAGGGTCTCGAGCCGAAACGTGACCCATTCTTTCTCCCCAGAGATGCTGCCTATCCTGTTGAGTTACTCCAGCATAAGTGTCACTTGATAATAAAATTTTTTGAGGTATTTGTATAATAATCTGCAATATTGACAGTTTCCAGTGTTAATCATGGAATTAGGTTGAATCTGGTGGATAGAATTCAACTGTGGAGGTTGCAGACAATAACTTCCTGAATAGCAAACCTATGTTAAGCCCTCCTTCCATTGTGAAGGAAATTTGGTGAATGTTACCAGGTTTGTCGATTCACAATTTTCCACTTAGCTAAATTAAAATTAATTTCTCAAAGATCCAAAATTGTCTTAAACATTGTCTTAATGATTCAATATATATTTTTTTATGATATGAAGTCCAATCATTCTTGAATGTTAATTGATGATATTTTAAAAAACTCAATTAAGTTTTCCTTCAGGCAAATTATCATTGTATACATTGTATTTAATACATTGTTGTTAATATTCCAGCAATAAGTTTTATAACAGTTGCAAATTGACTCTGCATTACTATTAATAACCATGGTAAATATCAGTATTAACTACAGTGTTTAATTTTGCTAAATAGGCAATTTGTTTTTTCATGTAATGTTTTTCTAACTGATTCAATCTTTTTGTTCTCAAGAAGGATCACGACCAAAAACGTTGCCTATTTCCTTCGCTCCGTAGATGCTGCCTCACCCGCTGAGTTTCCCCAACATTTTTGTCTACCTTCGATTTTTCTTCCTTCTTGAACAAACTTTTTGTTCAATATTTTTCCCAAATGAATAATATAGTCCTGATTTATTTAGTTTTTTTCAACCGTTCCAACTTGATTTATCTGATGGTGCCGTCGATATGGATCCACATATTTACTCATATACAGAGCCAGAGGTGATAATTTCAAAATGGATTCATTTTACACATAAGTGCACACTTTAATTGCATTTCATGAACTTGTTTTCCTTCTCCATAGGAGAAGCTTGCCCATTACCAATGCCACACTATTGTGAGGAAAAGCACTGTGGCACGAGGGTGGCACAGTGGCACAGTGGTAGAGTAGCTGCCTTACAGTGCCAGAGACCCGGGTTCAATCCTGACTATGGGTGCTGTCTATAGGGAATTTGTATGTTTTCCCATGTGGGTTTTCTCCAGGTCCACTGGTTTCATCCAAAATTCTAAAGATGTGCAGGTTTGCAGGTTAATTGGCTGCTGTAAATTGTCCCTACTGTGTAGGATAGAACTAGTGTCTGGGTGATCAATAGTCGGCACGGACTTGGTGGGCCAAAGGGTCTGTTTCCACTCTGTATTTCTGCACTGAACTAAATTAAACCAAACAAAACTAAACTAAACTAAACTAGATGCAACTTTCCTTCGGGCAAATTATCATTATGACCCTCTTGCGTATATTGCCTTTAATACATTGTGTTTAGTATTAATTGGCTTCTTTAAATTGCCCCTAGTGCGTGGGATAGAACTAATATACAGGTGATCGTTGGTCCGCAAGGACCCGTGGGCCTAAGGGCCTGTTTCCATGCTGTATCTCGAAACTAAGCTAGAGGAGCAGTATTGCTGTGAATACCCATCATCCACAGGAAACCACCATCAGATGTCAGAGTTTTGCAGGAGAGGGGAAGGAAGTGAGCTGAAAACAGAAGTCTGATAACAGCTTATTTGAGGCAATGGCAGCTTCTCAAGTTTTTATGTTTTTCAATCCCTTAAAAAGTAGCCATTTCCCTTAAGGGAATTATCAATGCCAGTACACCAGTTAAAGCTTCTATATCTCTTAAGTCCTAGGGATGTCTTGCGGGATGCAGTAAATCCTTCTCCTGACCACCCAAGCACTCCGAGAGGAATCTTCAGCCGTCTCTTATCCACTGCTGCTGCCACTCCATCAAGCTGTTTACCCGAGTCTATCATCATTCCGGAGAGACCCAGACAAGTGAAAGCATTTTCACTGGAAAAAATGCCATGAACAAGAACGAGCAACTAGCAGTGGGACAGATTGTGATTGCTACCCCTTCACAAAGGATTACAAAACCATGGCTCGATCTTTGGTGACACAAATTCTAGCGGCCCTTCAGGGTTATTTAGACAAAGGAGCAGTCCATTCAATCAATAGACAGTAGACAATAGACAATAGCTGCAGGCGAGGCCATTCGGCCCTTTGAGCCAGCACCGCCATTCACTGTGATCATGGCAGATCATCCACAATCTGTACCCCGTTCCTGCCTTCTCCCCATATCCCTTGATTCCACTATCTTTAAGAGCTCTATCTAACACACTCTTGAAAACATCCAGAGAATTGGCCTCCACTGCCTTCTGAGGCAGAGAATTCCACAGATTCACAACTCTCTGGGTGAAAAAATGTTTCCTCATCTCCGTTCTAAATGGCCTACCCCTTATTCTTAAACTGTGGCTCCTGGTTTTGGACTCCCCCTACATCAGGAAAATGTTTCCTGCCTCCAAACCCTTAATCTATTTATATCTATACATAACTAAAACTCTGATCTTGTGCTCTTCCGGTTTGCGTGGTTTTTCTATTTGTGCAAAAACAGTACATGAAAGCACCTCGATTTTTCACCATCTTACTCACCATTCTCCCGTGCTCAAGTGCAACAAGTTTTGTTCCGATCGATGCTATAGTTTAAAAGTTATTAAAGCTTAAAATCTTAACAACCACGCATGCACAGATTGGTCTCTTCTCCTGCCGGTCACCGGCATGCAGATTGGTCTCCTCTCCTGTCAGTCACCGAGGACGGCGATGCCTCTTCCGGCGCAAAATCGCCACACTGTTTGGCCGTGTCCTCTGTCACTCACCGGCGGAGAGAATTGAAGGAGCGGAGCGAGCAGAGTTTGTGCATCACTGCCGGCTGGAGCGCGGTTGGAGCGGCGTCGCCCAAAGCCTGGCTTAATTCCGACTTTGAGGCCGACTGAGGCCGACTCCAAGGCTGACTCCGACTCCAAGGCCGACTCCGACTCCAAGGCCGACTCCGAGGACGACTGCGAGTCCGACTCCTGCAACCTCGGGATCCTGGGGAGGGAGAGTGGGAGGATTGAGGGAGAGGAGGGGGTAGGGAGGGAGAGGGGAGAAAGTGGGGTAGGTGAGGAGGGAGAGTGGGGGAGGAGGGGGAATAGAGGGAGAGGAGTGGGGGAGGTAGGGAGTGGGGGATAGAGGGCGAGGAGGGCAGTGGGGAGGTCAGGAGAGATAGAGGGGTGGATAGGGGGAGGTGGGGGATAGATGGATAGCAAGGGGATAGGTAGGGGAGATGAGATATGGAGGGAGGGAGGGAGGGAGGGAGTGACTGAGGGTAGGGCAAAGGAAAAGGAGAGGTGAGGGAGGTATTATGGGAGGGGAGGAGGAGAGGGGAAAGAAGAAGGAGGATGAAAAGGAGGGGGAAGGAGTGCTGATGGGTGTGGAAATGCCGCACCTGCGTAGTTAGGGGCTGTAGGTGAGAGATGTAATATTGTGTTGATGGAACAGGTTGCGTTGTGGACGGGTGAGTGTTGGAACATTACGTTGGGGAACGGGTTGCATTGGGGGACCAAGCCTCCTTTGTGACTGGGACCCAATGGGTCCCACTCAGTCTAGTATATTACTAAAACTCTCATCTTGTTTGTTTGCAGGTTTGTGTTGTACTTCTATTTGCGCAAAAACGGTACATGATAGTGCTACAATGTTGACCCACCTTACTCACCATTGTCCTGTGGTGTAAATGAAACAAGTTTTGTTCAGATTGATGCTATATTTTAAAAGTTATTAACATTTAAAACTTAAATAAAACAAAACAGCACACCCACCCGCGCACGCGCAGTTGGGGGAGTGTTCCCATGCTCATCTTTACTGATGTCACAAAGGGCACCCAATGGGTCCTCTGCCGCGCCTGCGCAGTTGGGGCCTTTTCAGAATTCAGATCGCCATCTTTTTTTCACTACGACGACACAGGTAAGATTACTTCAATTTTACTGTTGCTCCAGGCCTGCGGGGATCTGTAGCATTGGCGGTGAGTCTGGGGCTGTGTCTGTGGGTGGCGGCGGCCGGCTCTGGAGGCAGGCAGAGGCCGCGACGACAATCCGTGGCATGGGCACTGAGGCTGGCTCTGAAGCCGACGGCTGCTGCTGCTGCTCCAGGCCCGCATGGCAGGCTCCAGGGGCATGGCGAGGCCACGCCGCGGATCCGAGGCCTGGGCACTGAGCCTGGCTCTGAGGGTGGCAGTGTTACTTTTCTGGGCATGCAAGGAGGGAAAGGAGTGGCACCCGTGAGATCCTGGGTAGGTGAGGAGGGAGAGTGGGGGGATTAAGGGAGAGGAGGGGGTAGGGAGATTGAGGGGGGACAGTGGGGGAGAGAAGGATGGAGAGTGGGGGAGGAGCGGGGATAGAGGGAGGAGGGGGGATTGGGGGAGGTAGGGAGTGGGGAATAGAGGGAGGAGAGGGCATTGGGGGAGGTGAGGAGGGATGGGGGGATTAGGGGAGGTGAGGAGAGGGGGAGGGAAGAAAGGAGTGACTGAGGGGAGGGGAAAGGAGAGGGAGGGAGAGGTGAGGGAGGGATTTGGGGAGGGGAGGAGGAAACATAGAAACATAGAAAATAGGTGCAGGAGTAGGCCATTCGGCCCTTCGAGCCTGCACCGCCATTCAATATGATCATGGCTGAGAGGGGAAAGAAGAGGGAGGGTGAAGAGGAGCTGGAGGGAGTGCTGGGGGAAGAGGGGAAATGAGCCGTGCCTGCGCAGGTGGAATATTGCGATGGGGGAACGGGTTGCGTCCGGGGAACGGGTGAGTGGTGGAATATTGCATTTGCGAACGGATTGCGTTGGGGGACCAGGCCTCCCATGTGACAGGGACCCACTTAGTCTAGTAATCTTATATGTTTCAATGTTCCCCTCTCACCCTGCTAAATTTCAGTGTATACAAGCCCAGTCGCTCCATTCTTTCAACACATGACAGTATTGCCACCCCGGGAATTAACCCCGTGAACCTACGCTGCACTCGCTCAATGGCAAGTATGTCCTTCCTCAAATTTGGAGACCAAAACTGCACACAACACTCCAGGTGTGGTCTCACCACGGCCCTGCACAACTGCAGAAGGACCTCTTTGCTCCTATACTCAACTCCTCTTGTTATGAAGGCCAAACATGCCATTAGCTTTCTTCACTGCCTGCTGTACCTGAATGCTTACTTTCAGTGACTGATGTACAAGGACACCTAGATCTCGGTGTACTTCTCATTTATTTCATTATTCAGCTGGATTTTGGCTGGACAATTTTCAGAGGATGTAAGGTTAGTGAGCATTGTACTAACCTTGTACTAATATGGAGTTGTCCACAAGTAATATGTGGGAAAAAGGAACTGCAATTGCAGATGCTGGTTAATACACAAGAGGACACCAAGTGCTGGAGTAACTCAGCAGGTCGGGCAGTATCGCTGGTGAACATGGACAGGTGACTATTTGGGTTCGTCCCAAAATATCACCTACCCATGTTCTCCAGAGATGCTGCCTGACTGCTGAATTACTCCAGCAATTTGTATTTTTTGTCCACAAGTAAATCATGTAACATTATTGTAAATTATGCACTTCTGGTCAACTCTGAGTACTGCAGCGGTTTAAGAATATGTGCTGGTGCTAAGTTTTAGGTTTTCACTGTGACAATAAACTAAAGCAAACTAAACTAAACTAAACTAACAGTTAATAATATTTGCTTCCTGAGTAGCCACTACTGTAACATGCATCGTGAAAAAATTGCTTGTGTTTTGCTGCTCATAGAACTGCACTGAAATTAAATAATAGGATATCTGGGCTTCTGTCTACCTGAAGTAGGTTGCCAAGGTATAGATGACTGCTCAGGGGACACTCTTTCATCTCGTGTTGATGCATAAATAGCGTTAGACTGGAGCCAGTGGAAGTTGGCCTGTTTGGGACAGTTGCTTTGCTAAATTGAGAGTCCAATTTATTTTCAAACATTAAATGGGTATCTTTGCTGTTCATCAAGTTTGATAATTTTGATGGGCTGGCTAGTGCTTAGAATAAAGTAATATAATTAATGTAAGTTATCCAAGCTGCCGGAGGAGGTAGTTGAGGCAGGTACTATTGCAATGCTTAAGAAACATTTGGACAGGTTCTTGGATAGATCAGGATTAGAGGAATTTGGGCCTAACAGAGGCAGGAGGGACAAGTGTAGATAGGGTATGTTGGTCGGTGCAGGCAAGTTGGGCTGAAGGGCCTGTTTCCACGCTGTATGATGCTATGATTCTATGAGGTGTCATTAAACCACTATTTGCATGTAATTACATTGATCAAATTGATTGCCAGTTTTTCACATGATCACAGCAAATACACTGCATTAACTTTAAACTTTTTTTGAGATGCCCCAAATTCCTGATAGATACCAGATAAATATATATCGTATATTGTTCAGGCATATATATGCCTAACCAAACACTGGAAGATTTCCACACTGATCATCAAGCACTCATTTTGCACTAATCCTACCCTGACCAATTTTGTTCTCCCAACATTCCCATTAACGACCTCCTAAATTTTATTTCTCATTTACACATTAGGGGCAATTAATCGACCAATGCATATATTGTTGGAATGCAGAAGGAAACCAGAGCATTTGAAGGAAGCCATTACGATCACAGGGATATGTAAAAACAAGGAACTGTAGATGCTGGTCTACAAAAAAAGACCTAATTTGCTGGAGTAATGCAGGCAGGTCATGCAGCATGCTTGACCCACTGAGTTACTCCAGCATTTTGTGGTCACAGTGAGAATTTGCAAACTCCATACAGACAGCACCAGAGGTCAGGCTTGAATCTGGGTTACTGGAGTTGTAGGGCAACGATTTTGATGCATAAGCCATTTCAACATTCTTGTCATTTTTAGCTTGCTTAGTTAGGCACCTAATTTTGCTGATAAGTGGGCCCTCATAAATGGCAGCATAAATTTCTGGGCAGAGCTGTAAAACAAAATACAGGGAAGCTGGTGCTCCATCAATTCCTCATCAGCCACAAGAAGTTAATGCTGCAAAACTGTCTAATCGTCTAAAATTTCCCCTTCAGTTCCTGCAAATCTTTTAACCTAAAATGTTGAGATTTCTTCATAAATGTCACCTTGTTGCTTTCTCATTATCTGATTTTCTGAATAACTGGAGCGATATTTTCAATTAACATCATGCATCAATAACATCTCATTTAAGATGTTTCTGAAATTTGGGGAAAACTTTATTGTAAAATTGTTCACCAAGGGTGTAACATGCATATCTAAGATAAAGCAAATGCTTAAGCCACATGTAACAATTGTGGCAAAACAAGTAATAGATTGGCAGAGAAGGTGTATGGTGTGCTTACCTTCATCAGTCGGGGTCATGAAAATAATAGGCAGGAAGCCATATTGCAACTTCATGAAACTTTGGTTAGGCCACAATTGGTGTATTGTGTACAACAAATCACTGCATCTCAGGAAGGAAGTGGAGACTTTGTAGAGGGTGCTGAAGAGATTTACCAGGATGCTGCTCAGAATAGAGAATATTAACTATAAGAACACAAGATTCTGGAGTAACTCAGCAGGTCGGGCAGCAGCTCTGCAGAGCATGGATAGGCGACAATTTGGGTCAAGACCATTCTTCAGCTGATAGTTGGGGGGAGAAAAAAGCTGGAAAATAGCAGGGATGGGATAAAAAAGCATGCATGCTACAGGTTGATACAGGCGGGGGTGGGGGGGGGGGGGGGCTGATAGGCAAAAAGACCAATCAAAAGTCAATAGTAAGACTAGAGGGTGTGATACAGGTTTGAAGAATTTGAGCATTGTGACGGCAAAGTTAGAAAAATTAGCGGGGGAGGGAGGGGTGCGTGGAGGGGAGAATTAGGTGGGTATCTACGTAGGTAGGGCACAAGGGAGGGAAGAGAGGGGAGAGGTGAGGTGTTGTTGAGAAATGGGGGGAGGCGGGGAAGGGATCGGAGATGGTGGTAGCAGATATGATAGTGACATTTATGAGGCAATTAGACAGGCACATGAAGATGTATGGAATGGAGGGATGTGAATCAGGTACAGGTAGATGAGGTTAGTTTAATTTGGCATCATAGTCTGCATAGACATTGTGAGCAATAGGGCTTGCTTGCTACGCTGTTTCATGTTCTCTGAGCATACCTACTCCTGCAAACTGTGAAAAATGGAGAGAAAAACACTGAAATCCTCCATAAGAGAAAATGTAAACATGCATGATTAAATGAAGAAATTATTATTAACATATTAACATTTTCAACATTAATGTCACCTTCTTGCTTTCAAGTGTCTTGATTTTCTGAATAATTGAGTTATATTTTCAATTGCCATATACATCAATAACATCTTATTTAAGATGTTTCTTAAATTTGGGGAAAAGCATTACTGTAAAGTGTTCAACAATTTTGTGCAACATCTAAGATGGAGCAAATGCTTCAGCAACATTGAATTATTAACACAGTACAATGCAGGTCAAGCTTTTAATCTAACCATTGAATTTAGCAAGAGATTATAATGGAGTAGGCACTGGTATTGTAGACCTTGTCAATAAAATTCAGTAAAATCTCTGGATCTTCAAGTTTTGACTATAAAGCTTAATCATAGAAGGTCTTCAATAGACAATAGGTGCAGGAGTAGGCCATTTGGCCCTTCAAGCCAGAACCACCATTCAATGTGATCATCGCTGATCATCCTCTATCAGTACCCGGTTCCTGCCTTCTCCCCATATCCCCTGACTCCACTATTATTAAGAGCCCTATCTAGCTCTCTCTTGAAAGTATCCAGAGAACCAGCCTCCACCGCCATCTGAGGCAGGGAATTCCACAAACGCACAACTCTCTGTGAGAAAAAGGTGTTTCCTCGTCTCCGTTCTAAATGGCTTACCCCTTATTCTTAAACTGTGGCCCCTGGTTCTGGACTCCCCCAACATCGGGAACATGTTTCCTGCCTCTAGTGTGTCAAAACCGTTAACAATCTTATATGTTTCAATAAAATCCCCTCTCATCCTTCTTATCTCCAGAGTGTACAAGCCCAGCCGCTCCATTCTCTCAGCAAATGCTATCCCGGGAATTGGCCTTGTAAACCTACGCTGCACTCCCTCAACACCAAGAATGTCCTTACTCAAATTAAGGGACCAAAACTGCACACAATACTCCAGGTGTGGTCTCACTAGGGCCCTGTACAACTGCAGAAGGACCTCTTTGCTCCTATACTCGACTACTCTTGTTATAAAGGTCAACATGCCATTCGCTTTCTGCACTGCCTGCTGTACCTGCATGCTTACGTTCATCGACTGATGAACAAGGACCCCCAGATCACGTTGTACTTCCCCTTTCCCCAACTTGACGCCATTTAGATAGTAATCTGCCTTCCTGTTTTTGATACCAAAGTGGATAACCTCACATTTATCCATCTTGCTATGCATCTTGAGATTGACCACTGTATTTTTCTGTATCATTTCCTGTGTCAGATTATTTTGCTTTCATTCATCTTCTCATTTTTTAAAAAAAAAATAAATCAATATAAACTTTATTCAAGTAAAAAATATGTACAGTACAGGAACTGTGCAAACCATTCTTCCGACATCCTCCGAGGCTCTACATACATTCAATACTGTTTACACAAATTGCACAATTTTACGCAATTTTCCCTCACACTCTTGCCACTCATATGCCCCCTCCCCCCCGGCGTGAAATCCCTTCCCTTATTTTGAGGGGTGCCTCCTCCAAACTCTGCCCCCCAATATCCAGCAGCGTAAGGACCATCCATCTTCTCACTTGATATCTTAGCTGAATTTAGCAAGAACGTGAAAGGGCTTCTTATTTTATGATACGACATATTGATTTACCAATAAACTATGGCACGGGTCACTTTAAATTTACCAAATGCAGTTTTGAATATAGAGTAGTTAAAGCAATGTTGGGCTTTAAATGGCTGCCTAACAATTGGAGCAGTAAAAAAAAATATTGTTCCTACTTTTCAAATGAACAACTCTTCACTTCATTTTGTTTATTGGGGTGAAAAATCCCAATAACAATGTCAAGATTTCCCCATTGATAAATAACTCCCCTTGGCTTATTCATCCAATTTAGTTATTGTCTCCCAACTAGAATTAAATGCATGGAAATTATAAATTGATCTCCACTTGGTCGGTGGGGGCGCTGCAAGTCGGCTGCTCTGCCAGCAGCGTGTTCGTTATTTTGACTTTTCTTGGGTTTTTTGGTGTGGCCAATGTTAGTTTATGTGCTGGGGTACACAAAAAGCTGGAGAAACTCAGCGGGTGCAGCAGCATCTAAGGAGCGAAGGAGATAGGCGACGTTTGGGTCGAGACCTTCTTCAGACTGGTCAGGATGGGAAACGAGAGATATTTATGTTTATGTGCTCTTGGTTTGTCTTGTGTTGGGAGGTGGTGGTGGGGGGGGGGGGGGGGGGGGAAGGGGGGAACCGCTTTTGGTTTCCTCCTCGACGGAGAGGTGACTTCTTCCATGTTGCCTCCCTCACAGCCTAACAGCATGGATTGGTGCGGCCTTTCCCGGAGTCGGGCCCGGAGCTTCAGCAGTGGGCGCAGCGTGGACTTTTCCATCGCGGAGCGGGGGCGAACCCTTGCTGGGGGTCACCAAAGAGGACTGCTCCAATCGCTGCCCTGGTGACTTTGGCATCATGGGGCTGTAGTCTGCGGAGCTTCTAGCCGCGGGTGTGGCATCAACTTACCATCCGGAGTCTGGGATCCCTTGCTGGGGATCGCCAGAGAAGAGCTCCGACCTCTGGCCTGCGGCCTATAACATCCTGAAGCCACGGTCTCCGGTAGGAAAGTGCCGATTCGGACACTCCAAGCCGCGGAGTGTGTTTGACCGTCCCGACGAGAGGGCCTGTACAGCAGGCCTGTAGTGGCGACTACGGAGGGTTTATGGCCCCGACCACGGATGAACATAGAAGGAGGACTGACTGAACTTTGTTGCCTTCCACCACAGTGAAGAATTCTGTGGTGGATGTTTGTGTTAAATTCTATTGTGTATCATGTGTTCTTTTTAAGTGTATCGCTGCTGGCAAATTCATTTCACTGCACCTTCGGGTGCATGTGATGAATAAAATTGACTTTGACTGACTTTGACTTTGACTTTATTGCCAACTAGTCCTTAAAACTAACCACAATGTTTAAAACTGATTTATGAATAGTTACATTTCAACTCCGTTTAAATTAATCTTATTTTAAACTGCTAAATATCTTGATGCTGTATGATCAATGGGCAAATATTTAACTGTCAGTCATTTTAATGGCAACTTGCTTCACGCAGGTTTGATCCTGAATTGCGTGCTGTATGTACGCAGTTTGTACGTTTGTCTCTGTGATTCCGTGGGTTTTCTCCGGGTACCCCGGTTTACCCCACTCTCCAAAGGTTTGTACCTTAATTGGCTTAGTTAAAAAAAATGTTAAATTGTCCTTCGTGTGTAGGATAGTGCTAGCAAATGGGGTGACTGCTGGTCGGCATAGACTCGATGGGCGCCGATGTGTCTGTTTCTGCACTGTATATTTAAAGTCTAAAGAACAAAAACAAACTCTTGGAAATTTGACCAGCACAGTGGTGAAAATAACTAATTCTTCTGCATCTTACATACTGCTTGTCACCAAACACATATAATAACAATATCTTCCGCTTTCCCCAAACAATACATTTGGGTCAATTCAAATCAACAGAAGCAATTACTTGTGAAAAGTGAATTGAATTTTTGCATGGTGCCTTTGTCCAAAAATGGATGAGTCAACATTTAGTTTAGTCTTGGCTCTGTCATTGTAGTCCTCCTTCTGAGAATTTGAAAACATAACACTAGTTCCACAGTATGTGGTTGAGCATTTAATTTAGCTTGATGCTGACACAGATAAAACTGTAGCACCGCCAACAATGCTATCCTGTGAATTGTAGTGTCGACTCTCTCCCTGCAAAGTGTGCATAAAAGATTCCACGCTGTTACTGAATGAAAAACTGAGCCAGTTATTATCCTTGGACCAATATTGCTTAAAGAGTTTATCTGGTCTGCTGGCTGCGTCCAATTTGCCTGTGAGTCAATTGCACTTCAAACATACTGAAGTTACCATGAAGCTACCAAAGTTTCAGGGGACCAAGATCATGAAAGGAGTTGTGCAAATCCATTAAAGGACACATTTTACAAATGTGGTCTCCTGATGCAGAGCGTTTCCTCCCAGGAATAAATATCACAAGGAAGAAGAAACAAGGAATTATAGATGCTGGTTTACCAAAAAAAAAACATAAATTGCTGGAGTAACTCAGCGAGTCAACAAAGCATCTCTTGAGCACATGGATAAGTGGCATTGTGGGTCGGGATCCTTCTTCAGACCAAATTCTGTGTGAATATTTCCTAGGATTTAGCATCCATTAAATTTGGAGGAAGTAAAAGTAAAAAAATGTCCTTAAATGTCTAGATTTAATAACTGGAGGTAGAAACAACTGAAAAAAAAACTATATACAACCATATATATAGGAAGGAACTGCAGATGCTGGTTTAAACCGAACATAGAAACAAAATTCTGGAGTAACTCAGCGGGACAGGCAGCATCTCTGGAAAGAGGAATGGTTGACGTTTTGGGTCAAGACCCTTCTTCAGTCTGATACACCAGTATTTTGTGTCTATTAACCATATATATATATTCTATATTACTAAAAGTCTGATCTTGACCGCTTTTGGCTGGCTGTGCTGCAATTTCCGAGAACGCTGCCACCTATGGCCGTCACTTTTGGCCAGCTCGCTCAGAGCCCCCCTCCGCCTTCCTGGACCAGAGGATTTTTCTCATCGATGAAAAACCAGAGATATATTAATGATTTTTTTTTTTAAACTCCATTCTTTCTGCTGCCCCTGCTGGAGGGAGGGGGAGGGACTATAAAACCAGGAAGTGGTGTGCCTCACTCAGTCTCTGCAAGATGGAGGAAACCAGGTCACGTCTCTCTGAGCTCTGAATAGCACTGAACACATGTCTACTCAACTGTGAGTGCCCTGAATGTGGTTTGAAAATGAAAATATGGTTGGTTTGAAGTAATAAGGCACTGCCTGCAAATTTTTGTTTGGGGGGTTTGGCTTGAAGTGATAAGGCACCACTGCCCTCTGCAAATGGTGGCTTCGGTGCTTTGGCTCGAAGTGAAAAGGCACCACTGCAAATGGTGGCTTCGGCGCTTTGGCTAACTTCCTGTTTGCACTGTATATTGATTTTAGATAAAAGGCTACCACTTACGGCTGTGATTTTTGGCCATCTTACTCAGTCCCCCTCCACTCAGCAGGTGCAGAGGATTCTTCCCATCAATGAAAAATAAAGGTGTTATAGGTGTTTGCAAAATGTTGAGAATCTCTCTCCTGTCAATCAGGCCATGAAGGCCACACCTTTTCCGGTGGGAGGGGGAGGGATTATAAAACCCAGAAGTGTGGGTGTGGCTCAGTCTTTGCATGATGGGGGAGGGAGCGGTCACGACTCTGTCTGAGCTGTGAATCAACTGAACACACTGAATGTCTACTGAACTGTGAGTTTTGTGTTTTGTGTGGTTTTATGGTGGTTTTATGGTGGTTTCACCCTGCTTAAAATGGAATTAAACTGCATTTGAATGTGGTGGCCTTGCACCCTGCATGAAATGGTATGAAACTGCCTTTGAATGTGGTGGTGTTGCACCCTGCATGAAATGGTATGAAGCTGCATTTGAATTTGGTGGACTTGCACCCTGCTTGAAATGGTATGAACTACACTTGAATTTGGTGGCCTTGCACCCGGCTTGAAGTGGTTGGAAACTGCACTTGGATTCGGTGGCCTTGCACCCTGCTTGAAGTGGAAGGAAAATGGATTTGAATTTGATGGCCTTGCACCCTGCTTGAAATGGAATTTCAAGGAATAGCCATGAGTCAACTGCCAGCCCACCAGCCGTGAGTGAGCTGCCAGTACATCAGGCTTGAGGGACTGAGCTGCCACCCCAAGAACCCATACCAGCGCTCCAGAAAGCCCACCCACTGGCCACCAATATTGGAATTGGTGGAGAGGTGGAATATTGCATCGGGGGACGAGCCCTCCCATGTGAACATGTGACCCACTTAGTCTAGTATATACAGTGGCTTGCAAAACTTTTCATACCCCTTGAACTTTTCCACATTTTGTCATGTTACAACCACAAACGGAAATGTATTTTATTGGGATTTTATGTGATAGACCAACACAAAGTGGTGCATAATTGTGAAGTGGAAGGAAACTGATACATGGTTTCCAAATTGTATTACAAATAAAAAACTGAAAAGTGTGGCGTGCAAAAGTATTCAACCCCCCTGAGTCAATACTTTGTAGAACCACCTTTCGCTGCAATTACAGCTGCAAGTCATTTGGGGTATGTCTCTACCAGCTTTACACATCTAGATACTGAAATTTTTGCCCATTTTTCTTTGCAAACTAGCTCAAGCTCAGTCAGCTTGGATGGAGAGCGTCTGTGACCAGCAATTTTCAAGTCTTGCCAGAGATTCTCAATTGGATTTAGGTCTGGACTTTGACTGGGCCATTCTAACACATGAATATGCTTTGATCTAAACCATTCCATTGTAGCTCTGGTTGTATGTTTAGGGTTGTTGTGCTGCTGGAAGGTGAACCTCCGCCCCAGTCTCAAGTCTTTTGCAGACTCTAACAGGTTTTCTTCCAAGATTGCCCTGTATTTGGCTCCATCCATCTTCGCATCAACTCTGACCAGCTTCCCTATCCCTGCTGAAGGAAAGCATCCCCACAGCATGATGCTGCCACCACCATGTTTCACAGTGGGGATGGTGTGTTCAGGGTGATGTGCAGTGTTAGTTTTCCACCACACATAGCGTTTTGCATTTAGGCCAAAAACATCAATTTTGGTCTCATCAGACCAGAGCACCTTCCTCCACATGTTTGTTGTGTCTCCCACATGGCTTGTGGCAAACCTCAAACGGGAATTCTTATGGCTTTGTTTCAACAATGGCTTACTTCTTGCCACTCTTCCATAAAGGCCCGATTTGTGGAGTGCACAACTAATAGTTGTCCTGTGTACAGATTCTCCCACCTAAGCTGTGGATCGCTGCAGCTCCTCCAGAGTTACCATGGGCCTCTTGGCTGTTTCTCTGATCAATGCTCTCCTTGCCTGGCCTGTCAGTTTACGTGGACGGCCATGTCTTGGTAGGTTTGCAGTTATGCCATACTCTTTCCATTTTCGGATGATGGATTGAACAGTGCTCCGTGAGATGTTCAAAGTTTGGGATATTTTTTTTATAACCTAACCCTGCTTTAAACTTCTCCACAACTTTATCCCTGACCTGTCTGGTGTGTTCCTTGGGCTTCATGATGCCATTTGTTCACTAATGTTCTCTAACAAACCTCTGAGGCCTTCACAGAACAGCTGTATCTATACTGAGATTAGATTATACACAAGTGGACTCAAGTTATTAATTAGGTGACTTCTCAAGGCAATTGGTTGCACTAGATTGTATTTAGGGGTATCAGAGTAAAGGGGGCTGAATACTTTTGCACGCCACACTTTTCAGTTTTTTATTTGTAAAAAGATTTGAAAACCATGTATCATTTTCCTTCCACTTCACAATTATGTGCCACTTTGTGTTGGTCTATCACATAAAATCCCAATAAAATACATTTACGTTTGTGGTTGTAACGTGATAAAATGTGGAAAAGTTCAAGGGGTATGAAAACTTTTGCAAGCCACTGTGTGTCTGTCTGTCTGTCTGTCTGTCTGTCTGTCTGTCTGTCTGTCTGTCTGTCTGTCTGTCTGTCTGTCTGTCTGTCTGTCTGTCTGTCTGTCTGTCTGTCTGTCTTTCCAGCATCACACGGGAGGGCTGGTCCCCCAACGCAATATTCCACCTCTCCACCAATTCCAATATTGGTGGCCAGTGGGGGGGGGGGAGGGGGGGGGGTTCTGGAATGCTAGTATAGGTGTTTTGGGCTGAAGGGACTGGTTTCCAGAGGGATAGTATGGACATTGTGGGCCGAACAGATACTTGGGCTGGCAGCTCAGTCACTCAAGCCTGTTGTGCTGGCAGCTCACTCACTCACGGCTGGTGGGCTGGCAGTTGACCAATGGCTATTCCTTGAAATTCCATTTCAAGCAGGGTGCAAGGCCACCAAATTCAAGTGCAGTTTCATACCATTTCAAGCAGGGTGCAAGGCCACTAAAGACAGCAAGTCGTGACCTCTCCCTCCTCCATCTTGCAGAGACTGAGCCACGCCCCCATTTCTGGGTTTATAGTCCCTCACCCCTCCCACCAGAAGGGGCGTGGCCTTCACGGCGTGATTGACAGGAGAGAGAATGTCAACATTTTTTAAACACTAATACTCATATAACTAAAATTTTTTAAACACTAAAACTAAAAATCCTCGGCACCTGATGAGTGGAGGTGGACTCTGAGTAAGATGGCCAAAAATCATAGCCGTATATTGTAGCATTTTATCTAAAATCAATATAAAGCACAAACAGGAAGTGGTCAAGATTAGACTTTTAATTATATAGAGGGCAAGGCAACTTTAATTAAGCAAGGCAACTTTAATTAGGCAAGGCAACTTTAATTAGGCAAGGCAACTTTAATTAGGCAAGGCAACTTTAATTAGGCAAGGCAACTTTAATTCGGCAAGGCAACTGTAATTAGGCAACACAGCTTTAGCATTTCCAAAACCAAAGGCAACACAGCTTTAGCATTTCCAAACCAAAGGCAACACAGCTTTAGCATTTCCAAACCAAAGCAACACAGCTTTAGCATTTCCCAACCAAAGGCAGCACAGCTTTAGCATTTCCAAACTATATTTTCAAACCACATTAAGGGCACTGACAGGTCAGTAAAACCACTCACAGTTTAGTTGACATGTGTTCAATGTTATTCACAGCTCAGTCTGAGAGACTTGACCATCTCGCTCCCCCATCTTGCAGAGACTGACTGAGGCACTCAACACTTCCGGGTTTTATAATCCCTTCGGAAGGGGCCTGGCCTTCAGGAGAGAGAATCTCAACATTTTTTAAACACTAATAAATCTTTTATTTTTTATCGTTGGGAAAAATCCTCTTGTCCTGCGCAGTGGAGGGGGACTCTGAATAAGGTGGTCAAAAATCACAGCCATAATTGGCAGCGTTTTTTCTAAAATCAATATACAGAACAACAGGAAGTGGTCAAGATCAGACTTTTAGTGATATAGATATGGGATTAGTTTAGTCTGATCTGATATGGGATCAGTCTGAAGAAGGGTCTTAACCCAAACCGTCACCCATTCCTTCTCGCCAGAGATGCTGCCTGTCCCGCTGAGTTACTCCAGCATTTTGTGTCGACTTGGGATTAGTTTAGGATGAATAAAAATGGGCGCTTTGTGATTAGTGTGCTTTCAGACAGCTGAATGACCTGTTTCCATGATGTACGACTGCATACTTCTATTTTTCTGTTGCGACACAAACTTAAATAGTGTATGCAATTAAATACAGAATAAAAATAAAAAGTACACCTATTTGCATTTGTCTGTAATATCACAGAAGATGCTTCCCAGCTGTGCTCAAACTATTTAAATTATGTTATTTAAAGCAACTATATCAGTGTATGTGTTTCCTGCATAGCAGTTAGAAACCGCATGCCTTTCTCCAGCAGCTTGGGTCAATATTACTCTTGTGTGACTGTTATTTACCATGGTCCCCTGTTGCCTTATTTTTCATACTTCAGTAAAGGTTTTGTAAGAAAACATCCTACTCCCAGCAACATGTTGTTAAAATCCAGCATGATTTGCAATCACTAAACACCTGCCCTTGAAGTGTTGCAGGTCAGGGTTTGGTTGTCACTGCCCACCTCCACCAATATAGGCTCGTTTCAGCACCAAGTCCAGCAGTAGCATGATTAACAATGTTTAGTTTAGTTTAGTTTATTGTCGCATGTACCAAGGAACAGTGAAAAGCATTTGTTGCATGCTAACCAGTTGCCAGAAAGACAATACATGATTACAATCGACCCATTTACAGTGTATAGATACATGATAACGGGATAATGTTTCGTCCAAGGTAAAACCAGCAAGGTCCAATCAAGGGTCACCAAAAAGGTAGATAGTCATTCAGCACTGCTCTCTGGTAGCTGGCAGGATGATCCAGTTCCCTGATAACAGCTGGGAAGAATTTGTCCCTGAATCTGGTGGTGTGTGTTTTCACACTTCTTTACATTTTGCCTGATGGGAGAGGGAAGAAGAGGGAGTGGTCAGGGTGCGACTCATCCTTGATTATGCTGCTGGCCTTGCTGAGGCAGCGTGATATTTAAATGGAGTCAATAGTAGGGAGGTTAGTTTGGGTGATGGTCTGGGTTGTGGATGCAGCACAGGCAGACACTATCCCGTTAGTGCAATCATGCCAGTGAAATCTGGGGCTTAATTTCCTATCTGACCTTCATTAGTGTATTACAAGTTGTGACACTCTGTGGCTTGGAGACTAACTATGGTCCACTAAAATCCAATTATTGCTAGAAATGTTTACACCCGAATCGGTTCCTGTTCTAACTGATATATTAAACTTCTGATTGCTAATATTGATATTTGGAGTTTTGATATGAGGGTAAAATATTTGGGTCAGAATATTAATGGCTCTGTCTCTGGTCAATCATAACAAGACATTAATTTGATTCATTCAATCAGTACTTAATTATAACCATTATCTCCTGATGTTATTTCTATTCAACAACCCTGTAATTCCTAGCCACATCTAGTGATCACCTGTGTTAACAAATATCATGCATTGCAGCAGAGATCAATAGTCTCTGGTAAATGGCCGATTACACAGGAGAGCCTGCAGAAGGCTGGGGGCTTGCCTGGTATGGTCAATGCTCGTAACATCTAAAGTGCAGACTGGACATGACGCCTCTTGCATGCGGGATCAGTAGACTATTTCTGTATACTTCCCTAATCAAGGATGTGCTTGTTTATGGCAATACTCTACTGGACTGTTTGTAAGAAAATAATTTCACTGTGCATTTGCACTTTGCACATGTAACAATAAAAGCACCACTGAATCATTGAACCGTTGAACCGTTGAACCATTGAAATGCATTCCTTTGAACTTGACCGAGCTGTGGTTTCTGAGAAGGTGCAGGAGATCATTTGGGTGAAGTAGTGAGATTGGAAAATAGTGCCGTTGCATTAATGATGTCCCTCACTTCTTCTTTGACCATTTTCAAGGAAACCCCACCTGTTCAGCTGAATCAGGTTGTTGGAGTACTAACTTGCTGAAAACCAGGGAGGAACTGGATTTTCAGCCTTTTGAGTATTGGAGCAGTGTGATAAGGTTTGCCCCACAAATAAGGGAGATATTAATGAACAGGAGTCAATATTCACAACTTTTTAACTTGGGGATACCTGCTTCCTACTTGGAATTATCAGGCTAAGTACTTAAAAAAAACTCTTTACGTTGCCCTGTACTTTCTTACGCTAAAAGTTGGAAAGAATATTTGTTGGTAGTCAGGCCAGGTTCTTAATAGGCCTGTCCCACTTACGTGACTTTCAACATATTGAAAATTCAGCGGCGATCAGAATAAGGTACGACGCTTTGGGCGACTATTCACGACCATACAGGCTTCACCCCGCGCCATGTTGCCTGGGTGTCGCCTGTATGGTCGTGAGTAGTCTCCTCAGCCGCCCAAAGAGTCGTAGCATCTTTCTGGTTGCCGCTGGAATTTCAACATGTTGAAATTTTTCGGCGAACTGCAACGACCTATGACGGATGCCAGCAGTCACCGAAAAAGTCACGTAAGTGGGTCAGGCCCATTAGCCACCCTCCTCATTGACCTGATATTGTAGAAACAAGGAATAGCGGATGCTGGTTTACAAATACCAAAGACGCAAAGTGCTGGAGTAACTCAGTGGGTCTGGCAGCATCTCTGGAGGATATGTGGGTGTTCTGTAAATACAGCACTCAGTAGTGAAGCTGAAGGTCTCCAAACTTCCCGGTTATTTTCCTGTTTTTTATGTAATATTCCCATTGTTTCATATCCTGTATTTTAAGTAGTATAGATCATGGTGTTTAGCCAAAATAATGAGATGAAGCAAAAATTAATAAATGTGTATTTACAAAGAAAAATATCAGATATGCTAGAATACTAACAAACCCCTTCCGGTGGCGCTATGGAGTGAATGGAACTCGCGCCATTCAGCTCCGCTAAAATTGTATTAAAAACAAGGTAAAAGGGGTTAACTGAAGCTACTCACCAGAGGAGAACGGTTGTGAACGGCTCCGGTAGCATTAAAAAGGTTGCGTGACGTTATCAGGCGCGCGACTTTACTAAGAAAATGTTGCTGCATCGCTCCCCCCCCCCCCACCAAGGGAAAAAGCCTGTGAAAAGGGAAGTAGGCCTCACTGGAGCCTCGGGCTCGAGTTTGAGTGCCTCCCAGGAAGATATTTTAAAGATGGACGACCTCAAAAAAATCATTATGGGTGAGCTGAAACAAATGCTTAAGAATATGAAAAAAGAATATAACGAGGAAATAAAGACTTTAAGAGTTGATATTTTGGTGTATCATGAGAATTTGAAAGAAGAGTCCAAAAAGGAAGTTATAGCCGCTGTAAAGACTATGATGGGCGAATGGAAAGATAAAGCGGGTACTGATTTGCAACAACAGATGGATTATGTAAACCGTAAAACTGGTGAGATGGAGGTGCTGCTGGATACCAAGTTAGAACCTATTATAACTTCACTTAACCAACAAAATGACGCAATAAAAGAACTGACTGAATCAGCCGGGAAACGCCTTGCCGAGAACAAGCGTTTATCAGAATTATTACACAAAATAACTGAGAAATGCATTGACTTGGAGGGACGTCAAAGGTATAAGAATTGGCGTATTGTTGGGTTGAGTGAAGGCCGAGAGGGAAATCAAGATCCTCGAAAATTTGCTGCAAAACTTCTAAAAGATATTCTGAACTTGGACCAAGAACCTCTGCTGAGACTTGCCCCTAGGAGGGATGCTCCCCCAAGACAGATGATTGTGAAGGTGGCATACGATCAAGTTTTTGGAGATATGATGAAGATAATAATACGTAAGAAAAATCTCAAATATGAGGGAGACAACATTAGTATTTTTAGAGATTACCCTGTGGAAGTGGCCAAGAGAAGATCTTTATTTACAGAAACAAGAGGTATCCTGAGGAACATAAAGAATCTGAGATATGGCCTGATGTACCCGGCAACATTAAGAGTAAATTATGATAACAAGGAGCACCGCTTCACCAAACATACAGAAGCTCTTGAATTCGCTCGAGATATTCAGAACAAATTGGAAGAGGAAGAAGCAGATGAAGATGAAGGACACTGAATATTATTGATCACTTACCTGATGATACTGATTATTGATCACTTATCTGATGATACTGTCCACCCACAGAAAAGGAGGAGGATTCACACTGAAGGAGGATCCGCAGAGAAGGAGGAGGAACAATGGATATGGACTCTATCTTGGGGTCAAGGAGGGATGGATGGATTATTAATAAATATAGTTTTGTATTAACTACCCCTCAAAAATGTATTTTAGCTCTCCAAATATAGTGCTACGACACTAACTATATTTGATATTAGTAGTATTATTAATTATTAAGTATATAAATTTAATACCCCACCCCAACATATATAGCCCTTAAGGCAAAAACGGAGCTGGAATTATTAACATTTTTTTTTTCACGGAAGTCCATAGATTAGTAGCCACGCTAGTGTGGCTTACACCAATACTAACTGCACTAACTATAGTTGTAGTCACTTTTTTTTCCCCCTTACACTTTAATAACATCACTTACTTTACTCACATTAAACTAATTAAAAGAGGTAAGGTTTTAGCTCAATTAAGTAGATTGAAATCTGATATTATTTTTCTCCAAGTGACACACCTTAAGAAAGACGCGCAGTAAAGATTAACAGCAAAATGGATTTCCAAAGTATATCACTCTTCATTTACACATAAGTCTAGAGGGGTAGCAATAATTATTCGTAAAGGTATACCTTTTAAACAAAGCTCAATAATAAAAGATGTTGAGGGTAGATATATAATAATTACAGGTGAATTATATTCTAAAAATTAATCTTTATGAATATATATGGTTCTAATTTTGATAATCCATTATTCTTCAAGAAAAATATTTAACAATATCTCTATATCCACTCAACATAATCTAATAATTGGAGGTGATTTTAATTGTACCTTAGATAATTATTTAGATAGATCATCAATGAAAAGGAAAACCACTTCTAAGTCAAGTACATTTATAAATTATTTTATTAACACAGCAAACGTTAAGGATATCTGGAGAACAGATAACCCATCTGGTCGAGAATATTCATTATTTTCCCAGTATTTGGAACCTACTCAAGGATAGACTATTTTTTAATAGATTCAAAACTAATCCCATTTACATATGACTCAAAATATCATAATATTATTATCTCGGATCACGCTCCATTAACATTTAAGATAAAATTAAAATACATGACTATTAAAACCTCTAACTGGAGACTCAACCCCCAAATATTAAAGGATAGGGCTTGTTATGATTACTTGGTAAAACAGATTAAATTATTTTTTGAAACTAATGACAAACCTGGAATTTCACCATCACTGCTTTGGGATACATTTAAAGCATTTATGCGTGGTGCGATAATATCAGCACACGCATACTTCAATAAGGAAAATCGAAAGACTCAACAAAAGTCGGAAAATGAAATAAAACAATTAGATATTGGAAATGCAATATCCCCTTCTAAGGGGCCAAGTAATAAAATTGCATCATTAAAATATAAGCTAAATAAAATATACTCAAATCAGATTATTAAACCTTTTCAACAGACTAAACAAGTACACTTTGAATTTGGGGATAAACCACAAAAATTACTGGCACCAGCTTAGAAAATTAGATGAGGAGAAAGTGATACATAAAATTAAATCTGAACAAGGAGAAATATTGACTTTACCAAAAGATATCAATGATACATTTTTACAATATTATCAAAATCTTTACTTATCTAAACTAGCAGGACAATCAGATGGAATGGAAACATTCCTACAAAAATGTCATATTAACAGTTTAGATCAGGAAGGCAGAGACTTGTTAAATGCTGATATATCAGTAAAAGATATTGAAGAATCAATTGGATCATTAAATAACGGAAAAGCCGCAGGCCCTGATGGCTTAAGTGTTGAATTTTATAATAAGTTGCATGATCTGATCTCTCCACGCTTATATACAATATATAAATATGCTTCTGAACAAGGAAAGTTACCAGAATCATTAAATGAATCTACAATTACACTTATCCCTAAAGCTGATAAAGATTTGGAAGACCCTGGATCATACAGAGCAATAGCTCTTTTAAATACTGATCAAAAAATACTAACTAAAATTTTATCTCGGAGGCTAAGTTTAGTGATTAATAAATTAATACATCATGACCAAACAGGTTTTATTCCAAAACGCTATTCATCCTATAATCTGAGACGTCTATTCAATGTCACATACTCAAAAAGAGTGAATGATATTGAACTAGCTGTCATATCCTTAGATGCTGAAAAAGCATTTGACCAGGTTAAATGGCCATATTTATTTAAAATAATGCAGAAATTTCAACTGGGGGATAGATTTTCCAAATGGGTAAAAATCATATACTCGAATCCAACTGCAATAATATTAACAAATCAAATGCTATCAGCAAAATTTAAACTCTTTAGGGGTTGTAGACAAGAATGCCCGTTATCACCATTACTATTTGCTCTGGTAATAGAACCATTAGCCGAAAGATTAGATCAGAACCAGAAATATATGGATATAATACCAAAACTACAATGAATAAAATATCTCTATACGCAGATGATATCTTAATTTATATTACAAACCGGAGATTAGTATTCCCAATCTATTTAATGTTATAACTAAGTTCAGTACATTTTCTGGGTATATAATTAATTGGAATAAAAGTGAAATTATGCCTATAACTGGAATAAAATTAAATATATTAGAACAATTCCCACTTAAAATAGTCACGGACAAACTCAAATATCTAGGAATTAATGTATCTAATTCCTATAACTGTCTATTTAAATATAATTGGCATCAATTATTTAAATAAACTAAAAAAATATATTTTTATTGGAAAACACTACCTATATCAATGATCGGTTAAATAAATGCTATAAAAATGATTTTTTTACCACAATTGTTATATTTATTTCAAGCCATCCCTTTATATCTCCCTAAAATGTTTTTTTAAAAAAATAGATACTTTGGTTAATAGTTTTATTTGGGACTATAAAAAACCATCGAATAAGTAAAATACATCTAGTAAATCTAAAATAAATGGTGTACTAGCACTACCAAAATTTCTTATATTATTTCTGGGCAGTTCAGATTAAGAATATGAATTTTTTCGTTGGTAAATTTAGATCATGAACCAAGCTGGCAAAAGATGGAAAAGGAAGATTGTTTGCCTTTTGATGTAGGTTCGATTCTTTTTGCACCAAGGGAAGTACAAAACAAAATGTATGGTGACAACCTTATAATTCATAGCAATAGACGTATTTGGAAACAAATAGTTAAGACCCTACATATGGATAATTTGTCACTTTGTTTGCCAATTATGAATAATCCCTTGTTTAGGCCCTCTGTATTGGACAAGGGGGTTAGACACTGGAATGATTTAGGAATTAAAAGGATAGAACACCTTTACAAGAAAGGAAAATTTATTTAATTTCAAGAGTTACAGGATATCTATGGATTGCAGTCAAATAACATATTTAGGTATTTACAAATTAGAAACTATATTAAGTCAAATACGCAAGACTATAAAAATAGAAAACCAGGATTATTAGATTAATTGTTTAATAAACACCCAAATACAGAAAAATTAATAGCGTATATATACAATACTATTTTGGATAGGGAAATCCCAACTTCGGAAATATATCGACAAACATGGGAAAATGAAATAGGTTTATCTATAACGAAGGAAATTTGGGAAGAAAGCCTACAAAGTATACATCGTTGCTCATTAAATGCTAGACATATATTGATACAATTTAAGGTATTACACAGATTACATTATTCAAAAACAAAATTAAATAGAATTTATCCTAACATTTCTCCTATTTGTGATAAATGTCAGAACTTGGAAGCTAATTTAACGCATAGTTTTGTAACATGTAAAAAACTCTTTTATTATTGGACAAAAATCTTTAGAGTTATCTCTGAAGTATATTAGGAGTTCCGGATTCAAATTTAATATTAACAGTAAACCAAATCAATTTCTTGGATTACTGTTTGATAACAGGAAAAAAATTAATACTGAAATTTTGGAAGGGAACATTATCCCCCACAATTAAAATGTGGACAGTGGAAATGTTGGAGACGTTGCATTTGGAAAGAATCAGATTTATCCTAATGGACAAATACGAACTCTTTGAACAGATATGGTCTCCATATACAGAATATTTGAAGGGGTAGCTGTTCTTGGCATCACAACTCAATGGGTACCCGGCAGGATTAGATGAAAATAACTTTCTGTTTTTTTTTTATTTGTATACATGTCTCTATTGATATCGCTATTTGTAATTGTGTTATTCACTATTAAGATGTATACTATAACCTCTTTATATATATATATATATATATATATATATATATATATATATATATATATATATATATATATATATATATATATATATATATATATATATATATATATATAATACTTTGTTTTAATTTAATATATATAACAAGAATATATACATATTTTTTTTTCCTCTCTCTTCTCTTTCTCTTTCTATATAATCAAAATTATTATTTAATCACTATTCTTATTGATTAAAATCTATTCTTTTCTTTTTCTACTTTATAAAAAAATAGAAGTTTATAAGAATTATTCGTAACATTCGTATACTTATTGAAATAAGTTGGTTGTGTATTTGAAAAGTTGTTATACCGTTGTTATGATGGATTACTTCTAATAATAATATTATTACACCCAGAATACTAACAAACCAAGTGTTATCAACTAAATTTAATCTTTCTAGAGGTTGTAGACAAGGATGCCCGCTATCTCCATTATTATTCACTCTAGCAATTGAACCACTTGCAGAAAGAGTCAGAGCTCATCCAGAAATACATGGGTACAATACTAAAGACACAATGAATAAAATCTCTTTATATGCAGATGATGTATTAATATATATTACAAAGCCAGAAACTAGTATTCCAAATTTATTACATCTAATAACTCAATTTGGTCAGTTTTCAGGATGTAGAATTAATTGGAATAAAAGCGAAATCATGCCAATAACGGAACTCAATTTACATACACTACAACAATCACCTTCTAAAGTAGTTGAGGACAAATTTATATATTTAGGTATTTATGGAACTTTATTTAAATCAAATTTCCCACCTTTACTGAATAAACTAAACAAGAATATTCAATATTGGAAAACACTTCCCATCTCAATGTTTGGTAGAATTAATGTTATAAAAGTGATGTTTTGCCGCAATTATTGTACTTATTCCAGTCAATCCCGATATATATTCCAAAATCTTTTTTTTTTTAAAGTCGACTCTACTGTTACAAGTTTCATCTGGGATTATAAGAATCATAGAATAAGTAAAAAACATTTATGTAAATCAAAGATTAATAGAGGTTTAGCTCCACCAAATTTTCTGTTTTATTTTTGGGCAGTTCATATTAAAACATGAATTTCTGGCTGGAAGAAATGGATCAACAACCAGACTGGTTAAGGATGGAAAAGGAGGACTGTTTACCTTTTGAAATCAGTTCAATTATGTTTACACCAACACAATTGCACAAAAAAAACAACAGGGATTACCCTATAATACATAGTGGTACACGAATCTGGAAACAATTAAAAAAGGCTTTAAAATTGGATAATATACCACTCTGTCTCCCTATTGTAAACAATCCCTTATTCAAACCTTCCATGCTGGATAAAGGTTTCACACAATGGATAAATTATGGAATTAAAAAGATGGAACATCTTTATAAGAAAGGCACTTCTCTTTTATTTCAGGAGTTACATCAGATTTATGGATTACCCTCAAATATTTTTTTTCGATATCTACAAATCAAAGATTATTTTAAATCAAATACACAAGATTATATATCTATATATATATAGATTCTGATTATGCTTATGATTCTGATTATGAACCAAATTCTGATTATGCTTATGATTTTTATTATTTATTACCCAATAAGATGGTTTTCTGATGCCCCAAGTTTTTGTAGCAGCACATGAGTAGTGGTGTCCACTTGGTCACGTGGGAAATATGTGCATTAAAAGCAGAGTAAAGCCTCAGTCCCACTTTCACGACCTAATTCATGACCTCAGCCAAGTTTCCCCTTGACTCATACTCGCAGCATGGTTGCCACGAAATCGTAGGAGGTCGTAAGTAGGTCGTAGTAGCTCATGATGCTATTCGTAGGCACCTGTGGCATCAACTAGGTCGCGGCATTTTTTCTAGCCTGATAAAAAATGTCCACGAGTAAAAAAAAGGTCGGCATGGAAAAAATCGATACTTTTTACTCGTAGGTAGGTCGTAGTAGGTCGTGATGCTAGTTGTAGGTAGTCGTAGGTAGTCGTAGATGGTCGGAGTCATTCAAAGGTAATAGCTCTGGGGTGAAAAGAAGGTCAGTAGAAAAACAAGCTTATTTAAACAGTAGAATGTCACCTCTGTTACTCCAAGGCATGTTCATTCATAGCTGGAGAGGTTTTATAGCTGGCACCAAAAAGGCAGCAGCACAGCAACCCTAAAAAAAACTGCCATGCAGGTGTTGCCGACCCAAGAGGAGGAGTGGCAGGAGATGGTGCCACAGGAGGTGATAGTGCAGGAGGAGGTAGCCCTGCATGAGAGACCCCTGCAGGAGGAGACCAGAGTAGTAGTATATGTCCCCACCACCACCCCATCCTTCGCTGCCTCATTTGAAGGCAGCAAAGCAGCCCTTTCTCCTGTGACAGACTCAGCATCAGAGGCAGATGCCCCATTGGTGGTGAGGGAGGGCTGGAGGAAGGTTATGCCCTACACCTTCACCAGGCAGCAGGAGGGGGATCTTGAGGAATGGTTCCAGCAGAATGCCATCCTGTACGAAAAGGAAAATGAGCGGGACAGGGACAAGAATGGCATGTTTGCTATCCACAGCCCCACATATATGCTTAAAGTTCCATCTTTTGTCAAAGCCCAGCGCCACTCTCGTCCAGTCATCTGGTGCACTGGGACAGTCCATCATATCATCTCCATTCGCCCATTGAGACTTCTTCTTGTGCTCCTCTTCACCCTTGCTCTTCCCCTTCTGCCTTTTTTAAAAGGCTGCTGAAGCAAAAGATCTACTGCAAACAGCAGTAAAACGTACATGGTCGAAGCCAGTCTTCAACATAGTCGAAGGAGATCGAAGGAAGTCGAAGGAGGTCTTCTTCATAGTTGTGGGAGGTCTTCAACATAGTCATTGGAGGTCGTAGACATAGTCGTGAAAGGTCGTGGGAGGCCGTACACATAGTCATGGAAGGTCATGGGAGATCATAGGTTACCACGACCTTGATTTTTTAAGGTCGTCAGAGCTCGCATATAAGGTCGTGAAAGTGGGACAGGCATAACTGTTTTTATATTTATTGCTTCTCTTTTTATTGTTTATATATTGTGTTTAAGTTTTCCATAGAAATACTTAATAATGAATAATGAATAGAACTTAAAATCATTAAATAATAATTTAGTTTGCTCACCTATTTTAGCGATGTCTCATTCTGTAATCCCTCCCGTTGAGTAACGTTGTCATCGCTATTTATAGCGCTATAACGGGGTTCTTTTGCATTCGTCGCGCTTGAAAACAAATTTCTAACAACACAATTATAATGACCCTGGCATGAACTACAGGCCTTGTGGTGGGTTAGGTGCTGACATTTTGTAAGGGAGCTTAGAAATCAGTAAGTGTCCCATATGTCTTGTATGTCTTATAAATATTTTTTTTTCTAATTTTTTTCCAAATTTTGAAGTATTCAATTTTGGTCAAATTTTGGTCAATTTTGATCACAAATTAGCTCAAAGGAATCATAGGGCCCATTACCTATGTTGTGGTATTTCATTATGATTTAATAACATTCAAATTTGGCAACCCATGTCACAGGTTGGCATCCTTATTTACAGGAACACCAATGTATAGGTGGCTTTTCAGGTCTGAGGAAGGATCCCAACCCAAAACGCCACAGATATTTGTCCTCCAGAGATGTTGCCTGACTTTCCAGCAATTTTTTTAAACTTGAAATTGTACCCAGCTTTGCCCATCTACAATGCCATTTTACTTCGAAGTCACGTGAGTGACTACGTGAAGAAGCCCGCCAGACCACATGCGCGTCATTGCGTCTAGCACGTGGTGCTAGTCAGGGCATCTCCCGCGCTGCTCTGCAGGTAAGTCAGTTTTCTTCGGGCCATTTCTATAGCGGACCCCAAACAAATAGCTGCTCCACTGGAGCTAGGATAGGGAATATATATTTTAGCCTCTTCAGTTGCAGACGTAAGCAAGCGGCTCTAGTTAGAAGGTTTATGCGGCTTTTGCCGTTAGTCTGCTCAGCAGGGAACGACCCGGTTCAGAGCCGACAAGCTCGTTTACAACTGGGTTATGGCTGTAGCCGTTACAGTCTACAGCAGACGGCCCTATTTACAGAAGCTGCCGACATCACAGCTCCACTGGGAGCAGGCAACTGAATTACAAATTCAGCTAACTTACATTAATTGCGTGTGTTACTACAGGTGAGTTTTTTAAAAAGACCGCTTGGGTAAGTTCAGCTTTCTGTTGCACCAATCAAATTCAACTGGGTTGCTGCTACGGCTATGTTATAGTATATATAGTGTATTCTTTTAATGTATGGCTACAATAGAGTTGGCATTTATAATAGTTGCCACTGGGTCACGTTTGTGACTATCATAGCCAATACATCTTATGAGCTGCAAACTCCACACAGATATATCTGTGGTCAGGATTGAAGCCATGTCTGGTGCTGTAAGCCCAGGTCTCTGGCATCAGCTCTACCAGCTGCACCATTATGCTGGTATCCTCTGACTGATTATATCAGTTCATGTTTTATTCTTGGCTATATCATAAATATGTATTATCATGCCAATTTAGTTTATGTTTTAAAAGAGAGAAATTACAAGGAAAATTTATTATCACTTACACCAATAAAAAGGTGTAGTGGAATCGGAGCTGCCATGGCAGTCCAGAGCCCCTGGCTTGGGAAGCCTTGTAGAGATGTGCCTATCAGTCATCTGTGGGAGCTACACATGGTGGCGTTATGGTAATTCCGCTCATTAGAGGGGAGTGTGGAAGATTCTTTCCCAAAGACGCCAACTTTATACATATCAATAAAGTGATCAAATCTCTGATTTAATTGAGATGGGTTTTTTTCATTCATGTAAACGTCATTGCCTATGACAAATACCTGGCAGGTTTTTTCCAGCATTTCTCCCACTCTGTCTGGCGTATGGGGGCCAAAGGCACTCCAGTCCTTCCCTGTATACTGCTTTGGCACCGGGAGCAGGACTCTGAGTCACTAGCACGTGCAGCCTGTTTGGTAAATGAGGATACCAACAGAGCATCGATTTGTACAGCTAATCCTGGCGGCTGCTGAAGGGAGCAACCTGATAACCCCAATTCGGGGCAAAGTGCCAAGTCTTGGGACATCTATGTCAGACAAGATTGGGACTTGTCTCAGTTACGAACATCTGACGAATCAAATTTCAACACAAAGAATGCTCCATCTTAAAGCATGTCAGGCAGCAGCTCCTGGTTTAAGGTTGCAAATTTTTTCCCACTCAAATGAGCGGAGTGGTGAAGATGGTGATAAAGAGTATGCACGTATGCACATTGCCTGAAGCAACGCCTGGTTCAGGGTTGCAATTCCTCCCACTCGGTTGAACGTAGTGATGAAGATAGTGCTAAAGTATATGCACACATGCATGAGGCAGTTCCTGGTTCAATAAGTCCTCCCATTCGGATGGATGAAGATGGAGCCATATATATTATGCCCCGTATTACGGAAGCATACACAGGCAGTTCAAGTCATATGCCTGCAGCTGCCTTGGTTCAAGGTTCGCATTGCCTCCCACCCAAAAGACTATGGGAAATGGTGTTGCAAAATATGTTAGGTATACAAGCATGCCCAGACAATTCGAGGAATATGGATGGTAACTCCTGGTTCAGGTGCAATTTACTCCCACTCTAAGAGAGTGTCAAAGGTCTGTATGGACCAACTCCAAACATGAACCCGAATATGATCATGTGCCGGGATCCCATGCTTTAATGCATGATGTACGACAATCGCATGTGGGAAAGCGGTGTGCTTTTGCCTCTAAAATTGCTGCTCCATCGGGGACAGACTAGCCACTACAAGAGAAGTTGGCCAGAGCATCAGCTATCTAACAGAAATGACAAACATGATGGACAGAGTCTGCGAATGAAACTTCGCTGAAGCTCCAGCAAAGGTAAGCGACCTGGAGTTGGAGACGCTGGTAAGTAGGTCTCATTATTCACCTCCGTGAACTCCGAAATGGAGCAGTCTGTTGGCCCAGCTTAAAGTTTACTACCAGCATGGGCTGTCTAGATGTTTTTTCATTGTCTCTTGTATAACATCAGGTTGTTGTAGAGAAATTGGCAAGGTGCCTTACACAGTACCCCTGTAAGTTCCAAGTAGGAACAGTTTGGTTACCCTGTATCAGGGTAGACCATCATGGAACTGGCTGACTATACGAGTCATAGTCACCAGAGAAGCACTGCTTCATCATCCATGAGAAGTATCAGACTGGGCAATAGAAATAAGTAGTTGACGTTTTTCTCAACATATGGTTTATTTTCCTCATTTGCCAGAGTCACTGGTTCATGGTAATCTTCATTGCCATTTTTCTCTGGGACAGATAGTTACCAGCAGAAAGCTCATCTGTAATATATTATAACCTTTCTGACCTGCAGGTCATGTTGTCAATCAACAATGTATTTATAACATCTATAGGTTCTCAATACCACTATTCCTGATTGAGTGGTGCATCCAACAAATTGTGTTATGCACTCTGGAGATTTAGACGTGTAGTCAGTCAAAGGTCTGCGAGATAATTCTTGATTCAGCTTGCATGATACTATCTCCACTCTGAAGGTAAACGCTATGTATCCATCGTGGTTCTTAGTCAAGAGTTCATAGAGAACTAGTTTTCTCACATTTAAGGAGAACAGTGGTTCAGCTCTTATTGTCAGCTGCTGATTATATTATCAGCGATATTTATGAATAACTAGATATGCATCTTCCGCGGGTAGCAAAGCCTCACAAAAATTCCGTCCGTAGGATCTACAGAGGAACAACAGTTCCATGTACATTCAGTGACAACTCATCCGAGGATGTGTGGTCTGACCAAGGACTAGAGGGGTATATTTCTCAAGATTACAGAAATATTGTGCAGGCCGAATCGGGATACCATTAGGCTAATCAAATTGTGGGTTCACTTACCCAGTTTAAGATGGATGATTGGGTATCTGCAATTTAACTAACTCAGAGAATTGATCTTGTAGTTGCATACTCTGTCATATCTATACACATAGGCACAGTTTCCACTGTTTATAACAAAGCTAGTGGTGAAAGCCTATGCTGCCCTTCTCAGATTAAGGGCATTATGTCACCGAGTTGTGGGTATTATGCAAAATTGCAAATGATAAATCTTAAGCATTGTCAGTAGATAGTTTGACTACAATTACATTTAAGGCAACATGGAATTTAACAGTACAAGTTTGCCTATTCAGTCACGCCATGGCAGGCGGCTGAAGCTACTCTTATTTACTCCTTCACATATGACGGCTGGGACATCCTGTCTTCTCGGCCAGCTAGCACTGCATGATTATATGAGAAGCTTGTGAACAACATGTGTGAGTCAATTCTATACAGAAGTAACAAGGTTGTGTGGCTTCCAGTTTGAGCCTCGAGAAACTTTATGGGACAGCACAATTGACAGTTTCCTGTGCTGCTTTATCATGTTTGCTATACCATAGTGGGACATAAAAGATTAGTTCTTCACCCACTATTTTCGCACATTACGCAGGGTGTCCTTTATTCACCACCCCAACAGCCTACACTCATTGTAGGGTGCGATACATATCAGTATTTGTTGTGCAAATATTCATCAACATTTTCCCTAATGGGACCAGTATCTTAATATGATTATGCTTTCAGCAGCTGATCTCAGCATTAAGAACATCCTTGCTCAATCTCTGGCCTAGTCTGTATCATACTGACATTAGGGTAGCTTGTTACAGAAATATCTCATAAGCAAATGAGCATCATTGTGTGCATTTGAGGTTGACAGCATACCCACCACAGCAGTGATCAGGGAGGACATTAGGCATACAAGTGCACTCAGTTGCTAGTGCCTATGATATGGAACATAATTATTTCTTTCAATACTCTCAAGATATTGCTGATGGCTCACGAGCAGCCAATACAATGGGTTTCACTTTCATCATGCAGCATGAGGTTTACAAATGCAGCTTAACAAATTTTAAATTTGGTGGAATATGTCTGGATGTTGCAGATAGAATTATACATTTTCTTGCATACATTATTGTCTAACTCAACAGTCTTTGGGGCTACAGGCCAATTTAGAGCAATGGCCATGTACGCAAGTTAGCATCGTGATGTTAATAACTCATGTTTTTTCCTGTCATTAATGATAATCTGTTTTAGTGTTTTCACACACAGATTATGTCACAGTATGAAACCACAGAGCTTTGAAATCTTCACGTACTCACTCACGTGACTTTGAAGTAAAATAGAGAGATTAAATGAGAACCTACCAGTTTGAAGTTTGATCTTTATTTTATGAGATGTTGCGATGAGGGATTACATGCCCTCCACTCCCAACCCTTTTCTCATAAAGATAATTCGGTAGTTCTAGCCTTTCAATCTCTCTATTGCTTAGGTTCAGCAACTATTCTGTGGATTCACACAGCTACTTTGAAGATTGAGACGCATGCGGTCTGGTGGGCTTCTTCACGTAATCCCTCATCGCAACTTCTCATAAAATAAAGATCAAACTTCAAACTGGTAAGTTCTCATTTAATCTCTCTATTGTGTGACGTTGCCAGCTGACCTCCCTAGCAGTATCCCATATCTAGGGTCTGGCAGCAGTGAAGAGCACCGAGGAGTATTTCCTTATAAACATGTTTTTTTTTTTAGGATCTTGCTGGAGATCAGTTGACTGAAAGCCCCATGATTGGTGTCCAATAGTGGTACATCTATGACTTTGCTTGTTCTCTTGTCACAATTGAACGTCTGCACCCAGGGTATGACCTGCTGCACATCAATGATTTAGACTACCAAATCTAGGCACCCCTCAGTGTTTATAGATACAGCACACCACAAATACTCTGAATCTGTCCAGCATCCAGTCAAAACGCAAGGTCCCATCCTCTTCTATAAAGTAATACAATCCCCATTTATCTGCCTGTCATGAAAAAGAGTAATTTATGAAGATAATGTATCGACTGTATTTTTTTAAGGAATCGTTGTACAAGCCTTCTGCTATGTGATTTAAAAAAAAGTGCTTCCTTCTTTGATGATCATTTCAAAAGTCAAGAGTCGAGAGTTTTTTATTGTCATATGTCCCAAAATGGAACAATGAAATTCTTACTTGCAGCGGCACAACTGGTATGTAAACATAGCACTCTGGAAAACACATAAGAAACAAAAATAAAAATGTTCAATACATACATCAAAAAAACAGATGAATCCATAGACAATAATAGCACAATGATAATATCACTGTCTATATATTTTGGAGCCTATTTGGAGGTTGTAGTGATTAATAGCCTGATGGTTGTAGGGAAGAAGCTGCCCCTGAACCTGGACATTACAGTTTTCAGGCTTTAAATAGCTTCATGTCTAATGGTTTATCCAAAACCTATCAGAAGTTTTGTTGTTGAGTTGCATTTCACAAAATTGCTTCCTGTTATCTTAATTCTATGTTTTTTTTCCTTTAACCTGTTTTCAAGTAGCAGTAGGCAACAGATGCTCGGTGAACCTTTGCAATTTGTCTGCACCAAAACGTGGCGACACTTGTGTTCTGCTTAGGTGAGGTCTGCAACATAATTTTATTACAAAACAAAGCATTTCACTGTACCTAGATATATATTTGACAATAAAGTATCATTGCATCATTGAAGTATATTGTGTGAACATTTACTAATGAATTCCAAACCCAGGAAACAGCAACTTCCACTGGCCCAAATAATGCAACTTGGAAACCATCAAAAAGTTGTTTAGGTCCAATGGCATTTTCTCTCTAAACAGCTGTACAACTGCTTGTCAGTGTATCCCCAGGGTTCTGTGAATGGGATCAAAACTAATTACATGGACAGTCTTTATAAATTACAAATTATAAATTACAAATGGTCAGCACAGTTTAACTGTTATCAGCTAATTATTTGTGCTGCTGTATTAAATAATCTGTAGCAGCAGCTGGATTATTTTTGTGAAAATAGACATTCATTCATTTGGGTAGGTTGAGAGATCTCTTTCATCACATATTACAAACTGGTAGCGCTATTAAATGGATAATTTCCCTCAGGCTCTTTAAACCACTGCATTTTAGACCACTGCAGTACCTCAAGAAGGGGGCAAAGGTGACGATCAGCAGAAAATTGTGATTTGTCAGCCTACAATGTAAATATGTCCAGCCGCTGTTAAAAAGAAAATCAGAAAACCATTCTTTACTCGGGAGCTTGATGAATTAATCAAAAGCATCTCCCAGTGACTTTATGATGGAGAATTTTAGACATTGAACTATAATTTGAAAAAATCATATCAGCTTCAGAGAACATTCATAAAATAAATGATGATGACACACCATGGAAAATGTTAAAACCCATTCATTTAAGCAAGTGAGGTTGCTTTGCTTCATATTTAATTGAAGAATTAAATATGAATAAATAATTGAAGAAGTGCAAAACCTCAGGCTTTTCTCTATGCTTCATATCTTTCTCATATTAAGGTGCATGGATAGGTCAGGTTTAGAGAGACGTGAGCCAAAGGCAGGCTGGTGGGACTAGTGTAGATGGAACATGTTGGACAGTATGGGCATGTTGGACTGAAGGGCCTGTTTCCATGCTATATTTCTCTACGACTCTATCTCAATGAAGAGTTTCATGTTTCATGGACCCAGAGTCAGTTCACACCGATGTAGAGGAAGGTAAATCTCAATCGCAAATCATGTGCGGAGCAAGGCAGCTCAGATCTGATTACAGATTGACCTACTTATAAATCAGGAATTACTTCGTTTCTTAGCCTGGAATATATCTGATGAATAGACCACAATCTAATTTAGGGAAAAAGCCTTCCTTGCGATTCAAATAATCAGTACAACTAATTAAAGGATTATTTTAAAGGCTAATTGTCAATTTATATTTCATTATTCTAGATGGTGTGCATTGATGTAACAATTGGTAAAACCAATATAATTATTGGAAATCTATAATCTGTTTGTGGCTTTGAAACATAAATGAGGCAAATCAAACTAATTTAATTGAATAACTGAGTATGGAGTTAACTGGCTAATTTTATTGCTTTATAAGAATGTTCATTATTGATACAGTTCTCGCATTTTACTCTCAGTAACTTATTCTATGACAAAAGATTGTATACAGATACGTATCATGTAATCAACTGAGTATCACAGACCAAAGCCTGCTTTGATTGAATTCCAGGCTGCACTAAGTGGCGTCAAGATGGTAGTGGAGTCTGGGTAAGAAAGGAATCAATTGGACATGATCCCTTGTTTAGTTTAGTTTAGTTTAGAGATACAGTGCGGAAACAGGCCCTTCGGCCCACTGAGTCCACGCCCACCAACTGTCCCCACATTTTAACACTATCCTACACAGACACAATTTACAAGGGACAATTTACATTTTTATACAAAACTATTTAACCTACAAACCTGCACGTCTTTGGAGTATGGGAGGAAACAAAAAATCTCTGAGAAAACCCATGCGGTCACGAGGAGAATATACAAATTCCGTACAGATAGCACCCGTAGTTGGGATCAAATCCGCATCTCTGGTGCTACAGGCACTGTAAGGCAGCAGCTCTACCACTGCTTCCACCGTGCCACCTCTTGTAAGGAGGGCAGAAGTGTTGAAGAAAGAAAAAGAGCTACAAACGCTGGTTTGTACCAACGATAGACACCAATTACTGGAGTAACTCAGCTGGTCGGGCAGCATCTCTGGAGAAAAAAGGAGGATGTGTTGAGTTGTGATGCACTCAGCAATTGAGCAACTCACCTCTACTCCAATGACTTGACTCCTAAATGAGTAATGACTCATTTGTTAGAGATACCAGAGGATATTTATCACTAGAGACAGGATGTTTAGGCACTAAAAATCTCTGAAATAGGCAGGCAAAAAGGCATAATAAAATTACAAAAAAGGAATGAAAAAGGCATTTATTGACAAAAAAGGCATAAAAAGGCATTTATTTCCACCACCAAAATATGGTTAAAAATGATAATATATAAAGGTATACTACATTAAATTACCAAAGTTGCCTGGTTGCACATAACTACCAGCATTTTTTCAAATTATCTGGTGTTAAACTATGCCGTCTGTCAAACAGAATATGCGGGTACACAAAAAGCTGGAGAAACTCAGCAGGTGCAGCAGCATCTAAGGAGCGAAGGAGATAGGCGACGTTCGGGTCGAGACCCTTCTTCAGACAGAATATGCTACAGTTGTGAAAAACTTCTTGCTACCCCAGCTGAGGTCACTGGTGCACACCTGAAACAAGCTACAAACTCTACATTCATGTCGCTATCTTGTGCATTACAACTACCTTTGAGAACTTTAGCTATGTTTTGCATTTCTTCAAGATCTTTGTTAGCTAAAATCTCTCATAATTTCCTTGTATGTCTTTACCTACATCGCCAGGAACTTTAAGTACAAAGTACATCAAGTGAAGATGTAAACAACTGAGCAATAGTTGTGCTCTTTGACTTCTCCAATACTTCCAATGTCAAGAAATACTCCTTTGATGGTTGACCTGCCTCCAGTGTACCAATGACCACATTGGCAACAAATCTCCCCACAGCATCAGTTATCTTGTCTATTGAGATCCATATTTTGTTGCATGCAACTTCATCTCTAATTTTCTGCACAGTGTTTAAGTTGCTGTCAACATATTTTTTCCGTAATGATGACTCGCTTGGTATATATTTCTCTGTGTAGTTCCCTAAAAAACCTCTGAGAGATTTGTTTTCCAATTTCCACAGTGGAATTCCAACATCAATGAATGCGTTGCACAGATCACTCGAAAACTCAGATTTGTGATTGGAGCCAGCAGTAAATGTTGTGAGGAGACAAGCTTGCGTATTTCCTACCTTCTGTTTCTCTGCCGCCAACTTGTGTTTAGCTGTCTGTACAAGCATGGAGATTAAATATTTTTTCTCATGATTCACTGCTTTCTCACATGCATTGCAAAACAGCACACAGTTGTCTGTAGAGAATGTATCACTCCCGTACACTCACACCAAATCATTCAGTTTTTTACAAGGCTTTAACTTGACTTTAAGCATTTTGTCGCTTGCAGAGGTAGATCCTACAGGATGCAAGTTCTCAGCAAATGACTCTTCTTCAGTGTGGAAGGGCTTGCAAGAAATCACAAGCTACAAGAGGAACCCCCCCCCCCCCCCGCTCCTTGGACAATCGTCAGCTAACCAACGACCTGAACGAGTTCTACTGCAGGTTCGACAAACAGAAATTTAATCCTGGTAACCCCAACCAACACTTCACACCCACTTGAAGCATGACTCCAGTTTGCAAAGACTGGACCCTTCCCCACCTACTTCTCCCCAATCACCACTTAACACCCACCTACAGCCGGGTTTCGCCCTGGTGGGATAAATTTTCTTGTAAGATACGTTAAAACGGCAAAAAAAGGCTGATTTAGGCACAATCGTGAAAAAGGCATTATCTTCCTGAAAATTCTGGCTCTATTTATCACCGATGGTAACACACACCAGCAAAGTATCAAAACCAATGGAAAGAAGAAATTGGTGACCAGATTCTTGCAGTGTTTCTGGAATGTGATTCAATACAGAAACCTGTGAGCAATTTAATTTGTTATTTGGTTTAGTTAAGACAAGACTTTATTAGCGGTTTTTATCTTTCCCTGTCTCCTGGTATCTGGTCATTTCCATTCAGATGCAACCCAGAGTTTTCAGCAAAACAATTGGACACAATTTCAAAGAAGTGAAATCAGGAAAGGATTGACAATGGAATGATATTGATATGATTATAATAAAAAATGTTATTGAAGAAATTGCAGAACCATTAACTCATATCTGTAACTTGTCTTTTCAATCCAGTAAATTTCCAAACAAAATGAAAATAGCAAAAGTAATACCATTATATAAAACTGGGGATAGACACCATTTCACAAATTACAGGCCTGTTTCTTTACTCTCCCAATTCTCCAAGATCCTTGAAAACTTTTTACAGAAAGACTTGACAATTTCATTGAAAAACATAAGCTTTTGGTCGACAGTCAATGTGGATTCCGGACAGACAGATTAACATCTATGGCACTAATGGAACTAATTGAGGAAAGCACAAATTACATAGATAATAAAACATTTGCAGTGGGAATATTCATAGACTTAAAAAAAGCATTTGATACCGTAAATCACAACATTTTACTCATGAAACTGGATAGGTATGGCATCAGAAGGGTTGGATTGGATTGGGTGAGAAGCTATTTAAGAAACAGGCAACAATTTGTAGAAACAGGTGAACATAAATCAACTTGCATGAACATAACTTGTGGAGTACCTCAAGGGTCTGTGTTAGAGCCAAAGTTTTTCATAATATACAATAACGACATATGCAGAGTATCAAATATACTGAAATTGATTATATTTGCCGATGATACAAATATTTTTTGATCCGGTGACAATTTGAAGCAGCTTTTGGAGGTCATCACATCAAAAATGAATAAATTAAAACAGTGGTTTGATGTCAAAAAATTGTCTTTAAATTTAAGCACAACAAAGATTATGCTAATTGGAAAACATAAAACAAACCCTCAAGTACAAATGAAAATAGATAACATAAGTATAGAAAGAGTATATGAAAATAAATTTCTGGTGTGATCTTAGACCACAAAATCTGCTGGAAACCACATATAAAGTGGTTTGCAAAAGTATTCATACCCCTTGAACTTTTCCACATTTTGTCACATTACAACCACAAACGTAAATGTATTTTATTGGGATTTTATGTGATCGACCAACACAAAGTGGTGCATAATTGTGAAGTGGAAGGAAAATGATCCATGGTTTTCAAATTTTATTACAAATAAAAAACTGAAAAGTGTGGCGTGCAAAAGTATTCAGCCCCCCTGAGTCAATACTTTGTAGAACTACCTTTCGCTGCAATTACAGCTGCAAGTCTTTTTGGGTATGTCCCTACCAGCTTTGCACATCTAGAGACTGAAATTTTTGCCCATTCTTCTTTGCAAAATAGCTCAAGCTCAGTCAGCTTGGATGGAGAGCATCTGTGACCAGCAATTTTCAAGTCTTACCAGAGATTCTCAATTGGATTTAGGTCTGGACTTTGACTGGGCCATTCTAACACATGAATAAACCATTCCATTTTAGCTCTGGCTGTATGTTTAGGGTCGTTGTCCTGCTGGAAGGTGAACCTCCGCCCCAGTCTCAAGTTTTTTGCAAACTCTAACAGGTTTTCTTCCAAGATGCCCTGTTTTTGGCTCCATCCATCTTCCCATCAACTCTGACCAGCTTCCCTGTCCCTGCTGAAGAAAAGCATCCCCAAAGCATGATGCTGCCACCACCATGTTTCAAAGTGGGGATGGTGTGTTCAGGGTGATGTGCAGTGTTAGTTTTCTGCCACACATAGCGTTTTGCATTTAGGCCAAAATCTTCAATTTTGGTCTCATCAGACCAGTGCACCTTCCTCCACATGTTTGCTGTCCCCCCCCCCCCGCCCGACATGGCTTGTGGCAAACTGCAAACGGGACTTCTTATGGCTTTGTTTCAACAATGGCTTTCTTCTTGCCACTCTTCCATAAAGGTCCGATTTGTGGAGTGCACGACTAATAGTTGTCCTGTGGACAGATTCTCCCACCTGAGCTGTGGATCTTTGCAGCTCCTCCAGAGTTACCATGGACCTCTTGGCTGCTTCTCTGATCAATGCTCTCCTTGCCCGGCCTGTCAGTTTAGGTGGACGGCCATGTCTTGGTAGGTTTGCAGTTGTGCCATACTCTTTCCATTTTCGGATGATGGATTGAACAGTGCTCCGTGAGATGTTCAAAGCTTGGGATATTTTTTTATAACCTAACCCTGCTTTAAACTTCTCCACAACTTTATCCCCGACCTGTCTGGTGTGTTCCTTGGGCTTCATGATGCCCAAGGAACATTGTTTGTTCACTAATGTTCTCTAACAAACCTCTGAGGCCTTCACAAAACAGCTGCATTTATACTGAGATTAGATTACACACAAGTGGACTCTATTTACTAATTAGGTGACTTCTGAAGGCAATCGGTTGCACTGGATTTTATTTAGGGGTATCAGAGTAAAGGGGACTGAATACTTTTGCACGACACACTTTTCAGTTTTTTATTTGTAAAAAAATTTGAAAACCATGTATCATTTTCCTTCCACTTCACAATTATGCGCCACTTGGTGTTGGTCTTTCACATAAAATCCCAATAAAATACATTTACGTTTGTGGTTGTAACGTGACAAAATGTGGAAAAGTTCAAGGGGTATGAATATTTTTGCAAGCCACTGTAAACCACGTCAAAGCAAAACTGGCAAAGTCTATAGCAATATTGGGAAAATCAAGACACATTCTGGACCACAAATCATTACATACTCTGTATAATACACTCATATTGCCATATCTGAGTTACTGTGTGGAGATATGGGGTAACACCTTCAACACCACCCTACAGCCGTTATGTACATTACAAAAAAGAGCAATAAGAATTATCAATAACATTGGATATCTTGAACATACCAATTTATTATTCTTAAAGTCACATACACTGAAGTTTACCGATCTGGTTAAATTTAAGACTGCACAAATCATGTACAAAGCAGGAAATAATTTACTTCCTGGAAATATACAAAAACTTTTTATGGAAAGACAGGTAGGGTATAATTTGAGAGGGGAACATAATTAAAAAAACTCAATGTCAGAACAACTCTTAAAAGTATGTGCATAGCAATCTGTGGGGTGAATTTGTGGAATGGTCTGGAACATACATATGGGTATGTAAGTACTCAGGAAAAATGATAATAAAGATATAAATCCAAACTGCATTTGGATGACAGTTGACTATTCAAAGTTGTTAACTAATATACAGTGTTTGGTATAAGCTGTAGAATTTACTGAAAATCCCTTGCAAGCAATTTTGAAGAAGTTCAGCTGTACAGGAATAAAAGTTTCTTACTAAGTAAACTGAATCCCTTATTTGCTTCACTCTCGCCGTTTCTGATAGCCATTGTTACATGAAGCTCTCGGAACACATTCTCCTAAAATCATGTTGAGAATGTTCTGCTTAATAAGGGATGCTTACCATATGTTTCTTGTCCCACTGCCTACATTTAATCCTGTTACTGAGATTTTGCATCAAATTCAGCCTCATGAGCATTTTACCCGAATTGAGCATTGCTTTGACTGTGTCTCTCTTGCCAGCTTACCCCTCCATCTTTCATCCTACCTCTCTGTCTCTCTCGCCGACATTGACTCATTGGTACATTAAGACTCCATGGCTGCAGTCTGCAGTCTGCTGCTTCACACCAGTGACCATTATTCATGGGCAAACCTTGACATGGTTGGCAGGCTATTCAATCATGAGGTGTTATGTCCACATCGCATCCCATCCCCAGCAGACAACCACACTCACAGTCCCTGTAGTGATCACTGAACAGAGGAAAGAAGCCCCACTCCTGCATTCTTGCCTTCTTTAACTCAATGACACCTGCAACCAGCAGAAGATGTTAAGTAAACTGTGAATAAAAAAATCAAAGTACTGGAGGAGCTCAGCAGGTTAGGAGCATCTGTGGAGGTAAGTGGACACAGGGGCGGAAACCCCGGGGGGCGTCAAAGGTGTCCCCTCCATGTTTTGAGAGGTGGGGGACATCCCCCCCAAGTTTTTGTAATCCGGATTTTAAAATCTCCGCTTTCCGCGAGACAGCGGAGGTGGGACTGCTGATCGAGGGTGCCGATTGGACGAGAGCAACGTCGGTCTGCAGGCAATGGGGGCGGGACATGATGTGGGTGAGTGTGCGCGTGCGCATGTGTGGGTGAGTGTGCGCATGCGTACGGCCGCCAAATAATTGTGTCCCCCGTCCCCTCCATATTTTTATAGCGAGTTCCGCTCTTGAGTGGACAGATGACAATTCGAGTCGGAGCCCTTCTTGAAGACTTTTTTCAGACTTCAAATGTAAACCAAAACATAATTTGTCAGAGTCTTGTAGAAGTGTGCAACCTGCAAGATTGTCTGTCCATTTCCCCCCCTACAGATGCTGATCCCATGAGTTCCTCCAACAGTTGATTTTTTTTGCATAAGATTCCAGAACCTGAAGGCTAGTACCTCCAAACTCTGGTTCATACTTGGGATGTTCCTTAACTAGGAAGCTTTGGGACTCCGTTGACCTATTAGGTACAAAGTTAACTCTCTTATAGCGGTTCAGTGGCACAGCAGTAAAGTTGATGTCTTACATTGTCAGAGACCCGGATTCAATCCTGACTATGGTTGCTGTCTGTACGTTCTCTCTGTGACCGCGTGGGTTTTCTTGGGGTGCTCTGGTTTCCTCCCACACTGCAAAGAAATGCAGGTTAATTGGCTTTGGTAAGAAAAATTGTGAACTGAAGCCTAGTGTGTAGGTTAGTGCTAGTGTACAGGGTGATCACTGGTCGGCGCAGACTTGGTGATCTGAGGGGCCCGTGTCTGCACTGTATCTCTAAAATAAGGTATAGTCTAAAGTTTCATTATGACCCTATCTTCTGGTTTTCAAGAAGACATACAATCAGTAAAGTCAGGAGGACAGTGAAAATAGTCGAAGAACTTGGATGGGGGAGGGATAGAGAGAGAGGGAAAGCAATGGTTACGTTAAGTTAAAGAAGTCAATATTCATATCATGTCAGCTGCCCTAGCCCTAGATGTATTATTGTATTTTCGCCAATTCTCTTAAAATACAGTGTCTCCTTCACAACAGTGCAGTCCAGATTTGGTAGAGCTGGCAGTCCAGATTCCAAACTCAAGTCATAGGAAGTGAGCTGTGAACTTGTAACTCTGGCAGAATTACTACTACCAATGAATTTTGACAAATACTTGTCTTAGACTTATGATTCTCAAAAGTTGCTGTGCAAGCGAAGTCAAACTAGAATTAGCACCTGGGTCAGAGGAAGTGTGCATGCAGATTTCTGAATGAATTAAATTATAGATGAGAGAGATTTGAAAGGTGAAAATTTCAGTAATCATTCCTATTCCCAGTTTATATCCTTCCATTCTTAATAAGAAGTCAGTTCCATGTGAGCTGATAACATGAATAACCTTCAACCAGTTAACTTTTAGAACACTAATGAAGTACGACCATGCTTTTGGATAGTGTCTATAAATCTTGAAATATTTAAATCAGAGATGCTTATTGAACACAAGGAAACTGGTACTTTTATTAAGTAGCCTGTAGAAGGTTTTATCATTCAGCCTATGCATGTGATGTAAGATGCAATTAGAACATTAAATTTTCCTGTCGTATGTTGTGAGATTTGATATGTGGGTACTTACAGTTCAACTGCATACATTATAGCTAGTGCCCAATGAATGTATGCATGGTAGGCTGCTCTGGATGGTTAGATCACATGAGATCCAAGGAGAGTCTACCTCATGACAGAAGGGAGAGGAGTTGTACAGTTCTCTATGTATACAGTTGTACAGTACCTCTAAGTTAACCCGCTTTTGCATCCGCCCCTTACACGCAGGAGCAGTTTAGAACGGCCAAGTAACTTACAAACCCGCACATATTTGGGATGTGAGAGGAAACCGGAGGCACAGAGAGCACCTGAGGTCAGGATTAAATCGGGGTCTCTGGCACTGCAGAGAGCTGCCCATGGTTGTGGTCTATATATATTTATAATTTGTTGGGGTGGTCATGAATAAGCACTGTAAGATTGTGCATTTGGGGTTTAAAGCTGGACTAGTTGCTTGTAGGGGCGGAGAGAGGCAGTCAGTGATAAGGGTAATTACCTGGTTGACAGGGCCCAGTGGTCTGTGGGGTTGACCTGGGATTGGCAATATCAACTGGTTGCTGGGGTTCTGGGAGCAGAATTGACACTTTGTCAAGGTCCACCAATGTATCGGACAAGTAGTTTGTTGTGCCAGGGAGGGTCAGAACTTGAACTGCGGCTTGTTGTTGGATGGTGGACAGAACTTGCCACTGACTGAATGGGTGGGGGATTCAGACTGGCAGTTTGTCGAAGGAATGTGTTGCTTAAGCATGTGGACAATTGGTTTGGGGGATAGGGAAAGGGCTGGGAATTTGTGGGCTGCGGTGTGGAATGGATGGGGCATTAGGTATGATATGGATGAGAGCCAAGGATGAAGGTAAGCCCTGAAGTAGGGTCCCGACCTGAAACAATTTCAGGTAAAAAAAGAGACACAAAGTGCTGTAGTATCTCACCAGGTCCGGCAGCATTTCTGGAGAACATAGATAGGCAAGGTTTCGGGTCGGGGCCTTTCTTCAGAGCCGAAACGTCATCTATCCATGTTATCCAAGGATTCTGCTTGACCTGCTGGGTTATTCCATCATTTTTCTGGAATATTATACCTTAAATTATCTTTGCTATCAAGGTAATAACTTGAATAGATGTCCCCAGTGTGGTTCCTTGTTACGGTTATGTTATCCCTGGAGCACTGGAGCACACATTGGCAGGTATTCTATGACAATGTGCCTTAGGTTCCCTGGAATTTCCAAATGAGTGATGCACAGGAAAAGTGTCCAATCTTCTGCCTAACATAAGGTTTGCAAAGGTGACCCATGAATGAAAGTGCCTCATTAAACTGACAAAGAGAATGATTATCATTTTCTCTTCTTGGTGGGAAAAAAAAATCAATTTTCTGCAGCAAAATACCGAAGGGTGTTATTCAATGGAATTTCCAGGTAAATGTCTATATTATGGATTAATTTAAACTTAATTGTAAATATTGCATTGTTCATTCAAATAATGAAACATAAATCAGCTTGTCAGTTTATAATTGTCCACGTCTTACTGGAACATGCACAGGTCTGGTGTCTGGGTGATAGAAGAATTGCATTTAGCATCATATGTAAGATTAATGTCCTGTTCAGATAATTAAAGAAGATTTAATTTACATCCTTCGGTTTATATTACCTTATGATTAGTTACTTGGCAGCAAATGTATATTCATTAAAGTCAGGGGCTAACTAATGGAAGAGACCTGAAATACTTAACCCAAGAAAATTCTGATGAAGATCCAAATTTTATGTAGTAAATTATACAGTTTTGCATGCTTTTGACTCATAAGTTTTGCAATTTTAAATATTTTTGTTACAGCTCGATTTGCTTCATAGATCAGGGCAAAGAATATAAAACTTGGAACATTGTGCTGTAATTTTACTAAATATTGGTTAGACTGCACTTGGAGTATTGTGTGCAGGTCTGGTCGCCATACTATAGGAGGTGTCAAAAACAAGAGGGCACAGATTTAAGGGAGAAGGAGGGAATGTAAGGCAAGCGTTTTTACACAGAGAATGGCTGACATCTGGAATGAAGCTGTGGTGGAATCAGATGCAATCACTGCGATTAACAGAGACATTTAGACAATCTCAAATGTGGGGAGAATTAAATGAAATTATTGTAGGGTTAGTGTAAATGGGGCGGTTCTCGCTGGAGTTTAGAAGGATGAGGGGCGACCTCATCAAAACTTACCGAACAGTGAAGGGCCTGGATAGAGTTGATGTGGAGAGGACGTTTCCTCTAATGGTCCGTCTTGGACCCGCAGGCACAGCCTTAAACCAAACGAATGCACCTTTAGAAAAGAGATGAGGAGGAATTTATTTAGTGGAGCTCTGTGGAGTTCATTGTTGCAGACAGCTGTGGTGCCCAAGTCAGTAGGTACATTTAAAGTGGAGATTGACAGATTCTTGATTAGTATGGGTGTCAGAGTGATAATATCAGGCATTTTGGGTGCTTGACAAAATGGAAGATTTCTGCTTCTGTGAGACCTGCTTGTCATCTTTTGCAAAAGCTGCAAAGACCATGAGGATCATGGCTCCAGAGTGTCTGTAGCCTGGGAAAGGTTGAATAAAGATTGATGTCTAGATGGCCTTTAATTGTTAATATGTATGAGGTTTTGCAGAAGGAGCTAGGTCCTGTTGCTAATGCATGCTTGGGATTGGTTGGGAAATGATGGGTTACAATAATGTTGCGGACTATGTTGCATGGTCTTCGCTCCGTTACTTGTGCTTGGTCAAGGAGAGGGGCCTTGCCCAAACTGTTTATTTTACCTGGTATAATGTTTCTTTACTTAATAGAATTGAGTAATTGTGCTGTCTATCAAAACTATGTTATGTGATGTTGCATGACTGGGTTAGGGGACTCTCATTGAATGTATTTTCTAATCCTTATTGATAATTGGCTTGTAGGAGTTGCTCCTCCCCTCCCCCGCCCCATGAATTTTCGTGCCAAGGGTCCGTAAGGGGATAAAAGAGGGGAGAGCACATTGGGGTGTGCCAATCTTCTGGGATAGCGCATCGGAGTGTGCTAATCCTATGGAGCTGTTCTATTCGCACGAGGATGACGGGCTCGAATGAGTAGAGACAAGGATCGGACCCGCGGTATTGGACTAGGTATTGTATTGGTGTTGTACAATAAGGAGAGTTGGATTCCAGTGTTTCGTATTCGGTGTTTGACTGAACCAGACTAGTGGGGTAAGATTAGGTCCGGAATTACAAGGGGTTATGGGGAGAAGGAGAATGGGGTTGAGAGGGACAGGTAGATCAGCCATGAGTGAATGGCAAAGTAGACTTGACAGGCTGAATGCTGTTCCTATGACTCTTAAATTTATGAACCCATCTTTGCAAATGCCAATGACCATGTGCTGTCACACTCCCTTTGACACAATAAACTCAGTTGGATAATATTGCACATATCTGTGATTGGGAAATATGTTTCCGTTGCAGTTTTTATTCTCTCCACAGCATTGGATCTTCATCAATTATACATCAGCTCTGATTCCCCAAGGTTCGTGGAAGATTGTGTTCTGAAATTATTTTTTTATTATTATTTTTTTAATATTTTTTTTTATTAGAAGTAAATACATAATAAAAAACATTTTGTTTGTTATAGTCATACATTATTAATATTATTTATATTAACAATTGTATCATAATTGCACTTCTTTATATATTTTTAATTTTTATATAGATAGAAAATAGTAGAAAAAAAGAGGGAAAAAAAACAAAAACAAAAGGTATGGAGTATTCAACTGATTATGCATCATTGGAGCGATATCCGTGGATTATAAAATATAATTCTTCATCTATTCCTTAATTCAGGTTTCAGTCAGGTTCTCGTGCCGAACTAATTTGCCCCTTCAAATATTCAATAAATGGGGACCATATTCTTATGAATAGTTCTTCTTTGTCCATTAAGACAAATCTTAATCTTTCCAAATGTAGGGTCTCCGACACTTCCATTGTCCACATTTTAATTGTGGGGGTTATAGGGCCTTTCCAGAATTTTAATATTAATTTTTTCCCAATTATTAAACTATAATCGATAAAAGTTCTTTGGTTCGTTGTGAATAATTGATTTGGTTCTAGTATTCCTAATATTATTAATTTTGAATCAGGGACCAAATTGGTATTGACAACTTCCGAAATTATCTTAAAAATTTCCGTCCAAAAATTATTAATTTTTGTACAGCTTACAACTGTGTGCGTAAGATTAGCCTCTAAGTGTTGACATTTATCACAAATAGGGGATACTCAAGGAAAAATTCTGTTTAGTTTGGTTTTTGAATAGTGCAATCTATGTAAAACTTTAAATTGTATTAAAGAGTGTCTAGCATTTAACGAACAGTGATGTATATGTTGTAAGCTTTCATCCCATATTTCTGGCCGTATTATTTGGCCTAGTTCGTTTTCCCATGATTGCCTATATATTTCCGTCATGGGTGCATCATTATCCAATAAAATATTATAAATATAAGATATCAATTTTTCTGTGTTCGGGTGTTTATTCAAACATTCATCAAGAATTTCTGTCTTTCTAGTTCTATAATCCTGTGTATTTGACTTAGCATAGTCTCTGATTTGTAGATATCTAAAGTAGTCTTTTGAGTGAAGCCCATAAATTTGTTGTAGTTTCTGAAATGAGAGAAAGGAATTCTTCCTATAGAGATCGTCCATCTTAATAATTCCATGATTTTTCCATTGTAAAAAACCTTTATCCATCATTGAGGGTTTAAATGTAGCGTTATTTACAATGGGAGTGATAATGGTAAACAATCCAATTTTAGCGTCGTCTTTAATTGTTTCCAAATGCGTATTCCACTGTCTATTATTGGGTTTTCTTTATTGTTTTTTTTGCTTAATTTAGTATTAGAAAATAGTATCGATCCAATTTCAAAGGGTAAACAATCTTCTTTTTCCATTTTTAACCAATCTGGTTGTATGTCCAGTTCTTCCAACCAAAAATTCATATTTTTAATATTAACTGCCCAAAAATAAAACATAAAATTTGGTAGAGCTAAACCTCCATCTATTTTTAATTTACATAAGTGTTTTTTATTTATTCTGTGGTTCTTATAATCCCAGATAAAGTTGGTGACTATAGAGTCAACCTTCTTAAAAAACATTTTTGAGAGGTATATCGGGATTAATTGAAAAAGGTACAGTAATTGCGGGAGGAAATTCATTTTTATCGCATTAATTCTACCCAACATTGAAATAGCTAATGTTTTCCAGTATAAAATATTCTTATGTAATTTGTTCAATAAAGGCGGAAAATTAGATTTAAACAAAGAAGTATATCTCTCTGTTACATAAATTCCAAGATATTTGAGTTTTTCATTTACTATGTTGATAGTACATATGTTTCATTTATTATGTTTACTAAACTACTTGCATCTTTTGTTTAGGGAGGTCTATAATAGAGCGAATGGTTCAGTTCGACAAACCCGACATTACACCCGAACTTCAAATAGATGAATTTTAAATCCCGTTGAACTTTCTCACGTATATATCTCCTTTGATATAGCTTTTTACTCCATCCAAACTTAAAATTATAATAGAATATTATATAAAAAAAGGGATAGATTAGAAGGTTAGTAAAGTGCAAAAAAAAGGGAAAAACTACATCTATTAGTAGTGTAGTTAGTGATAGCAATACTAGCATGGCTAACCATCTACCGACTTCCGTAGTCGATGTATAAAAGAACCTAACTAGCTCCATGTTTTCTTTAAATTGATATTCCATAAAAATATTTTACCGGGGGTAGGTTTTAGGTTCCAAAGTGTTCAAATTCCATTAATCAAATATATAAAATATATATATATATATATAACGCATGAAGAAGAAGAAAAAAAAATTCTAAGTAATTCAGTTGTAATTAATTAGTAACCATTAGTAATAATTATTAATAGTACCACGCAGTGATATTAGTATTTGTTAGTTATTTATATTAATAGTGTTATAGTCGTAGCTATGAGTATAATACTCAGTATATGAATATAACATCCATAAGAAAGGCCTCATTCAGCATCTTTCTCCAGTTTCGATTGGCCTTAGGTATAACAGGTCCTTAGTTGCATCCGATCTTACAAAGTTATATTGTTCATTGGCGTAGTTCATTTTGTAGATAGTATTCAGTCAGCAGGTTGATTCTTAATCTTCTGGGCGTACTCCAATGCCTCCACAGGGTTGGTGAAGATATGTTCTTTCTTATTATAGGTAACTCTTAGAGTAGCCGGCTACGTCAGACCATACTTCAGATCTTTCACATCCTTCAGTATTCTTTTTGCATCTTAAAACAACGCTCTCTTCCTGGAGACCTTTGCAGGATAGTCTCGGTAAATGCTGATCTTATCTCCCTCGTATGTGAGATTTCTGCTGCGGGCAATTTTTTTCATCATCTCCTCCAGTACATAGTCATATTCCACCTTTATTATCATTTGTCTTGGGGGTGCATCCGGCCATGAGTGACGTCTCATCACTCTGTGTGCTCGCGCTAGCAGAGGCTTTTGATCCATGTTTAGGGCTTTTTGCAATAAATCTGCAGCGAATTCGCGAGGGCCTCCTTTCCCCTCTCTCCCTTCCTGAATTCCAACGATTCTTAAGTTCTGACGCCTCTGACGTCCTTCCAGTTCTGTGCATTTTTCAGTTATTTTGCTCAGTAGCTCTGATAAGCGTTGGTTTTCTCTGATAATCTTTTTTGTTGTTTCAGCACTTGTTGCAGCAATCTCCTCCAGAGTGGTTATGGCTACAGTCTGTTGACTCAGTGATTCCTCAACAGGCTCCAGCTTTTCGTTAAGGCTAGACTCCATCAATTCAAATTTAACATCCATCTCCGCACTCAACCCTGCAATTTGCTGGTTCAGCATTTCTTCTGTTTCATTCTTCCATCTTTCCGATAATTCAAGGACAGTGGAGTTAATTTCTTCCTTCATTTCCTTCATTTCCACTTTAAACTCCTTAAACTTGAAAATTTGAAATTCTTCTTTAACATTCGTTAACTTTAGTTCTTCCTTTAGTTTAATTTCCTGAGATAGAAAAATCCGAAGTTCTTCCATCTCAGATTTTTTAGCCTTTGATTTCTTGGAAACATCCTCCTGGGACGACGTTTTACTTGAGCCCGAGGCTTCAGTCGGGCCTTGTTTTTCCGGTGCCGTTTTCTGCTTAGCAACCCGTTTCGATTGCAGCTTGGGGGGGTATGCTGCATAGACATACCGAGTCGTGCGCCTGATGACGTCACTCACGCGTTGCAGGCAGCCGGTGCAGAAACAGCAGGTAAGTCCGTTTTCTCCCCGTTTTAGCGATTTTTTTTTTCATGGAGCTAGCTGGCGCTGTTCCTTAACCCTTCATAGCGCCACCGGAACGTGTTCTGAAATTAATCTGCAAATCAGGAATTCTGCAAATTCTTGAAATGTAGGTTGACCTGTTTGCTGGCAATAACTCATGACTCTTAATTTTACTTCGGAGTCACGTGAGTCATGTTGGCCCAGTAATGGAGTTAAATTGGAGGGAGAGAGAACTTGTGCAGCCCTATTGGAACTCAGGTGAGTCGGGCTGCAAGGGTTCCTCTTCGATAATAAGGGTATTTCACCCTTTACAAATTCACACTACCAAATTAGTGAGACTCCACTATAATAGTGCGGGTTTATGGGACAGGCCGCACCAGCAGCGCCTGGAACAGGGCTGCTTCATGGGAAAAAGCGCCGGCCTCTATGAGAAGCGGCGCCAGCAACGCCTAAGGACAGGGTTGCTCAATGTCTCCCTGCTGGAGGGGGAGACCAGGATGGGTCAGTGTGCTACTGACGCCAAATCTATCATAGCGCCGGCCTATGGGAGAGCCGCACCAGCAGCGCCTAGGACAGGGCTGCTTCATGTGTAAAAGCGCTGGCCTCTACGAGAGGCGACGCCAGCAACGTCTAGGACAGGGCTGCTCAAGGTCTCCCTGCTGGAGGGTGAGACCAGGACGGGTCAGTGTTCTACTGACGCCGTATCTGTCACAGCGCTGGCCTTCAGAGAGCCGCGCTAGCAGCGCTTGCGATAGGGCTGCTTCATGTGTGAAAATGCCGGCCTACGGGAGAGCCGTGCCAGCAGCCAGAGGGCTGCTCAAGGTCTCCCTGTGGCAAAGGGCAGACCAGTTCGGGTCAATGGGTTGCTAACACCGAACCTTTTCACAGCGCAGGCCTACGGGAGAGCCCCGCCTCAAGCACCTGTTGACAGGGCTGTGTGTATGACCTCCCGTGAGCGTCAGCCGGGAGAGCCAGGGCAGTAGGATGCTGACCCTGAAGTTTGGGGACCCATCACACAGCACCTCGTTTAGGGCTGTGTGTGACCTCCCGTGCGCATCAGCTGGGAGAAACCTGGGCAATAGAATGCTGACCCTGAAGTTGGTGTCACTGCTTATGTGCATACACCAAAGCACAAGAGCCACGCTCCAGGTGTGCCGGATATGGTTAGCAATTTATCATACCGGTGAAGTCGGGGATGACAATTTGGCCAGCAAATTAATGGTCCTCACTAATTCCAGGACTTCATAATGGGGGAAAAAATTCACATATCAAACACCTATTTACTGTGCATCACTCTAAAGGAGCGCATCATGAGGGTGCATGAATTAAGGCTGCAAAAGACCTAAAAAATAAATATATAAAAAAACTGGTGGAAGCAGGAATTATACCCATTTGTTAGTTTAGTATTTACGAATAAATATCCAGCCTACGCTCAACCCACGGTTCACAGCCTTGCGCAGATCCTCTAGTACCTAGGGGAATACCTGGACGATGAGACTAAAACTGAGGCCAGGATGCCACCTCAAAAACCATATCCTTTCAGATTATGAAACAGTAAGTGAATATTGGACTGTATCCGGGGATCTCGAATAGGTATCTCGGAAGTACATCCACTCGTACAAAATAGACATAGTTTGGTATTGGGGTTTAATACCGCTAACTCTATAGGTGGATGATGCATATCAGCCCTAACAATTGTGTCCAATTCCCCACCCAAAAGGACGATGGTGGGTGTCGAGTCATTCTGGGCCGGAACATACTTAACCCTTAAGGTCCAGTATAAAAGGTTTAAATAAAAATGTCAGTATTGTAACTGGGATTAAAAAAAAGGGTGTTATATTGGCAGCCATAGATCTGAAAGATACATATTCAGCTACCACACACGTGTTGAGAGGTTAGGTCCTCACCCATCTAATTTTACTTCGGAGTCACGTGAGTGACTACGTGAAGAAGCCCCGCCTGGCGCTGGAACAGCATTACGTCGACGCTGACGGCAGAGCATGAGCTGCAGAGGCAGCTCCTCAACAGCGGTAGGTAGGGGCCCGCAGGTAAGTGCAGTTGAAAAACTTTCAGGGTCTAAAAACTCCGTGGCTGGTATTGAACACCAGGATTTAAAACAAATTTTAAAAGCAAAAAATAAGTAAAAGTTAAAATAAAAAAGGAAATACTCTGTATAAAAAACAACGGAGTTTTAAAAGATCGGGGGGAGCGGGAGATTACGGAGCCGGTTCCGACACCGGTGGCCGTTAAAATTACGTTAGGAAGATTTTAATCACTCCACAAACTTTTGGCAGGGGGGAAAAGTCAGAAAGGCCATAATTTAAAAAGTTCAATAAAAGGCCTTCAGACTAAAAAAAGCTTTATGGCCTAAAAAATAATGGAAAAAGATTCCAAAAAATAAAAATAAAATAAAATAATTCAACCAAAAAGGGTTTAAAAGGCCCAAAAAACATTCCCTAACCTACCCTAAGGGGGTTTCATATATTAATATATATGATGAAATATTGTGGGAATATCTACCTCAGATATGTTTGGAGGTAGTCTCCTTGAGGGGAAAACTCAGGAGTAACAAGGGCAGTAAAAACAAAATGGAAAACTGACCCTAAAAGTGCACTGATAGTGGTGGCTTGGCCATAAAGTACCCACCACAGCACAAAAGAAAATAATATATATATATATATATATATATATATATATATATATATATATATATATATATATATATATATATATATATATATATATATATATATGTATATATATATATATATATATATATATATATACACACACACAGGTGTACTATGTACAACACCTGAATAAGAAGTGAGGTCATGGAAAATAACCATGGAAACCAAAATTAGTTGGTCTCTCACTAAAGCTGTTATGGTTAAAACAGAAGAATAATAATAAAACTTTTATGTTTTATTCAGGTACACCACAGCGCAAAATATATATAGAGGTGTACTAGGTACGATACCCGAATGAATGAGTGAGGCCATGGAAACTCCTGATTGTTATGGAATAAAACCTGCCTTATGATAAATCAAAACATTGATTACAAAAGAACAGACTATTGGTCTTTAAACTTTGGGGGGAAAAATTATGATCCAATATAAAGATTTGATAATGGATCAAAACAAAGGCAGAAGTATGATAAATAAATATTATCCAACATAGCCTTATCTGAACCCATATAATTGGGAAAAGAAGGCTTGAAGTACGTTGAAGAGGTGCAAACAACTTGTTACAAAATAAGTTGATGAAATCTCCGATTGTGGGGGATTACAGGTGTATTATGATCATAATTTAATATAACTAAGGACTACAAAAAATTGTAGAAGGAATTGGTTCACCTGTATAAGAAAACCTAAAAAATTGATTTTAGGTTTGCACCCAAAGTAACTCCAATAAAGAAGGGGTACGTACATATATATATATATATATATATATATATATATATATATATATATATATATATATTAAAATTACCTCAGTGTAAAGATGTGATGGTATAAACCATACAAAACATCATTTTATATACACTTTCACAGTGTAAAATCATTTTATTAAAATGGAAATATCTTCAACATTGAAATACAGTTGTTATTAACAAATTGTTAATCAAATATTACAGGTGCTTGAAATTAATTAAAATGGGTCAAGCTGTGCAAGTTAAAACATTGTCTAAAGGATTAAAACCAGTTCAAGGCTGTTAAACAGAATACTGGAAGAACAATTGTACTGATAAAAGATCAGCACTTGCACTAATGAGGACATGGTCATGGTTATCTTGATCACATTTAAATTGGAAGGTTATAAAGAGTCAGCTGCAAATTAGTGCTGCAATTACAAGCCTGTTGAAAGGCAAGGACCTGACCCATCACATAAAGCCTATGTTTAGGCATTCATAAATATTCATAAATTACTATTCTGGATTTAGGAGTAATTCAGCACCATAAGAGGGGGAAAATTGTTCCATGATACAAATATGTCTCATTGCTTTGTTGACATACTTTGTCCCTCCATTAGAAAAGGAGCCTAGGTAAAGAGTAAATAAAGCTCCAAAAGAAGGAATACAGAAGCTTATAAGAATATGTATGCCTTTGTGAGAGGCCTATGCAAATACCAAATGATACATTATCATTATTAAAGTAAGGGGGAAAAAAAAAAAGGTTCACAAGCTGCTTCAACTATAAGCTTAGCAGCTGTTGCAAGCTGAAGCAAGTATTAACAGATGATGGACAGCTTCTGTGAATATTTGGGTAAGATAAGAATAATATCTATTCTTATAAAGATAATTGATATGTCTCTTGTTGGGACTACGGACAATAATACCAGGTAATTGCAAATGGATTGTCCTAAGAAATTTCTCCAAACATTTGTATTAATTATTGAAGTATAAGGAGTTATGGATTAAATATCGATTGTTCTATTATGGAAGTGTCCATGTCATATCAAGGTGAACAATACCACGACTGTGGCATATATTAAATCACATAAGATAAGTAAAATAATAATCATGTGATTATTTGAGTAAACAGATGTGGCATATTCTAAAATGTTCTAGTCCAGCTGCTTATCTCTAAGAAAGAGACAATGTTATCGCAGACAACAAATTAAGGGGTGAAAATACATTGTCAGTAATATGGATTACTTACGATTAATCTGGTTGTATACAGATTAAATCACCGATCTTTCAAATGTTCTCGTGGGTAAACCAAGAACATGTAAGGTTGATGCATTTCTCTGAATTACATGAGGAAAGATGTTCTTTTATGTTCCTCATTTTTGTCTGATAGGGCAGTGTCTGATGAAAATGTAGCAGGACACTGCCAGAGGCGCTTTGGTGGCCCAAAACGGACCTTCATGGTTTTCATAAATATTGAGTGATGTTGAACCACTTGTGATGATTCATAGTTGCAGTAATTTATTGTTGTACAAAGGCATCCATGACATGAAAATATGAATTTGACTATCTGCAGGTTGACCAGACCATTACAACAGTTGATGGTCAAAGAAAGTTTATGAATGTTTTAACTAATATAACAACATAACAATAAAATAATTATGTATAAAAGAAGTGTTATACCTGCAATTTGGAGAAATAAGTTTTAAAAAACAAAAATTTTGTTATAAGAAATTGGAAGTCTGTGTAGACAGTAAAGTTATTTGTCATATTAGATATATGTGAGTTCCTTGTGGATTGCATTTTTTCTGAGTATCTAATTGATAGAGCCAATAGTAGGGCTCAGAGTGTTATCGTCCCATTTACGGACAATCTACTAACCAAAAAGTTATCGGGTTCATTCGTAATATCCCGATATGGAAAAAGGGATATATATGTAGATATGAATATATAGATATATATATAATCTGTCCAAAGTTGCAAGACATAAGTCGGGATATCAATATAGTCCTGAATTGCCTTAGGCAATGGACTCCAATTCTATCAATGATTCAAAAAAAAAAAAAAAGTTAACATTGAAAGTAATAATGCTCATGACTTTTGTATCAACATAAGAGTGCAAACATTGCAAATATTACGTTATAATTGCATGTGGATACAGATTACATTATTATATATGTTTATGAATTTACCAAACAAAGCAGACCAAGAAGAGCTGAAACCAAGGTAAACCTATAAGCATATCTTGTCGGCCATAAATTGTGTGTGAGTCAACATTGATGAAATATGTTGAAGTAGGTAAGAGTCTCTGTGGTGGTGAGAAAGCACTACTTATTACACACAAAAAAAACACATTAGGTTTCAGTACAAACTGATGGTTCTAGAGAAATGTATTCTAGATGGTTAAAAATTGAATAACACTCAGTGGAACTAGACACTGAAATGTGGAAAATCACTCTGTTAAGGAGGTAGATACATTCACAGGAATGGCACAGGATGAGCCGCTCGAGCAAAGATTCAAGGCCACAGAAGGGTGTAAAATAAATATTAAAATTAAATGGAACCATTCATGGTGTCAGGATTGGACACAGAGTGTTGGGTTCTCTATAATAGTTGCTTTGTTCATACCATCAAATTATATATATCAATTGATATTTTGTGATAAATTTGCCTTTCAATAGAAAGGGCATTACTTTTATTCTTTTATAACGTGAAATAAATTATCACATAACTTGAGGCAATGTTTGGAGGAAAAAATGTGTTATTTTGCTCATTACTGTGTTGAATGAGCCAGAGTGTCGTATGGAATGAGTCTACGACATAAAAAACACAGAAAGCTTCAAAATCTTCACGTAGTCACTCACGTGACTCCGAAGTAAAATAGTAAGATTAAACGAGAACTTACCAGTTCGAAGTTTGATCGTTATTTTATGAGGAGTAACGATGAGGGATTACGTGCCCTCCACTCCCGACCCTCATAAAATAAATGATCATCTGGTAGTTCTAAATCTATGTTGAGCCTTACTATCTTACTCCAGCTATTATGTTCTGTGTTTTTCATGCCGCTGCTTTGAAATATGCCGTTCCAGCGCCAGGCGGGGCTTCTTCACGTAATCCCTCATCGTTACTCCTCATAAAATAACGTTTCAAACTTCGAACTGGTAAGTTCTCGTTTAATCTTACTATTAAACTCAGATTGGTACCATTTAGAATGATTGGCTATTTGAGGTCATCATTGGTTAATTAACATGACAGTACTTTGGCTAGGGCCAAAATTGTAACTCATGTCTCACGATGTACTAGCGACATTCTGACTCAATAACCTTAGTTTACAAACTGATGGGAGCTTCCGGATGAGAAGCCACTGATATCAAGTCTGGTTGGGACGGCAGGTAAAATGTGAAAGAGGCATTAACCCTGCAGAGGCTGGGGTAAACTGCATAGAATTGCTGGGTGCATTCTATGGCCTAAAGAATTCTGCTCAACAAAGCATGATTGCATGTGCAGTTTCAGATTCACAATACCACAGCTGGTACCCATATCAATCACATGGGTAGAATGAGGTCATTATTCTGTAACAGTCTGCTTAGCCTTATCTGGTACTGGTGCATTACAAGGGACATCTGGGTCTCAGATATTTACCTATCAGGTAGAGATAATGCGAAAGTTGCAGACACCAGGTCATGTAAATTCCATGACAAACATAAAATGAATTAAGAATCCAAAAGTTTCAAAATCATTGTTAGCTGGTATGGATTGCCAGACATAGATCTGTTGTATCTGGGTTAAATTATCAGTACCTGTATTCGGCATGGGAACTAAATCTAGGGGCAGTAGCGGAGGATACATTCTCGCTACATTGGGGATGTATGTTCTTACGCTTCCCCATTTCTTCCTCATTCAATCAATGTCTCACCAAAATAGAGTATGACTTAGGTGTTTAGTGGGTTCTAAACTGGTCCACACAACATGGTCCCATTGGTTTGAGATGGATGACACAGCATTCATGATCATCCCAATTACAGTAACTTGTTGGTTCACACTGGGACAGGAGGAAAGTTCCCCTTTACATGAGCATATTAATTTATTGATTTGTATCTTCTGACCAGACTGCTCCAGGGACTCAGACTATTGAGTAGAACCGTCGATGTGATTACGATGGTCTGGAGAGATAATACTAAAAAACAATATGTATCTCATATTAAGAAATGGGAGATGTCCTGTTTACAGTTAAATATATCTTATCATAAGTTGCAGGCATACCGTATGTATTGGAGTTCCTGGCTACTTTGCATTTTGACGAGCAGTTAAGCTATAGTGCAATTTATAGTGCTAGAAGTACTTTGTCCTCCTACTTAGGGCAAGGTTTTGGACAACACTCTGTCGGATCTCATTTATTGGTGGCCGATTCATAGGAGGTATTTTAACAAACCCTCCCAGGCATACATATTCAGAAATCTGGGATGTGAGCATAGTTCTCACGCTGCTTTAGCAATGGGCACCAATTACATCTCTGCCTTTCAGGAAGTTAACGCTTAAAGTGATCATGTTCATGGTGCAGCATTATGGGTCCAAATATTGCAAAAGGTATGACTGGAATGCATTCTTCTGTAGATGATATTGTGTTTTATGCATACGATCTAATCAAACAGAGCAGGCCAGGGATGGCTTGAACCAAAATAAGCTTAAAATATACCCATTGATCTAAGACTAGATGTAATTACGCATCTGAGCTAATAATATCAAGGTCATCAAGAGTCTCAGAGGCTCTGAAACAGCGATGGTCATCAGCCACATAAAACCTCATACAGCGGTGTCAGTACAAGCTATTGCTAGATGACCAAAACAGGTTTGCATTTTGCTGGAGTAGACACTGATGTGTTTAAATCACTCCACCAGGGCGGCATCAAAGTACGCAGCAAAGGCGCAGGACTTGCCATTGGACCAAATCCTCACCGCAGGATAGTCCAGTTAAGGAACCTTTTAGGGTTTCTGACAAACCTGTCCTCGCAATGCAAAGATTGGGCAAGCTGTTTTGGGTTCTGTTTGAGTTCTCCTTTGTAATTTCCCCTGTGAAAGAGGGGTTATTACTGTTGTGTAAAATGTTATTGTTTAAGACATTTATTGTATAAATTAAACGATGTTTGATACATTATTTGGTTATCCTGTGTCAACCAAGGCAGTGTGTCGTATGGAACTGTATCTGCGGCATGAAATCACAGAGCTTTGAAATCTTCACGTAGTCACTCACGTGACTCCGAAGTAAAATAGTAGGATTAAACGAGAACTTACCAGTTTGAAGTTTGATCCTTATTTTACGAGGAGTTACGATGAGGGATTACGCGCCCTCCGCTCCCACCCTCATAATCTGAAGGATCATCTGGTAGTTCTAGTCTTCTAAAAGCCTTACTATGTTACTTCGGCTATTGGGTTTCTGTGTTTTCACGCCGCTGCTTTGAAGTATGACAAGCATGCGCTCTGGCGGGGCTTCTTCACGTAATCCCTCATCGTAACTCCTCATAAAATAAGGATCAAACTTCAAACTGGTAAGTTCTCATTTAATCCTACTATCACCCGATATATTTGTTCATAACATTTGCCAGGCCTGTTCCATTTTATAAATCTTTTCACCCAATCTGTAAAGGTCTGTTTCCTGCAGAGATGACTTTGTATGCATTGTATGACCAGTGTGTGCCCTTTACTGCCACTAGTCACGTCTTGCCACAAACCAAAATGATTAATTTTGCTTCATTAAACTGCTACATGGAATAACTTAAATTAACATCTGCTTGGGTGTCTTTGAAAACCACCAACAGAATGTTAAGATGTACCGATCAGTGTATGCAGTGTTAAGTGCTCAGCAATATATAAATGCAATTCCTTTACACCCACATTCTAAAATTGGGCATTTTTATTCTCTTGCTACCTCCATGACATATGGTTTGTTAACATCTTCATCTGCTGCAGATTGCAAAGCCAAAATGACTTGCTTTGCATCTTTGAGTGCGGTCTGCACTTGTGAGGAAGGATAAACAGCCTAGAAAAAGGAATGTGCAGTACTCAAATCTTAGACGTCAAGTGTGCACAAAATACAAACTTTATCTGAAGTGGTGCGAGTAGAGGTTCTACCTTGCAGCGTCAGAGACCCGGGTTCGATGATGACTAAGGGTTATGTCTGCATGGAGTTGCTATGTTCTCTCTGTGACTGGGTGGTTTTCTCTGGATGCTCCAGTTTCCTCCCACACTCCAATGAGGTACCAGTTTGTAGGTTTAAGAAAGAACTGCAGATGCTGGTAAAATCAAAGGTAGACACAAAATGCTGGAGAAACTCAGCAGGTGAGGCAACATCTATGCAGAGAAGTAATTGGCGATATTTCGGGTCGAGATCCTTCTTCAGACTGATGTCAGGGAAGGGGGTAGGACAAAGAAAGAATGTAGGCGGAGTCGGTGGGACAAGTGGGAGAACCTGGAAGGGGAAAGGGATAGAGAGGGAGAGCAAGGGCTCCCTGAAGTTGAAGAAGTCAATGTTCATATTCCTATTGGTGTAAATCATCCAAGCGAAATATGAGGTGCTGTTCCTCCTATTTGCGCTGGGCCTCTGACAATGGAGGAGGCCCAGGACAGAAAAGTCAGATTGGGAATGGGAGGGGGAGTAGATGTAGAGCTCTTCCTCCGTCGCCTCCGCCTCCGTGCCTTTTTCTATGGGGAGGAGTCCTCACCACCCTATGATGACCCCTTCTCCTGTCTCCAACATACCTCCTCTTCTTGGACTCCCCTGGTTGGTTCTCTACCCCCTTTATACCTTTTCATATCCAACTACCTGCGGAATATCAACCACCTCAAATTTTCCACTCCCCATACCTTCTCTAACCTTGCCTCCCATGAATGTACAGCCCTCCGCTCACTCTGCAGCAAACCCGACTTGGTAATCAAATCTGCTGACATGGGAGGTGCCGTGGTAGACTGGCGCGCTGACCTGTACTGGACTGAAGCCAGGCGACAACTCTCAGACACCTCCTCCTACATATCCTTGGACCATGACCCCAAAGATGAGCACCAGTCCGTAATATCACACACCATTACTGATTTCATCACTTCCGGCCCTCTGCCCCCTGAAGCCTCCAACCTTATCGTTCCCCAGTCCCACATGGCCCGATTTTATCTTCTACCCAAAATCCACAAACAGAACTGTCCTGGCAGAACCATTGTTTCTCCTTGTTCATGCCCTACCGAATTAATTTCCACATACCTCAACTCTGGTATACCCTGGTCCAATCCCTCCCTACCTATGTCCAAGAAACCTCACATGCTCTTCGTCTCTTCAATGACTTCCGTTTTCCAGGCCCCCACTCCCTCATCTTTACTACGAATGTCCAGTCAGGAGGGTCTTAATGTCCTCTGTTTCATCCACGACTGCAGAACGAGACAATTTCCGTCCACCAATACTCTCTTCTGCCTAGCAAAGCTGTGGGCATTCACATGGGCACTAGCTATGCCTACCTCTTTATGGGGTATGTCGAACAATCACTGTTCCAGGCGTACACTGGCCCAATACCTGAACTCTACCTCCGCTACATTGACAACTGCATTGGTGCTACCTCCAGCACCCATGCAGAACTCACTGACTTCATCAACTTCATCACTAATTTCCATCCTACACTTAAATTCACTTGGACCATCTCCCGACCATTTCTAGATCTCACCTTCTCCATTACAGGAAAAAGACTATTGACCGACATATACTACAAACCTACTGACTCCCACAGCTATCTAAACTACACTTCTTCCCGCCCTTCTTCTTGTAAAGACTCTATCCCCTACTACAAATTCCTCCGTCTACGCCGCATCTGCTCCCAGGACGAGCTTTTCCACACTAGGGCATTGGAGATGGCCTCGTTCTTTAGGGAACGGGGATTCCCGTCTTCCATTATGGATGAGGTGCTTGCTAGGGTCTCCTCGATTTCCCGCAGCTCCGCTCTTGCTCCCCCTCCCCCTCTCATATCAAGGACAGAGTCCCTTTTGTCCTCACCTTCCACCCCATCAGTTGTCGCATACAGCACATAATCCTCCAACATTTTCGCCACCTCCAAAGGGTTTTCACTACTGGCCATATCTTCCCATCTCCACCTATTTCTGCTTTCTGCAGAGACCATTCCCTCAGTAACTCCCTGGTCAACTCGTCCCTTCCCACTCAAACCACCCATCCCCAGGTGCTTTCCCCAGCAACCGCAGGAGTTGCAACACCTGTCCCTTTACCTCCCCACCTCGACTCCATCCAAGGACCCAAACAGTCTTTCCAGGTGAGGCAGAGGTTCACTTGCACCTCTTCTAACCTCATCTACTGCATCCGCTGTTCCAGGAGTCAACCTCTCTACATCGGCGAGACCAAGCGCAGGCTCGGCGATCGGTTTGCTGAACCCCTCTGCTCATTCCGCCTTAACCTAGTTGATCTCCCGATGGCTCAGCACTTCAACTCCCCCTCCCATTCCCAATCTCACCTTTCTGTCCTGGGCCTCTTCCATTGTCAGAGTGAGGCCCAATGCAAATTGGAGGAACAGCACCTCATATTTCGCTTGGGGAATGTAATGCATCATTCCAATAAGAAACTAATCAGATATTTCTCCTTGGTAAAATAGTGAAAAATATTGAAACAGAATATTGACATAGTTCTGCTTTCATTAATTAATTGGTAATTCCAATTAATTACCAACCAGTGCTAACTGGGCCTTCAAAAGCTACAAGCTCAAACAAGATCCTTTTTTTATCCTTCTTCGTGTTAAAATTGAGCTAATTGCCAGGTGAGTTTGTTTCTGGTCCCCGATTAACCTTGTAAAGTCCATAATTAAAATAAAATTAGATTTCTTACTTTTTTTTTGCTCTCAATTGAGATGGAAGCAATATTTTACCATCTCCACATGAGCAAAGTGAGAAAGATCCTCTGCTGAAAGGGCAAACAGAAGGCATTTGCCTGCAAGTATTAATATTATGATCAAACCTGAAGAGCTTTTCCACCTAACTTGACAGTAAACTTTGACTACCTTTTTCTGCTTGCCTCTAGACAACTTGGCTCACTGTCCTTCTTTCATCTCTGTCCTTCCAGCATGTGCCTCATCCCCGACTTCATTGGTAAGACTGTCTTCTGCTTTCCAATGTGTAGGGAGATGCTGGTTTAAACTTAAGACAGACACAAAATGCTGGAGTAACTCAGCGGATCAGGAAGCATCTCTGGAGAAAATAAATAGGTGACGTTTTGCGTCGAGGCCCGTCTACATCCCCATCTATTTGTTTTTTCTTTTTGTCACTTTCCTTTTTGCTCAATGTTATGTTTTTTTTGCATCTGCAAAATGTCTATTATTGCAATTCTACATTAAGGACACTATATATAGGCACAAATATCCATATGAATGCCATTACTCTCTATTTGTTTAGTTGTCTTTCAAACGGCTTCTATTTGGAAAAAACAACTGCGAGGAAGAAAAAAAAGTGGCTTCCCTGGAGCTCAGTTTAATTGGATACCAAATAAAAATATGCATGGTAGATTTTTGTATAAAGGTCAACAGTTTTGTCTGTTAATTAATACTTTTACAATGTATTATGGGCAGTAATACTTACAGTGATCTAGTTAAAAGGTTGAAAAAGCAACATGACATGGCATTAGATAAAATGTCAATATTTGCCCTTGCAATTCACTGAAAAATATTGTACTATATGCTAATATTTAGTCCATAATTATCAAAGTATCACCATTGTTCTACATAAGTAATGTAGATCCTCTGGTGAGTTCTCATGTAGAACAATGGTGATATTTTGATAATTATATTAAAAATATGTAATCAGGATCGAATTTGACAAAATACACCCATCTCAACGCTTTCTTAAGATAAACACAGAAAGCTGGAGTAACTCAACGGGACAGACAGCATCTCAGGAGAAAAGGAATAGGTGATGTTTCGGGTTGAGATCTTTCTTCATCGCGTTTTCAACGCTTTCTTATACTATCTTTCACACCGCTCTCCATGACAGAAACATAGATATTTGTTCCTTAATCCTAATGGGTACTTAAATGGATTTTATCGGCCACAAAGCCCTCAAACTTCATTGATTGATTTTCCTTATATTTTAGTTGAAACTTGGACCCTTAATGATGCCCCTAAACTTGTGCCCTGACATAAACAACCCATGAACGTGATTACAATATTGCATTATTACTTTAGCATTATTATTAGAGCAACAATGCAATATTTTTAACATGCCAGGGTTGTTTACAATGCGTTGTGGCACGCTTTTTTTTGCGTGTTAATGGAAGAGCTTGGTGGCACAGTGGTGCAGCGAAAGAGTTGCTGCCTTACAGCGCCAGAGACCCAGGTACAATCCTGACCATGGGTGCTGTCTTTACGGAGGTCAGAAGGAGAACGTACAAACTCCGTAAAGACAGCACCCATGGTCAGGATTGGCTTCAGTAAAATTGTGAAAATTGTCTTGAGTGTGTAGGATAATATTAGTGAACAGTCTGATTTCTGGTCGGCGTGGACTAATAGGCCGTAGACAATGTTTCCTCGATATATCTCTAAAAAGTCTAAAAAGTAAAGGTTGCACCTTAGTTGTCATTTGCTTCCTGAACATAAACAGCAGAGTTGTACATGAAAACTGCTTATCTGTGATTGATATTCCTCAAGTTAAATGTGTAGGAAAGAACTGCATATGCTGATTTAAACCGAAGATAGACACAAAATGCTGGAGTAACTCAGCGTGACAGGCAGCATCTCTTGAGAGAAGGAATGGGTGACGTTTCGGGTCGAGACCCTTCTTTCTGAAGAAATGTAACCCATTCCTTCTCTCCAGAGATGCTGCCTGTCCCACTGAGTTACTCCAGCATTTGTGTCGATCTTCCTCAAGTTAAAATTGTGCACGCAAAAAAAAAACATCAATTGAAGCAAAAGTGAAAATTTTGCATTGAATTCCAGCCTGTTCATTTGAATTATTTGTTCATTAGCATTGTAATTTGTGTGATATTAACAAAATAGAAACAAGACATATGATTTTTTGCCAGATGGCTTTTCACTTCATTTAGTCTTAGTCATACAAGTTTAGCTTAGTTCAGTATTGTCACATGTGCCAAGGTACAGTAAAAAACCTTTGTTTGCATGCTATCCAGTCAAAGAAAGACTCGACGTGAATACAATTAAGCTGTCCACAGTGCACAGATAAAGGATAAAGGGCACAGCATATAGTGCAAGATATAACATTGAAGGCCAAGATAATACATTGCATCTGGGTAACTTTTAACTTTCAGGACCAGCTTCCTTGAAATCAACTGTCTTACCCATTTCATATTTTTGATAGGCAAGCATGAAATGGAAGGAACAATCAAGTTCCGTGGTGTTTGCAAAAGATTAGGGCATCACAAAGCATTTAGCAGCCCATTCAGTACATTAGGAATACGCTGGACACATTGCAACATGTCCAGACTAAAAACATTTTTGGGCATAGCAACCTCCAGCAAACAGAAATGTAACAAAAGATGAGAGAATCTCTGGAGCAGGGTTTTTAATTCAGTTACATTTGGTTTAGTTCAGAGACACAGCGAGGAAACAATCCCTTTGACCCACTGAGTCCACGCTGACCAGCAATACTCGCAGAGTTACACAATCCTACACACATTAGGGAGATTTTACAACTATACCAAGCCAATTAACCTACAAACCTATACACCTTTGGAGCATGGGAGGAAACCGGAGAACCCACACAGGTCATGGGGAGAATGTACACACTCCGTAGAGACAGCAGCTGTAATCAGGATCGATCCTGGGTCTCTGGCGCTGTAGGCAGCAACTCTACCACTGCACCACAGTGCTTTGTAACATTGATTATCACTTTCATTTTTGCTGTAAAGATGCCCAATGATGCTCTCTATTGATTGTCAATAAACATCTGGATTTCCTTTACTGCAGGCAATATCTCAAAACTAGCTTGTTATGTTATTTCAGATGCATGTGAATATAGACTGTTGTTTCAAGCTGACTTCTCTACTGGTCTGGCCTCGGGTGAAATTAGAAGCACTTAATCCATCCATTATTGCATTGTTGCCTCACTAAGCTCTTGACTGATATTTTATCAGTATGTTTAGGCACCCATTATTGCACTTCAACACTTCACTCTGCCTCAGCAAGGCCACCAGCATAATCAAGGATGTATCTAACTCCTTAACGGTCACCCCCTCTTCATTGGAGACCCTCGAACTACCTTTAATTCTACTTTACTGCACTTTATCTTGCACTATTCATTATTCCTTTTATCCCGTCTCTGTGCACTGTGGACAGATTGATTGTAATCATGTATAGTCTTTCCGCACTTACCAATAAAGCTTTTCACTAGCTCGGTACTCGTGACAATAAACTAAACTAAACTAATGTTGCATTAGTTTGTGATTAAATTGATCACCTATGTATCATTGTGCACGCATGCAATAGTCTGAGACGAACCTCAAATGAAACAGACATGCATGTTAGAGTTCCCCATGACAGGAATTCCAGTGGAATATGGTCTCATATTTCTAAATTTTGGTGAATAGTAATATAGGAAGAAATATGGTCTCATATTTCTAAATTTTGGTGATAGTAATATAGGAAGAAATAAATCTTCCTCTGCTATTTCGACTTGATTCAACCTTTCTCAGATTTCTTTACAAATTTAAAAAGTTGGTTTCCTACAGGAGCACTTCACATGACTTTAGACTTTAGGCTTCAGAGATACAGCGCAAAAACAGGCCCTTCCGGCATCGAGGCCATGCCGACCAGTGATCGCCCCATACACTAACATTACCCGACACACTAGGGGCTACTTACAATTTCACCAAAGCCAATTAACTTACAAATCTGTACATCATTGGAGTGTGGGAGGAAACCGGAGCACCCGGAGAAAATCTATGGGTTCATGGAGAGAACGTACAAACTCCATACAGACAGTACCCATAGTCAGGATCAAACCTAGGTCTCTGGTACTCTAAGGCAACTCTACCGCTGTGCCACTGTGCTGCCTTGATATAAGTTTTCTCAGATTTCTTTGCAAATGAAAAAGTGAGTTTCCCACAGAAGCATTTCACATGCAAGTTAAATTTATGTCTCTGTAGCTTTAGAGATGGTTCTCTTTAGTATCAACACCAGAATGCTGATGGTTCAGAGATTAGAGTTTGGCTGAGGATCCTCAGAAGCGAATGAGAACGATTATAAAGCAAGGTCTCTTCTGGCCTCATGCAGATATAAAAGATGGTGCTATTTGAGAAGTAAGCTGAGTAGTTATGCCGTGCACCTCCCTGTTTATTGATAGACTGTAACAAGTAATTCATCTCAGATTCAGATTAGTTTATTGTCACATATGCCAGGGTGAAATGAAGTTTCTCGTTCGCACGAAGCTCAGAGAGACAACAGCACGTGGTAGTGAGAGATGCAACAATAAATACAACAATGAATGCAAAACTGCACAATGGTGCAGCGATGTGCAAATATATGAAATACTACATGCAATGATGAAATAACCAAATGAGGTAGAGTTAAGATGAAGAGTATGTAAGAGCAAGACTATCGCAACTTTTAAGAAGCATTTAGACAGTTACATGCGCAGGATTGCTTTGGCAAGATATAGGGCCAATGAGGACTAGTATAGAAGGGGCATTTTGGTCAGCATGGACAAGTTGGGCCAAAGGGCCTTTTTCTACAGTATATGATTGTGACTATGTGGCAGCACCACCGGGAAAGGGGTGTGAAAGAGGTGACTATGTCAGAAGTCTGATAGCCATGGGAAAAAAGCTGTTCTTTAATCTGGATTTCAATGCATTTAGGCTCCTGTATCTTCTTCCAGAGGATAAAAGAGAGAAAAGAGAATGGTCAGGGTGACAGGCATCCTTGACAATATACTTCCAGCCTTTCTGGTGGGGACACCCAGACCTATACAGATCAGTTAATTGGCTTTGGCCTAACTTCCATGCCGACCAAGTTGGTATTCTGCTCTTATCCTCATGACAAACACCGTAAAGACTAGATGAAGGGAATGACAAGCCAGTGATGGACCGATCTCAGTTCCTCAGTCTCTGCAGGTACATGTGGTCAAGATCAGAGCAGTTGCCACACTAGGCTGAGATTTATTCAACCTAAATAGTTCCTGCAGCAGATCTGTAGAAGATCATTGTGGGTGGCACAGTAGCACAGCAGTCTGTCCTAAAACATCACTTATTCCTTTTATCCAGAGGTGCTGCCTGTCCCATTGAGTTCCTCCAGCATTTTGTGCCAACCTTCTGTTTAAACCAGCATCTGCAGTTCCTTCGTACACAAGTAGTGAAGTCAGTTGCAGATGGAGCAAGGTGAAAGTCCATAAGTTTAGGGGTAAGTTTATTTTGTGTCATGATGTTGAGTCTTAGGTCGGGAACAGATGTCGGGGGTGCGTGCATCAGTGCTCTTGTGGAAATCACACAATTTTGGTGTTTCAAACATCTTTGGGATGTCGGAGGAGGTACAGCAATATTTATAAACATCTTGTGTATCGCTGCAACTCTGCTAAAATTTCTTTGAAGAAGTTAATGCATGTTTTTGGGCTGTGTGCATTGTTATCACCACACTGCGTAGCTCCCACTTCTGTCGCTGGCAGCCTGCCTAAAACTCTATCGACCCAAAACAAAGGAGAGAACAACATTTCTGGACTTTACACCTTTGTCCAGAACAACCATTCTTACTGCCTCATCATTACTGACTGGGCTGGTCTGTTTTTTTGTGGTGTGGGAGGGTTTCTACACCATCTCGACTTTCTGCGGCCTTGAAAGCTGGAGCTGATGAAGCCTCCTTTCTCTCGGCAAGAACAGCAGAGATAAGGGGATTCCCGCAACACAGATAACTGTTCCTGCAGCAACGAAAGAGATTTCTGCTAAGACCAGCTGGGGTTATCTGCGAGAATCCACAGCTCGCCGAGGAACGCCAGAGAGTCGGGATAGCCGGGCTGAAGCGTAGGTGTACAGACACCATGCCGCCAAAAAAAATCCCGCATCTGCTGAGGAGGTTGACGATATTAAGGGATCGCTCGACATGCTGATGGAGGAGGTTTCTATTGTTTGACAACAGCTGGAAACCATCATGAAACTTGTGGAGGAAGTTAAAGCCCTGAGGCTAGAACACTCCGAGAAGGACAAGTGGATTATGTTGCTGGAGAACCGGGTGGCTGATTTGGAGCAGTACACCAGAATGAATGATATAATTGTCACTGGTCTGGAGACGAAACCCCGCTCATATGCACGGGCAGTGACAACGCAGAACGAAGGGGAGACGAGCGAGCAGGATGCTGCATCTGTGGAGCAACAGGTGACGGCATACCTCCCACTCAAAAGGGATTGAGTTGGACAGGGACAACATCGAGGCTTGTCACCAACTCACACGGAGAAGTAAGACGGATAAACCAACAATAATAATTTGGTTTGCTAACAAGGAAGCACAAAACTGAACTGCTGAAACAGGGAGGATGGCTAAAGGGCTCGGATGTGTATTTGAATGAACACCTGACAAAGAAAAATGCTGACATCGCCAGAAAGGCCAGATTCCTGAGAAAGCAGAAGAAAATTCAATCTACATGGACTGCAAACTGCAAAATATTCATCAAGCTGAACGGACCACCAGAACAAGCCAAAGTATTAGTCATTAGGGACCTGGATGAACTGGATAAATACCAAGGTGACCAACCACAACAAGGTAATGGAATACACTTAGTAGTAAATAAAGAATATATAAAATAAAAACCACAACCATGATAATTCCTGACAAAAAATATATATCTCTATCAGGACTATAAAGCTTTGCATATACAGAGCGTAACACACATGACATAGAAAATGATATTAATCCGGAAAATAACTTACTTAACAATATCAACAACAGCTGCAGTTATTACACAGATGAGCAATTCAATATAACGATCCAATCAGAACATAATATATCAATTATCCACTTTAATAGCAGAAGTCTATATGCCAACTTCCGCAACATAAAATAATATTTAAGACAGTTCAAGAACCCATTTAACCTTATAGCAATATCAGAAACCTGGATCAGCCCTGAGAAAGGTGTGGACTTTGACATGGATGGCTATGAATTGAATTATATAAACAGATGGAAAAAAAGTGGAGGAGGTGTGGCGGTCTATGTGGATAAAAGACTGAAATATAAGGTGGTGGAAAACATGACAACAGCTGTTGACGATTTGTGGAATGTATGTCAGTAGAAATTTGTATGGAAAAGACCAAAAATGTTATTGTGAGCTGTATATGCAGAGCTCCCAGATCCAGTATTGAAATATTTAAAGATTGGATGGAAAACATGTTTACAAAATCATTACAAAAGATTATGTTCATCTGTGGGGATTACAATATTGACCTGTTGAATCCAAAAAAGCATAAAATGACAGAAGAATTCATCAATACCATGTACAGTATGGGTTTATATATTAAAATAACCAGACCTAGTAGAATTACTTCTCATTGTGCGACATTAATAGACAACATATTCACAAACATTATGGAAAACAATACAGTAAGCGGATTATTATACAGTGACATCAGTGACCATTTACCTGTTTTTATTGTTTATCACTGTAGTTATAGGAAACCTAAGAATACGACTCATTTCAAATACAAAAGGGTGAGAACCAAAGAAAACATAAATGCATTTAAGAATGAATTACTGAAACAGAATTGTATATGAGGTATGTATGTAGTATATGAGGATGAAGATTTCGACAAAGCATATAATGGATTTCTAAATATTTTAAATCACTTTATGACAAAAGCTGTCCTGTGAAACAATATAGTGATAGACAAAAACAAACAAATAGTCCATGGATAACTAAGGGTTTAAAAAATGCCTGCAAAAAGAAAAACACACTATATAGACAATTCATAAAATATCGAACTTCAGAAGCAGAAAATAAATATAAAAAATATAAGAATAAATTAATCAATATTATGAGGATATGTAAGAAAGAATACTATAATAAAATATTAGAGAATAATAAAAACAATATGAAAGGTTTATGAAACGTGCTAAATAGTATTATTAGAAATGGATCAAAAAATACAGGCTACCCTGAGTATTTTATTGAGGAAGACAAGCAATAAATAATATGGATGATGCGGTTAATGGTTTTAACAAATTCTTTGTAAACGTGGGACCAGATTTGGCAGAAATAATTAATGACCCAGGAACAAAAGAAGAGGCGGATACTGATCTTTGGGATAGAAATACCAGCTCTATCTTCCTTAGAGCAGTCGAAGGAAAAGAAATCATAGACACTGTAAGAAAATGTAAAAACAAATCCTCTACTGATTGGAATGAGATCAATATAATTATAATAAAAAATGTTATTGAAGAAATTGCAGAACCATTAACTCATATCTGTAACTTTTCTTTTCAATCCGGTAAATTTCCAAACAAAATGAAAATAGCAAAAGTAATACCATTATATAAAACTGGGGATAGACACCATTTCACAAATTACAGGCCTGTTTCTTTACTCTCCCAATTCTCCAAGATCCTTGAAAAACTTTTTACAGAAAGACTTGACAATTTAATTGAAAAACATAAGCTTTTGGTCGACAGTCAATGTGGATTCCGGACAGACAGATCAACATCTATGGCACTAATGGAACTAATTGAGGAAATCCCAAATTGCATAGAAAATAAAAAACTTGCAGTGGGAATATTCATAGACTTAAAAAAAGTTTTCCACATCTTTCCACATGTCTCTCCTATTTGCGATAAATGTCAGCATCTAGAGGCTAACTTAACACATACTTTTACAAATTGTATAAAGATTAAAGATTTCTGGATTGAGATTTTTAGAATAACTTCTGAAGTTATTAATACTAAACTGGATCCGGACTCAAAACTAATAATACTTGGAATATCAGAACAACATTTAACACTTACAACAAGCCAAAGAAATTTCCTAGATTACAGTATAATAATCAGGAAGAAATTAATAATAAAATTTTGGAAAGGCTCTATAACCCCCACAATTAAAATGTGGATTATGGAAATGTCAGAGACCCTACACCTGGAAAGAATCAGATTTGCCTTAATGGGCAAACAAGAACTCTTTGTTAGAACATGGTCTTCTTTCATCGATTACTTAAAAGGGTAGATTGGTTCGGTAGGGGGACCTAACTGAAACTTGGACTCAGGATCAGATGAAAAGATATACTCTATATTCCTTGATCTTATCTCCAATGATGTATTAATGGTAAATTATTCCATTCCTTATGATTTTTTTTTTTGATTTTTCTTTTTTTCTCTTTTTTTCTCTCTCTTTTTTTATTACTCTTAATCTATTTGATGAAGAATGATTCAATTGATAATATTAATAATGTATGATTGATGTACACGAAATACTTATACCATAATATGTGTTTGCCAATTTATTGCTTACCTCGAATAAAAAAAAAATAAAAAAAAAAAAAAATTTAATCGATATGATTATAATAAAAAACATTATTGAAGAAATTGCAGAACCATTAACTCATATCTGTAACTTGACTTTTCAATCCGGTAAATTTCCAAACAAAATGAAAATAGCAAAAGTAATACCATTATATAAAACTGGGGATAGACACCATTTCACAAATTACAGGCCTGTTTCTTTACTCTCCCAATTCTCCAAGATCCTTGAAAAACCTTTTACAGAAGGACTTGACAATTTCATTGAAAAACATAAGCTTTTGGTTGACAGTCAATATGGATTCCGGACAGACAGATCAACATCTATGGCACTAATGGAACTAATTGAGGAAATCACAAATTGCATAGATAATGAAAAAATAGCACTGGGAATATTCATAGACTTAAAAAAAGCATTTGATACCATAAATCACGACATTTTACTCATGAAACTGGATAGGTATGGCATCAGAGGGGTTGGATTGGATTGGGTGAGAAGCTATTTAAGAAACAGGCAACAATTTGTAGAAACAGGTGAACATAAATCAACTTACATGAACATAACTTGTGGAGTACCTCAAGGGTCTGTGTTTGGGCCAAAGCTTTTCATAATATACACTAACGACATATGCAGAGTATCAAATATACTGAAATTTATTATATTTGCCGATGATACAAATATTTTTTGTTCCGGTGACAATTTGAAGCAGCTTTTGGAAGTCATCACATCAGAAATTAATAAATTAAAACAGTGGTTTGATGTCAACAAATTGTCTATAAATTTAAGCAAAACAAAGATTATGCTATTTGGAAAACATAAAACAAACCCTCAAGTACAATTGAAAATGGATAACAAAAGTATAGAAAGAGTATATGAAAATAAATTTCTTGGTGTGACCTTAGACCACAAAATCTGCTGGAAACCACATATAAACCACGTCAAAGCAAAACTGGCAAAGTCTATAGCAATATTGGGAAAATCAAGACACATTCTGGACCACAAATTATTACATACTCTGTTTAATACACTCATATTGCCATATCTGAGTTACTGTGTGGAGATATGGGGTAACACCTACAACACCACCTTACACCTATTATGTACATTACAAAAAAGAGCAATAAGAATTATCAATAACGCTGGATATCTTGAACATACCAATTTATTATTCTTAAAGTCACATACACTGAAGTTCACCGATCTGGTTAAATTTAAGACTGCACAATCATGTACAAAGCAAGAAATAATTTACTTCCAGGGAATATACAAAAACTGTTTATGGAAAGACAGGGTGGGTATAATTTGAGAACATAATAAAAAAAACTCAATGTCAGAACAACTCTTAAAAGTATGTGCATAGCAATCTGTGGGGTGAATTTGTGGTATGGTCTGGAACAGGAGATAAAACTTAGCACAAACATAATTCAGTTTTAAAAGATGTACAAAAACACTTTTTTAAAAGGATATTGGGATGAGGATAGGTGATTGTGAGTGGGATATTTGTTATACTGATTGTATTGGGAAGGGTGATTATGGGGTGATGGGTTGTCTATATGACTAAGAGATACTGTATAGTATATGCGGGTTTTTTTCTTTTCTTTTTTTCTTTTTTTCTCTCTTTTTTGTATGGCTTTGTAAATATTTGATTAGTGTATAAATGTAAATATTTTGGTGTACATATAACTGCTGGTGTACATATAGTGTACATATAGGTGCTAAATTTTTATAAGATAATTATAAGCAGTTGAATAACGGGTGGGAATTAATAAGCTTTGGCTTATTTATTCCTGCTCCTTTTCAGACACATACGATTTAATTTACTTATAGATACTGTTTATGACACTTTATAAATATTCTTGTTTTGTTTTTTGTATGGTGGTTTCACACTTGCTTTTTATTCTTTTATTCTGTTCAAAATAAAGAATTAAATAAAATAAAATAAATAAAGTCTGAGCTACAGTCAATGACCAACATACAGACATAGGTGTTCATATTGTCAAGGTAATCCAGAACCTGTGCATATACCTATAAACCTATAAGGTGCTGTATTGTCTCTCTTGGCTGTTGCATTGATATGGTTGGTCCACAACAGATCATTGGTAACATTAGTATCAAGGAACTTGAAGCTCTCAACCATTTCCACTTTGGCACTATTGATGTTGATTGAGGCTTGCACTCCACCACGCTTCCTGAAGTCAATAACGAGCTCCTTCCTCCCTCTGACATTGAGGGAGACATTATTTTCCTGACACCGTGTTACTGAGTTCTCCATCTCCTGACCCATACCAGTTTGCTTACAGGCCAAACCACTCCACAGAGGACGCTATATCCTTCGTACTCCATCTGAGCCTGGAACATCTAGAGGAGAAGAACACTTATGTGCGAATGCTGTTCGTGGACTTTAGTTCAGCATTCAACACAATCATCCCTCAGCACCTGATAAGCAAACTGGGTCCATTGGGCCTCAGCACCCCCATGTGTAACTTGCTACTGGACTTCCTCACTGACAGACCCCAGTTAGTGAGGATTGGAAACAACACCTCTAACATCATCTCTCTGAGCACCGGCTCCCCTCAGGGCTGTGTCCTGAGTCCACTGCTGTTTACCCTGATGACCCACGACTGTTGTCCCAGGTTTAGTACAAACCACATCATGAAGTACGCAGATGACACAACAGTGGTGGGCCTCATCCGGGACGACAATGAGCTGGCTTACAGGGAGGAGGTGAAACTGGTGGACTGGTGCAATACGAACAACCTGATCCTGAATGTTGAAAAAACAAAGGAGGTCATCGTCGACTTCAGGAAAAACCAGCACAGTCCCACACCACTTCACATCATTGACAGCGATGTGGAGTTGGTCAGTAGCACTAAGTTCCTGGGGTTGCAGATCACTAACAGTCTGACCTGGTCAAATAACATCACATCAATAGTTAAGAGAGCGCAGCAGCGGTTGCACTTTCTGCGCCGGATGAGAAGAGCTCACCTCCCCCATCCCGTCCTCACCACTTTCTACAGGGGCACCATAGAGAGTATTTTGACCAGCTGTATCTCTGTCTGGTTTGGGGACTGTAAAGCCTCCGACTGGAAGTCCGTGCAGAGAGTGGTGAGGACGGCTGAAAAAATCATCGGGACTTCTCTCCCCTCAATTGGGGATATTGTGAACAAACGTTGCGTGTCTAAGACCAGCAGTATTATAAAGGACCTCACACATCTCCATCACGGACTGTTCACTCTGCTGCCCTCGGACAAAACATATCGTAGCATAAGGAGCAGAACATCAAGGATCTGCAACAGCTTCTTCCCACGAGCCATCAGACTCCTGAATGCCATGTAATAGGCTGCCACCATTGTCTATTTTATCCTTTTATCCATTTTATCCTTCTGTTTATTATCGTGTTGCACAGGGAGCCAAATGCAATGGGATTTCGTTTGGAATTGCATATATCGATGTATTTCTAAATGACAATAAAGTTTGTTTGATTTGATGATTGATTGATCTCCTTCCTGTACACCATCTCGTCATTGTTCATGGTGGCCCACCAGAGTGGTGTCACCTGCTTACGTGTACACATAGAAACATAGAAAATAGGTGCAGGAGTAGGCCATTCAATATGATCATGGCTGATCATCCAAAATCAGTACCCGCTTTCTGCTTTCTCCCCATATCCCTTGATTCCATTAGACCTAAGAGCTATGTCTAACTCTCTCTTGAAAACATCCAGTGAATTGGCCTCCACTGCCTTCCGTGGCAGAGAATTCCACAGATGTAGATGGAGTCAGAGCCGGTTTGGCCATAAACCCATGAATAATAGTAAGATTAAATGAGAACTTACCAGTTTGAAGTTTGATCTTTATTTTATGAGGAGTTACGATGAGGGATTACGTGAAGAAGCCCCGCCAGGCGCATGCGCGTCATACTTCAAAGCAGCGGCATGAAAACACAGAAACGATAGTCAAAGTGATATAGTAAGACTCAGAAGACTAGAACTACCAGATGATCTTTGCGATTATGAGGGCCGGGAGCGGAGGGCACGTAATCCCTCATCGTAACTCCTCATAAAATAAAGATCAAACTTCAAACTGGTAAGTTCTCATTTAATCTTACTATTTTACTTCGGAGTCACGTGAGTGACTACGCGAAGATTTCAAAGCTCTGTGATTTCATGCCGTAGATCCATTCCATACGACACACTGCTTCAGTTGACACAGTAGTGAATAAATAATGTACTGAACGTTGCTTTGAATTATCCAATAATCATTTTTAATAATAATAACAAACAAAACAGTAATAACCCCTCTGTCCCAGGGGGGAATTACAAATTAAATTTAGAAAGAAAAAGAAATCAAACCGAACCCAAAACAGCATGCCGAAAACCTTGCACTGTCAGGACAGGTTTATCATAAAATATGGAGAAGGTCGCCTCCTTAGACCATCCTGTGAGGATTTGATCTAGAGGCACATCCTGTGTCTTCGCTGCGGATGTTGATGCCGCCCTGGTGGAGTGTGATTTAAACACATGAGTGTCAACTCCAGCACAATCCAAAACCTGTTTTAACCATCTAGAAATAGTTTGTACTGATACCTTTTTATGATTTTTTTTGTGGCTGATGAGCATTGCTGTCTCAGAGCCTCTGTGACTTAGTTACCTCGATATATTGACTCAGGTGCTTGACTACACATAACGTTTGGTCAACGGGGTATGCTTTAAAGCTTACTTTGGTTCCGGCCATTCCTGGCCTGCTTTGTTTGATTATATCATACACATAAAACGTAATGTTATCTGCAGAAGAGTACATGCTATCTAGTCATAGCTTTTGCGATGTTTGAACTTATTGCGCTGATACTAGCGCCATGAGCATAACCACTTTAAGTGTTAATTTCTGAAAAGACAGTGACGTAATTGGAGCCCATTGCCGAAGCAGTGTGAGAACTATACTGACATCCCAGATTTCTGTATATCTAGGCTTAGGAGGGTTCTTGTTAAAGATTCCTCTCATGAATTGGGATACTAACGGATGAGACCCGATAGATTGTTGTTCTGAAAACTGCCCTAAATAGGAGGACAAAGCATTCCGTGCACTATTAATGGCACTATAGCTCAAGTGTTCATCAAAATGCAATGTATCAAGGAACTCCAATACATCCGGTATGTTTGCAGTATGATAAGATATATCTGACTGCAAGCAAAACATCTCCCATTTCTTAATATGAGACACATATTGTTTTTTAGTGCTATCTCTCCAAGCTGCAGTTATCACATCCATTGTCCTACTCGACAGTCCAACCCTTGGAACGGTCTGGTCAGAACCTGCAGATTAACAAATTAATACGATCATGTAATGGATGACTTTCTCCTGTTACTGGATGCACCAACAAATTACTGCAGATGAATGGCTGAGTCATCATTCGCAGCACCAATGGGAACCATGGCTGTGTAGGCCAGTCCGGAACCACCAAAACGCCTGTGGCGGAGTCCTGCTCTATTTTGGTGAGGCATTGCCTAATGAGGCAGAATGGGGGAAAAGCGTGAAAGAACCTCCGTAGCGAGAACCAATGTAGCGAGAATGCATCCACCGCTACTGCTCCTAGATCTGGTTCCCACGAAACATATTTAGGCAACTGGTGTTTTAGCCTGGATGCAAACAGATCAATATCTGGCAAACCATAGCGGCTGACAATCATTTTAAAAACATCAGGATTTAGCATCCATTCTATGTTGTCATTAAATTTCCGTGACCTGTTGTCTGCCACCACATTATCTCTACCGGGTAGGTAAATAGCTGAGACCCAGATATTTCTGGAAATACACCAGTCCCAAATGAGGTTAGCCAGATTATCACATGATCCTGACCTTATTCCTCCCATGTGATTGATATAGGCAACAGCCGTGGTATTGTCAATCTGGAGCTGAACATGTAAATAATTCATTGCTGAACAATAAGCTTTTAATCCATAGAATGCACCCAGCAATTCTAAGTAATTTATACCATGCCTGTGCAGGATTACATCCTCTTGCACACTCCATCTACCACCACAGCTAGACTCGCTGTCTGTGGCTCCCCATCCCAAAGCACTCACATCTGATTGTAAAACCACTGAAGGTTGTTGAACCAAAAAGCTTTTGGTAGTTTGTACAATATTGATAATCCACCATTGTAATTCAGTGATGGCTCTGACTGGCAACTGCATAGGTCTATCAAAATGACCTGCATGGTCTTTAAGTGCTTGTTCTCTAACCCGTTGCAGACTTTGATAGTGCAGGGGTCCAAATTCCACTGCAGGGAAAGCCGCCACCAATTTGCCAATAACACTGGCTACTTCCTAGATGGAGGGGTGTTGTTTTTCAGCCAGACTGGTGCAGACCTCCCTGATTTCCACAGCCTTGGCTGTAGGCAAAGTCACTGGCATATCAAATGAATTAATGACAAAACCCAAAATAATCAATTTTTTGTGATGGCTCTAACTTGGATTTTCTTGGATGGACAAGAAATCCTAACCTCTCAAACAGGTGTTTGGTTGCTGAAACCGAATCCTCAGCTGTCTCCTGAGTGTTGCTTATAATTAAAATATCATCTAGATAAGCCATCACAATGTGATTCTTGGCACAAAGTAGCGCCAGCACTGGTTTTAACAATTTCGTGAACAACCTAGGAGCTGAGGTTAACCCATTGGGTAATGCCTTAAATTGCCACAGGTGTCCCATCCAACTAAATTTCAAGTATCTTTGGTACTGATGATGAATTGGTACTGAATAATATGCATCTTTCGGATCTATGGTTGCCATATAACAACCTTCTGATAACAGCTGTTTAGCAATATTGAAGGTGTCCATTTTAAAATGCCTATACTGGACATAGGAATTTAACTGGGTTAGATCCAGAATGACTCGACATCCACCATCTTTTTTCTGTCTGGGGAATATATTGGACACAAATTGTTGAGGATGGTATGTCGTCCTCTCAATTACCCCTTTTTGGAACAAAACCGCAATTTCTTAATTTACCTGCTGAGTTTCTGGTCCAGAAAAAAACAATACCCGACTAAGCATATTTTGTGCAGGTGGATGAATTCCTGACATAAACTCTATTGGAGACACTGAGATAGTGTCCAATATAAACAGATCAGATGTTATGAAGCACCATTCACCATAAAATAACTGTAACCTAACCCCAACCGGAGGTTTTAAAGAAGGAACTGCAGATGCTGGAGAATCGAGGGTACACAAAAAGCTGGAGAAACTCAGCGGGTGCAGCAGCATCTAAGGAGCGAAGGAGATAGGCGACGTTTCGGGTCGAGACCCTTCTTCAATCGGAGGTTGTTCCCCAGAAGATTTATCCTGGACTGAATGAATTACCCATACCTCCATAGTCGACCTTGGAGTTCTCGTCCTTCTCGTTATACTGGGGTTGTAGTTGGCGTATACAGATGGGTAATACCACCATCCCACTGGCCCCATTCTGCTTGCCCTGCCCCCGGATCTGACCCCCTTCGTGTCAAAAACGACCTGCAAGGTGGCATCCTGGCAGAAGGGACATAAGTCTTCATGAGGCCTATCGTCTTGGCCTCTTCCTCCAGGTCTTTGACTTGTTTGAGCAGGTCCTTCCCAAATAAATAATTTGGCGCTTGAATATTGGTCAACCTGCATAGAGCTGCAAATCGCGGGTTTAGTGTAGGCTTTTGTAGCTATTTTCCGGATACAATTCACCTCGAAATATGCATTACACAGCAGGGCCAACATATCTGCTGTGTGCCAGACATCGGTGCCCCTCGGACCATTTTGCCAAAGGCCATGATGCCTGCTCCCACCAATTTGAGGACCCGCTGGAATCGAATTTCTTGTCCACACATCGTTGCACTCATTTGTGCCCAGAGAGCAGAGTTCACAGTGGGCACTTTGAGCGACGCACAATTCACAGGTGTTATATATCGGGTGGCTGTTTGTTCCATTATAGTGTCTTGTAGCTGGTGAGATGCCATGTAATTGATGGTGGCCGCCAGGTTTTCTTCCATGGCCTCACCAGTATCTTCCGGAATAGCAAAGTTCCTTGCTACATCCGGGACACCTGGAGCATAGCTCATGTGCTTTGGTGTGTGCCCAAAAGCAGTGACACCAACTTCAGGGTCAGACTCCTCCCGCCCTGGCTCTCCCATGTCTTGTTCCAGGGAGGTCTCTTCCAGCCCTAAACAAGTGCTGGAGAGGGTGATTCCAATTGATATTCATAAGCGGTGTAGTCTTCAATGTATGGGCCTCTATGTGAGGCTGCCTGGGGAATCCTAGGGGCATTCGACCCCGATTGGAAAATGTCATGGCTCATTAAAGTTTGGAGCATTTTCTCCAGCTGTTTCCCATACCTTTTTATTAGAAGGAGGGGAGTCTTCCTCTCTATCAGACCCGTCAGATAAGACGGGCCTGAGAGATTTTCTTTTGGCCTTCCTCCCTGGTGGAGTGGCCTCAGTGCCCTGAAGCACTGGCGTTAACGGAGGCAGTTGTGCTGCCGGTAGAACAGCAGCCGGTATCGGAGCCGGCGTTACTGCAGCCGGTATCTCCCGACCCGATCTGCAAGCGGTAACCGCGGGCCCACGCGTTACGCTTCTACTACGGACAAATCTCTTCTCAACACGCTCCATTACCAAAACTTCCAGCTTGCTCACGAGCCAAACTCACGGAGTTTAAATACTCGCAGAAAAAGTTTTAAATTCACTTACCTGCAGGTTTACTACTTAGCTGCTCTCTCCAGCCTGTCGGTGCGCCATGCATCGGACGTAATGATGTGCATGTGCCTGGTGGGGCTTCTTCATGTAGTCACTCACATGACTCCGAAGTAAAATTGGAGACTGAGAACACATTATACCGGGTGATGTGAATTATTGTGCTTGATAATCAGTGGGGGCTCGGAGGGCGAAAGTTCCAGTTTCTATGATGTATCTCCCCATGATTCAGCAGAATAACCAAGGACAATTTACTGGTGTATGTAATTAATACTGGAATAAAGGCAACTTTCGGTCAGTTGCCATTAATAGCTCTCTCGTTAGGCTGATTAGATTGGACCTTTTAAACTTGCTTCAGTTTTCATTCTTCAATTGACTTGCAGAATCCTTGGTACTTAATACCTAACTTGGAAGACATCCAAATGTCAGCACACAATTTGGGACACTGTCTGCTTTTTGAATGATTGGCACTAAGCTCCCATACCAATTACTGACAATAGGAAATATGTAACACTTTATATAACCAGCTAAGGAGGGGAAATTAGGCTGTGAATGTGGGATCCCGGGTACCCTTTATCTGAACATAATGGGTGCTGATTTGATTTTGATTTTATCTATGAGTTGCCTGTGTACAATTGTTAGTGCACCCTGTGTCAACTGCCTTAGTGATGGGGGCAGGAGCACTTGTGATGCTCTCACACACATTAAGCACCCAGAGCTGGCAGATCATCATGTCAGTTCTTGTACATTGTTAATTTTCATAACTTTTTAAGTTTTAGGAGCAGAATTAGGCCATTTGGCTCATCAAATCTGCTCTGCCATTCAATCATGGCTGGTCTAACATACTCTCTCAAACCCATACTCTCTCAAATTCTCCTGCCTTCCCCCATAACCCCTGACACCCATACAAATCAAGAATCTGTCAATCTCTGCCTTAAATATATCCATTGACGGCCTCCACAGCCTTCTGAGACAATGAATTCCACAGATTCACCACCCTCTGACTAAAGAAATTCCTCCTCATCTTTCTAAAAGTATGTCCTATTATTCTGAGGATAAGCCCTTTGGGCCTAGACTCTCCAACTAGTCAAAACATCCTCTCCACATCCACTCTATCCAGGCCTTTCACTATTTGGTGAGTTTCAATGAGGTCCCCCATTATTATTCTAAACTCCAGCAAGTACAGGCCCGGTGCAGTCAAATACTCATCACATGTTAACCCAATCATTTATGGAATCATTCTCGTAAACCCCCTCTGGACACTCTCCAGAGCCAGCACATCCTTCCTCAGATATGGGGCCCAAAGCTGCTCACAGTACTCCAAATGCAGTGCCTTATAAAGCCTCAGTACTACATCCCTGTTTTTCATTCCTCCCTCATCACTTGATCAACATCACATATTTGACTTGAAAGCGCACTCACCTGTATTGCTTAACGGAATCAGGATTTACTTCCAGGATTGTTGGTGAATGATTGAAAGGGGAGTTGATGGTAGATCAGGATGACTTGATCTTTGAAGAGACAGTATCTGGATCTCTAAACCTCAGGCAAACCATGTTGCTGCCAGACATGGGATGCTGCTAGTAATTTGTCTCATACTTCAATGTGACAGGGAAAACAAGGAGAGTGCAGAAGAAGCAAGGATTTTGCCAGGACATGAGGACATGCACTATCAGTAGAGGTTGGGCAGACTAGGACTTTATTCCTTGGAGCACAGGAGGCTGATGGATGATCTTGTAGAGGTGTGTAAAATCATGTGGGAAATGCACAGTCTTTTACCCAGGGTAGGGAAGTCAAGAACCAGGGGACATAGGTTTAAGGTGAGAAGGGAAAGATTTAACAGAGCTCAGGCCCCTTCCTGTAGCAAGATGACCAAAACTGAACACGATACGCCAAATGCGGCCTCTCCAATGTGTACAATTGTAACATAACGTCCCAACTTCTATACTTAATACACTGACTGATAAAGGTCAATATCGCAAAAGCCACTTTACCACCCTATCTACATGTGATCCCACTTTCAAGGAACTATGGATGTATCTGCACCCCTAGATCCCTCTGCTCTACAATACTTCCCAGGGCCTTGTCATTCACTGTGAAGGTCCTGCCTTAGTTTGACTTCCCAAAATACAATACCCTGCACTAATCTGCATTAAACTCCATTAGTCATCTCTCAGCCCACTTACACAGCCGATCAAGATCCTGCTGTAAATGTTGATAAACATCTTCACTGTCTACAATACTATCTTATAACTTACTAATGCACTGAGATGGGAATGTTGTGGTGCAATCAATGGAAGATCAGATTTGATGATGTATTGCCCGACTAACTATGCACAAGGTCACAACTTTTTTAGACTGTGCATCTGTATCGCTGAGGCCTAGCTCATGATGTTCACTCTCACTCTACATCCAATGGAGCTCCTGACTCTTTGCCCTCCATTCACCCTCAACCCCTAAGATCTCCAGAGCTGGACTGGAAGATCTGAATAACTGAAAACACCCATGTTTTGTCATGTTTTTCAGCAAGTTGCTACACCAAAGCCACAAATCACTAGGTGCAGGCCAACTACAAGCCAACATCGACTGCCTTGACCTGTGCAAACCACTCGCAGAATTTGACCCAGTGGTTTTACGAGTGGCAGCCTAGTGGTATGAGTTGGCCACTGTAGTCACCGTTGGAATACCCAAGTTTGATGTTAACCTTCATCTGGTTAATCAAGCATGGATTGATCCTGCATCACACTCTCAATACCATGGTATCCAATTTAATCCATAAGGTTTTCTACAGTAACTATTCCAGCAATGATTTATTGGGATCATAGAACACTGAGCATAAACCTGAAAAAAAAACAAGCAGGAAGGTAATTTTGTTACGATCAATCTATGTCCTGGTGCATTTTAGCAGATCATGAATTCACTAGTATTGGGAATATTATGTTTATGTTTACGTTTTTTTTAAACTTTTTTTAAAATTAGAAGTAAATACATAATAAAAAGCATTTTGTTTATTATAGTCATACATTATTAACATTATTTATATTAACCAATTGTATAGTAATTGTACTTCTATATATTTTTTTAATTTTTATATAGATAGAAAGCAGTAGAGAGGGGGAAAGGAAAAAACAAAACAAAAGAAGAATGGAGTATTCAACTGATTATGCATCATTGGAGATACAGTGGCTTGCAAAAGTTTTCATATCCCTTGAACTTTTCCACATTTTGTCTCGTTACAACCACAAACGTAAATGTATTTTATTGGGATTTTATGTGATAGACCAACACAAAGTGGTGCATGATTGTGAAGTGGAAGGAAAATGATACATGGTTTCCAAATTTTATTACAAATAAAAAACTGAAAAGTGTGGCGTGCAAAAGTATTCAGCCCCCCTGAGTCAATACTTTGTAGAACCACCTTTCACTGCAATTACAGCTGCAAATCTTTTGGGGTATGTCTCTACCAGCTTTGCACATCTAGAGACTGACATTTTTGCCCATTCTTCTTTGCAAAATAGCTCAAGCTCAGTCAGATTGGATGGAGAGCACCTGTGAACAGCAATTGTCAAGCCTTGCCAGAGAGTCTCATTTAGGTCATTGGATTTAGGTCTGGACTTTGACTGGGCCATTCTAACACATGAATATGCTTTGATCTAAACCATTCTATTGTAGCTCTGGCTGTATGTTTAGGGTCATTGTCCTGCTGGAAGGTGAACCTCCGCCCCAGTCTCAAGTCTTTTGCAGACTCTAACAGGTTTTCTTCCAAGATTGCCCTGTATTTGGCTCCATCCATCTTCCCATCAACTCTGACCAACTTCCCTGTCCTGCTGAAGAAAAGCATCCCCACAGCATGATGCTGCCACCACCATGTTTCACAGTGGGGATGGTGTGTTCAGGGTGATGTGCGGTGTTAGTTTTCCGCCACACATAGCGTTTTGCATTTAGGCCAAAAACTTCAATTTTGGTCTCATCAGCCCAGAGCACCTTCCTCCACATGTTTGCTGTGTCCCCCACATGGCTTGTGGCAAACTACAAACGGGACTTCTTATGGCTTTGTTTCAACAATGGCTTTCTTCTTGCCACTCTTCCATAAAGGCCCAATTTGTGGAGTACACGACTAATAGTTGTCTTGTGGAGAGATTCTCCCACCTGAGCTGTGGATCTCTTCAGCTCCTCCAGAGTTACCATGGGCCTCTTGGCTGCTTCTCTGATCAATGCTCTCCTTGCCCGGCTTGTCAGTTTAGGTGGACAGCCACGTCTTGGTAAGTTTGCAGTTGTGCCATACTCTTTCCATTTTCGGATGATGGATTGAACAGTGCTCCGTAAGATGTTCAAAGCTTGGGATATTTTTTTATAACCTAACCCTGCTTTAAACTTCTCCACAACTTTATCCCTGACCTGTCTGGTGTGTTCCTTGGGCTTCATGATGCTGTTTATTCACTATTGTTCTCTAACAAACCTCTGAGGCCTTCACAGTACAGCTGTATTTATACTGGGATTAGATTACACACAAGTGGACTCTATTTACTAATTAGGTGACTTCTGAAGGCAATTGGTTGCACAGGATTTTATTTAGGGGTATCAGAGTAAAGGGGGCTGAATACTTTTGCACGCCACACTTTTCAGTTTTTTATTTGTAAAAAAATTTGAAAACCATGTATGAAATCTTTTGCAAGCCACTGTATGTCCGCGGATTATAAAATGTAATTCTTCATCTATTCCTTAATTCAGGTTTCAGTCAGGTTCTCGTGCCGCACCAGTTTGCCCCTTCAAATATTCAATGAATGGGGACCATATTCTTGTAAATAGTTCATGTTTGTCCATTAATCTTAATCTTTCCAAATGTAGGGTCTCCAACATTTCCATATTCCACATTTTAATTGTGGGGGTTATAGGGCCTTTCCAAAATTTTAATATTAATTTTTTCCAAATTATTAAACTATAATCGATAAAGGTTCTTTGGTTCATTGTAAATAATTGATTTTGTCCTAGTATTCCTAATATTATTAATTTTGAATCAGGGACCAATTTGGTATTGACGACTTCCGAAATTATCTTAAAAATATCCGTCCAAAAATTATTAATTTTTATACAGCTTACAAATGTGTGCGTTAGGTTAGCATCTAAGTGTTGACATTTATCACAAATAGGGGAATAGGGATATGTTTATGGTTCTCATTATGTTTAGAGATACAGCGTGGAAATGGGCCCTTCAGCCCACTGTCCACACAAACCAGCGATCCCCGCACATCAAAGTCAAAAAGTCAAAAGTCAAAAGTCAAAAAGTAAAAAAAAAGTCAAAGTCAAAAGAGTTTATTGTCATGTGTCCCTGACAGGACAATGCAATTCTTTCTTTGCTTAGCACAACAGAACATAATAGGCATTGACTACAAAACAGATCAGTGTGTCCATATACCATTATATACCTAAATGCACATATGAATAAATAAATTGATAAAATGCAATAACAGATAAGGGGTATTAATGTTCAGAGTTTTGACCGAGCCAAGAGTAGCTGTTCCTGAACCTGGTCGTTGCAGTCCTCAGGCTCCTGTACCTTCTACCTGAAGGTAGCAGGGAGAAGAGTGTGTGGCCAGGATGGTGTGGGTCCTTGACGATGCTGCCAGTCTTTTTGAAGCAGCGACTGCGATAGATCCCCTCGATGGAAGGGAGGTCAGAGCCGATGATGGACTGGGCAGTGTTTACTACTTTTTGTAGTCTTTTCCTCTCCAGGGCGCTCACGTTGCCGAACCAAGCCATGATGCTACCTGTCAGCATACTCTCTACTGTGCACCTGTAGAAGTTAGAGAGAGTCCTCCTTGACAGACCGACTCTTTGTAATCTTCTCAGGAAGTAGAGGCGCTGATGAGCTATCTTAATAATTGCATCTGTGCTGTCGGATCAGGAAAGATCTTCAGGGATGTGCATGCCCAGGAATTTGAAGCTCTTGACCCTTTTAATCATCGACCCGTTGATATAAACAGGGCTGTGGGTTCCCATCCTACTCCTTCCAAAGTCCACAATCAGTTCCTTGGTTTTGCTGGTGTTGAGGACCAGGTTATTGTGCTGGCACCATATGGACAGTCGCTCGATCTCTCTTCTATACTCCGACACATCCCCATCAGAGATACGTCTCACAACAGTGGTGTCATCAGCGAACTTGATGATGGAGTTCGCACTATGACTGGCTACGCAGTCATGAGTATAGAGTGAGTACAGCAGGGGGCTGTACACGCAGCCTTGAGGTGCTCCCGTGCTGATTGTTATCGAGTCTGACACATTGCCAATAATATGAACAGTCTGTGGTCTGTGAATGAGGAAGTCGAGGATTGCAGAGGGATGTGCAGAGACCCAGTTCTGCGAGTTTGGTAACCAGCTTGGAAGGGATGATTAACCACATTAACGCTTTCCTACACTAGGGACAATTTTTTCATTTATACCAAAGCTAATTGACCTTCAAACCTGTACGTCTTTGGAGCGTGGGAAAAAACCAAAGTTCTCGGAGAATTCCCAGGCAGGTCAAGGAGTGAATGTACAAACTCCATACAGACAACACCCGTAGCCAGGATCGATCCCGGGTATCTGGCAATGTAAACACTCTACTGCTGTGCCTCCGTGCCACACTAATAAATAATCATTTACTGACTATTCTTTGTTTATTATACATTATCTTTACGTTATCTATGAGAATTGTGTTCACTGACCTATTTACTGACCTGTTAAGTAAGAATTTCATTATTCTGTTGTCGGTACATATGACAATTAAATATTCTTCACTCTTGATTTTTGACTCAAATTGCATTATAATTCTTAACACTGAAGCCCCTTGAAACCTTGAGTTACTTGCGAACTCAAATGTTTAAATATATACTAAATTCAGGAAACTTGAATACTATGAATGATAAATAACTAAAACCTCAGCGTACAGCAATGAATGGAAAAGGAACCTATCAGCTATGAAATGAAGGGAATGCTTTCACGCCTGGAAGCAGATTCTTCCTTTAGTACTTTCAGACTAAATCAGCACATTTGACATCATCCTTGAACTCTGACAATACGTTGCTTCATCTTTATCTAAACTGGACGTAATGTACCGACTGTGCACCAGAGAAATGATTTGATATATTCATTCTGGCACGGAAAGAAGGTTAATGCAGGGATTAGCCGTGCTGTGCTATGACACGGGAGAATGAGTAGCCTAATTTTTGTTTCACCAGTGCATCAGGGAATAGCAAAAGGGTTTCATATATATGCAAACAATATAAATAATAAAATAAAATATGAAATGCTCTGGTAAATTTCATTAGAAATCATCTGACTTTGCATATCTGGTGTTATTTGTCTTCAACTCAGAAATTAAGAAAATTAAAATCAACATTTTTGCTAAATTCTGCATGTTTTGCTAAAATAATAAGGAAAAAAAGAGCTGGTGTAGGCCATACCCACTCCCCTACTGCCTCAAGAAGCAATGCCACTACAGTATATAATATCAGAGTAGAACTCGCAACCCATTCCTTGATTTCATTTGAGCCCAAAATCCATCAGTCTGAGTTGAAATGTTTGGCAACCAGGAGATCGGGCCTTTTCCATTGTCAGAGTGAGTCCATATGCAAATTGGAGGAACAGCACCTCATATTTTGCCTGGGCAGCTTACAATCCAGCGGTTTGAATATCGATTTCTCTAATTTCAAGTAACCCCCGCAACCCTCTCTCTCTCTCTGCCAATACCCCACCCTAGCCATCCTGCCAGTTCCACTGTTCGCTTTCCCTATATCCCTATGTTATCACCTCTTCCACAGCCAACATTGGACCATTGTGGGCTTTACATGGTCATCGGTGCTGACTGATTTGTTCTGAACCTTTTCATATCTCCAGTTTCCCTGCTACCTTGACTCTCGGTCTGAAGAAGGGTTTTGACCCAAAATGTCACCTATTCCTTTTCTCCAGAGATGCTGCCTGACCCGCTGAGTTACTCCAGCATCTTGTGTCTATCTTCGGTGTAGACCAGCACCTGCAGTTCCTGCCTGTGCATCAGTCTGCGTATTGGATATGATTATTGACTGTGCATCCATAAATGGAGATGCAGAAGACTGCAGATGCTGGAGTCATGAGAAATCTAAGTGCTGGAGGAAGGGAATGGACAGATGATGTCTCAGGTAGGGACCCTCCATCAGCATATTCCCTCCCCAGATGCTGCCTGGACCCTTGAGTTCCTCAAGCCCTTTGTGCTTTGCTCGACAATTCATTAATGTCCGGTCGATTTTCAACCCTCTCGGTGAAGAAATTTCACCTCTCAAGGGCCTGTCCCACTTACGCGACCTTTACAGGCGACTGCCAGCACCCGTGATAGGTCGCCGAAATTTTCAACATGTTGAAAATTCAACGGCAACCAGAAAGACGCTACGACTCTTTGGAGACCTCTCGTGACCATAGGAGATCTCTCACAACCATACAGGCTGTCGTGAGAGGTCTCCTATAGTCGTGAGAGGTCACCCGCGACATGTCGCCAGGGGTCACCTGTATGGTCGTGAGAGGTCTCCTATGATCGTGAGAGGTCTCCAAAGTGTCGTAGCATCTTTCTGGTTGCCGCTGGAGGTGCTACCTGCCCTTCCACCTATTTTTGTATCACTGCAAACTTCGCTACAAAGCCTTCAATCCCCTCCTCCAAATCATTAATATATAATGTGAAGAGCAGCGGCCCCAGCAACGAGCTCTGTGGAACTCCGTTAGTCACTGACAGCCAACCAGAATAGTCCCCTTTATTGCCACTCTTTGTCTTCTGCCATCCAGCCAAACTGCTATCCATGCTGGTATCTGTCCATTGATACTGTAGGCTCTCTTAGTATCTTCCTTAGCAGCCTCACATGTGGCACCTTATCAAAGGCTTTCTGAATATCTAAGTAAACAACATCTACTGACTCTCCTTTGTCTGTCCTGTTACTTACCTCTTCAAAGAATTCCAGCAAATTTGTCAAGCAAGATCTTCCCTTCAGCTAATTTATCATGAACTAATTACTCCTTTACCTCATCCTTTATAATTGACTCAAACCTTAACATTCACCAGTCAGACTAACCAGCCTGTTGTTCCACACAATTCTGCTTTGCTCCCTTCTTGTGCAGTGGGGTAATATTGGCAAGTATCCAATCATCTGGAACCACTCCTGACTCTAGTGATTCTTGAAATATCACTATCAACTTCTCCACAATCTCTAAAGCCACCTCTTGCAGACCGCTGGGGTGCAGTCCATCCAGTCCAGGTGACCTATCTACCTTCTGCCCTTTCAGCTTCCCAAGCACCTTCTCCCTAGTAATAGCCACTCCACTAACTTCCACCCCCTGACTCTCTTGAATTTCAGGCACGTTGCTGATGTGAAGACTGATATAAAAACTCCTCTGCCATTTCTCTTCTGTAAAGACTGATTCAACTTCTCTGCCATTTCTTTATTCCCCATTATGGCTTCTCCTGTATCATTCTCCAGTGGTCCAACATCCACTCTTGCCTCTCTCTTACTCTTTATATAACTGAAGAAACGCTTGCTATCCTCTTTTATATTATTGGCTAGCTTACCTTCGTATTTCTCATATGGTACCTTATCAAATAGAGTTATTGATTTATAGAGCATGAATGGGGTCTTCTGGACTACAATATCCATGCTGACCATGGTGTCCATTTTCACTAATTACGTTTTAATTTTCCTACATTATCATCAACCCCTACCCCACCCTTACAGATGATACCATCCAGCTATACATTAAGCACAATGTACAATGACCAATTGACCTACTGACTCTGAAAGGTAAATAAACATTTATTTGTTACCCCCCAATTACAGCCTCAACACAACTTAAATTTGTAATTTATAAAACCTTGTCCACATTGTAGTTATCAAGTGCTCTGATAAACTGTGATAGATTCCAGTAATCTCCCTGCTGCTTTCATTAGGCTAACTGACTTAAGGTTCTGAAATAAACTTTCCTTCAATTTCAGTTTTACATTTGCCTTGTAATCCATTGGGATTTATCTAAAACTCTGAAGGATTACACCAATGCATTCTGTATATCTGAATCTGCTTTCTTTCAAGACCCAAGATATCGTTACCATCAGGCCCAGGTGCTGCCTTGGTTTTCGTCCCTTTAGTTATTCCAGTGATTTTCCTCCACTAATATTAAGATGCTACCTCTCATTAAATCCTTCATTCTAAGAATCACTAGTATATTTTTAGGGTCAAGTACCTCTGCTGTTTTCGTACTCACATTTCTCTTTTCTTTTTTCTCTGCCTCTGAAGGACCAAGATTACTTCTGGCATGTCTCTGTTTTGCATACGTAAAACAATGATTCTTTTATTTCTTTCATTTTTATCTTCATGTTCTATTTTTTCCTTATCATTTTTTGCATTAGCCTCTCTTGATCGCCTCACTATTCCTTCTGGCTATATTGTAATTTTTCATCCAGAACTATTTTTCACCACACGACATCCATTGGAGCTCTTTTTCTTCAGGGGATGTTTCTTCCTAAAGAATCATAAATTATTTATTTAACTGATTTTATTTGCTATTGAATTACTCATCTCTTATTGCAATGTGATTGGCTTTGATTAATTTTAAGACCATAGATTTGTACTTAAGCAATTAACACTCAAGTTTGAGCTATTTTTGTTCTTATTATGATCATTCTTCCCCATTGTTCACTTTCTTATATGACTATAAATTAACCCTAACTTTAGAAAGGAAATGAGGAGGAATTTCTTTAGTCAGAAGAATTTACTGCCACAGATGGCTGTGGAGGTCAAGTCAATGGATATTTTCAAGGCGGAGATTGTCAGATTCTTGATTGGTAAGGGTGTCAGGGGTTACAGGGAGAAGGCAGGAGAATGGGGTTGAGAGGGAAAGACAGATCAGCCATGATTGAATGGCAGTGTAGACTTGATGGGCTGAAAGGCATAATCCTGCTCCTGGAACTTATGAAATTTTGAACAAGCACTTGTGAAGTTGTGATGTACATGGCCTTTCCATTTGGTTCTTAATATGTAATAACAGAATGTTTCTCATTTACTCCATGAACCTGTCTGTGTTGCACCTACATCTAAGTTCCTGATTTATGTTCTGAGCAATACACTGATTACTTTTATTGCACCAACCCATTATTTTGCCATTTTGTTATGTTTAAGCCGTCCAATGTGAATCTACATTTTGATTTTCTGCATGAAAAATCTTCCTATTGCCTTTATTTCACTGGATATTACCTCACCTCCTTTTCCAATCACCCCAAAATGTTATAAATGAAGTAACTTTAAAGTCTCAGTTCACAGCCCTGGTCACCCTGCAATCACACGTCATTAATGGTTAATAAATCAAACCTATTTAGATGTATTAAAATAATTATTTCATCTTGAAGGAATAATTATTTCATCTTTTATCCCTTCAGTGCCCTTATTTTTAACATGCTCTTTATTTTTTTCTTTACATGTTTCTGCAAAGATTCTTACCATTGTTAAGCTCTCTGCCCCTTTCTGACTGGGACTGGGATAACATAGCGAAGCTTATGGGTATTTCCAAATATCAAATAGCAATGCACAGAAATTAGCTTGTCATCTTCGCAAATCTCTGTAAACCTCAGTCGAATAAATACAGTGGCACTGCTCCAAATACTTGCTAAGAAATGGCAGCTGCAGATTATAATTTAATCCCTCAGTGAGGAACTGCTAATTAAAGTTTGGTAGAAGATTGTTTAGTAAAGGCTTGATCAAACACTAAAATTATTTTCTTCTAAATCTGGGGCCTCGATATTTTTCGCTGCTGAGGCTTCTGAGGACAAGCACAAAGACTTAATCTTTAAGAAAAAACAGTTTCCAATAATTTATGTCAAAAATAATTTAGAGGGATTTACAAAAGCTCAATTTTCCCTGCAGGTTGTACTGTGTTTTTGGAAGAATCAGTTTTCTTCAATCTTACTACTGAGAAAGGGTTGTCAAATGGGGAGAAGATACTTGAAAATTATTGAACTGCTCATGATACTTTTGATACATTTTAATTACAAGAAATGCTCTTAATTCAAATCTTATTCAAGAGATGCTTGCTAGACAATAACATTTGGGTTAATATTGTTCCTTTCAATTTGTTGCGTTTCTTACCTAGTATATCTATATGAATTTTCAGAGCATTGGCCTCGTGTTAAGTACTCTATTACTTTCTATTGGCTTTGTGATAAATGTAAACATATGAAATGGTTTGAAAATACTGAGAATAATGGTGCATTTCAATGATGAAGAATGAAGGGAAAAAGGCAAGAGAGTTATCTTGGGGTTTAAATTTCATTGCTTCAGAGATTTTATATTCATGCAGAGCCTGTGGAGTGAAAGATCTCAGATCCATCCAGCTCACTGTAACAAATCCTACATCTTATCGGGACACTTGTGAAGGATAAGAAACATATTCTTCGGGAAGCAGAACATTTTTGACGGCGCAGAATCATTGTAGTTATGATTGAGAACTCCCAACGAAACATTGCACTTTGTACTGCAGGTTGTCATAGACTAGCATCAATTTCATGACTTGCAGGCCAAGTAGAATACTAAAGATGTTGGAATCCAGGTTTATGTACGTATATCAGCGTGATACAAAACACTTTTATGGCATGCTCAAAATTGTTTATGGTCTAACTACTTCATGAACAGCACCCATGAGATCATATACTGTAGCCTCTTATATTACAGGGAAGGGTGGAATACTCAATCACCAGCCAGAGTATGTCATTGAGTTATTAATTGGCCATCTGCTTGTGACAAAGATGGAGTTGAAGCTACCTTACAGTCTTCAATTCAAAACCACCTTGATCAACCACCTTAAAGCAAAGAATTTCAAAGGACTCAAAGTGCTGGAGTGACATATGCCCATGGCGCACGGTGGCACAGCAGTCGAGTTGCTGACTTACAGCGCCAGAGACCCGGGTTCGATCCTGACCAGGGGTGCTGTCTGTACAGAGTTTGTACTTTTTTCCCATGACTGCGGGGATTTTCTCCAGGTGCTTCGGTTTCCTCCCACACTCCAAAGATGTACCGATTTGTGGGTTAGTTGGCTTTGGTTAAAAAAAGGGTAAATATTCCCTAGTGTGTAGGATAGTGTTAGTGTGTGGGAAGCACATACTGGGTGGACCTGTTCCCGCACTGTATTTCTAAAAGAACGAAAAATCTCAATGGATCAAGCAGCATTGCTTGAGGACATGGATAGGTGACGTTTCGGGTTGAGACCCTCCTTCAGACTGATTATAAGGGGGGACAGCTGAAGAAAGCTGGAACAGCCAAGAAAGATTGACGAAGGATCCCAACCTGAGACGTCACCTATCCATATTCTTCAGAGATGCTGCCTGACCTGCTGAGTTACTCCAGCACTTTGATGTCCTTTTTGTGGAAAACAGCATCTGCAGTTCCTTGTTTCCACAAAGACATTCAAAGGTCGGTCAATACAGATGGTGAGAAGCACAAAATTGAAATATAGCAACATTGTTGCCGATATCCATTAAGTTACCAAACGTTGAAGATAACAGTCTGAAGAAGGGTCTCGACCCAAAACGTCACCCATTCCTTCTCTCCAGAGATGCTGCCTGCCCATGGAGTTACTCCAGCATTCTGTGTATATCTTCCGTGTAAATTAGCATCTGCAGTTGCTTCTGACAAAAGTTATGAAACGCGCTATTTTGGGACTTTTCATCTTGTCGGGTTCAGAACATGAAAGACAAATTTATTATTACCATTAACAGCTATAATAAAAGCAAAATGGAATGCGCAGATTATTCAGAAACTCTTTTGTTGCTATAGCAGGGAAATCCAAGCTTTGTGTCTTTCGTTCCAATGCTGGATGCAGACAATCCACAAATAGACAGTCCACAAATTGCAGACAAATAGTGGATGAGCCAAGTGTAGTGTTTGCTTCTGTCTGAGTTTAATTTCACATATTCACCATGACTCAAATACAGGGATACTGAGAAGAATAGTAACCTCTTTTTCACTATATTAGACCATAAGACCATAAGACATACTGTACGAGCAGAATTAGGCCATTCTGCCCATCGAGTCAGCTCCACCATTCAATCATGGCTGATCTATGTTTTCCTCTCAAACCCATTCGCCTGCTCTCTCCCCGTAAACCTGGATGCCTTTACTAATTAAGAACCTATCGATCTCCGCTTTAAAATTACCAAACGACTTGGCCTCCACCGGAATCTCTGGCAATAAATCCACAGATTCACTACCTTCTGACTAAATACATTTTTCCTCTTACCCTTTCTAAAGGGACGTTGTTTTATTCTGATGTTATGGATTCTGGTCCGAGACTCTCCCACCAGTGAAAACATCTTCTCCACACCCACTCTATCTAAGCCTTTCACTATTCAGTAAGTTTCAATCCATCGCCTCCGTTGGGGTCTGTGGCAATGAGTTCCACAGATTCACCACCTTTATTAGTAGTATTAGACACATTCATTATAATTGTTTAAGAAGGAACTGCAGATGCCGGAAAATCGAAGGTAGACAAAAATTGTTATTTTAATGAATTAATACTTATAATTATATAAAAACTAATTATAATTGGGAGGCACGGCTCCTGTAATAAAAGCCCTGCAGGTAAGTTTTAAAGCTTATTCCTTTCGTAAATTCTTGTATCAAGCGTGAATGGAACAGAACCTCAGCACGGAAAAGGTAAGACTTGGTGCCTGTGTCAAGAGAAATTCTGAAAGGCCTGTTTTGCAGAACAAAAATTTAAATTGTGATGTTATATCACAGTCTCCTAGTGCCTGGTTTGCACAATGTCTCCCTCTCTGAGGAGGGGAATACGGTGTCAGTTTTGGACTGACACTGCGGAGAGCAAAGGAACTCAACTAGGTGCAGGCAGCATCTGTGGAAACCAAAGGTGGAAACAATATGAAGTAACACACCTGCCAATTGTGCTTATAGCCAGTTATCAAGGATTACATCGGAGGGGGCTCAAAGCCCAGGAGATAAAGCTCCAGAGAATCCTGGTTTACATTGAAGGTCTGTGGATGGGGGTCCCTTGTCTGATGTGCAACAGGATGCCCCTGGCAAACGCACATATTGAAATTAACTGTTTTTGTAAAAATGTCCAACCTGCCCCGAAGTTTGCACTGTGCAGCCAGCAATGTACAGCCACCAAACGGAGAAGATTTGTCCACAAGCAAAGCTTCTTCATCAGCATCCCTAGCTTCCATCAGCAGTAAGAGAACAGAGGTATTTTTTAGGCCAAGGCCCTTGACGAAGATGCGCAGTTCGCGCACATCCATCAGCACTACCCCCCAAACCTTGGGGTGGAAATAGAAACCATACATCCACCGGTAAGCATGGAGATAGTTGGGTCTGGTTCTTTCCGGAACATAGGGTGTGTGGATCATTTACAAGTTGGTGGAAGATTACACTTGTTTTTGAGTGAATGGCATTGGATAACATCAATCCGTTGATACTGCACAGTATACAAGAGTTCCAAATTAAATTCCTTCCCAATTCGTTTCCAACCACACAGCATTCACCAAACCGGACATTTGTTAATTCACAACAGGAAGGTTTGGATATAACCATATAACCATATAACAATTACAGCACGGAAACTGGCCCTCTCGGCCCTTCCAGTCCGTGCCGACCTTGCGGATGTACAAGCTGAAGTTCAATCGTTATGCACAAAAGGGGTAATTGAGAAGTCGAGTCATGAACCTCACCAATTTGTTTCCAATATATTTACAAGACAAAAGAAGGATGGAGGATGCCGAATAATCCTTGATTTAACTCAACTTAACTCGTTTGTGCAGTATAGACATTTCAAAATGAAAAACTTTGTTACTGCCAAACAACTGGTTTCCAAGGGGTGTTATGTGGATCGATCTCAAAGATGCATACTATTCGGTACCCATTCACTGGGATCACCGGAGATATTTGAAGTTTAGCTGGATGGGGCAACTGTGGCAATTTAAAGTGTTGCCTAATGGGTTAACTTCAGCTCCCAGATTATATACAAAATTATTGAAACCAGTACTTGGGCTACTCCATCTCGAGCATATTGTGATGGCATACTTGGATGATATCCTAATCATAGGGAAAACTCTGAAATTAGCTAAATTAGCTGTTTCAGCCACTAAACTCATGTTTGAGAGATTGGGGCTTCTCATCCATCCAGTTAAATCCAAGTTGATACCATCTGGAGTTATTGATTATTTGGGATTTACTATTAACTCTATTCACATGTCTGTGACTCTGCCTTGGGGCAAGAGATTGGAATTAATAGAAGCCCGTAACAATCTTATTGTTAAGGAACAACCTTCTATTCGAGTAGCCAGTATAATTGGCAAATTAGTGGCTGCTTTCCAGCTGCACAGTTTAGTCCTTTGCTTTATCAAAATTTACAATGTGCAAAGGAGCAGGCACTCAAATTCCATGCAGATCACTTCAACAGACCTATGCGAATGCCAGCTGAAGCCATTTCTGAGTTACAATGGTGGATGACTAATATTCAACATTGCTCCAGTAACATTTTGGTCAACAAACCTTCAGTTATATTACAAACTGATGCTAGTGCTTGCTTTAGGATGGGGAGCTACTAATACCATCTCTAGCTGCGGTGGCAGATGGAATGTGCATGAGTCATCAATTCTTCAGTTACATGGTATTAACTACATAGAGTTGCTGGGAGCACTCTATGGGTTGAAGGCTTATTGTGAGAATATGCATCATCTGCATGTTCAACTTCAGATTGACAACACTACAGCGGTGACATACATTAATCACATGGGTGGAATCAAGTCAGTATCCTGTGATAAATTGGCTAACCTTATTTGGCACTGGTGTATTACAAGAAACATTTAGATTTCAGCTACCTACTTACCAGGTAGATTTAACACGGTGGCGGACATCAGGTCACGGAAATTCAATGACAACACAGAATAGATGTTGAATCATAAAGTGTTTAACGACATTGTTGCTCGGTATGGAATACCGGATATCGATTTGTTTGCATCCAGACTCAATCACTAGTTACCAAAGTATGTTGCATGGGAACCAGACCCAGGGGCAGTGGCGGTAGATGCATTCTCGCTACACTGGGGAGGAATGTTCTTCTATGCATTCCCCCCATTTTGCCTCATCGGTCGGTACTTGCTTGAGATCCAGCAAGACTCCGCCTCAGGCATTTTGATAGTGCCTGACTGGCCTACACAGCCATGGTTCCCACTCATACTGGGAATGATAACAGAGCATTTTATGACTGTTCCCAAACGCAGAAATCTGCTGGTTCACCCCGTGACTGGGGAGAACCATCCACTGCGTGATCGAATCAATTTGTTGGTTTGCAGACTCTGAGAAGACCTTTCCTGGGGCTCGGACTGTCAGATCGTATGGTGGACATGATCACTGCAGCCTGGAGAGATAGTACCAAAAAACGGTATATCTGCTATATCAAGAAATGGGAAGTGTTCTGTTTACAGTCCGACAGATCGTATAACACGGCACGTATAACAGATGTGTTGGAATTCCTCTGAAAACTATATTTTGATGAGAGACTGAGTTATAGTGCCATAAATTGTGCCAGAAGTGCCTTATTGTCGTACTTGTTGCTGGGATCGGGACACCACTCTGTCGGGTCTTACCCACTGATATCCAGGTTCATGAAGGGTATCTTCAACTCAAATCCCCCCAGGCCCAGGTACTCGGAGATATGGGATGTTAAGGTGGTGCTGACACTGCTTCGCTGGTGGGCTCCAGCTACATCTCTGTCCTTGGTCAAACTCACTTACAAAGTGGTTATGCTCATGGCGCTGGTTTCAGCACAACGGGTCCAGTCGTTGCATAAGCTGTGACTGGACAGGATGGTTACATCTGTAAATAATATAACATTTTATGTTTATGACTTAGTCAAGCAGAGTAGACCAGGGGTGTCCGGTCTCAAACTAGTTTTCATGGCATACCCCATGGACCTTCGGTTGTGTGTGGTCACACATCTGCAACAGTACATTAAGGTCACCAAGAGCCTTAGAGGCTCTGAACTAGCAATGTTTGTTAGTTACAAAAAACCTCATAAGAAGGTATCAGTACAGACCATCTCCAGGTGGTTAAAACGGGTTCTGGCTTGTGCAGGAGTGGACACTGATGTTTTCAAACCCCACTCCACCAGGGCTGCAACAACATCAGCAGCGAGGGTTATGGATGTTTCGCTGGACCACATCCTAGCGGCTGCAGGATGGTCAAATGAACAAACTTTCCAAACGTTTTATAACAAACGCATTGCCAGACCGGGGGTATTTGCCAACTCTATTTTAGGTTCTGTTTTATAGTTTCCTCCTGGATGAAAGGGGTCACTATTGTTATCATTTGTTCATTAAAAAAGCATAAGCATGTTTTAAATCTATGTCATGTCTGAATGCATTATTAATTTTCACTCATCCTAGGTCAACTGATGCAGTGTGTGGCATGGACTCGTGTTCACGGCATGACATCACTGAGCTTTGAAATCTTCACGTAGTCACTCACGTGACTCCGAAGTAAAATAGTAAGATTAAACAAGAATTTACCAGTTTGATCTTTATTTTATGAGGAGTTACGATGAGGGATTACGTGCCCTCCGCTCCCAACCCTCTCTCATAAAGGTCAGCTGGTAGTTCTAGTTTCTCGAATCTTCCTATATCCAGTTCAACAACTGTTATCTGTGATTTTACACTGCTGCTTTGAATGTTAACGCGCATGCGGGCTGGTGGGCTTCTTCACGTAATCCCTCATTGTAACTCCTCATAAAATAAAGATCAAACTTCAAACTGGTAAGTTCTCATTCAATCTTACTATTTTGTATCTATCTTAAATGGACAAATGGGTCAAGGTTTTTCTTCAGATTGATGGAGTAGAGGAGAGATAGGCCGTGGAAGGGGTGGGGCGAGACTGGCAAGTGATAAGAGAAGGCGGGCGAGGTGGGGTTGATGGCCGAATGAGTCAGGTCGGTGAGAAAACATACTTAACTGCCACAGAACTCCCTACCTCAAGGACAATCATGCTCATAGTTCTGCCCAACCCACTGCCCCACCTTCCATTCACCTCCCTCCCCGCATTTATCTGCCGCTCAAAAGCCTCAACTACTGATTTACAGCTCAATCTTCTCAATGCATAACCACCAATCTACAATCAAATCTCATACCTCAATTACCAAACTGTCATCTGAAAAAGACTCCCAATCATCGTTTACCACCTGTGTCCCCCGATGAAAGATCAGCCACCAAGATAATCTTCCCACACCTCTAATTTTCTGATCGAGCCCATTCCCCACTGTAAGACAAACCTTCAATCCAGGTCTCCCCTGACAACTTGTGTGTAATCTAAGCACACCATTCAATAACTTCTGATTTGTCAACAGACATACCCTTCCTCCACCAACTCCCCTACATCTTCATCTTCAACTCCTAGCTTGACAATTCAACCCAATGCTCCCTACCCATCTACAGCACCCGACCATCTTAATTTTTCTCTCACACCAAGACTTTGTTTGATTTGTGGTGGAGTATTTGAAGTCAAGGTGTTTGAGATAGTCGCGTAGGACTGCTCCCCATCCTACCGACAACTAGAGAACACCCCTGAGCTACTATCTACCTCATGTGAGACCCTTGGACTATCTTTGATCAGTCTTTACTGGGAAAAGAAAAGTAAATTCCCCATCTCTTCCATGGAGAATTTACTCGTTTATTCCCCATGAGAAGGGAAATCATGTGAATATCATTTATCTTGCACTAAACGCTATTCACGTTATTCTCTTTATCATGTATCTATCTGTACACCGCGGGTGGCTCGATTGTAATCATGTATTGTCTTTCCGCTGACTGGTTAGCATGCAACAAAAGCTTTTCACTGAACCTCGGTACACATGACAATAAACTAGACTCAACTAAACTCGAGGCTGCAAGATCAACTCAGTGGTGCACGTTGCCTTGGACTTAATGTGCTGCTTAATTTTTGCAGTGGCTTCTCCTTGAATAAAACATTCTGCAGCCCTTTGTATAACACCATTTAATGTTATTCAGTCAACTTCTGATCATATGACTCTTGCTTCTTTGCAAACCTTTTCTCACCTCCACCACCATATATTAAAGCTGGATAAAGATCGCTGTGCATCAGCTCCATTCAGTGTTTGGTATAAAATATCCAATCTCTCCTTGGTGCAGTGCAGACACATGAATCAGTATTAGTAAAATCAATAATATTTGGACATTACAGTCAGACAGTATTCATCAAACATGGTCATAAACTGCCAATCAATATATTAGTGTCTGGGGTAAAGTAGGTAGTAATTTAACTATAAATGTCACCAAGAATTTATATGCTCCATTGGGAAGTTGTATCACAGGCATAGGAAATTCGGGGATGCTGCAACTAATGTGGCTAGCCCCAACACACAGGCAGAAGGAAAGAAATGAAGGCAGTAGTCACCTGTCACAGGCTGACTCCCTTTTCATGTTCTCATGATACTTCGCGTTGAACTACACTGACGTGAACACGCAGAATAATCCACAAAACAGTGAGTTTGTGTAATATTCCTTAAAGTATATTCACATGATTCATTTCCTCATGGAGAATTAACTAGTAAATTCTCCATGGAAGAAATGGGGCATTGACTTTTCTTTCCCCAGTAAAGTCCGATCAAAGATAGTTCGGGTGTCTCCAATGAGGTAGATTGTAGCTCAGGATCGCTGTCTAGTTGTTGATAGGATGGAGAGCAGTCCGGTGCTGCTATCTCGAACACCTTGCCTTCAAATACTCCACCACAAAGTCTTGTTCAATTCATGGTGTAAATGAATGGTTAAGATGGCCGCATGCTATGGATGGGTAGAGGTCACTGGGTTAAGTTGTCAAACTGGGAGGTCATGATGAAGATGTGGGATAGGAAAAGAGTGTGTCTGATGACACATCAGAAGTCATCGCCACCATCAATCCGATATCCTATAACAATGCTGAAAGCACTGGAAATCTTTGAACTATCTTTAATCAGATTTTATTTTGTACTAAATGTCGTACCCTTTATCCTTTAACTATATACTGTGGATGGATTGATTGTAATCATATAGTCTTTTCTTTGACTGGAGACCATGCAAAAAAAGCTTTTCACTGTACATGTGACAATAAACTAAACTTCTTCTTGTTGCGTATGGCGTGCACGGCCTAAAGTTGTAGGGCAAATTGTTCTCTTTGTTCTTTCTGTTGGTGCATGTGGGGTTGATTGCATTTGTCGAAATGGGGTAGACCACGTGAAGGTTGCAATCTCCCACCCCAATAAACTAAACAAAACTGAACCAAATTAAACTCAACTAAATTAAACTAAACTAAACTAAACTAAATTCAACTCAACAAAACTCAACTTAACAAAAAAACTCAACTAAATTCAAATCAACTGAACTAAAAGAGACTACTCAGCCTGTTTGATCCATGGTGACTCCCAGCGGAGTAATTCCATTTGTCCCATTCTGTACACACATACCCGTCAACTGTTCATTGACTCTCTTGCCACTCTCCTACACCAAAGGCAATTCCCCAATGGCCATTGAAAGTACCAACATGTTGTTGGAAGGTCGGGAGAAACTGAAAGGCCTGGTGAAAACCCCTTTGGTCACTGGGTGAAGGTGCAAGATCCAGACAGAGGAAATCAGGATTGGACCTGCACCGCAGGAGGTTTGCAGCGCCAACACCACCCGCTGCACTGCGGTGCTCACCTTGCAGGTGACTGGGAGAAGTGGGATAGGATTCTGTAAGTTGAAATTTTAATGACTCCAGGGACTGTTTGAAGGAGAAAATGGTGGGAGTAACTTAGTGATCCCATGAAACATAATGAAATGGCCATGAAGGCACTGCAATGAGAGGCCCTATACTAGGGGACAGTTCTGACTGGAGTGTATCACATTAATTGAAGGATGCATAACAGGACATGAAGCAGGATATAACGATACATACAGGTCACACAAGGTATGTGCTCAGCATCTGTTGTCTAACTGTACAGTATTGTGTAATGATGCAGGTTAAGTGCAGTTCGTGGTAAAGTTAGAGCAACAGTGCTGACAGTGAATATTCAACTGGGTGACAGACTTTAGCATTTAAATGGGAGGCTTTGTACCCATTTATAACAGCCGTATACATCTCTGCCGTAACCAAGGGCAGTACTTGTTCCATGCAAGGTCGCAGACTCACTTACATTGTCTGGGTAGGGCTAGCCAGATAGTTCACAGAGGATTGGCTGGGGGCTGGAACTAATGAGATTCTCTGCTAGAGGGCCATCACAGATATGATGGGCTGAATGGCTGCCTTCTGTGCGCTAACCATTCTGTAATCCACTGATAACGTTTATAAGATTGCACAAACGTTGCAACATTTGTAAAATCAAATTCCCATTAATGCCACGCTGCGTAATTGACTACAAATAATGCAGGTAATTAGTGAGCGAGCAACAAATCAAATGACTTAAAGCAGAGTTGTAAAACACAAGACATTCATCAAAGTCCTTCAGGGAACAGAACCTGTCACTCTGAGCCGGTCTGCTCTACAGTACATGCTCTGGATTAACTCCTGAATTTCTCAATGGAGATTGTGCATTCACTCAATCACATTCCCAGAAGTTTTATTTATCAGGAAATGTTCTTTCCAAATACATGTGTAGCTACAGATGCTGGCTTACACTGATGATAGACACAAAATGCTGCAGTAACTCACTGGTCAGGCAGCATCACTGGAAAAGGAATGTATCTCTGTTCTCGGTGTGAGCTTCCATATATCGGCGAGACTAAGTGCAGACTGAGCGACCATTTTGCTGAACACCTCGCTCAGTCCACCTTGGCCTATGCGATCACCCAGTTGCCAAACATTTTAACTCCCCTTCCCATTCCCATTCCCATTCTGACATTTCTATCATGGGCCTCCTCCATTGTCAGAGTGAGGCCACATTCAAATTGGAGGGAACAGCATCTCATGTTTCGATTGGGCAGCTTACAACCCCGTGGCAGGACTATTGATTTCTCTAACTTCAAGTAACCTATGCATCCCCTCTCTCTCTGTCCCTCCCCCACACTAGTCCTCTTGCTAATTTCACCGTTTGTCATCTCATCCCCAGCCAACAATGGGTCATTGTGGGCTCCACCTTTCAAGAGACATCAATACAGGCTCTGCTTTGTTCTGTACCCCCCCATACCTCTAGTTTCCCCCTCCCTGACTCTGTCTGATGAAGGGTCCCGATCCGAAACGTCACATCCCTATTCACTAGAGGTGCTGCCTGGCCCGCTGAATTACTCTAGCATTTTCTGTCTATCTTTCCATTCACATGCCAATTTGTCAATATGCCGAGCCTTTCAAGTATGATTCAAGTGCCCTAAAGAGAAGAAAAGGATTATTCTTCACGGGGACTATTGAGTTAGTGACTTGCACAGTCAACTGAATACATCACCATACAGTGTGCGTAAAGCGTAAAGTGCAACAGCTATTGAATACCACATTCCCTGTCTAACATATTTTAAACAAAATTAATGTAGCATAAACTGGAAGATATCTTTCCCAATTCAAACTTGAATTGACCAAATTTCCAAGTTTGAAGTAGCTACTTCCTTGCACAATGTAAATATTTTTTGTGCCATCCAGTTATGTATTGGGATCAGCAGCAGGTTCTGCACTGTATTGAAACCATGTGGAAAATAGAAGGATTTTTCACAAGTATTGTTAGAATCGCATCTTCTGGAATCCTATGATAACTTGCATTTATGGAATGCTTTCTGAACAAAATAGTTTGCATTTAACTTTTCAGTGAAAAAAATCATAGTCATAGAGTTATGGAATCATATAGCACGGAAACAGATCCTTCAGTTTGCCCATGCCGACCAAGATGCCCCATCTCCACTTGTTCCTCCTACTGGCGTTTGGCCCATATCCCTCTAAACCTATCCTATCCATGTAACTGTCCAAATGGTTCTTAAATGTTATGATAGTACCTGCCTTAACTTCTTCCTCTGGCAGTTTGTTCCATATACCCATCACCCTCTGTGTGTAAAGGTTGCCCCTCAGGTTCCTATTACATCTTTCCCTCTCACCTAAACCTATGTCCTCTGGTAATTAATTCCCCTACATTGTATAAAAGACTCTGTGCATTCTCTCTATCTATACCTCTCATATGAGATCTCTATGAGATCATCCCTCTTTCTCCTGCTCTCCAAGGAATAAAGTCCGAGCCTGTTACACATTTTCCTATAGTTTAGGCCCTCAAGTCCCGGCAACATCATAAAACCCCTGCCTCACGGTGCGAGTTGACCCACGAGGTACCCCGCGTTTAAAACAAATTTAACTCGTGGTAATCACGTACAATTAACGTAGCGGGAACGTCGGAACTCGTGGACGCAACTTAGCGACTCGTGGCACTAACGGCAGGTACACGTGAAACTTGTTAACTCTTGAAAAAATTCAAACATGTTTAAAGTTTTCCACGAGTCAAATTTACTCTTGAAGTTAAAAATTGAAGAACGTAGTGGTGCGTGCATTTACCTTAGTGACTCATGAGTCTACAACTATCATGATTTCATTTGGATTCTTCAAATTAAGCAGTAAACCTGATATGGGTCTTTAAAAGCGTGTATATAGAAGAACTAATTCCATGTGCGTGAGACCTGGGGGGGGGGGGGGGGGGGGGGAGAGGGGGGAGGGGTTGGGGGGGGGGGTTAATTCATAATTATTGTGACCAGCAGAACGGAGGAGCAAACCTCCAAAGAAGTACAGGTTTGTGGGTTCATTGACTTCTCTAAATTGGCACTAGTGTGCGGGATGCGAAAGTGGGATAAACGAGAAATTGGGTACGGGTTATCGATGGTTGGCGTGGACTCAGTGTGCCAAAGGTCCTGTTCCCATGCTGTAAATTCTAAACAATTCCATAATGTGGGAGCAAATCCCTGTGATAGAGAGCGATCAAGTGGAGTGTTTCAGTTAAAGGGAGGCCTCGCAAATAGGGGAAGAATGTAGGGGGAAAAATACTCTGAGAAGCGAGGGCGTGGCCAATGTCCCTGTGAATCCGAAAAACATCGGCAACTTTGTGTCCTGCCTGTAGACCAGGGATTCCGTCACAATCTCCGTGCGCGTCAAGAATGGCACCCGCTCTGAGAGATTTACATGGTTTGGTTATGGGGGGTCATAGAGTGTTACAGCACGGAAAAAGCCCCCCTCGGTCCACCTTGTTCATGCCAAGCTAGGTCCTTCCTGGAGGGCTTGGGTTGCAAGAAGAAGGTGGATAGGTTTGAGTTTTTTTTTCCTTTGCAGTGCAGGAGGCTGAGGGATGACCTCGTCTCACATTTGGCCCCTATCCCTCTAAACCTCTCATACCCAACAGGTTTCTGCAGAGTCTACAGTACAGCAAGGCTTGTGTTCCATTCAACATTTCCGCCACCATCTCCCACTACCCTGGTGCTGTTGTCTTGAAACACGAAAGTGCTGAACTAACATCTGTGGAGAACATGTTTCGGATCGCTACCCTGCATTTGGCTGCTGGGTTAATTTTGATTTTAGACTGCAAAGGACCACTTGTTGTTTTCAAAATGACGTGTAACCTGTATTTATTGCGTCTTTGGAATATCCAAAGTCTCCGCTTTTCCATTTCAGAACATTTATTCGTCAGGCATTAAACTAGGATCTGAAGAAGGGTCTCGACCCCAAGCGTCACATGTTCCTTTTCTCTAGAGATGCTGTGTGATCCGCCGAGTTACTCCAGTTTCTTGTATCTATCTTCGGTTTAAACCAGTATCTGTAGTTCCTTCCGACACATAAAAAATAACGTGGCTGTGGGAGAAGAACCCACTATTTCGGAAATCCCAGGAAAGTGTACAGTAATCTTTGCATCGTAGCCGAACTGGTTGAAGGAAGATTGCCAAAAACATATTACTCAGATAAACACGGGAGGTTGACAACATATTAAAATGTATCTCCGGTTAAACCCGTTTTTCTTACCGGGCAGCCACAGAAAAAAATGATGAAGCAGCTTAAAATGAACTGTCGTTCAAAAGTAAATCGAGATAAGATCATTATTGATCCGGCTTCACTCAATAAAATGTCGCCCGCACTTTTTATGCATTAGCTGTTTTGGAGTATTTTATGTGTTAGTACACGGACATTTTTTGTAACTTAATTTAATGACCTTGGTGGTTACACTGACTGTATGCAACCTGTCAACATTGTTCTCCCAGCTCTTCAACAAAACCACATCATAACGTGTTGCCCTCAGAGGACCAGTCACCATGTACGAAACCGTGCAGCCTTTTAAAACAGCCTCCGGACAGAGATTGATGAAAAGAAAATCTCTTCTTACGAAAAAAAACCTCAATCACTTTGAAATGTGTTGGAAGGAACAGTAGATGCAGATTTAAACCGAAGACGGACACATATAACTGGAGCAGCTAACAATGAATGGCCTGTTCCCTTTATCATCGTTACTTTTGTGCTTACCTTTCATTCCACATCTCTCGTTTTCCTTTCCCCAACTCAAAGCCGCAAGATAGAGATGTCGCAGAAATGATAAGTAAACGGCAAACTTAGTCATACCCGTGGGAACTCAGTAAAACTCTTGATCATACACTTGGAATCTCGTATACAACCACGAGTCTTTCACTCGGGGTACCTCGTGGGTCAGCTCGCACCGTGAGACAGGGCTTTAAATATTCCAGCTTTCAACATCCTTCCTATAGCAGGGTGACCAAAACTGAACACAATACTCCAGGTGTAGTCTCACCAAGACCCTGATTAAATTCCTTTAACCATTTCTTAGACCACTTGCCCAACTGATCAAGATCCTGATCTTAGGATCAACGTCAAAAGATAAAAAGTGGTCTAATTTTCAAAATGTATTCTTGTACATTGTAAGAACAAGGGCAGCATTTCTAACCCATTCCTAAATATACACTGAAATGAAATGATTGCTAAGCGATTTCATGCTCCAGTTACTTGCCAACCGTAATTATGTTAATGGTGTCACATAATGGTGATAGTGGTGCACACCTTAATGGTGCCACATTTAGGCCAGAAAGGATAAGATTTGCAGATTTCCTCTCTCAAGGATATTAGTGATTTTCGTTCTCTCAAGGATATCAGGGAACCAGATGGGCCTTTTATGATTTAAAAAAAGTCACAAAGTGCTGGAGTAAAGGGCCTGTCCCACGAGCATGCGACTCCATGCGGCAAGCGCGACCTAACGTGGTCGCTTGAGTCGTACGGCCTCGCGGGGCCGGTCCAACTTCGATCGCCGGAGCCATATGGAGTTGTGCAGGGCTGGTCCCGACATCGCGTGGGGCTCCGAAAAACTGACCGCGTTCAAAAATTCCGCGCGGCAACGGCCTGTCGGCCCGCAGCTGCTCGACGCCGTACGCACCGCCTCGATGTCGTACGCAGCATCTTGATGCTGTACGTCATGCGCGAACTTCCCGTGGACTTCACTCGAACTTCACTTCACTCACCTGACCTCCGCGCGGCCCCCGCTTCCAGTTTGGTCGTGCTCGCCGCATGCAGGCACTCTCTTCTTCCCGTCTCTTCTCCACGACACTCTCTGGCCTTTCAACCCAGCCCTGAAAGTCTGCCCTGATCTTTCCCCATGTTTGTCTCTGTCTCTCTTTCTTTCTCCATCTCCGTCTCTCTCTCTTCCTCTCTCCCTATCTCTCTCTCTCCCTCTCTCTTTCTCTCTCGGTATCTCTCTCTCTCTCCCTCTGTCTCTCTCGCCTTCTGTCTCTCTCTCCTGTCTCTCTCTCTCTCTCCCTTTGTCTCTAGCTCTCTCTGTCTCTGTTTCTCTCCCTGTCTCTCTCTCTCTCTGCTTCTCTCTCCCTCCCTCCCTTCCTCTTTGCCACTCTCCCCATGTCTCAAGTCAGTGGCGGTAATTACCCAGAAGGCCACGTGCCACAGAAAATGTCACGGATGCAGCTGGACATGGCTGCTGAGCCACTTTATGCTTTCAGTGAGCTATTCCGGGCAGGGAATGGGGATGGTGATTCCGCCTTATGGAAAACCTGACTGACGGGAGGGTTCACAGAACGTAACCCTGACATAAGAGGGAGAGGTCGATCAGTCTGAAGAAGGGTTTTGGACTATTTCCTTCGCTCCATTGATGCTGCCACACCCACTGAGTTTCTCCAGCACTTTTGTCTACCATTAGAGGGAGAGTGTCTGCAATCTGTATCAGCCAGATTGAGTGACATTTGAAGGAAAGAATATAGTGTGGGTGCTGTACATGGAAGGTTACGAGGCTTAACAGGCTGAAAATTCTGTGCTCTGAATTTAATTCTTTTGAAATAAGCTTCAACCTCAGTGCATTTTTTGTTAGCATCGCTCAAGATCCAGATCTTTTTTACTGGGGAGAAAAACTGATGTCATCATCTGGAAAATTGAGAATATTTTTCACTTCTGCATCTCAAGGTTGAGAGGTTTAAACATGATGCCGGTGCTTCTTTTTTTTATTATTCATTCTCAGGATGTGCCCAATGGTGGCAATGCCAGCATTTATTTGTCATTTCTCTTTGCCCCTGAAAAAAGGAGTTAAATCATATTAGAGGAATTGGAGTCACATATTTCCTTTCCAGAAGGGCATTCATGGACCAGATGTGTTCTTCCAAAAATCTGATTATGTTGTGGTCTCGATTACTGATAATAACCTTTCATTCCGAGTTCCTAATTGATTTAATTACTTGAATTTAAATTCCTCAGCTGCTGCATTGGGATTCAAACTTATTTGTCCAGGCATCTGAATGTTGGTTCATTATCTCGCTAAGTGAGATGGTGAGTGTAGAAGTCTGGCATGGGACGAGGTGGCTTCATACTAAACCATTGTAAACTAAGCCCCCTGCTGAACGATTTCCTGCTTATTCTATTTGTGTTAGGTGTCTGGAGTTTGTGAATGACCACCGTGGCCTTCTCTTATTTCAAGGCAGTCATCTTCAAGCCAGCTCCCTCCATCTACCTGGTTGGACCTACTGGCGCTGATGCTCCGCTGGCCCGCACAGCTTTCTTTATCTGCTCTCAGTTGCCTGCCACTACCAACCCCACCACCCATCCACACCTGTGGGCCGCGACCATTGACTCCGCCGATCCTCGCCCCTCTCCTGACTCACCTGGGTTCCAGGCCCAGTCCCGGCCAGAAGCCTCCATGCTGTCGTTGCCAACAACACCACGTGCATTGAATCCCCTGCTGACTCTCCTGGCTCCTGCTTCTCCCCCTTTCAACGGGGAACCTCACTAACAGCGCCACTGGGTCCTGGTGGCCTTTCCACTATTCCAACCATGCTACTTCTCCCACCCTTTCACTAACCCTCACAGCCCCCTCCCCTCTCAGACCCCATAGTTCCCCCAACAATACCTCCTCTAAGACTCTCTCCACCCCACTGAACCACCCCTCACCCCTGTCGTGCTTTCACCATCCTCCCTGACCCCCCGCATTCGGAAGCAGAATGGCCGATCCTCAACAGAGGCCTTACCTTTGTTTTAATAAGAGAAGGGTCCTGAACCTGAAACATCATCTAACCATGTTCTCCAAGAGATGCTGCCTGACTTGCTGAGTTACTCCAGCACTTTGTGTCCTTTTGTATAAAGCAGCATCCGTGTAAATATGCTCCTAAAGCTTACCCTCCTTAGTCTTGTTCAGTAAAAACACTGAGTCAAGCACTCGACCAACTAAGTTTTTTTTTTGAACAAACAACAAATCCCCCTATACAATACCTAAACCACCGTGGGTTCGATCCTTGTCTCTGCCTGGCCAAGCCCTTCAGCCTCGTGCAAGCCGACACGATCAAAAGGTCACGCAGTCCCAAGCGCCCTTCCAGAAGATCAACACTGATTCAAATGGGGGCTACCTTTTATAGGTCAACGAGCCCTGAGGGGCCGAACTACATAGGGGTGGCTCCCCATACAAGCCAATTACACATATCGGTTAAATTAAAGTATTATTGACAGTCCCCCAACCCAATTACAAAGAGTCCCAATACAATGTTTCTCCAGAAGCTTCTGGAAGGAAGTCAACTAACAAAATAATGCAACATTTACCCTGGCAGTACAAACAATTCAGCCAGGGTTTCACACTTCGGCCAATCATCAAACATCAGGGCAACTGTCTTGCAACATTATTAAGATTATTTACAATCCCTTTGCAGTAATCCAATCAAACCCATGCATCTACAACACCTTCGAGTTTCTCTGCAAAGTACATATTATCAATTGTGAGGACATCTGGACCTCACCTTATCTGACGTATTGATCTGGGATGTAGACTTCCTGGCACCAGCTTGCAGCTTGAGGCTTCTCACAGAAAAAGGCTACCAGGCCTTGTAGATGCATAAATCCTTTGTTTTATTTTAGCTCTGTTTTGACCAAGATTTACATCCACAGATCCTTGTATCTACATCTAGTCTTCTTCAGGGATAGGCAGTGGGGCCAATAATCGACAATTGCAAAAGAACTTATGAACTTTGCTGCACATCAGCTGGAGTGCATGACAGCAAATAAAGTCACAGTCATACAGTGTGGAAACAGGCCCTTCAGCCCAACTTACCCACACCGACCAACATGTCCCATCTACACTTGTCCCACCTGCCTTTGTTTCCCCAAAACCTGTCCTATCCATGTTCCTGTCTAAATATTTCTTAAATGTTGGAATAGTATCTGCCTCAACTACCTCCTCTGGCAGCTCATTCCATGCACCCACCACCCTTTGTGTAAAAAGGTCACCCCTCAGGTTCATATTAAATCTTTCCCCCTTCACCTTAAACCTATGTCCTCTGGTTCTCGATTCACCCACTCTGGGCAAGAGACTCTGCGTTTACCAGATCTTTTCTTCTCATGATTTTGTACACCTTTATAAGATCACCCCTCATCTCTCTGTGCTCCAAGGAATAAAGCTCTAGCCTGATCAACATCCCTATCACTCAGGCCCTCGAGTCCTGGCAACACCCTCATTGAATATTCTCTTCACCTTTCCAGCTTGACAACATCTTTCCTATAAGATAGTGCTCAAAATGGAACACAGTACTCTAAATATGGCCTCACCAACGTCTTATGTAACTGCAACATGACTCCCAACTTCTATACTCAATGTAAAACTGAGCCTGTTGGAGGAGGTGGAACAGGTTTTTGGTGTGTGGAGAAACTGATATGAGGTATGGATTCCTAGAATGGTACAGCACAGAAACACCTCTTCCTTGCCGATCTTAATGCCTATCCATACTAATCGCATTTGCTGGCAATAAGCTTGGATCCCTCTACAACAAGTCAAATGGGAGACTTTAATGGTACTAATGACTGGGTGTATCTGTGGGATGATTAAGGGTAAGGCTTATCCGTGTAAATTGGGATTAATGTGAACAATGTTCTCTGATTCACTCTACTCTGACTCGCCAAGTGCGGTGAGTATCTTTCACCTCGACATACAGGCCCTAGCACTAGTGCTGCAGATTTGACAGCGTATTCCCAATGTACCTGGAAACAGCAGTTAAAAGTTCAGCAAGACAAGACTGCCACGATTCTGTCATTAAATTAAGGTGTCTTGTCAATCTCTTGACTGCTCACAGATGTCATTCAGTCTTGGATGCTGGTAATGCTCTTTCACGCAACACAGATATCCAGCCACTTCTGCAGTTACCTTCAACACCACACAGTTGTTCAGTCCCAAAGTCCAATCCCTGTCTGTTCTCAGATCTCCATCTCACACCGCTTATCCACAATATACTGTACCTGGAAATGCAAATACATGGAAAGGGTGGCAAGGTGGCACAGCGGTAGAGTTGGTGCCTTACAATGCCAGAGATGAGGGTTCGATCCAGACTACGGGTGCTGTCTGTACAGACTTTGTACGTACTCGTAGTGATCATGTGAGTTTTCTCCGGGAGTTCCGGTTTCCTCCCACAGTCCAAAATATGTTCAGGTTTGTAGGTTAATTGGCTTGCTAAAATTGTAATTTGTCCCTAATATGTGTAGGATAGTGTTAGTGTATGGGATCGCAGGTTGACAAAGGGCCGAAGGGCCTGTTTCCTTGCTGCATATCTAAACTAAACTAAACTACATGCAGAAGTGCTAAAATAACGGGCATACAGATGGATGGGGGTGAATCCTGACGCACAATCTTCTACATAAACATACAACAAATGATTCTGGAAGTCAAATAAAAAGTACCTTAACCATATAACAGGGTACAGGGTGTTTGATTTATCATTGACTGGTGTGCCAACATACAGTGAAAAGCTTCTGTTTGCATGCAATCAAATCATATTACACTATACACGAGTACAATCAAGCTATACATAAGTACATCAGGCAGTACAAAGAGAAAAATACCAGAGTGCCAAATACAGTATTACAGCATTATAGCATTGCATTTACACAGATAGAAGCCCAAGGTCGCAATAAGATAGATTGGAAGATCAGGACAACATCGTAGCTTATCAGAAGACTGTTCAGTAGTCTGATAACAGCAGGGAAGCTTTTCCTGAATCTGGTGGTATGTACTTACAAACTTTTGTTTTTCTGCCTGATGGAAGATGGGAGAAGAGGGGAAGACCTGGTGATAAAGTTGCGGGTTTCCCGAAGCAGCTTGAAGTGTACATCTGTATGTATGCATGTTATGTATAATGGGGAAACAGTCTATTTGATGAATTGATATCTTCAGTTGTCTAATGTATTTTTTCAGAACACCGAGAGAGTGAAGGGTAGACCATTGGACATTGCTCAGAGCTTTTTGCCTTTTGACTGTTGTGTGTATGGTAGAACTAGTGTATGGGTGATCGCTGGTCAAAGGAGACTTGGTGGGCTGAAGAGACTGTATCCACGCTGTAAAGCTAAAACTAAAACTAAATCTACATCCCCTTCCAAGCTAGTGAGTTCTCAGCATCCACTGCCCACTGCTGTAGTTGGCAATTTTGAACTCCCTTCTCCTGCAAGACAAAGATAAGAGTTTTAGCAAGTATGTTAAACGTATTGGCGTGATATGCTTAGCAAAGTTGAATGCAAAATAGATGTGGGGCATGAGGGTGATGGTGCAGGGGTAAGTGTTTTGTGATCCTGACCAAATATCGTGAGTACTCATTACACATCTTGTGACTTTGGGACCAATTCCTTGAGGAGTTCTTCTGGATATTGGTTGCCAACTGCCCATTAGTACTTCAGTTTACAACCTTCGGGCTGCGACTATCCCCCGGCAGCAAGCCTGACTCTTCCGCTGCGAAGCTGAAGAGGGAAGCTGCTGAACCGGGTCCCTGCTCATCTCCGGGGACCGGAGAACTGGAGAGTGGAGGGAGTCGGCGACAGCAGACGCAACAAGAAAGCGACAGTAAGTGGTTCCGGGGTCTTACATTCTGCGCCCTCAAGGTCGGCTGAAGGAGGCGCCCCTGGCACACAAAGGCCGGGAGAGGAGAGGCACGTACTGACATAGGTTTGCTGGACGATCTGGACAATGACGACGGCTGGAGGCCCTGCAGTCAGGACAACGGGATTTCATGGCCAGCTTTAGTCTTTAGATTTTTTACTTTAGAGATACAGCACGGAACCAGACCGTTCAGCCCACCGAGTCCACACTGACCAGTGATCACCCCGCACACTAGCACTATCCTTCACGCTAGGGAGAATTTACCAAAGCCAATTAAACTACAAACTTGTACATCGTTGGAGTGGGGAGGAAACCGGAGCACCCAGAGAAAACCCACGTGGTCACCGGGAGAACATAATGACACCGTTTAGACGGCACCCGTAGGCAGGATCGAACCCGGGTCTATGGTGCTGTAAGGCAGCAACTCTACTGCTGTCCCACTGTGCCACCAGCTGCAGCTTGATCTTTGAAGATGGTGCCAAAGCTTGGCGACTCTTGCATATGGTCTCATCTGCTATGGCAGGGTGAAATTATTTTTTGGCATCCAGTTCAGTGAAATTATTCCTTTCCATAAACACAATCCCAGATTAAGTACAGCATCTATACACTCTGTACATAATCTGGGATTGTGTTTATGGAAAGGAATAATTTTACTCAACTGGATGCCAAAAAATAGTTTCACTGTGCCATGGCAGATGTGATAATAAAGAACCACTGAACCATTGACCATGGACTAGTTCTGCTGATCATGATCTCTGGACATGCAGAGTTACTGTGCAAGTACCTGCTGCCTCACGTATGACACTTTATGTTTCTATCCTTGACTGCTATGACTGATACCCAGGATGCACAATGATTTCGAATGTTAAGTTTATTTTTTGATAAATTCTTCTTTAAAGGATGACAGTGTGGCGTCTGTCAAATATATATGTCCATTTTCTGCAGAGGTACAGAAATTCTGAAATTGCTTGCAATTAATACATGATATTAAAAGAAAGGGATCTTCAACGTACACAAGTGCTTTTTACAAGATAAATGTATAAAAGTTTATCTTGTTTTTTGGCACTGGAACAAACTGACGTGGATCCTCTACTGGGTAACATTTTTAGGATGTGTTTGCTCTGGGTTGTTGAATTTCCATGCTGCAGTCTTACACCTTTGAAATGCACAGGAACTGTTAGCAAGAAACAGGTTATTTTGCAGCAGTTTGTGAAATTCATTGCCACAGACGACTGTGGAGGCCAATGGATAGTTTTAAGGCTAAGATTTCAGATTCTTGATTAGTATGACCACTTTCTTTGGCTACAACTTCCAGATCAGGCAGTAATCCTTAACAATGACAGAAAACTGGATGATTGAAAACCCATTTATCCTACATGATGATTCACCCTCATTTTTGTTTTAGTTTTTTAGTTTATTAGTTTTAGTTTTAGAGATACAACATGAAAACAGGCCCTTCGGCCCACCAAGTCCACATCGACCATCAATCACATGTTCACACTAGTACTATGTTATCCCACTTTTGCATCTTCTCCATGCACACTCGGGTTAATTTAGACAGGCCAATTAACTTGCAAACTCGCATGATTTTGGGATGTGGGAGGTAACCGGGCACCTGCCGAAAATCGACACGGTCACATAGAGAACGTGCCAACTCCACACAGACAGCACCTGAGGTCAGGATCAAACCTGGCTCTCCGGCACTGTGAGGCAGCAGATTTGTCAGCTGTACCTCTTTGCCGCGCATTTGTTCATAAGTTCTCGGAGCAGAATTAGACCATTTGACCCATTGAGTCTACTCCACCGTTCAATCATGGCTGATCTATCTTTCCGTTTGAACCCCATTCTCCTGCCTTCTCCACATAATCCTTGACATTTGTACTAATCGAGAACCTATCAATGTCCACCTTAAAAATATTCAATGACTTTGCCTCCACAGCTGTATGTGGCAATGAATTTCACAGATTCACCACCCTCTGACTATTTAGACCTCCTCCTCATCACCTTCCTAAAGATATGTCCTTTAATTCTGAGGCTACGCCTTCTGTCCAAGACACTCCCGCTAGTGGAAGCATCTTCTCTATCCATGCCTTTCACGTTTCGGTAAGTGTAAATGTGGTCGCCCCTCATCCTTCTGAACTCCAGCGAGTACAGGCCCAGATCCGTCAAATGCTCATCAAACTCTAACCCAATCATCGCTGGGATCATTCTCATAAACCTCCTCTGGACGCTCTCCAACGCCAGCACAATGTTCCTCGAATATGGGGCCCAATACTTCCTTTGTGTTTTCATCCAGGCAATATTAAATTGAAACCTTCATGGCCGGTTTGTTATCATGAAGCTGCTTTCATGAAATAGTCCAGTGCACAGCGTTGATAGCTTTCTTTTTTTTGCTTCCACCTGCAATCTGTTAGTTGTGTGCACTGGAACTGGTCAAATGTTTATGGATGTGATGGGTTTTGATTGCTTTCGGAGAATGCAAGTGAGGAATCAATACTGACACAGGACATGTTTGTCTTAAACTTTCAAGCATATTCTAGGCACTCTGTTTACAAATAATTAATCTGCAGCACCTTTAAGTGCAATCAGATCACTAATTCATTTTGAGGCACTTCAGGTTCAGATTCAGATTCAGATTCAAACTTTATTGTCATTGTGCAGTGTACAAGTACAGAGACAACAAAATGCAGTTAGTATCTCACCCAGAAGTGCGACACAGAATAATGGAACAGTAAAATATATATATTTGGATTCCAGGAGATGTGGTGGTAACCAATTAAAGGTTTAGTTTAGTTTAGAGATACAGCACGAAAACAGGCCCTTCAGCCCACCGAGTCCGTGTGGACCAGCGATCCCCGTACACTAGCACTATCCTACACACTAAGGACAATTTGCAATTCTTACCAAAGCTAATCAACCTACAAACCTGTAAGTCTCTGGAGTGTGGGAGGAAACCAGAATGCCCAGAGAAACCTCTCGCCCTCAGGGGGAGAATGTACGAACTCCGTACGGACAGCACCTGAGGTCAGGATCAAACCTGGCTCCCTGGCACTGTGAGGCAGCAACTCTATCGCTGAGTCCTTTGCAATTGCGGGTTCTTTGCAATCCTGCTACCCAAGCTCGGTGGGCTTGTTGGACAGAATTATTGTTAATTCAACATCAAGTTGAATTAATGTTTTCAAACTTCGGGTAGAGTATTTGGACAGTTTTCCATTTCTTTGTAGGTTATTAATTCCATTTGAGCAAGATAATGTTTTCGAAACCTCTTGAGGTTTTTAAATTCTTTCTGATGTTACCACTCTCTGTGCATCACATTGGGTTGTTGGAAATAATGTGGCTGTTCCAAAGTAACATCTTCATGCTTGGCAAGGTTTCATGAAAATAAATAGCTTGGGGTAGAAGAAATTTGGCCAGCGTTATCTCCATCTGGATTCCACTTTGCGCCTTTACTGCCAACCATGTATGATGTCATATTAATTTGCATTTGTATGCATGCATTATATAACACACTGAGTTTGCATGATAACTAAAACATAATTTATATCTGGTATATTTATACCTGATTGTAGGACATTCTGAAAATTATAAGAAAGATGAGTAGTTTGTAATATGTTTAAACCAAGAGTTTATGTACTTGGAGAGCTCTGGTTTCCCAAGTTCACAGAGTGCTGGGTGCCTGGAACGTGCTGCCAGGGATGGTGGTGGAGGCAGATATGATAGCGGTGTTTACGAGGCTCTTAGATGGGCACATGAATGTGCATGGAATTGGTGCCGTATGGATCATGTGCAGGTAGGTGAGATTACTTCAGCTTGGCTTCATGTTTGGCACAGATAATGTGGGCCGTAGGGGCCTTTTCCTATGCTGTACCTGTCTATGTTCTATGTTCAAAGTAGACACAAAATGCTGGTGTAACTCAGCGGGGACAGGCAACATCTCTGGTGAGAAGGAATGGGTGATGCTTCGGGACTTCGAGACCCTTCTTCAGAATGATTGGACAGACTAACGAAGGGTTCTTACCAAAAATGTTATCTGTCCATTTCCCCTGCACAGATGCTGCCTGACCCGCTCAGTTCCTCCAGCACTTTATTTTTTGCTCATGATTCCAGCATCTGCAGTTTGTTGCATCTCCATGGCTTTTTTTAAAGTCTGATTAAGATCACCACCTTTCAGGGTGTAGCTTATGCTTTTAATTGCAATTTTCAGTAATGCAATTGCTGCTTCTATTCAAGGGTTGTTTACTATTTAAGAGCAACAAAACATAAAAATCATTTTCTATTTCTGGATCATTAATTACCAGTATGACCAACTGCTGCAGACAATGAGACTTGCATGATATGTTTGTATGGAAGATTGGTTGATAGATGCACTGTAGGTCAGACCGTTGTTAACTTCATTTATACCTTCTCATCCCTATATTAAACATATGCTTGAGCCAGTGTCTCTCCCCATGTCCTTTATTTCTGGAACACAGGGCCATTATATCTCAGCAGCATCAAGTAGGTATGCACTGATTTCAAGATAGCTGTGATCGCTCTCAGCCATCTACATAAATCACAGCACCAATTTGCAGTTATTTTTGCAAGGTTTTTTTTCTGTTCAAAGTTGAGTTGTTTATTCTTGATATGGCAATATACTAGATTGATATGAAGCAAAGACAGACACAAAAAAACTGGAGTGACTCAACGGGTGAGGCAGCACCGATTCACCTTGTGTTGTTTGCACTGATCATTGATCCATATTTACTCTGATTACTAGAGTGGATTTGGACTTGGATTGTTTTCTCTTGAATGTTGAAGGTTATGGGGAGATCTGATACAAGTAAGTACAATTATGAGAGGCATTCGCAGGATAAACCATCAGAAACTTTATCCCAGGATGGAAACATTGAATAATAGAGGGCACAGCTCTAAGGTGAAAGGGAGCAAAGTTTTAAAGAGATGTGCAGGATAGGTTTTTTACATAGATGGTGGTGAGGGCCTAGAACGTGATGCCACGAGGGGAGGGAGCAGAGTGAGGGGGGTGGGTGAGGGGGGGGGGGGAGGAGGGGGTGAAGCAGTAACTATCTAAAAGTAGTGACTTTTAGATAGGCACAAGGATATGCAGGGAACGGAAGGATATGGATTGTGTGCAGGCAGTTAAGTGATGGTTTTGGCATCATGTTTGGCACACGCATTGTGGGCTGAAGGATCTGTTCTTGTGTTGTTCTGTTATAAGTTCTGTTCTAGGTTCTAAGAAGCTTTAGTCACATTATCAAATTCAATTCAATGGCTTACCCAGATCTGGCTTTCCAACTCTATAAACTGAAACATTCATTTTTAACTTTAATGGAATAACTATTCAAAAAAATGAGACTTTGTAATCTTAATGCATAATTTGCAGTCAAGTTTGGTTTAGAGATACAGTATGGAAAAAAGCTCTTTGGTCCACAGTCCACACCGACCATCAATCACCTATTCACACTAATTCCAAGTTATCACACTTTCTCATCCACTCCCTACACACTTGGGGCAATTTACAGAGACCAATCTACCTACAAACTTACACATTTTTGGGATATTACTTTTTTACCTCAATGCGAATAGTTTTAAAATAAAGTCAAAAACATTAGCAATTTGTAAACACTGACGACAGCTTTTACAGCCAGCAAAGAAAGGTTCTGGCTTTTCTGGTGGTCAAAGCCTTACAGAGAGAATAGTGAAATAAATTTCTGGAATAAAAACCTTCTCATCTGCTGCTTGAGATTTTACTTCGGAGTCACGTGAGTGACTACGTGAATAGAAGCCCGTACAGCCGTTGGTGCGTCATGACGTCAGACACTGGTGCAGTCGGGCGGTTGGAGCAGCAGCGCTCCTCCGAGCGGTAAGTGTAAACCGCGGGTTATTCGAAGAGCTGGAGAATTCGGCGGGTGCAGCAGCATCTAAGGAGCGAAGGAGATGGGGCGACGTTGCGGGTCGAGACCCTTCTTCATACTTCACCCTCGATTCTCCAGCATTTGCAGTTCTTCGTTAAACAAGTTTAAAAGGTAAGGTTTTTTAAAAATTTTACCGCATGTTCAATTTCTGCGACGGTTTGGGTAGAGAATGTTGCAGAAAGGGAAGAAGGTGTCGGCGAGGCGCTCCGGGGGTAGAAAGGAAAAGTGGCAGGAGAGTGTTGAGAATGGAGGCCCGTCTGGTACACCTGGTCCGGTGCTGGCTACACAGCCAGTGGTTGCGGACCCACTGCCGGGGGGGGCAGTGGAGGCTTGCCAGTAGGGCGGAAGGCCACTGGCAAGTCTCTGTGGCCCGTAGATGAGTCGGGCCTGGAGGTTATACCCTCCATAGGAGAGTCCGTTTGCTCACGGCTCTCCCACGTCGAGATTCTATTTCAAAAGAATGCTCGACAGGGACCAGCTCCGTGGGGAGGAGTGGTGCCCAAGCCAGGCTGATGGAGAGCTTGTGCTAGCAGCACCTGTTTCAGGGCTGCAGAACTATCCTGCCTGTGAGGAGGATGTTCTATCAGGGCAGTTTGCTGACACTGTTTCTATGCTGGGGGAGAGCAGTAAAGGTGTTCGGTTGGAGGTAATTCCGAACATTGCTGGGAAGTTTGCTGAGTGTAGAGGCAGGAAAGGCGATTGATGTAGAATTGGCCGAAGCCATTCAGTATATGCTCTCCCACCAGTTACAGGAGCTAGCTATGGATGAAGTAGCAAAGAACTATAAAGCTCCTGTTAATTGTGATCTCCTGAAGGTATCGGTGGTTAATCACCAAATTTGCATAGATGGGTTTGCCTGCTAGGGCCCAGGAGATGAAGTTTTAAAAGTGCTTAAACTGTTGTCAGCAGGTATTACAGCTGTGGTGAAAGTTATTGATACAAATGATATGGTTGAAGCACACCAGGATGAACTGGGACTCCTTTGTAATGCATTTTGAAATTAATAATATCGGGAGGGCCGCTATTAGGCCAGTGCTAACCTGAATTTGGCGAGTTGTGCAAACCGACCAGTGTACCACCACAAAATCTGTTGTTTGGTGGTAACCTTGCAAAAAGGGTCAAAGACTATTATGAGGTTGTTATAACCATGGCCCTCATTAAGCCAGCTGGAAGCAAGGCAAAAAAGGTTCTCTACAAGAAGTCGAGGACAACAAGGCCGCAAGGAAAGATGCTGGTAAGGAATATAACATTGACAGACGATGAATTAACTGATGTTCCTGTTCAAATTGGGGAAGGTTAAAATTGTTCTCAAACAATGGCAGCAGTTGACATCAGATTTGTTCATACTTAGTGTATTGAAGGGGTGAAAATTTGGATTTTACTATAAGGACAGTCTACCTAATCAACATTTTCTAGTCATAAACTTATTTTTCAGATGAGGAAAATGTGCTTATTCAAGCAGAGATTCAGTCGTTACATAAGAAGGGGTAATTGAGTCTTCTGTCTATCAAAGTCAACAATTTCTGTCAAGTATATTTCCCAGATCTAAAAAGACTGGGGGATGTACAATTATTCTGGATTTATCGAACAAATTTGTTTGTTATAGGCATTTCAAAATGGAGACCTTTACCACGGGGAACCATTGATTTAAAGAATGCGTATTACGCAGTGTCTATTCATGGTGATGATAGAAGATATTAGAAATGTATTTGGATGACTGAGCTGTGGCAATTCAGGACATTGCCGAATGGATTAACTTCAGCTCCTAGGTTATTTACTAAATTGGTAAAACCTGTGTTAGCATTACTTAGAGCTCAGGGGCATGTGGTAATGGCCTATTTAGATGATATTCTGATTGTTGGAAAGACTCATGCTGAAACCCAATCATCAGTTTCAGTTGTTAAAGTCACTTTTGAACAAATGGGATTTGTTATTCACCCAGATAAATCTAAATTATCACCAGTCCAAATTATTGATTATCTGGGATTTACCATTAATTCCAATCACATGTTGGTAACTTTGCCCAGGGATAAATTGAATCAGTTAATTGAGGACTGTGTTAATCTCATTGGAGAACAACGGCCTTCGATTAGACAAGTAGCCAGCTTTATTGGGAAGTTGTTGCAGCCTTTCCAGCTGTGCAGTATGGTCCTCTGCATTATCAACAATTACAACCATCAAAGGAACAGGCACTGAGAATACAAAGGGGCCATTTTTGATAGGCCTATGCAGTTGTCAGCTGGGGCGATTGCTGACATACAATGGTGGATAGTACATGTTTAAAAAAATTTAAGGAAGGTTTGGTGGAATCACCGTCACTGATATTACAGACGGATGTAAGTGCACTGGGTTGGGGTGCAACAGATATGTCTTCTAGTTGTGGAGGCAGATGGAATGTGGATGAGACATCGCTTCCTCAATTAAGAGGGATTAATTATTTAGAGTTGTTGGGCACCTGGTATGGGCTCAAAGCTTGTTGTTCTACAAGGAGGGATCTGAATGTGCAGGTCAGATTGACAACACCACAGCAGTGGCATATGTAAACCACATGGGTGGAGTTAAGTCACAGTCTTGTGATAGACTGGCTAACCAGATTTGGAGCTGGTGTATTGACCAAAAATATCTGGCTTTCAGCACTTTATTTGCCAGGAAGAGGTCACGTCAGTTTAATGACAACATTGAATGGATGTTAAATCAGGATGTATTTAACCAAATGATTGATCAGTATGCATTGCCAGATATTGACTTGTTTGCATCTCGATTAAATCATCAGTTACCTAAATATGTTTCATGGTAACCAGATTTTGGGGCAGTAGCAGTGGATGCATTTTCGCTTCATTGGGGGAGGAATGTTTGTGTATGTATTTCCTTCATTCTGTCTCATCAGCAGATGTTTGCAAAAGATCAAGGAGGACTCCGCTTCAGGGGTATTGGCAGTGCCAGAAAGGCCTACACGAGCATGGTTTCCCGTTGTATCACAAATGGCTAGGGAGCCTTACATGCTTATGCCCAAGAATAAAAATCTACTGGTAAATCCAGTCACTGGGGATCAACATCCTTTATAGGATCGTATTGATCTGTTAATTTGCAGATTTTAAGGAGGCCATACCTGGGGAGAGGACTGTCTCATCGGACGGTGGATGTTCTCATGTCGGCCTGCAGGGATAGTACACAGCAGCAATATATCACCTATATAAGGAAGTGGGAGCAATTCTGCTACAGCAGGATATTGTATATCACACTGCAGGGATCACGGATGTATTGGAGTTTGTCAACTCTTTATTTTGACCAAAAAATTAAGTTTTTACAGTGCGATTAATTCAGCCAGAAGTGCTCTGTCTTCTTATTTACCTATGAATGCAGAATTGCATACAGTAGGGACACATCCGTTAGTTCACGATTCATGAAGGGAATTTTCAATTCTAATCCTCCTAAACCCAGGTATGCCGGAATTTGGAATGTGAGTGAGGTTTCTTATGGTTCTTCGCCAGTGGGCTCTGGTTACAAGCCTATCTATAGCCAAATTAACTATGAAGGTGGTCATGCTTATGGTGTTGGTTTCAGCCCAACGTGTACAAACATTGCAAAAGCTACGGCTAGATAGAATGCATGTGTCGGCTGATGCCATTATATTTTATGTCTATGATTTGCTTAAACATAATAAAAGAAGCATGACAGGATGTAAGATTGTGTTTTCAGCATACCCGCAGATGATCGCTTCTGTATAGTCTCACATTTATCTCGTTACATTGAGATTACTAAACCTCTGAGAGGAACAGAGTTGGCTTTGTTTATTAGTCACAAAAAAACCACACAGTAAGGTGTCGGTGCAAACGATTTCAAGGTACTCGCGCCGCAGGTTGGTCCAGTGAGCTAACTTTTCAGAGGTTTTATCACAAGCCGATTTCAAGGCTCGGGGTGTTTGCTGATTCTGGTGTCAGTACTGTTACATTTTTCCCCTGAGTTAGAGGGGTTTGTTATGATTTGTTTGTAAATAAACTGTTATTTCATTTAACAAATGTATTACTGATGCATGATTGATTGTTAACGACTTTTGAGTCAATCCAGGCAGTGCGAACGTCGGATTTGAGTCTGCGGCGTGAATTCACAGTGCTTTGAAGTCTTCACGTAGTCACTCACGTGACTCCGAAGTAAAATAGTAAGATTAAACGAGAACTTACCAGTTTGAAGTTTGATCTTTATTTTATGAGGAGTCGAGTTGAGGGGACTACGTGCCCTCCGCTCCCACCCTCATAGATCTCATCTGGTAGTTCTAGTTTTATCATCTTACCGTTATACTTCGGTCATTGTTAGCTGTGAATTCATTCCGCTGCTTTGAAGATTGACGCACCAACGGCTGTACGGGCTTCTATTCACGTAGTCCCTCAACTCGACTCCTCATAAAATAAAGATCAAACTTCAAACTGGTAAGTTCTCGTTTATCTTACTATTCTGATACCATGAGACAGGTCATCTTTAGACTTTAGGCTATAGGCTTTAGAGATACGGTGTGGAAACAGGCCCTTTGGCCCACCGAATCCACGCCGACCAGCGATCATCCCGCACACTGGCACTATCCTGCACACTAGGGACAATTTACAATGTTTTAATTGAAGCCAATTAACATATAAACCTGCTTAGAAAGGGACTTCAGATGCTGGTTTATCCCAAAGAAAGACACAAAGTCAGCGGGTCAGGCAGCATCTCTTATGGGGAGAAGGCTGGAGAATGGGGTGGAGAGGGAAGAATAGATCAGCCATAATGAAATGGTGGAGTAGACTTGATGGGCTGAATGGCTCCCAGAACTTATGAGCTTATGAACATAATTTCAAATGAATACAATTATTGAAGATTGACATCTTGATGATGTTGATCTGGGAAGAGGCATTAGAAAATCGTCTCATTGGCAGTTCTGATTGAAGATCCTTGCATGTGCAGTCTCAATAAAGGTCTTGCCTTTTATGCTCACATTGCAACAGCAAAGATGAGAACATTCACACATCCTTTGCCTCCTGTTAGCCACTTAATTGTCTGCTGCCAATGGATGTGACAGGACTGCAAACCTTTAAACTAATCCATTACTTGTGAGTTTACTCAGATCTGACTACAACATCATGCTTCTTCTGACAGTTAGCAAGCATGTAGTTCCATGCTACAGCTTCATTAGCTTAGCACATTATTTGCAGCAATGTCCACTGGTACTTTTAAAATTCCCCTTTCACACCTCATTGTGTTTATTATTGCCAAGGATTTACGCAATGCCAGCAGAATTGAATACATCAGCTATCAACAAGCAAGCCATATTGGTAATTTTAAGTAAAGTGTCTGAAAGATATGTTGCAATATCAGGTTTAACGATCAACTCATGAGAAGGCAATCATAATTTTACACATGATGGCCAGAATTCAATTGTTAAAATGTACTGCTCAGAAGCTTGCAGTTAGTAATGAAGCCAGCGAACTCGTTGATGATCCCAACAAATGCCGCTCACAAAGCTGCCCGCAAGCTTCACAATATGAATCTTATCTCAATTCTGAACTGTGGACTGTCTTTTGTTGCACTAATGACTTTGGAGATTTGTTTTTTGCTCTTGCATTGGGGTAAATGATTTATTGAATATTTGTTTATTATATATTATCTATAGGTGTTGTGATTTTTTAATAAGCTGCTGCAAGCAATAATTTCATTGTTCCATTGACCAATTGAACATTCTTGACTCTTGACTTGACATATGGTTCATTCCTGATGTTAATTTTATTAAGTAAATAGGGATTTCTGATGTGGAACAAGTGTCACTCAAATCAAACCAAGCAGACAATCAGAATGCAAAATTATCTGAGACAGCAAATCAGAATGTTAAAATGCTCAATTAAAGCTTAATAAATTTTACCAAGGATAAAATACAAACTGGGAAAAATGCATAAAAGTAAGGTAGGTATTTATATATCATATATTTCAATGTGGTATATTTGAATATGATAAATATTTAAAAAATTATTAAAACTTGAAATAATTATTCTGAAAGAAATTAACTGTATTAATATATTATTTTTTGGTGCAGTTTGTTCTGCCGAATTTGGGCAGCACAATGGCACAGCGGTAGAGTTGTTGCCTTACAGCGTCAGAGACCCCGGTTCGATCCTGACGACAAGTGCTTGTCTTTGTTCGGAGTTTGTACCTTCTCCCTGTGACCTGCGTGGGTTTTCTTTGAGATCTTCGGTTTGCTCCTACACTCCAAAGACCTACAGGTTTGTAGGTTCATTGGCTTGGTATAAATATAAAATTGTCCCTAGTTGTGTGTAGGGTAGTATTATTGTGTGGGGATCGCTGGTTGGTGTGGACTCGGTGGGCTGACGGACCTGTTTCCGTGCTATATCTTTAAACAACAACTAAACTAAACTCAAATAAACAATGGCTTGCTGCATATTAATGTGGGTGATTGATGGTCGGCATGGCTGATGGATTGTTTCCATTCTCTATCTCTAAAATAAGGGCAGTAGAGTTGCTGCCTCACTGTGCCAGAGACCCTGGTTCCATCATGACAATGGTGCTGTTATGCAGAGTTTGTACGTTCTTCCTGTGACCTCTTGGGTTTTCACTACAGCAAATGCTCTTCAAGATTATAAATTTCAAATGCCTATCGCCTTTTCCTAATCATAGATAGTGCACGGCTAGGTGCCAAATCGGTAGAGTTGTTGCTTTACAGCGCCAGAGACCCAGGTTCGATCCTGACTACGGGTGCTCTCTGCACGGAGTTTGTGACATGCGGGCTTGTAGGATAATTGGCTTCCGTAAATTTCCCCTTTTATATCAGACAAGGTGGTCGATGGTTGGCGCAGGCTCAGTGGGCCGAAGGGCCTGTTTCCACGTTGCATCTCTAAATACTCATTTATACCTCATTCAACATTTTTTAAAAATTGTACAACGTAACTTGTTTTATCGATAGGTGAAATTTTTATCAATAACTTGCAAGTGATTCCCTTTGCGAAGCTAGCAATGGTGCCCTCTGTTCAGGAGCAGTGAGTCGCGAACAGCAGTGTCTGGATTTCCATGCTCAGCTGCACGTGCATAGATTCCAGCGACTGCTGTGAGCTTCATAATATAATGATAGTGAACACTGACAGCTTCATCACCAATGCAACTGCAAGATCCTGCTGAAAAAAATATTTTCTGGATGTGAATTTAGAAAAAAACCTGCTTGTAGTTCCATCCCACGCTGCAAACACTAAAATATGATTACCTTGTATACGCCAGGGACTGACAAATGGTTGGTTCAATTTAAGGATGACACTGGAAAATTTCAGTGTTTGAAACTTTAAATTGGTTCAAATATATAAGCGCACATTCCCTACTTCTGGGAAACGGTACACCTCCCCATAGTTGTAAATCGTTCATCCATTAATTTTAATGGGCCACAAATTACAGTTTGATGGTACACAATTGCTTCCAGCGTGTAACTGGAATAGAAGTGGAAAATGTACCCATCACTATATTCATCCACTGAGTAAGCCAGGTTGACAAAAAACTTTCCATTCTCGCAGATACAAACAAATAATTGGCCGGTATCCTCCTTACTAAAACATCACCTGCCATCATCGTGGGTTCACTTGAATTTGCCTGGTCTCAACCAATTTTGAGGTTCATTCATATATGGGGTTTGCTTTTTCAAACACCATACATTTCAAATGTTATAATGTTAACATCAGTGTTTCGCTACCATAAGAGCTCTGTCTATAGAATTGAATGTTTGTGATATTGTAAGCATTGCTCAGAACTGAAAGCACGTGAATAGGGTGGTAAAGACAGCATATGGCAGATGTGCCTTCATTGGCCGGGGCATGAGGGTAAACGAATGGAAGTCGTGGTGCGGTTGTATGAAACATTGGTTAGGCCACATTTGGAATATTGTGTACAGTTCTGGTCACCACACTCGGGTGCAATGATTCAATGATCAGTTTAGGGATACAGCACGGAGCCTTCGGCCCACTGGGTCTGAACTGACCAGCGATCCCCGCACATTAATACTACCGTGGGAGATTGCAACCTTCACGTGGTTCACCGTGTTTCAAATAATGCCATCAACCTGACATGCACAAACAAGATCAAATAGAACAAGTTGACCTACAACTTTAGGCTGTGCACGCCATACACAAGAAGAAGATTGACACTACCCTACACACACTAGGGACAATTTTACATTTTATACCAAATCACTTAACCTACAAACCTGTACATCTTTGGAGTGTGGGCGGAAACAGAAGATCTCGGAGAAACCCCACACAGGTCATGGGGAGAACGTACAAACTTTGTACAGACAAGGATTCGGTGATTCGGCTCACCTGCAGTCCTTCTGTTTTTTTCTTTATTTTTGCGTCTTTTGTGATTGTTCGTTAGAATTTTGTTTTATTAGGTCGTGTATGTGTGGGGAGGGTGGGAGAAACAGAGTCTTAGTCGCTCCCTTCGGGGGGATGTGTGTCCCCCGTCACCGTCTGTGCTGAGGCCTAATGGCGGAGCTGTGGCGGCGGCCTGGTTCAGAGCTGCGGTGCTCCAGCGGCAGCGGCGGCTCGCAAAGCTGCGGTGCTCCAGCGGCGGCGGCCTGGTTCAGAGCTGCGGTGCGGCGGCGGCCAGGTTTGGAGCTGCGGTGCGGCGGCGGCGGCCTGGTTTGGAGCTGCGGTGCTCCAGTGGCGGCGGTGGCGGCCTGGTTCGGAGCTGAGTTGCTCCAGTGACGGCAGCGGCCTGGTTCGGAGCTGCGGTGCGGCGGCGGCGGCCTGGTTTGGAGCTGCGGTGCGGCGGCGGCGGCCTGGTTCAGAGCTGCGGTGCGACGGCGGCGGCCTGGTTTGGAGCTGCGGTGCTCCAGTGGCGGCGGTGGCGGCCTGGTTCGGAGCTGAGTTGCTCCAGTGACGGCAGCGGCCTGGTTCGGAGCTGCGGTGCGGCGGCGGCGGCCTGGTTTGGAGCTGCGGTGCTCCAGCGATGGCGGCGGCCTGGTTTGGAGCTGCAGTGCTCCAGCGACGGCAGCGGCCTGGTTTGGAGCTGCGGTGCTCCAGCGATGGCGGCGGCCTGGTTTGGAGCTGCAGTGCTCCAGCGACGGCAGCGGCCTGGTTTGGAGCTGCGGTGCTCCAGCGATGGCGGCGGCCTGGTTTGGAGCTGCGGTGCTCCAGCAGCGGTGGCGGCCTGGTTCGGAGCTGCGTTGCTTCAGCGGCGGCGGTGGCCCGCAGAGCTGCGGTGCTCCAGCGGCTGCGGCGGCGGCGGTCCGCTTAGAGCTGCGGTGCTCCAGCGGCAACGGCGGCCTGGTTCAGAGCTGCGGTGCTCCAGCGGCGGCAGCGGCCTGGTTCGGAGCTGCATTGCTCCAGCGGCGGCGGCGGTCCGCTTACAGCTGCGGTGCTCCAGCGGCGGCGGCGGCCTGGTTTGGAGCTGCGGTGCTCCAGCGGCGGCGGCGGCCTGGATCGCCTCAGCGCAGAGGGAGAGCTAGGAGGGAGGAAGACAGGGACTTAAGACTTTTGCCTTCCACCACAGTGAGGAGTTGCCTGGTGAACTCATTGTGGTGGATGTTGGATATGTGTTTATTGTGTGTTTTGTTTTTATTATATGTATGACTGTATGGTAACAATTTTGTTCAGACCAATTTTGTTTAGGTCTGAATGACAATAAAGGAATCTAATCTAATCTAATCTAAGTTGCCGAACCAAGTCAGCACGCTCAGCTACTGTGCACCTGTAGAAGTTAGAGAGAGCCCTCCTTGACATACCGACTCTCTGTAATCTTCTCAGGAAGTAGAGGCGCTGATGTGCTTTCTTTATAATTGCATCAGTGTTCTGGGATCAGGAGAGATCTTCAGAGATGTGCACGCCCAGGAATTTGAAGCTCTTGACCCGTTGATATAAACGGGACTGTGGATCCCCATCCTACCCCTTTCAGAGTCCACAATCAGTTCCTTGGCTTTGCTGGTGTTGAGGGCCAGGTTATTATGCTGGCACCATTTGGTCAGTCGGTCGATCTCTCTTCTATACTCTGACTCGTCCCCATCAGTGATACTTCCCACAACAGTGGTGTTGTCAGCGAACTTGATGATGGTGTTCGCACTATGACCAGCTACATAGTCATGATTATAGAGTGAGTACAGCAGGGGGCTGAGCACGAAGCCTTGAGGTGCTCCAGTGCTGATTGTTATCGAGGCTGACACATTTCCACCAATTCGAACAGTCTGTGGTCTGTGAATGAGGAAGTCGAGGATCCAATTGCAGAGGGATGCGCAGAGACTCAGTTCTGCGAGTTTGGTAACCAGCTTGGAAGGGATGATTGTATTAAATGCCGAGCTGTAATCCATGAATAACAGCCTGACATACAGGTTTTTGTTGTCCAAGTGGTCCAGAGCGGAGTGGAGAGCCAGCGAGATCGCATCCACCATTGATCTGTTGTGGCGGTAGGCGAACTGCAGTGGGTCCAGGTTTTTGTCGAGGTAGGAGTTGATTTGCGCCATGATCAACCTCTCAAAGCACTTCATCACCACTGACGTTAGTGCCAATGGCCGATAGTCATTTAGGCACGTCACCTTGCTCTTCTTGGGCACCAGTATAATTGATGCCCTTTTAAAGCAGGTGGGAACCTCAGATCTCAGAAGTGAGAGGTTGAAAATGTCCGTAAAAACTCCAGCCAGTTGGTCCGCACAGGTTTTTAGAACACGACCGGGTATACCATCAGGTCCAGGCGCTTTTCGAGGGTTCACCCCTCTGAAGTGATATGGAGTATTAGAGGCTGAGGGTTGACCTAAAGTAGATAAAATTATGAGAGGGTACATAGTCAGTCTTTTTTCCATCATTTTGAGCACAAACAATGTGGGCTGAAGGGCCCATTTCTGTGTTGTGTTGTTCTATGTTCTATGAAAGCATAATAGGTTTAATCCTTCCCAACACTGGAAATATCAAAAAACAATAAACTGGATTCCCTTCAGGGTGCGTGTGAATAAATCACATTTTTCCTCTTGAATAACTTAATATTGAAAATAATTTTGTTATGGATAACTTATTAATGGTCTCAAGTATGAAGTCTAGTATCAAATTAGAATGGATTGAGTTTAACAACCATATCCACACAAATATATGTAATTAGATCTCTTTTTCCATTTGAAATGCATTCCGTTTAACTCCAGAGATATGTGGTTCTGTCACAAACAATGCGAGACCTCATCTTGTAAAATCAAAGTGCTAACTTCAGTCTTATGTCATGGCTGCTAATACAGATTTATTACAGATAAACAGAATTCAGAAAATTGCTTAGGGCTGAAGGGCATATTTTGCATTTTTCAGTAAAATGTAATGGATATTTATCACATAATAGCAACTGATTTGGCTCAACTGGTACCCACTGTTCATACCCTGAAGCCTACTCCTTTTAAATTTTCTTTAGACTTTAGCCTTTATAGATACAGTGTGGAAACAGTACAGAGCAACCCGTTTGGCCCAATGACTCCCCGCTGACCAGCGATCATCCCGTACACCGGCACTATCTGACACAATAGGGACAATTAACAAGTTTTACCAAAGCCAATTAACCCACAAACCTGTATGTCTATGGAGTGTGCGAGGAAGCTGGAGCACTCGGAGAAAACCTACGCAGTCACCGAGAGAAGGTGCAAACTACAGACAGCATCCACAGTCAGGATCGCACCCAGATCTCTGGCACTGTAAAGCAGTAACTCTACCGCTGCACCACCATGTCACCCTACGCTTTTCCAATCCTTGCTTCTCACCATTCATTTCCCATTTCTTGTGTACATAAATTCCATCTTTGTTTAAGGGCTTCAATAACATCTCCTTCAACCAATCCGCATGGTTATTACTTGCACTTTCTCCGTATGTTTTCAATCCAATCTGTGTAGATAACCCTCTTCATTTTGCTTATTTGCAAGAGACTATCATTTTGATTCTGGACTTACTTATCAATGGAGACAGTTTATTTACACTCTATAAAACCCGATCATAACTCTCCCATAACTCCTCTGTCAGGGCTTCTTTTTGTTTTTATTTTTTCCTGCAGTAAAGGGCTCCATAGCAATCCATCTATCCTAATAGTTGGATGTTCTCAATCCTGTAACATCTGTGCTGTGTACGCTTTCTTATCATTCTACACACTAGGGGCAATTTACAGAAGCCAATTAACCTACAAACCTGCACGTCTTTCGAATGTGGGAGGAAACAGGAGCACCTGGATAAAACCCATGTGGGGAGAATGTACCAACCCTCACGGGGAGAATGTATCTACCCTCACGGGGAGAATGTACCAACTCCATGCAGGCAGCACCCATAGTCAGGATCAAACCTGGGTCTCTGGCGCTGTAAGGCAGCAACTCTACCGCTGCGCCACTGTGCCACCCATGTTTTATATGGTGGCCACTTTCCCTCCTCCTCCACTTCCTCCTCCTGTGCCTCTTGTTTTATTTTTACCAGGTCCCAGGCTATTCGTTGGGCATTTAAAAAGCAGCAAAGGAGCACTGCACATTGAAAGAATAGTGAGAGGTTAGCTGCAAGGTGCGCTTGGTTTGGTGGCAGAGCAGCTGATCTTTCATGTGATCAATCCATTTCCATTGATGAACGTGCCAGAATCGAAAAGAACAGCTCTGAAGCATTACACCTGTTGTCAAGGATACATCACATCATGGTGACGTCCAAATTTGAATCAGATTTTGTGTTTTCCCACTACAAATTGTCCTTGGCTTGTGGCATTGAGATATGTGTATAAAGAATCGTGGCCCTGCCCATCATATAGCCACAAACATGGCGCTTCCACCTCCAGCAGTGGGCTGAAAGGAAGCATAAGAATGAACTGTTATGATCACGGGCGGCACGGTGGCGCAGCGGTAGAGTTGTTGGCTTACAGCGCCAGAGACCTGGGTTCGATCCTGACTACAGGGGCTGTTTACACATTCTCCTCATGGTCTGCATGGATTTTCTCCGCGTGCTCCAGTTTCCTCCCATACTCCAAAGACGTTCAGGTTTGTAGGGTGATTGGCTTGGTATAATTGTAAATTATCACTAGTGTGTGTAGAATAGTGTTAGTGCACAGGAATCGCTGGTCAGCGTGGAATCGGAGTCAATACTGTCCTTGCCCGGCTTCAAGCTGCAGTTGTGGCTGCGGCATTTATTATATTGCATTCAGGTGAGCAGCAGCATACAAGTGCTTCTATGAAAGTTTGCAAAGTGCAAAGAACAGCATTGCCTGCTACAAACCTTCCATGGATGCGGTTTTCTGTTTAATGTGAGTCCTCCTTATTCCTATCCTGTTCTTTCAGATCTCTGATAGACACAAAGTGCTGGAGTAACTCAAAGGGTTAGGCAGCTTGCCCATCGTGCTGAGTTACTCCAGCACTTTACATCCAATTTTGGTATAAAGCAGCATCTGCAGATCCAAGATGGCGCCCAAGCCAGGCGGCTCTTTGAGTGCTGGTCACAGAAGTGGATCTGCAATCACATATTACAATCACCCCACATCTTTCAAACCCACCAGTGTTTGAACCAACAACGTATGGACAATAATATCAATATCATAAAATGAGGGCAAGAAAGGCCAAAGTCTCGGTGTTAATGAAGAGCTTCAGAAGTATAAGGAAACATCCAAAGCCTTTCCAATGGCATCAGCGGTCGTAAGAAATAAAGCAGGAAGCGTTTAATTCCTTTAATTCATGCTGAAGTGTGTGCAGATTTTCATGCATTTTCATGCGCTCAGCTGCGTGCAGTTAGTGTTGGCTGGAAGGAGGGATCCCAAAGTGGAAGTAATAGCTTTAATCCAGCATTACGCCCCCATCTGCATCCCAATGCACCTGCTCTGTATCCACAGTTGACATGCAGTCTTGTGCAAATCCCCACTTGCTGAGTTGAGGATAGAAACATAGAAAAAGGTGCAGGAGGCCATTCGCCCCTACGAGCCAGCACTGCCATTCAATATGATCATGGCTGATCATCCAAAATCAGTAGCCCATTCCTGCTCCCTCCCCATATGCCTTGATTCCGTTAGCCCTAAGAGCTAAATCTAACTCTCTCTTGAAAACATCCAATGAATTGGCCTCTACTGCCTTCTGCGGCAGGGAAATACACAGATCTGGGCACAGGATCTGGGCAATTCCTACTTTGAGCCATTTTGAAAAAAAAGAGTTGAAATTCAATCGTGGAACAGATTTGACTTCATTGAACTCGATGATCAATGATACTTTACTCTTACATGTGCCTAGGTACGGTGAAATTCTTATGCACTCCGCAGCATAACCACCAGGTTGGTTGGCTCTGCGGCGCATCCCGGGAGCTTTCTGCCATGGCTGCAGAATATTGCAAGGGTTTCCAGGGCCTCTGGTCCCCATTTGTGTCCATTTGGATCAACACCTGAACATTTATGTCGAACCTCCAATGTCGTACAATACTGTGCAATAAACTCACAGAGTGACAAACTCACACACACTTGCACTACACTCACCTGATACCAGTGTGTATCTGCAAACAAAATCATGTGTGGTGATTTCTTCTCCTTCTTCTTCTTAGCCCTTTGCTCCTCTATGGAGTATAGGCCATTGACAAATATCCTCCACCTCACTCGGTTGTTGGCAGTTCTTTCGAGATCTCCTCAGTTGAGCCCACTCTCAGACATTTCTGTCTGGACACCTCTTCTCCAGCTGTTCCTGGAGCGACCTCTTTTCCTTTTTCCTTGGGGGTTCTATTTCAGGGCTTGCCGGGTGATGTTTGTGGCAGGTTTCCTGAGGGTGCATCCAATCCAACTCCATTATCTCCTTTGAATTTGTAATTCTCCTGGCTTGTTCTTTTCCACAGGTCCACATTGCTTACTTTGTCTGTCCACCAGATGTTAAGTATTCTCCTATGGCAGGTATTAATGAATGTTTGCACTGTGATTGTAGTGTGTTTTGTTGTTTTGTGGTCTCTGATCCATACAGCATCACCTATTTCACATTTCAGTTAAAGTTGCGTAATTTGGTGTTGATTGAAATGTGTTTTGAGCTCCAGATCTTCCCGAGCACCACCTTAACCTTATTGATTCAAGATTGAAGATTCAAGAGAGTTTATTGTCATGTGTCCCTGATGGGACAATGAAATTCTTGCTTTGCTTCAGCACAACAGAACGTAGTAGGCATGACTACAGAAGAGATCAGTGTGTCCATATACCATTATATAAATATAAACACACATGAATAAATAAACTGATAAAGTGCAAATAAACAGATAATGGGCTATTATTCTTCAGAGTTTTGTCCGATCCAAGTTTAATAACCTGATGGCTGTGGGGAAGTAGCTATTCCTGAAGCTGTTCATTGCAGTCTTCCATCATGATTCTACTTTTTATGTCTGCCTCTGCCCCTCCGGTGATGTCCACAACACTGCCTAGGTATGTGAGTGTTTCTACCTCCTCTAGAGCAGTGCTGTGCATAAGGATAGGGTTGCTGGTTTTGGAGTGGAACCTCATCACCTGTGCCTTTGCTATATTGGGTGTAAGACCAAGTTTTCTTGCAGCTTATGAGGGTCTGTCCATCTTCTCCTGCATTTGTATCTGTGTGTATGAAAGGAGAGCAATGTCATCTGCAAAGTCAAGATCATCTAGCTGCTCCCACATTGTCCACTGAATTCCATTTATTTTCTCTTCAGTTGTTTCCATTATGATCCAGTCAATTGCCAGGATGAACAGGAATGGTGACAATAGACATCCCTGCTTGATGCCTGTCCTGACACTAAAGCTCTGACAGAGCTGGCCTGCACGCATAACTTTGCATGAGATTCCATCTTACGAGTTCTTGATTAAGTTTATGATTGGTGGGAATTCCATAGTGGTCCATTAGGCGCCCTAGTGTTGTCCTGTCTAAGATGTCAAACTCCTTCTCAAAGTCGATGAAATTGATGTACAGGGACATGTTCCATTCAATAGACTGCTCAATGATGATGCATAATGTTGCTATGTGGTCTGTGCATGAGCGATCCTTCCTGAATCCTGCTTGCCGGTCCTTTAGCCTCTTGTCCGCAGCTTCCTGTAGACGGTTGAGGATGACCCGGTTGAGAATTTTATTGGGTACAGAAAGTAGGGTGATCCCTCGGTAGTTGTCACATTTTCTTAGGTCACCTTTTTTTGGCAGTTTCACGATGTATCCCTCTGCCCATTCTGTGGGTGCCTTTTCCTCTTCCCAAATTCTCACAAAGAAACCATAGAGCATGTCTGTTGATGAGTTTATCTACTTTCAGGGCTTCAGGTGAAATTTTGTCAGGACCAGCAGCCTTGCCGTACTTAGGATATCTATAGCATTTCTTAATGACTTAAGGATTGAAGTAGAACTTCAATCCTTTCTATGGTTCTGTAATTTGGAGCTGCCAGAGATAGTTATATTTGTTTTCATTCAGTGGATAAGTAAGGGTGGTTCATTAATAATTAGCCGGAGAAGAGTGCCCAAAGGAATGTCCTCCTTGACAGAGAAGGCTGGGAAGGAGAGCTCTGGAGTAGTGGGACATGCTCCGTTAGGCAGTAGACTCTCACCACGTCAAGGGGGTCATGAGCCTGGTCATACAAATGGTCTCTCCTACCAGCTATGGGTAGCATTCCAGGCACAGATCTGTGCCCTGCTGTGGAGCTGAGGGACACACTGATCCCAAGCACGTTGCTCTTGAATATTCTCGCAGACAGCTACATCTAATTAGTACTTTGCAGTTCAGCATGATATTCGTGACTTACAAAGGCACTCCACTCAAATGAGGAAATTAACCTCATTTTTTTCACCTGTATAAGGGAGCCACAGGCAGTCTGTGTTGAATCAGCCTGAGACATTGCCAACAATTGATACCGTGATGATAAGTGGCAGGTGTCCTGGTACACCTAACAAATTCCCCATCTTCATCATCCTGGTGATCTCATCCCAACCGAATCTCACGTGGAACAGTCATTTCATTACCATGCCGGCAGGAGTACATCTGAAGAGACCACCAAGGGAGCCATACGATTGGCAACCTCGCCAACAGTTCTTTCGTCTTTTTTTCGTTATTTTTAGTGTGTTTTAAAAGTTTGTGTAAATGTTCTCTGGTTTGTTTTATGTGGGGGAGGGGAAACTTTTTTTTCAATCTCTTACCTTGCTGGAGATGCGATTGTTTTCCGGGTCATATCTCCGGTCGCTCTGCGGCCTAACATCGTGGAGCTGGAGGCCTAGCTCGGGACTGATTTTGAGCCCCACCACGGGGCGTGGATTTACCATCAGAGTCGATCCCTTACCTGGGATCGCTCCAACCGCGGCCTGCAGATTATACCATCGAGAGCTTGCAGTCTCGGGTAGAAACCATAGATGTCGGGAGCTGCAAAGACGCAGAAGGTTCGACCAGCCCCAGCCCGGTTCCGATCGCCAGCGCGGGGGAGCTGAGATCCCCCGATGCAGGAACTTGATCGCCCCGATGAGTGGGGCTCGACCACCGGCTATGGGAGTAAGATCGCCCTTTCAACGGAAGGCTCAAGGCCCCCGACCACGGGAGAGATTGAACTTTCTTTTCACCTTCCATTACAGTGACGAATATGGAGGAGTCACTGTGATGGATGTTTATGTTAAAATGTATTTTGTGTGTTCTGTTGCTTTTTATTTGTATGACAGACTTGGCAAATTAAATTCCACATATGTTGCAAAACATACTTGGCTAATAAAGTATTATTGTATTGCATTGTATTGTATTGTATTGTATTGAAACTCCAAATTCCGCAGACAGAGACAGAAGTAGTAACTTTCCAAAGATGCTATCAGGGATGTTGACAAATTGAATTTACTTGCTTCTGGCCATGTATCACTAAAGGCAATGATGAAGCTTTGACCCATTCTTTGCTGTTCTAATCAAACACAGGGAACATGCACCGAAGGCCACCATTCATGCTGTGATAGATGTAGACCGCTTTTACATTTGGATAGCAACGACTTGTCAAGACTGCCTTGCTAATGTACAGAAAAGCCTCCACATCTACCACTTGAAAATGTAGCTCATATACTCTAACACATGAAAGATTAGTTATAGAGACATGGAGCTCATATTGTACAGAAACAGACCTTCCACCCATCTTGTCCATGCTAACCATTCTGGGCTAGGCCCATTTGACTGCAATTGACCCATAGCATTTGAAATCTTTCTATTCATTATTATTTGTCCAAATGACTTTTGAAAGTCATAATTGCATCAGTTTCTACGGGTTTTTAGGGTGATAGGAACAGAATTAGGCCATTTGGCCTATCAGGTCTACTCTGCCATTCAATCATAGCTGATCCATCTCTCCCTCCTAACCCCATTCTCCTGCCTTCTCCCCATAACCCCAACACATGATTATTCTATCTCAATCCCCCTGAAGCCTCCTCTCTGGTCCTCAATGTGCACCATATTTCTAAATTATAAAGTAATCTGCAAGCATTGAATTATACCTTTTCTTTTTACACACCTTGCCATTGATAAATGGCACCAGGTGTGTAAAATGTCTCAGGCGTGAGGAATGGCTGCCTCGCCAACAGTCTGTCTGTCCTTTGCTTCTTTGTTGTTTGTTTGTATGCATTAAATGTATGTTTTTAGTGTTCCTTAGCTTGTTTTTTTGGGGGTTGGGAGGGACTTGGGGGAAACTTTTTCTAATCTCTTAGCTCGACGGAGATGCAAATTTTTTTCCATATCGTTCCTCCATCCGCACTGCGGCTTAACTTCGAGGAGTTGCCGGCCTTTGCTGGAGACCGAATTCGAGAGTTCCACCACGGGAGCCTGCGGACTTAACATCGCGGAATTCGTGGTCTCTGGTTAGAGGCCGCCTTCGTGAACAAGCTGCAGGCGCTTTGACTGCCCCGACGTGGGAACTTTGATTGCACTGACTGCAAATGGTTCAACTGCCATGACCACGGGAGAATAAAAGAGGATTGGACTTTATTGCCTTTCATCACAGTGAGGAATGTGGGGAATCCACTGTGGTGGATGTTTATGTTAACTTTTATGTAGTTGTGTGTCTTGTTGCTTTACTTTAGCATGGCTGTATGGTAATTCGAATTTCACTGTACCTTATTGGTACATGTGACAATAAACTGATGTTGAAACTTCAAAGAGAGCAGAGATCCCAACAGTGAGCCTGGAACAGCACTGTTCACTATACTCTTCCTTTCATCACTATTCTCTGATCATTCTTTCTGAGTCCATTTGATAAACCTGTCATTTTCCTTTTCAGCCCACGGGCTTCTGATTTACTGATAACTTTACCAAATATATTTTCAAAGGCAATCTGCACAAAATAAGCACTCGATCTGTACAAACACTTTATTTTACTTCGTTGAAGAACTCAATAGTGTTAATCCAATGCAATTAACATATCTGGATGGCACAGTGGTGAAGCTGGTAGAGGTGTTGCCTCACATTGCCAGAGACCCAGGTTTGAAACTGACCTCGGGTGCTGGCTGTGTGTGTGTGTGTGGAGTTTGCAAGTTTTCCCTGTGATTACGTGGGTTTCCTCCAGGTGCTACGGGTTTCCTCATATATCCCAATGATATGCAGGTTTGTAGGTTAATTGACGTGTGAAATTACCCCCAGTGCGTAGGGAGTGGATGGGAAAGCTGGATGATATAGAACTAGAGTGAACAGATGATCGATGGTTGGCATGGACTGGTTGGTCTGAAGGGCCTGCTTCCATGCTGTATCTGATATATGAAAAATATATTAAATTCATGTTGAATGTCATTTGCAAACATATATCTTAAGTGACTATTAATATTGGCTTGGTTTATTCTCTCTACATGTCTTCCGCAGGCTGGCTGACCATAGATTTCAGCTTTAAACATTGTCTTCTTTAGCAAAAGTGTAACATTTGCAAGATACCATATTTCCCGGCAATGAAGACGCATCAAAGTTGCGCCCCCATTTTGAGTTGCTAAGTTTTGAAAAAAGGCTGGCGAGACATAGAATCTCTCACGCTCAAAATAAATAAATACTTAAATAAATACATAAATAAATAAATAAATAAATAAATAGATAGATAGGCTTCCAGATCGCCTCCATTCTGAATGGCTGAATGGGTGGGGGGGTGGAGGGTGACGGCAGGTTGAGAAATGGTGGGAAAAACAGGAGCACACTGGGAAAGCAATGAGGGCTATCTTTCTTGGCTGACAACCTAACCTTCAGCCTCCTAGACGCAGGTATATATCCGTGCCTTACTTTTGGGTAAAGAATAGCGCCTTCATTGCCGGGAAATACGGAAGTTACAACCTGTTGGAGTAACTCAGTGGCTCAGGCAGCATCCCTGGAGAATAAGGATGGGTAATGTTTTGGGTCAGGACCTTCTTCAATGTAACATTTGCAATCCTGCTGTCCTCCAATAACTCAAGAAGATGTTTAGGAAGGGTCTCGACCCGAAACGTCACCCATATCTTCTATCCAGAGATGCTGCCTGGCCCGCTAAGTTAATCCAGCATTTTGCGTTTAACACAGGAAAATTGAGAGGTTCTAGTCTAGGCCTCCCTCAGCACATCCCTCAGCATCTTGGGCAGTATTTAACCCTGTCCATCACCCGGTGAAGAAGCAGTCAAGATATTGACAGTTCATCCTCACATTGAGTTTGACAACAGATTACAATGCTATTCGAGGGATTAAGACTTCAAGATTTGTCCAGGCTTGTGAGAGACTAAATTAGGTTATAACTGGAGAGGATGGTGGAAGTGGCTGAAGTTCAGTTGAAGAAGCAACATCTAAGTTAAATTACTATATCCTCTGAATTTGAAAAGGAGTGAACTAAACTGGAATTTATGTGTATTTTTTAAAAAAGGTGTGGCACAGCGGTAGAGTTGCTGCCTTTCAAAGCTCGCAGCGCCAGAGATCCAAGTTAGATCCTGACTACAGGTGCTGCCTTTACAGAGTTTCTATGTTCTCCCCTTGACCGTGTGGGTTTTCTCCGAGATTCCTCCCACACTCCTAAGATGTACGGGTTTGTAGGTTAATTGACTTGGTATAAGTGCATATTGTCCCTAGTGTGGGCATGATATTGTTAATGTGCGGGGATTGATGGTCAGCACGGACTCGCTGGGCCGAAGGGCCTGTTTCTGTGCTGTATCTCTAAACTAAACTAAACTAAACTAAACTGTCTATTTATATATATTGCATGTCGAATACCAATCAGATTCTTTATCTGATTTTTAATTAAACAGGATAAAAAAATTACTCCCCAAAGTTTTCTAAAAGGCAAAGCCTGGAAGCCCAGTCACTTGCCGGTTTCATACATCATGTCCTTAACTCCCGTCTCTTTCCTGCTTCACTATGTTAAGACTTTAGAGATACAGCATGGAAATAGGCCCTTCAGCGCATTCAGTCTGCGCCAACCAGTGATTACCACTTACACTAGATCTATCCTAAACACGAGGGACAATTTTACTATTTACAAAAGCCAATTAACCCACCAACCAATAAGTCTTTGGTGGAAGGAAATCAGAGCACCCGGAGAAACCCACACAATCACAGGAGAACATACAAACTTTGAGCAGACAGCACCCGTAATCAGGATCGAACCCGGGTCACTGGCACCGTAAGACAGCAACTCTACTGCTGTGTCACTTTACCATCACTAAATATTGTTAGGTTCATCTCTGGCACCGATGATAGAATTTCATAATCCTGCTATTTCCCTATGGACCTCATGGCATGGTGGCGTAGCAGTAGAGTTACTGCCTTACAGTGCCAGAGACCCAGGGTCGATCCTGAATACGGGTGCTAGTCTGCACAGAGTTTGTTGTCCCCATGACCTGCATGGGTTTTCACTGAGATCTTCGGTTTCCTCCCACACTCCAAAGACGTACAGGTTTCTAGCTTAATTGGCTTGGTATAAATGTAAAATTGCCTTTAGTGTGTGTAGGGTGGTGTTGACGTGCGGGGATCGCTGGTCGGTGCGGACTCAGTGGATCTACAGGCCTGTTTCCATGCCATATCTCTAAACTAAACTAAAACAAGAACAGGCCATTCGGCCATCAAAGGTAGACAAAAATGCTGGAGAAACTCAGCGGGTGAGGCAGCATCTATGGAGTGAAGGAATAGTTGGCTGTTGTTGAGCTGGGAATGGGAGGGGAAAGAGGGAACAGGGAAAGAGAGGGGAAAAATGGAGAAAACAAGGACTACCTGAAATGGGAGAAGTCAATGTTCATATCGCTGGGGTGTAAACAGAGGAATTGGGAATAGCCATTGGAAGAAGTGTAGTCCAGATACAAACCCACTGACTCCCATGGCTATCTGGACTATACTTCTTTCCACCCTGCTTCCTGTAAGGACTCTATACCCTACTCCCAAATCCTCCATCTGCACCGCATCTGCACCAAGGATGAGGTGTTCCAAACCAAGGTATCGCAGATGTCCTCATTCTTTAGGGAACGGGGGTTCCCCTCTTCGACTGTAGATGAGGCTCTCACCAGTGTCTCTTCTGTATCTCGTAGCTCTGTTCTCACTCCCCATCCCCCCACTCGTAACAAGGACAGAGTCCCCCTTGTCCTTACCTTCCACCCTACCAGCCGTCACATACAACAGAAGATCCTCCTACATTTTCGCCACGTCCAACGGGATCCCACCACTGGCCACATCTTCCCATCTCCTCCCCTTCCGGCTTTCCGCAGAGACCACTCCCTCTGTAACTCCCTGGTCAATTTGTCCCTTCCCACCCAAACCACCACCTCTCCTGGCACTTTCCATTGCAACTGCAGGAAATGCTACACTTGTCGCTTTACCTCCCCTCTCGACTCCATCCATGGATCCAAGCAGTCTTTCCAGCTGCAGCAGAGGTTCACCTGTATCTCCTCCAACCTCATCTATTGCATCCACTGCTCTAGGTGTCAACTGCTCTACATCGATGAGACCAAGCGCAGGCTTGGCGATCGCTTCGCCAAACACCTCCGCACAGTTCACATTAACCAACCCGATCTCCCGGTGGCTCAGCACTTCAACTCCCCCTCCCATTCCGTATCCGACCTTTCTGTCCTGGGCCTCCTCCATGGCCAGAGTGAGTCCCACCGCAAATTGGAGGAGCAGCACCTCATATTTTGCTTGGGTAGTTTATACCCCAGTGGTATGAACATTGACTTCTCCAATTTCAGGTAGTCCTTGCTTTCTCCCTCCTTCCCCTCCCCTTCCCAGCTCTCCCACAGCCCACTGTCTCAGCCTCTTCCTTTCTTCTTCTGCCCCCCCTACCCCCACATCAGTCTGAAGAAGGGTCTCGACCCGAAGCGTCACCTATTCCTTTGGTCCATAGATGCTGCCTCACTCGTTGAGTTTCTCCAACATTTTTGTCTACCTTCGATATTTTCAGCATCTGCAGTTCTTTCTTAAACATTCGGTGAACAAATGTCTGTGCCTAATATGATGCCAAGACCAAAAGAAAAATAACTCAATGTTTCATGGCTCAGACCTTCCAACATGCTTGTCATCTTTTGATGTAACTTTGAGGAGGAAGAAGGTTATAGATGAGCAGATCTGCTGGCATGCTGTCCCTCTAGAACTTGGCACGTTTGTGAGAAGATGTGGTCCATGCGTATCTGAGTTGTGTTTCACTTTCAATATCCTATGCAGGAACTACACCATTGAAAAAAATCATATGGTTCTTGCCATGTTTAGTTATTACTACAATTGATTTAGAATTGGCCAACTTCACATGTTTACAGAAAAACAAACAAAATTGCTCTCATCTAATATTCTTTGGTAATAAAATGTATTTTAGAAATATGTTTTAGTCCTCTTTCTTGGATGAAAAGGGATAATATTTCTCTTGACTAGGCTATTACCAGGAAACAAATTCACATGAAACTAACTCAATGAGCTGACGGATGTGTACAATTTTCTGTAAAACATGTTACTCATTGCAGATCTGAGGTGCATCTGGTTGTCATCTTCTCTGTGAATCTTGTACAGGAAACATCCTTAACATTCCAAGTTGCTAACAGTGTGTTGCCTTGCATCCTCCCTGTCATGATCTTGTTTTACACTTCCAGAGAATGTGAAGAAGGAAGAATCTAGATTTTATAATAAGATTACGATTCAATTGCAGTTGAAATCCTACGTTTCTGCAATGCTATGTTACATCAAAACATAGACAATAGGTGCAGGTGTAGGCCCTTTGAGGTAGCACTGTCATTCAATATGATCATCCAAAATCGGTACCCCATTCCGGCTTTCTCCACCTATCCCTTGATTCCGTTAGCCCTAAGAGCTACAGTATAAGAGCTATATCTAACTCTGTTTTCTTAGGAAAATTGATAAAGTATGAATGTTATTACACTTCAAAGGCAGTTTGTGTGTAAAACTAGAGAAAATGGATTCAAAGTGTTGCCAACTGTTTCGACTTTTGCTCATAAGTTTCATTGTCGGACTTGCCATAGTCAACCATTCCTACAAGTTAATCAGTCTTTCTCCGACACCGTCTGCCCTTGTACAACTAGTATATAATCTGCTTGGGTAGCGGTATGGACATTGAATACTCCAATTTTAGGTAAATACATAACCCTCCTCCTCTCCCTTCTTCCCCCATATAACTCTCCCCATGTCTAAAGTCTAAAGTAAAGTCTAAAGTCCCTCTTCTTCCCCTAGCTTCCCTATGCCCCACCTGTACTCGCACCTATATCTCCCCTCCCACCTGCATTCCTTCCTTTAGCTTCACAATTCATAACAGTTCCATCGTTTTGTCTCACACCTACTGTCTTTTCATCTCTGCCCATTGTCCAACTCTCTGCCAATCCAAAATCCCTCCTCACCCGAAACTACCTATTACCTGCCAGGCCTTGCCCTGCCCCTACTCATTTCCAGCTTTCTTTTCCCCCTACAGTCAGTCCGAAGAAGGGTCCTGATCCAAAACTTTGCTCATCCATGTCCTCCAGAGATGCTGCCTGGTCTGATGAGTTACTCTAGCACCTTATGTCTTCTTTAGTAAATAATACTGCACAATTAAAACGGGGAAACAGCTTTGTAAATTATTTTTCTAATGGATTTCTCCAACAATATCTCTAATTCCAGGAAACAGCTCTACAATCCTGAAGGGTTCAAAGCTCTTTGGAGATAAGACCAAGAACCAAGAGTTTTACATTTGCACTCGTAGTTGCAATGGTCATTGGTAACTACCACAACATTACCAATTTGGACGAGGCTTTACTCACTTTTGGCTCGATTAAGTGTGGTTTACCAAATACATTTTTAGACAGAAAAGCAGTTCTCTGAAATCTCTTAAACATCTTCTAGAGTAATGTCATAGCCTCAGAATTAAAGGATGTTCTTTTAGGAAGGCGATGAGGAGGAATTTCTTTTGTCAGAGGGTGGTGAATCTGTGGAATTCTTCGCCACAGAAGGCAGAGGGGGCAAAATCAGTGGCTCAGTGGTGGCGCCATTGAGTGTGGCAGCCTCGCCTGCAGCAGTTCATTCTTCACCCTTTATTTATTTTTAGTTTGTCAAAAAGTTTTGTTCTGGAGGCCTTTTAGTCGTTTTTATGTTGGGGATGGGAGGGGAATGGTGAAACAATTTTTTTTCCCGTCTCTACCTGGTTCGAGGATGCGTCTTTCCTCCGAGCCGCATCTTCACCCCCTCCTGGCGGCCTACCATTCGGATTGGCGCAGCCTTTCCTGTCAGAGACGGGCCAGAGCTTCGAGCTGCAGTGGAGTACCTCCACTGAGGTACCTTTGTGGAATGGGCGATGCCTTACCCGGGTCGCTGTGTGGAGCTCCGGAGTGCCGGGACTGCCGACTTCAACATCATGGAGCTGCGGTCTGCGGAGCTTCCAGCCGCGGCGGCGCTGACTTTATCATCGCGGAATCCTGGAATGTTTCGCCGAGGTCGCCAGTGTTGGAGCTCTGCCCAGCGCGACCTGTGGACTTCGGGAGCCGCGGTCTCCGGGAGGAAGCGGCCGTTTCAGAACTCCAAGCCGCTGAGAGCGTTCTTCCGATGCTGGAGTTCCAAAATTCCGGCGAAAGAGCCTGAAACATCGGGCCGCCGTAGCAGGGCCTGCAGAGGCCTCAATAGACCCCGACCACGGGTGAACATAGAGGAAATGGACTGAACTTTACTGCCTTCCCTCACAGTGGGAAACGTTGATCCCGCTGTGGGGGGGGGGGGGATGTTTTTTATGTTTAATGTTAAATTCTATAATGTTGTGTTTATTTTATTTGTGTGCAGCAATGGCAACTCAAACGTCACTGCACCAGTTGGTGTATGTGGCAATAAATTCCTTCGTCCTTTATATTTAAGGCAGAGATAACATAGATTCTTGATTAGTACAGATGTCAGAGGTTATGGGGAGAAAGCAGGAGAATGGGGTTAGGAGGGAGAGATAGATCAGCTGTGATTGAATGGCAGAGTAGACTTGATGGGCCGAATGGCCTAATTCTTCCCCTATCACATGATCTTATGAGTGCCCCTAACTTTCAAAAGGTACGAGGCAGTAATGTGAGCGTTCAATTATTTTCCGACTGATGCATCACGGAATCTGGAGGTGGGTTTTCTTAACAATTTATTGGATTCATCATTTTAATCAGTAAACATCTAAATAAAAAAAAACCCACTGATATTCAACACCTCAAATGTGACCTCACCCATGTCGTATACAACTATAACATAATATCACAAATTCTTAACTCAATACCCTGACTGATAAAGTCCAATCTACTGAAAACCTTCTTGACCACCCTATCTACCTGTGACACCACTTTCAAGGAATGTGTGTGGCTGCACTCCTAGATCCTTCTGCTCTACAACATTCCCCAGTGCCCTGCCATTCACTGGCCTGGTTTGACTTTCCAAAATGTAACACCTCACACTTATCTGCATTAAACCATTCCTAGGCCCATTTGCCCAATTGATCAAGATCCTCATGTAATCTTTGATAATTATCTTTGTTATCTGCAATACCACCCACTTGTGTCATCTGCAAATGTACTATTCCTGCTTTGAATATTCTCATTCAGATTGATATAGTGAGTGCTGCCTGGATGAAAGGGTTTCAGCTTCAGGGAGAGATTGGATAGCCTCGGATTGGATGATAGGCATAGATAGGGTAGACAATTAGAACTAGGGAGGGTGTAACTATAGGGTGAGAGAGACAGTTTAATGAAGTTGCTGCCTTCCTTCATAGTCATAGCAATTCTTTTACACAGAGAGTAGTGGGGGCCTGGAACACATTGCCAAGGTTGGTGCTGGGGGCAGATACGATAGTGGCATTTAAGAGGCTTTTAGGTAGGCACATTGACGTGCAGGAAATTGTGGATTTGGATCATGCACAAGCAAATGAGATTGGTTTAACTTGGCACAAACATTGTGGTCCTAAGTGTCATTCCTGTGTTGTACTGTGACGGGCTGTACCGCTCGGGCAGCTTACAACCTCTCTAACTTCTCTAGAGAGCTTACAGCTCTCTGACTTCAAGTAACCTTTGGTCAATGGTCAAAATCTTTCAGAGCTAACATGGGGATTTTACTTAGAACATGCACTTCTGTGCTGACAAACCGATTGATTTTACAGCTTTTAGCTATAAGGCTTGTCACATCGTTTTATGGCACAAACTATCAAACGAGAAGACGAGTTTCCTACCAAGCCATGCTCAGTACTCCTTGAAATGGCAAGTAAAGGGTCTAGGTCAAGAACACAGAACATTAATAATGTAGTTGGATCGCCAATTTAATGATTGCTTTTTATAATATCGTATTGACCTGAAAAAAAAAGGCGAAAAACCCCAGTCCACAAAGTCAAAGTGAAACATACATTCTGGCAGTAGATTATTATCTACACCAATACACTGTGTTCTGCATTGGGTATTTATTCTAAAACGCTGCCTTCTGAAGAATTACTGTAACAAATAGCAATACTGACTGTGGGTGTGCAATCACTTGAGGTTGCTAATTGTTTTCAATGGGCTTTTCTATACTCCACAGGATTTAAAACAATTTTTCATGATAAATGTTGGCAGTAGTTTTGTTTATACAGCTGAGTGATTTTAATGAGGCCTGTGGGTTTTCGCCTTGTCCTGACAGATATTTTACTTCTTTCATGTTATAAAACTGCTACTGATTGTTTCTCAGCAGTGTTACTAATGCATCTCAATGGGACAAGCACCTATTGTCTTTAAATTACCCACAATTTTGCCTTCTGCTTTGTGTCTCAATGATTTTAAATCTTTCTTTCATTGATATAACATTGCTCGTTTTCGTGACATTTGTCATAAGACATGGGTTAAAAATCTGCCTAAATTTTAGTCGAGCCACAGCAGCTCTTGTTTAATGAAATCCAACTTTATAATCAAGAGGAACCATCCTTCCATTCTCCTGCTGACTGGGTATTCTACCAAGGTCTTCATGTAAAAGTAGGTTATTATTGAATATAAAATTCTAGCCAGGGCTGAGATGTTTATTCTTTAGAAATTAGACTTGAAATTAGACTGGCACACCCAGAGAAAACCCATGCAGTCACAGGGGGAATGTACAAACTCCGTAGAGACAGCACCCGTGGTCAGGATTGAACCTGGGTTTCTGGCGCTGTCAGGCAGCAACTCCCCCGCCGTACCACTGGGCTGCCCACTGAAGGTGAGAGCAAGGACAAGAGAAAGTGACCTGACCTTGAACTTTATTTCAGGATCAAGAGCAGAGCACATCTCATTCACTGTGACTAACTTGTATAGGCACATGGCTCATGGAACCTCTAAAGGACCCAAGGTTCATTTGAGTGTCTCCTTGGAAAATTGGACAGCCTTGAATAAAGCCAGAGCCAGGCCCACAGCCGAACACTGTCTAATGCTTTGTCGCTCTTTCAGCCAAGCTTTAATGCACCACCCAGCACCCACCCAGCCCCCCTCTTTTACTTCCTCCATTTATCTCCTCTGCAAACCAGGGATGCCATCAGGCAAATAAATAAATGTCACTAACCTTGTGTGGTGAGGCCCAAGGTATTGAATGGGTCATGGGCCTGTTTTCATTACCAAGCTGCCATGGAGTGATCCAAGTGTTTCTGCCTAAAGCACAAAAATGCAGACAGGGAGTGAAACAACCATGTTGTTGAATCCCCTCGTGTTACGTATACATCAAGCACAGGATATAAGTAACTGAAGATAGACTGAAGAAGGGTCTCGACCAGAAAAGTCACCCATTCCTTCCAGAGATGCTGCCTGTCCCACTGAGTTACTCCAGCTTTTTGTGTCTACCTTTGGTTTAAACCAGCATCTGCAGTTCCTTCTTGCACATATAAGTAACTGATATTTGTCATTTTCCTGAAGCCCACCACACTACTTTCTCCTTTGCAGCCAGGCATGTTCATAAGTATATACGCACACATACAAAGAAACAAACAATAATAGTGCAGAAAGACAAAATCAATGTAAACAAGTCTATGTATTTCAGAGCTTATTTGGAGGTTGTAATGTTTCATAGCCTGATGGCTGTACGGAAAGAAACTATTCCTGAACATAGACATTACAGTTTTCAGGCTCTTGTATTTTATTCTCGATGGCAGGTGAAATGAGTGAGTAACATGTGAGCTCATGGGTTTCCCCTGCATGGCAGCATGTTTGGTAACATTATGAGCCTGCTACAATTTGTGCAATAAACATTGGCCCCAAAAGCCTGCTTAGCAGATGTATCATCTTTAAAGATTGTTTTTATTGCAAAACGTTCCTTTGAACACCTGAGTTATCACTTTCTCTTGTCCTGGCTCTCACCTTCTTTGGAGTTAAGATAGAGCCAGGCAGCCAATTATAAAACGATGCTTGCCAAGGATTTAACCCCAGTACAAATACTGTATAATATATGTGATTAAATCAGTACATGACCTAAAATGTTAACTCTTGCACAGTTATGGATACAGTCCAGTATTCAAGCACTTTCTGCTTTTAAATACAAAAGATATGTTGGGGCAGGTCTTGCTTCTCCTCGTGCTCAGTCTGCCTGGGCCTACATGATCTCCCAGTTGCCAAACATTTTAACTCCCTTTCCCATACTGACTTTTTAATTCTGGGCCTCCTCCAGATTGAAGCCAAATGCAAACCAGAGAAACAGTGCCTCATAAGTTGTTTGGGCAGCTTACAACCGAGTCGGTATAATTTATAATTTCACTAATTTCAAGTAACCCTTGCATTCTTTCTCTCTCCGTCGCTCACACACCCTAGTCACCTGCTAGTTTCACTGTCGTCCTGCTAGCTTCACTGTTCGTATCCCTTCGTTATCACCTCATCCACACCCCACAATGGACCATTGTGGGCTCCACCTTTCCTTGGTTATTGATGCTGGCTAAAATGTGTCCTTTTCATACCTTTCATTCATTTGTTCTTTGTACCTTTTCATATCTCTATTTACCCTCTCTCCTGACTCACAGTCTGACGAAGGGGCTTGACCCGAAACGTCGCCTACTTTTCTCCAGAGATGGTGCCTGACCTGCTGAGTTGCTCCAACATATTGTGTCCATCCCTTGTGCCTCAAGGCAGACATAAGATATTGGCTTGGCCCCAGGTGGTAACATAGGGTGGCACCACCCACAAGAACCCTTGGTGGGTGCCCAAGTCAACGCAGGTTTATTTGTCACATACGCGTACGAGATGTGCAGTGAAATGAAAAGTGGCAATGCTTGCAGATTATGCAAAAACAAAAAACTACAAAACAGAATAGAGCAGAATCAGTAATTACATATTTGTGAGGAAAAAACAGCAATTTGAAAAAGACACCACACAACAGTACATTGGTACAATAAGTTAGTCCCTGGTGAGATAAGAGTTTACAGTTCTAATGGCCTCTGGGAAGAAACTCCTTCTCATCCTCTCTGTTTTCACAGCATGACAGCGGAGGCGTTTGCCTAACTGTAGCAGTTGGAACAGTCTGTTGCTGGGGTGGAAGGGGTCCCCCATAATGTTGCTGGCTCTGGATCTGCACCTTCTGATGTCTAGTTCCTGCAGGGGGGCGAGTGTAGTTCCCATAGTCCGTTCGGCCGAACGCACTACTCTCTGCAGAGCCTTCTTGTCCTGGGCAGGGCAGTTCCCAAACCAGATTGTGATGTTTCCGGACAAGATGTTTTCTACAGCCGCTGAGTAGAAGCACTATAGGATCCTCAGAGAGACTCTGAATTTCCTCAGCTGCCTGAGGTGGTAAAGGCGCTGCCTTGCCTTACTCACCAGTGCGGCAACGTGTGATGTCCATGTCAGATCCTCTGAGATGTGGACTCCCAGGCATTTAAAGCAGCTCACCCTATCCACAATATCCCCATTTATCTCCAGTGGCATGTACGCCCTCGGGTATTGTGCTCTCCTAAAGTCCACGATCAGCTCCTTAGTTTTTTTTGGCATTCAAGAGGAGGCTGTTGTCCTGACACCAGAGTGCCAGATCAGCCAACACTTCCCGGTAGGCCTTCTCATTATTTTCGGTGATCAGGACCACCACCACAGTGTCATCAGCAAACTTGATTATAGAGTTGGAGCTGAACCTAGCCACACAGTCATGTGTGCACAGGGAGTGCAGTAGGGAGCTGAGGACGCAACCCTGGGGGGATCCTGTGCTCAGGGTGAGGGTCTTTGATGTATTTCCTCCCATCAGCTGGGAGGGAGGCAGAGCTGGGAGGGAGGCAGAGCTATGCCAACTGTCAAACTGAGACAATGTTCACATTTTTTAAATGAGCCTGAAATTCAAAGATGCTTAAAAACTGCTAGGATTTAAGTTAGTAGGGGAAAAAAAAGATTTAAAAAACTGAAACATACAAGGTGATCCCAGAAACTGGGTGCATTTTTTTTTAACTGAATTTAGTAATATGGCAGATCAAATGGTCCTGCACAAAAATGAATGAATGTGCAGCTTGGAGACATGGCAGACTACATCAGCAGTAGATAGTCTGTCCCCTGTGATGGAGACAGAAACATTGAGAGAGGGGAGAGAGGTATCAGAAGTAGTCCAAATAAATTTGAGCGCAGTTTCGGTTTCAGTTCAAGTTCAGTTTTAGGTACAGTGTAAAAGCCCTGTCCCACTGTACGAGTTCATTCAAGAGTTCTCCCTGAGTTTGCCCTGATTCGAACTCGGAGATTTACGGTAATGGCCGCTTGTAAGTACTCGGGGCTCTCGTGGACATTTTTCAACATGTTGAAAAATCTTCACGAGGCCTCCCGAGCTTACCTGCCGTTAGCGAGTCTTCCCAAGTACCTGCCATTAGCGTTACGAGCCGTTAAGAGACGTTCCCGAGCTCTGACGTACCCGCACGTTCATTCTATGTGCTTACTACGAGTTGGATTTTTTTTTAAACTCGGGTGAGCACTTGAATGAACTCGTACAGTGGGACAGGGCTATTAAGCTTTTGTTGCGTGCTAACCAGTCAGCAGAAAGACAATAAATGATTACAAGCGAGCCATTTTCATTGTACAGATACTTGAGAAGGGAATAATGTAAAGCCAGCAAACCCCAATCAAAGATGGTCTGAGGGTCCCCGATGAGGTAGATAGTAGTTCAGGACTGTTCTCTAGTTGTGGTAGGATGGTTCAGATGGTTCATGGGGAGGGAAAAAGTTAGTAGTAAAGTTGGTTAAATCAATGAGTTCTGCATGGGTGACTTATTCCCTCAGTACTTTGATTTTTGTAGAATGTTTAGCTTTCTGTTTTGCACTTGAAATACAGTAATAATGCTTTAAGATTGGAAGGCCCATGTCATCCCCAGGACCTATGCTGTGGGGGTGTCACCAATCTCTTTGATGTTATAAGCCAGCATGGTTTTGTTGAAGGTAATACTCACATTATCAAAAGGAGCTGATGAAGGAAGTTGCACAAATGTAATTATCTTGCTTTCATATGGTAGTCAAGGATGAACATGTTTAATGCAGGGATAGTGCATGCAATTTAGATCCTGCTGTTCAAGATCAAGTGCAGAGCACATCTCATTCACTGCATTTGAGACACATGGTGCACATTCCAAAGGGCGCAATTTATGTCTTGTTCGCAGTTATGCCTTCTCTATTTCCAGAGCTGTTATTGAACCTTTATTTATATCCTTAAAATTATGCATCACCAGTGAAATTTCCTCATGCAGTTTATTTGTAAATGCAAGACTTTATTCTTCCCAATTTCTAGCCTATATGCAGATAAAGTTCAACGTAACCCTGTATGGTATCACATGGTGATAGCTATGGGGCAGTGGCTTCACTTACAGCTTTGCCTCAGATGCTATGTATTTGTTCTTTGCTCTCTTTCCATGTTTATTCTAGCTCACGTTTGCACTTTTGTGCAGGCCATTGAATTTCAGGCTTTGTCCCGTGTGACCATTAAGCCCAGCTACAATCTCTCACGTCACCGCAGGAACACTTTGGTCCAAGTGGATACAAACAACCGATGCTTCACCAATGAAATGAATGCAGGGAACCCATAGCTCCCTTGTATTTAACGTATGCTACTTGGTGGATTTGTGGTCAAATTTAAACCATGTTCTACCAATGTAGAATAATTCAACGCAATAAATGTGATCCTCAAAGATAGTCCCTGGGGAGTTTGTTTTATAAAGTGAAATGGTTGAGTAAAGAGGCAAAAAGCTGAACCCTTACCTGTCCAGGTATTCTGCTGTTAGTAAAGTATTATATGACTTGCGGCAAAGTGTGGTACGCAGTAGAGTTACAGCCTTCCTTACCGGGCCAGAGACCTGGCTTTGATCCTGACTGCAGGTGCTGTCTGTATGGGGTTTGTCCCTGTGACCGCATAGGTTTTCCCCGGGTGCTCCGGTTTCCTTCCACACTTCAAAGATGAACCAAGGTCTACATGTTATCTCGGTCATTCTGCATCCATGCACCCGCGTGGGTTTACTCTGGGCGTTCTGGTTTCCTCCCACATTCCATAGACATCTAGGTTTGTAACTGAATTGACTTCTGTAAATTGTCCCTAGTGTGTAGGATGGAACTGGTGTATGGGGTAATTGCTAGTCGATGTGGGCCGAATGGCCAGTTTCCATGGTGCATATCAATAAATTTGTCCAAAAGCATACCATTTTTCAGTCAGGAAATCAGTACAGGTAACAATGAAAAACACAATGTAAGGGAAACGCAAAAAATCAGCTGCACTGTTTCTGAAAGGGAATGAATACTATGGAGGCTGAAAGAAATAGATACTTTTGGCATCTCAATGAATGAATTTGTGACTGAACCAGCATAGATAATGTTGGGTTAGGTACCTGTGACTGATTTAGAAACAAGACAGGCACAACAGGCGACATTTTGATCAGCGTTGCGGAAGTAAGGTGCATTGACAGATCTGACAGTAAGGTGAGAATGAAGCAAAAACTTTTGTGGAATGTGAAGCACAAAAACTTCAATAGAAAGAGAGCTAAACATCAAGACCATTACAAACAAACATCTCCAATACTAAGTGATTTGTTGAGATCTATATATCTAGGTCCTGACATAAAGTAGATTTGCAGATTTTATACTCAGAAGCAGAGAAGGTCCACTTTTAAAGACTTTCTAGAAGGATAATCAATTTTATTTCCATAATGGTATCAATCCTAGGATATCAATGTAGTTGTCCTTTACACTCATTGTCCTTACAGGAAACCAACAGCCAACTAAGAAATTGTTTAATTTCTGGGCATTCCCTCTTCTCCTCTCTTCCTTCAGGCAAAGTTATGGAAGTGTGAAATCACACACCTCCAGGTTCACAGACAGTTTCTTCACAGCCAACTGAATCATCCTACCAAAACCAGAGAGCAATGCTGAACTAGTATCTACCTCTGATGTCCCCCGGATTATTTTTGCTGGCTTTACCTTGCACAAAATGTTATCCCTTATCATGCGTATCTATACACTGTAAATGGATTGATTCAGAAGCCTGATAACTAGAGCCAGGATGTTGCCATAAATATACCTTTTTTTGATGATTTCACCAAGATAACGCCTTTTTCACGATAGAGTGCCTAAATCAGCCTTTTTTTTTACCAATTTGCTAAAAGGTTGTGTTATTTTCTCTAGTTGTACTGTGATTACAATGATGTTTTCTATGTTAACACATTAATATTAACGTGTTAACATAGTATAACTTACAAGAACATTTCCACCACCGGAGCGCAACCAGGGGCACCACCGTCGGTTGTTCATTTGTTCGTGCTGTTGCCCACTGGCTCAGTCTTCTCCGAGAACCATTTAAGAAAGAACTGCAGATGCTGGAAAAATCAAAGGTAGACAAAAAATGCTGGAGGAGCTCAGCAGGTGAGGCAGCATCTATGGAGAGAATGAATAGGCGACGTTTTGGGTTGAGACCCTTCTTCAGACTGATGGGGGGGTGGGATAAAGAAAGGAAGGGGCAGAGACAGTAGGACAAGAAGGAGGGCTGGGAAGGGGGAGGGGGAGGGGGGGGAAGACAAGGGCTATCTAAAATTAGAGAAGTCAATGTTGATACAGCTAGGGTGTAGACTACCCAAGCAAAATACCCGAGCTTGTCTCCTCACAACATTTACTGCAGGCTCCAGTCGCAAATCTGAGTTTTCGAGTGATCTGTGCAAGGCATTCATTGATGCTGGAATTCCACTGTGGAAATTGGAAAAAAATTTCTCAGAGGTTTTTTAGAGAAATACACAAAGGAACATATACCAAGCACGTCATCATTATGGAAAAATGGTATTGACAGCAACTTCAACATGGTTGTGCAGAAAATTAGAGATGAAGTTGCATGCAACAAAATATGGATCTCAATAGACGAGACAACCGATGCTGTAGGGAGATGTGTTGCCAATGTGGTCATCGGTACACTGGAGGCAGGTCAACCATCAAAGGAGTATTTGTTGACATCAGAAATATTGGAGAAGTCAAACAGCTCAACTATTGCTCAGTTGTTTACATCTTCACTTTGCTGTTCTTTGGCCAGAAGGTATAAAACACGAGAATGTTCTTCTGTTTGTGACTGATGCAGCCCCTGCATGAAAAAAGCTGCTCGTGCTCTTCAAGTTTTATTCCCCAAAATGTTGCATTTGACATGCTTAGCTCAAGGACTTCATAGAATTGCCAAGCACATATGTAGCTTGCTTCCAAATGTCGATCACCTAGTTTCCAAGAAAATCTTCCACAAAGCAATGTCACATGTGCAGTTCAAGGAAATGACACCCGAGATTCTGCTCCTCAGCCCGTTTTGACTAGGTGGGGTACATGGCTCTCTGCTGTACTCCACTATGCTGCAAATTTTGAAAAGAAGAAGAATCTGCTGCTGTCTGGATCGTCAGTGAAATCATGCAGAAAAAGTCCCTCCACCGCGATCTTGTGTTTATTGCTTCCAATTTTGCAAACTTCTCACAAGCTATCACTTCCCTTGAGAAACGTGGTGAAACATTAGTGAATAACTTGCAGGTTTTCAATAAAGTAATTGACAATATTCGTAAAGTTCCTGGCGATGTAGGTAAAGACATACAAGGAAAATGTGAGAGTGATTTTTGCTAACAAAGATCTTGAAGATATACAAAACATAGCTAAAGTTCTCAAAGGTAGTTGTAATGCATAAGATATCGACATGAATATAGTCTGTAGCTTGCTTCGGGTATGCACCAATGACTTCAGCTGGGGTAGAAAGAAGTTTTTCACAACTGAAGTATATTCTGTCTGACAGATGGCATAGTTTAACACCAGATAATTTGGAAAATATGCTAGTAATTATGTGTAGCCAGGCAACTTTGGTCATTTAATGTAGTATATTTTTGCATTATCATTTTTAACCATATTTTGGTGGTAGAAATACATGCCTTTTTTGTCAATAATTGCCTTTTTCGTACCTTTTTGTAATTTTATTATGCCTTTTTGCCTGCCTATTTCAGTTTTTTAGTGCCTAAACATTCTGTCTCTACTGATAACAGAGGGAATAAGGCTATTACTTTTCAGCTTCTATATCTTCTTTGCGACAGGAGCATGGAGAAGAAGGAATGACCGGGGTGGGAAAGATCATTGATTATGTTGGCTGCTTTCCCAAGGCAGCATGAAATAGTAGTAGTAGTAGTATATATTTTATTTCGAACATGTAAAACAAAAAAAGTTATAAACAAAGCAAAATAACAATAAAATGAAATTAACAATAAACCTATACACAACTCATTGATTAACTTCTCATAAACAAATTAAATCTTACATGTTCGAAAAGGAGTAGGAGGAAGTATACACTTATTTATTCCTACCCCTTCTTCGCTATTCATCAATTAATTCACAATCTAAAATTTAACCGTCATCGCAGCCCTTCCTCATTCTTATACCTCTGGTACCTTTTTTTGCACTTCTTCTTAAACTGAGTAATGTTTGTGCTTTGCTTGAGTTCCACCTCCAAATTATTCCACAATTTCACCCCACATATTGAAATACACATACCCTTCATAGTTGTACGAACAGAAATTAAACTTTCCTCTCAAATTATAAGCTCCCTCCCTGTTAAAGAACATGTTTTGTACATTACCTGGTAGTAAATTATTTCTTGCTTTATACATTACGTTTGCTGTATTAAATTCTACAAGATTCATAAACTTCAAGGCATTTGACTTTAAAAACAGAGAGTTGGTGTGTTCACATAATCCTACATTATTAACTATCCTTATGGCCCTTTTTAGCAGTATGCATAATCGATGTAGGATGCTTTTGTAAGTGTTACCCCATACCTCTACACAGTAATTTAGATATGGCAGTAAAAGTGAACAATAAACAATGTACAGCGCTTTGTGATTCAGAATGTACCTTATTCTTCCCAAGACTGCAATGCTCCTTGCCAGCACATGTTTTATATGAGGTTTCCAGCAGATCTTGTGGTATAATATCACACCTAGGAATTTATTTTCATATACTCTTTCTATATCAACACCATCTATCCTCACTTGTATCTGAGTGTTTATTTTACAATTTCCAAAGAACATGATCTTTGTTTTGTTCAAATGTAATGATAATTTGTTTATGTCAAACCACCTTTTTAATTTTCTCATTTCTGATGTGATCGCCTCCAAAAGCTGCTGTAAATTTTCCCGCGAACAAAATATTAGTATCGTCCACAAATAAAACAAATTTCAATATTTTTGATACTCTATATATACACTTATATTTACAGAATGAACGATTTTGGTCCTAATACTGACCCCTGAGGTACTCCACAAGTAATATCGAAGCATGTTGATGGATTCAATTTTGGGAAGTCTGTGCAATTCTCTGCAATTTCTTGCGGTCTTGGACAGAGCTTTTCCCAAGCCAAGCTGTGAACCAACCCGACAGTATGCTTTTTATGATGCATCTGTAGGTTTGTAAGAGTCATTGAAGATATGCCAAATATCTTCAGTCTCCTGAGCAAGTCGAAGCATTAATATGCCTTTTTGGCTGTCACTTCAACGTAGTTTGTCCTTAACAGGTCGTTGATAATATTTACACCAAGGATCGTGAGGCTCTCAACCATTTCCACTTTGTCGCCATTGATGCTGATTGGGGCATGCACTCCACCACATTTCCTGAAGTTAATTACTACCTCCTTTGTCTTGCAGACATCGAAGGAGAGGTTGTTGACCTGACACCACGTTACTAAGAATAAGAAACCCACACTGACCTTTCTGTCCTGGGTCTCCTCCATTGTCAGAGTGAGGCCCATAGAAAATTGGAGGAACAGCACCTCATATTTCGCTTGGGCAGCTTACACCCTGTGGTATGAACATTGACTTCTCTAACTTCAAGTAACCGTTGCTTTCCCTCACTCTCCATCCCTCCCCTTTCCCAATTCTCTGACCAGTCTTACTGTCTCTGACTACATTTTATCTCTATTTGCTTTGTTGTTACCTTCTCCAAACTAACAATGATATATTCTACATTTTCCTTGATCTCAATTCCCTTTGTCCTGTTTTCACATCTTACACTTCCATATCTATATACTTCCTTTTTCTTCATAGCTCACTCTCCCTTGACATCAGTGTGAAGAAGGGTCTCGACCCTAAACGTCACCCATTCCTTCTCTCCAGAGATGCTGCCTGTGTCTATCTTTGATTTAAACCAGCATCTGCAGTTCCTTCCTACACTAAGAGGTTTTGCAATATGCCCTTTGTGATCACAAGGTAAAAGATGTTGGGCAGAGGGAATCCTTGGGAAATATTAGGTGAAATTATAAAGAGACCTTGGAAATTAAGTCTTATGCTTGTGAGTTCTTGGGACTTCTACTGTCCTTCTAACCACATGAAAATCTACCCATTTCTACTCAAATTAAATGCGAGTTTTTAATATCTGTGGAAATAACAAAATCATTAATAATGAATCACAATGGCGCAATCATTTTCAATAGATTCATACATAGCTGAAGATGTATGGTAGCTTTTAGTCAATGCATTTTCTTTCTGCAGGACAACAAATGCTGTGGTCTAATGGGTCTTAATTGCACATGTTTAGCACTCAAAAAAAAATCATTACTGGATTTAATTTAGACCATTCTGCCTCCTAATTATTGTCTTAATTGCTAATTTTCCGCTTGTGCACTAATGCTTAATGTTTGCCATTAATTCAGCATTGAAAACAAGTTATTGGTAATCATACAAAGTAGATGTTACACCCGAACAACAATAGCCTATTAAACATTGGCAATAAAGTTGCCAATGGTGGGTTGGTAAACTTTATTGATTAGAATTTGGAAAGACCAGCAAGTGTTCAGGTGTGAAAATGCATGCCGACAACTGATATTTCTTATATTAATGTATATATCAGTGTATATCAATATATATATATGTTTCTTACATTTTGTCTGAAAAAATTTCTCAACCCGAAATGTTACCTATTTATTTCTCCAGAGATGCTGCCAGACCTGCTGAGTTACTGAGTTTTATATAATGTATAATGAAGTGGGAGAGTCGGGGACCAGAGGCCACACTCAGAATAACGGTGTACCTTTAGAAGGGAGATGAGGAGGAATTTCTTTAGCCAGTGGGTGGTGAATCTGTGGAATTTATTGCCACAAACAGCAGTGGAGACCCAATCATTGGGTAATTTTAATGTGGATATTGATAGGTTCTTGATCAGTTAGGGCGTCAAAGGTTACTGAGCGAAGGCAGGAGAACGGGATTGAGCGGGAAACGTAGATTAGCCACAATTGAATGGCGGAGCAGACATGATAGGCTGAATGGCCTAATTCTGACCAATTCTTAAAATCCTAAGATTGCAAATGTAAACCATCATCATATAGAATATAGAAGAGTACCACATAGGAACAATGCCAAGCTAAATGAATCTCATCTACCTGCCTATGATCCATAAAACTCCATTCCCTGCACATGTATGTGCTTATCTGAAGGCCTTTTTAATATATATACTAGACAAAGTGGGACCCATTGGGTCCCTGTCACACAGGAGGCTTGGTCCCCCAACGCAATATTCCTTCACTCACCCATATTCCCCAACTGCACAGGCGCAGCTCATTTCCCCTCACCCCTAGCACCCTCTCCCTCTCCTCTTCACTCTCCCTCTCCTCTTCTTCCCCTCTCCTCCTCTCCTCCCCAATCCCTCCCTCATCGCTCTCTCCCCTCCTTTCCCCTCCCTCAGTCACGCCCTCTCTCCCTCCCTCCCTCCTTCCATAACTCCTCTCCCCTCCCTACCCCCCACCTATCCCTCTATCCCCCACTTCCCCACTCCTCACCTCCCCCTAACCCCCCCCATTATCCCCCCTCACCTCCCCCACTGCCCTCCTCTATCTCTATTCCCCACTCCCTACCTCGCCCACCTTCTCTCTTCTACTCCCCCTCCTCCCCCTCCTCTCCCTCTATTCCCCCTCCTCCCCACTCTCCCTCCTCACCTCCTCCCTCTTCTTTTCCCTCTCCTCCTACCCTCTCCCAATCCTTCCTCACCTCTCCTTTTCCCTACCCTCAGTCACTCCCTCCCTCCTTCCATAACCCCTCTCCCCTCCCTACTCCCCTGCTCTCCCTCTATTCCCTCTCCTCCCCCACTCTCTCTCCCCAGGATCTCGAGCTTGCTGCTCATCTCACTTCTTGCATGCCCCGGAGGAGCGTCAGCCGTCGGTGCCCTCAGAGCCAGGCCTCGGATCGGCCCGGAAGCACCAGCAGCTACGGGCGGGAGTGGGGTGTGGGGGGTGGGGGGAGAGCTCAGAGAAAAGATGGGGGAAAAGCCATGGGGGAGAGGGGGGTATCACCGGGGAGGGACAGGAGCCGGCAAAGGGGACCAAAATGGAAGGGACTGGAGCTGCAGGGCATTGCGATGGGTGTGCGTTTGGCACTCACAGCAGGTGCTGGACGCTCTCCTCCGCCGGGATCAGATTCCATTTCAGCTTTCCATTTGGCGACATCTCTGACGCCGCTTCGGGTCCCTCCGAAAATTGTGTCTGGTTGGAGACATCCGCCAGCCTCCGTCAGCTCCAGTAAAAACGTGATGGCACAGGAAGGGATGGACCATTTCGCGGAATGATAACAGAAGAGACTAATCCGCGTGGCGCTGACTGGCAGGAGAGGAGTCGATCTGCGCACGCGCTGTTTTTAAGATTTTGAAACCTCGCTAACTTTTATTATATACCACTGATCGGAACAAAACCTGATGTACTCATGGCACAGGAGAACGGTGAGTGAGCTGGCGAAATATCGTAGCGCTATCGCATAGCGTTTTTGTGCAAATAGAAAAAATGCACAATCCAGAAGAGCACCAGATCAGATCTTTAGTTATGTATAGCTGGCCAATGGCCATATTTATTTTAGTAGAATGTATGGCGTGTTGGCATTAAATACAGATTATAATGGTTCATATGGTTCTATGTGATGGAACTTTTTTTTTCCCTGGTTAAACAGAAAAATAAACAGTGGCCAATTTTCCAATGCAATTTTACAAACAATGAAATGAAAATGTGAGAGCCATTGTTCAGAAATATGCTATTCCAAACAATTGAACTCTTCATAGTTCTAGAGCAGCTCTTGTACCATCAGCTGACAAAGGAATTTACTACAAAGGAGCACATTTTAAATAAGAGATGCCAGCGTCTGGAAGCCAAGGCACCTCAGCAAAAACAGGCTGAAAATGCCAATGCAGAATATAGCTGGCAGACTTTTTATCTGAATTTGTGCAAATAATACTAACAATATTAACGGTACGTGCAGGGACTATCGCAACGCTTAAGAAACATTTAGTTGGGTACATGGATAGGATAGGTTTAGAGGTTTATGGGCCAAATGCAGACAGGTGGGACTAGTGTAGATGGGTCAGTGTGAGCAAGTGGGCCAAAGGGCCTGTTTCCATGCTGTATGTTTTCATATATTCCATGCTATGACTCCATGGCAAAGCAAGGCTAAAAATTTTAGCAGAGATTTAGATGAGGTAAAGATTTTTTTGTGGACAGGATAATAGGGGTAGATGGCAGTCTGGTATTCTCATGGCCTGTTTGCGAGACCAGGGGGATTAGCGTTTAGTTTAGTTTAGTGTAGTTTAGAAATACAGCGCGCAAACAGGCCCTCTGGCTCACTGTCAATGCTGACCAGTGATCACTAGCTCTATCTTACAGATGAGGAACAATTGACAGAAGCCAATTAACCTACAAATCTTTACATCTTTGGAATGAGGGAGGAAACTGGAGCACCCAGAGAAAACCCACGCAGCCATGGGGAGAACGTACAAACCATGTACAGACATCACCTGTAGTCAGGATCGAGCCGGGGTCTCTGCCGCTGTAAAGCCACTGCCCTACCACTGGCACCACAGTGCCGTCCACTAAAGGAAGCTTACTTATCTCACAGCCTCTCTGCTGCTTCGAGTCCAACAGTGTGGCCTGAATGGGGACCATACTGGTGTGGTGAAGTGATACTAATCTTTCCGAAAAAGCTCCAACAGACATTGCCAGTCAGCATAGCTGGAGGTAGGACTTGCCACCTGTCAAAGCTGTCACTTCTTTTAATTAACATTTCACTGACTTTCAGACTCATTTTTTTAAAGTAATAAAATTTGAAGAAATATTCATAAATAACTTAAGGGATGTCAAAATAAATAATCAAAACCACTTAAAATAGTTTAAAATACTGGAAACCATTAAAATGCAATTACATTATTTGTATTTTTGTAATTAGTTATTTGAAACCATTATAATTTTCAAAAACATTTGCAAAAGTATTAAAATTTAAAGAAATATTCATAAAAATATAAAGGGACGTAACAATAAGTAATCAAAACCACTTAAAATGGTCCAACATGAGGTGAACCATTAAAATGTAATAACATTATTTGTAACTGTAATTAATTATTTGTAACCTTTTTAAATTCCCCTGACTTTCTGAAACATTTGCAAAAGTATTAAAATTTAAAGAAATATTCATAGAAATATAAAGGGAAGTCAAAATAAATAATCAAAACCACTTAAAACAGTAAAATACTATAACCCATTAAAATGCAAACTGGTCATGATTTGCAATTAATTATTTGAAACCTGTGCCTCCTGATGTTTAGGTCTGAAATCCCAATGAAAGCAATGGGATCCCACAACTGTGAGATTCACACATGCCACAGAATCAACCATTGTAATGTTGAGTATTGTAGTAAGACTGGGCTCCACTCCATTGACCTATCTGGTCTCCCAACACAGTCAGAGTATCCCAGAGCTCTGCATTTTTACAGAAATATGGGATTAACACCTATTTAACATGGCTCAATGTTGGCAATTCCACTGCTGGCAACCATTATCTCATTCTGTACCAATGGTAAAACCCAAAGGCACAATGGGTGTCGCTGAGGTAAATAACATTATGAACGTGTATTGTTGCAGAATCACAGGGCTATCCACAGATAAAAATTACATTTAAAGTGCAGTAACTGTTGCATAGGTAGGGAGTGGGGAGCAATTTGCTGTTGGGAATGTCTCCAAAATATCCATGAAATGGGTTGTCACTCAATTGTTTTCTTAGGGTAATGACACAAGGAAGAATTTTGATCTAATATCAGCTGGGCTTCACACAACGGATGGTGCCACTGTTACATCTGACATGTACAAACTGAAGAAAACTCAAATTAACATTTTGTCAGAATAACGCATCTTTCAGTCTCAGCGTTGGATTAGAGGTGACATTTATCAAGTAGGAGTTAGTCCTGCCAAGTTGGCACGAAGAGCAGATTCATATGTTTCTACCAACAGTGTCTCAGCTCTGAGTTTGGACAAATGTTTGGAACAAAATGTTCTTTGAGCATTTGATAGAAATTGAGCTATTACTACTGCTGCTGCTGCTGCAATTCTATCGCTCACTATCTGCCAATTTAAAATAATTTGTTTTAAAAATGGGAAGTGATTTTCCTGTAGCTCACACTGCAGCTGTCCTACCAGGAACACCATTTACATTGTGGACAGCACAAGCAGTTCAACAGCTTCACATTTCTCTTCAACAGTGGCCTGGGCTTATTTTCCAGGGTATATACAATGTAATGTCAGAAGAAAAGATTTTTACAGATGATTCTTGCACTCACACTTAAGAGGCCATTAACTGCAATTGCCACCAGTTGGAATTGGGAGACGTGTGCACAGTGGCACAGCGGTGGAGTTGTTGCCTTACAGCGCCAGAGACCCGGGTTCGATACTGAATATGGGTGCTGTCTTGTATATTCTCCCCATGACCTGTGTGGGTTTTCTCCAGCGGCTCTGGTTTCCTCCCACACCCCAAAGTCATACGGGTCTGTAGGTTAAATGACTTTGGTAAAAATGCTAAATTTTCCCAAGAATGTAGGATAGTACTTGTGTACGGGGATCGCTGCTCGATGTGGACACAGTGGTCTGTAGGGCCTGAATGGATGGGACTGGATGGAACTAAAGTTGTGTCTAAGGAAGCTGGAGAAAGATGTGGATCAGAAACTCTCCCATGGATACTAATAATTAGTATAACTGCACCACTAATACAAATAACTAATAAATACTAAAACTATAGTGTGGTATTTTTACTAATCAGAGCTAATAATTATCACTAATGACTAATGACTTACCTATAATTGAATGTTTAGAGTCAAATATAGAGTTTGATTTCATTTGCCCTCCTTGGAAACCATTTTTTTCTTTTTTTAATTAATTTTTATTCTTATTTTTCTTTCTTCCTTTTTTTCCATTTTTTTATTATATTCTTAAATAAGTTTTAAATATATGTATCCTCACATTCCTGATTATTGGAACCCGAATATTTTAAAATCCAATATCCCCGGTAAAATACTGCTATGGAATAAAAATTTCAAGAAACCAATGAGCTGGTTAAGTTGGTAACATCAACTACGGAAGTCGGTAGATGGTTAGCCATGCTACTATGGCTAGCACTAACTACACTAATACTAGATGTAGTTTTTTCCTACTTTGTGCACATATTAATTTCTTAATCTATCCTCTTTTTTCTTCTATTATAATCTATCATTATTATTTTCAGTTTGAATGGAGTTACAAATTGGATCAAAGGAGATATACACATGAGAGACATTCAAGGGTCTTAAAATTTGTCTATTCGGAGTTCGGGTGTAAGGTCGGATCTGTCGAACTGAACCATTGGCTCTATTATAGACCTCCATAGACAAAAGATGCAAGATTTAAAAACGAATATGGGGAATGAAGGAATAACGTTTTGTAGCTGGAATGTTAAAGGTATTAATGAACCAATTAAGAGAGGTAAAGTACTAGCACATTTAAAAGCAATTAAAGCTGATGTAATTTTTATTCAAGAAACACACTTAAAAAAAGATGCCGAGCATAGGCTGAAATCTAAATGGATAGATAAAACGTAAATCCAGAGGCGTAGCAATATTATTTCGTAAAGGCACTTTATTTAAACATACATCAACTATAACTGACAGTGATGGTAGATACATTATTGTAATAGGAGAATTAAATGCACAAAAAATGATTTTTGTTAATGTTTATGGACCAAACTTTGATAGTCCACTGTTCTTTAAGAAAATATTTAATAATATCCCAGAAATAGCACAACATAACTTAATAATTGGAGGAGATTTAAATTGTACACTAGACTCTTATTTAGATAGATCCACAAGACAAAGGAAAATCAAATCCCATTCCAGTGACTTATTAAATGCATACATGGATACTAGTAATATTAAAGATGTTTGGAGAGTAGAAAATCCAACTGGACGAGAATATTCATTTTACTCACCTGTACATAAAACTTATTCAAGAATAGATTATTTTTTGGTAGACTCTAAACTCATGTCACTTACTTACAATTCAAAATACCATAATATTACAATCTCAGATCACCCACCTTTAACATTTATGATTAAAATAAATGATAAAACGGAAAAACAGGGACAATGGAGAATTAACCCACAAATTAGCACAAATTAGACAAAGTAACTCAGGAATATATTATAGAATAGATCAAGATTTTCTTTGAAATAAATGATAAACCGGAAATATCTACTTCCCTATTATGGGAAACTTTTAAAGCATATGCCCGTGGAATTATGATTTCTTCTCAAGCATTTTATAATAAAGAGAATCGGAGGGAACAACAGGAATTGGAAAAGGAGATTAAACAATTAGACACAGAGAATGCTGCTAATCTATCCATAGCAAAACATAACAACATCGCTGCACTGAAATATAAATTAAATAAAATATACTCAGATCAAGTTGTAAAACTCTATCAATACACTAAACAATTACAATTTGAATTTGGAGATAAACCTAAAAAATTATTGGCTCGTCAATTACGGAAAATGGAGGGAGAAAAAATAATCCATAGGATTAAATCATACAATGGCGAACCATTAGTACAACCCAAAGATATTAATGATTTTTTGCAATATTATAAAAATTTATATTCAGCTAAAACAACAGAAAACAGGATAGGAATAGAAGCATTTTTTAAAAAATGTAATCCAAATGGGTTGGATTCACAAAATAGAGAATCACTAAATGCTGAAATATCAGTAAAAGAAATCAAAGAATCTATCAGATCATTAAAAAATGGTAAAACACCGGGACCAGATGGTATCGGTTCGGAATTTTATAAAACATTTTATGATCTGATTGCACCACGTTTGAAGATATTCTATGAATACATCTATACCCACCAGAAACTACCAGAAATGTTAAATGAATCTATTATAACACTTATACCTAAAATAGACAAAGATCTGGATGACCCAGGATCATATAGAGCTATCACTCTTTTAAATACTGATCAAAAGATACTAACCAAAATATTAGCACAAAGACTAAGCACAGTTATTAATAAATTAATTCACCCGGATCAAACAGGATTTATACCAAAACGACACTCCTCATATAACCTGAGATGATTATTCAATATTATATATTCAAAAAGAGGTATTAATAAAGACCTAGTAATTATATCGTTAGATGCGGAGAAAGCCTTTGACCACGTGGAATGGTCTTACTTGTTTTCAGTTATGGAAACTTTTAAGTTGGGAGAGAAGTTTATTACTTGGGTTAAATTATTATACACTAATCCAACAGCCAGAATACTGATACACCTGGTACACCTGGTCTGGTACACCTGGTCCGGTGCTGGCTACACAGCCAGTGGTTGCGGACCCACTGCCTGGGGGCAGTGGAGGCTTGCCAGTAGGGCGGAAGGCCACTGGCAAGTCTGTCAGGCCCGTAGATGAGTCGGGCATGGAGGTTATACCGTTTGCTCACGGCTCTCCCAGGTCGAGATTTTATTACAAAGAATGCTCGACAGGGACCAGCTCCGTGAGGAGGAGTGGTGCCCAAGCCAGGCTGATGGAGAGCTTGTGCTAGCAGCACCTGTTCCAGGGCTGCAGAACTATCCTGCCTGTGAGGAGGATGTTCCATCAGTGCAGTTTGCTGACACTGATTCTATGCTGGGGGAGAGCAGTAAAGAAGTTCGGTTGGAGGTAATTCCGAACAATGCTGGGAAGTTTGCTGAGCCTAGAGAGGCAGGAGAGGCGATTGATGTAGAATTGGCTGAAGCCATTCAGTATATGCTCCCCCACCAGTTACAGGAGCTAGCTATGGATGAAGCAGCAAAAAACTATAAAGCTCCTGTTAATTGTGATCTCCTGAAGGTACCGGTGGTTAATCACCAAATTTGGTCACAGATGGGTATGCCTGCTAGGGCCCAGGAGATGAATTTTCAAAAAGTGCTTAAACTATTTATTGTCAGCATGTATTACCGCTGTGGTGAAAGTTATTGATCCAAGCGATATGGTTGAAGCACACCAGGACGGACTGGGATTCCTTTGTAATGCATTTTTTGAAATCAATAAAATCAGGGCCGCTATTAGGCCAGTGCTTAATCCGAATTTGGCGAGTTTGTGCAAACCGACCAGTGTACCACCACAAAATCTGTTGTTTGGAGGTAACCTTGCAAAAAGGGTCAAAGAATGTCATGACGATGTTAAAACTATGGCCCTCATTAAGCCGGCTGGCAAGCAAGGCAAAAGGTTTTATCCGTATTGGAAAGGCACTAATGTGGATGCAGGAGAAGGAACGAGCCGTTCAGGTTTTCAATTTCAGAACTGGCAGGCTGCCAGCATGAAGGGGAAGGTGCCTTTCTCTACAAGAGGTCGAGGACAACAAGGTCCGCAAGGAAAGATGCAGGTAGGAATATAACATCGACAGACGATGAATTAACTGATGTTCCTGTTCAAATTGGGGGAAGGTTAAAATTGTTTCTCAAACAATGGCAGCAGTTGACATCAGATTTGTTCATACTTAGTAGTATTGAAGGGGTGAAAATTGAATTTTACTCTAAGGACAGTCTACCTAATCAACATTTTCCTAGTCGTAAACTTATTTTTTCAGATGAGGAAAATGTGCTTATACAAGCAGATATTCAGTCGTTACATAAGAAAGGGGTAATTGAGCCTTCTGTCTATCAAAGTCAACAATTTGTGTCAAATATATTTCCCAGATCTAAAAAGACTGGGGGGTATAGAATTATTCTGGATTTATCGAGTTTGAACAAGTTTGTTTGTTATAGGCATTTCAAAATGGAAACCTTTACCACGGCCAAACATCTAGTGTCCAAAGGGTGTTATATGGCAACTATTGATTTAAAGGATGCGTATTACTCAGTGTCTATTCATGATAATGATAGAAGATATTTGAACATCCTTTACATGATCGTATTGATCTGTTAAGTTGCAGATTTTAAGGAGGCCATACCTGGGGAGAGGACTGTCTCATCGGACTGTGGATGTTCTCACGTCGGCCTGCAGGGATAGTACACAGCAGCAATATATCACCTATATAAGGAAGTGGGAGCAATTCTGCCTACAGCAGAATATTGTATATCACACTACAGGGATCACGGACGTATTGGAGCTTTTGTCAACTCTTTATTTCGACCAAAAATTAAGTTACAGTGCGATCAATTCAGCCAGAAGTGCTCTGTCTTCTTATTTACCTATGAATGCAGAATTACATACAGTAGGGACACATCCGTTAGTTGCACGATTCATGAAGGGAGTTTTCAATTCTAATCCTCCTAAACCCAGGTATGCCGGTATTTGGAATGTGAGTGAGGTTCTTATGGTTCTTCGCCAGTGGGCTCCGGTTACAAGCCTATCTTTAGCCAAATTAACTATTAAGGTGGTCATGCTTATGATGTTGGTTTCAGCTCAACGTGTACAAACGTTGCAAAAGCTACGGCTAGATAGAATGCATGTGTCGGCAGATGCCATTATATTTTATGTCTATGATTTGCTTAAACATAATAGAAGAGGCATGACAGGATGTAAGATTGTGTTTTCAGCATACCCCGCAGATGATCGCTTGTGTGTAGTCTCACATTTATCTCGTTTAGTTGAGATTACTAAACCTCTGAGTCGGCTTTGTTTATTAGTCACAAAAAACCACACAGTAAGGTGTCGGTGCAAACAATTTCAAGGTGGCTAAAGCAGGTCCTGGCAAGTGCTGGAATTGATACTGATAAATTCAAATCTCATTCCACCAGGGCGGCATCAACTTCCGCGGCAAGGGCGATGGACGTGCCAATAGACCATATCCTCGCGGCCGCAGGATGGTCCAGTGAGCTAACTTTTCAGAGGTTTTATCACAAGCCGATTTCAAGGCTCGGGGTGTTTGCTGATTCTGTTTTGAGTACTGTTACACTTTCCCCCTGAGTTAGAGGGGTTTGTTATGATTTGTTTGTAAATAAACTGTTATTCATTTAACAAATGTTGTTACTGATGCATGATTTATTGTTAACGACTTTTGAGTCAATCCAGGCAGTGTGAACGTCGGAGTTGGGTCTGCGGCGTGAATTCACAGTGCTTTGAAGTCTTCACGTAGTCACTCACGTGACTCCGAAGTAAAATAGTAAGATTAAACGAGAACTTACCAGTTTGAAGTTTGATCTTTATTTTATGAGGAGTCGAGTTGAGGGACTACGTGCCCTCCGCTCCCACCCTCGTAGATCTCATCTGGTAGTTCTAGTTTTATCATCTTACCATTATACTTCAGTCATTGTTAGCTGTGAATTCATTCCGCTGCTTTGAAGATTGACGCACCAACGGCTGTACGGGCTTCTATTCACGTAGTCCCTCAACTCGACTCCTCATAAAATAAAGATCAAACTTCAAACTGGTAAGTTCTCATTTAATCTTACTATTAATAATATTACGAATGTATGTGACAAGTATATTCTTTTAATATGTACTTAAAAATATTTAACAAAAAAAGTAAATTAAATGTATGGTTGTAAATTTCCATTAGGAAATCTTTTTACTCCTATATTTTCTTTTGCATTTTATACATAGCTTTTTACGATTATTCCTTATGCATCCACATGATGCTATGCCACAGGGTAAACAAGGGCAAATATCATGTTCATGCAGGTAATTAATTTCAATAACTAATCATTGTCTGTGCAAAAAAAAAACAAAGATCACCGGCATTAAAAAAATATATTGCAAGTAATTTTAGTTCTAACAATACTGGCATCATAAGACATTAAGCTTCTGCAGCTAATATGGTGATCTAAGATTCAATTGGCTTCAGTACTTCACTGCCCAAACTGCATGAGAGTGATAATATATCGGTGGCAATATTAATGCAAATTCTGAATTTACTCCAGATTATGAATGGCAGTAAAGTTTATGTGCCAGAAAAATCTTCGAACAACCATTTCAATAAATTACCTAATCAGGTGATGTTCCTATCATGCAGAGTTAAAACAATTAAAATGAGAATTGTGGGATGTGTATAATGGAAGGTAAATTGATGTCGCCCATTTAACATCTTCCTGCTGTTAAACTACCAGTAATTTGTGACTATATTGACTTAAAGATCTCCAGAAAATCTCCAGCTGTATAATATTGTAAAGATGAATTAAATGTGCATATTTTTACCAAAGTTATCTATAGTGTGTCTCACCAAATAGTACTATACTATCTGTACTGTAGTGTGCCTCAGCAGGTGAAAGCTCTTCCTCATATGGCACCATGAATTAGCAATGGCAGAAATTAGCAATAAAAAGGAGCTGCAGGTGCCGATTTATACCAAAGATAGATACAAAATGCGGGAGTAACTGAGCGGGCCAGGTGGCATCTCTGTAGAAATTGGGCAGGTGACGTTTCGGGTTGGGACACTGCTTCAGGTTGATTGTTGGGTGGTGGGGAACTGGTAGCAAGAAAAAACCTGGACAATTCTTATCAATGTCTCTTCAGTGTATTCTTGTATGTCTTATTTTGTTTTGCCACTCTAGATATCAATTTCCTCCCACATTCAAAAAGACAAGTGGGTTTGTCGGTTAATTGGCCCATTAAATTACCTATAATGTTTAAGGAGTTGATGAGAAAGTGAGACAACATAGAAATTGTGTGCAGATACAAAGAACTGAAGAAGGGTCTCGACCCGCAACGTCGCCTATTCCTTCTCTCCATAGATGCTGCCTCACCCGCCGAGTTTCTCCAGCATTTTGGTCTACCTATGATTTTTACAGCATCTGCACTTCTTTCTTTAACAAACTATTTCAATAGGTCAGGCATCTCTAAGGAACATGGATGGTGATATTTCAGATCAAGTTCCCTTCAAAACCAGTGTGAATGGGTGATTGATGGTCAACGTGAACTTGTAGGTCGAAGAACCTGCTTCTGTGCAGTATTTCTGAAATGAAAACTAAAAATTAATCTTAACTAAATGAAGCTAGTGACTCACATAGAAAAAAAAAGAAAATATGCTGATTGCATATGCATTAGGCTTTTGCAAGAGATGTACTCCTTGAACTATGGAAAATTAGATTGTGTTGCATTCTATTGAAAACAAGTTAGAAAACTTAAAGCTAAACCTACCTACCTCATTGTCACAGAAGGCTGTGGAGACCAAGTCCATGGATACTTTTATGGCAGAAATAGATAGATTCTTGATTAGTACGGGTGTCGGGGGTTATGGGGAGAAGGCAGGATGTGGTTGAGTGGGAGAAATAGATTAGCCATGATTGAATGGCAGAGTAGATTTGATGGGCCGAATGGCCTAATTCTGCTCCTATTACTTATGAACTTAGGGAACTGAGAGATGATATGTGCTCTGTTTTACTGTTTTACTGAGGCGGCTTATCTGACTGTGTCATACAACACAAGGGCATTGAATTTCTTCCCAGTACACATTTGCAGCCCCTTACTATATTCCCTACGCACTGATGATGGAATGGTCAAAGTTTGCTCTAACACCATTTATGTTTGTAGATGGCACCACTGTGGTGGCTGGATCTCAAATAATGACAAGATGGAAGGAGATAGAGAATGTCGTAACACGGTGACAACACCACACCCACTTCCTCAATGTCAGCAAGACAGTAGAGCTAGTCATTGACTGCAGGAAGTGAGGTGGAGTCAGCATTAATGGTGTCAACGTGGAGAGCTTCAAGTTCCTAGGTGTAAATGATAAACGTCATAGAGAAGTGGTTGGCAGACAGGAAACAAAGAGTAGGGATTAACGGGTCCCTTTCAGAATGGCGGGCAGTGATTAGTGGGGTACCGCAAGGCTCGGTGCCTGGGATCGCAGCTATTTACAATATACATCAATAATTTGGATGAAGGGATTCAAAGTAACATGCAGATGACACAAAGCTGGGTGGCAGTGTGAACTGTGAGGAGGATGCTGTGAGAATGCAGGGTGACTTGGACAAGTCGGGGGAGTGGGCAGATGCATGCAAGACGAAGTTTAATGCGGATAAATGTGAGGTTATCCACTTTCGTAGCAAAAACAGGAAGGCGGATTACTATCTAAATTGTGTCAAGTTGGGAAAAGGGGAAGTACAACGGGATCTGGTGGTCCTTGTACATCAGTCTATGAAAGTAAGCATGCAGGTACAGCAGGCAGTGAAGAAAGCGAATGGCATGTTGGCCTTTATAACAAGAGGAATCGAATATAGGAGCAAAGAGGTCCTTCTGCAGTTGTACAGAGCCCTAGTGAGACCACACCTGGAGTAGTGTGTGCAGTTTTGGTCCCCTAATTTGAGGAAGGACATTCTTGCTATTGAGGGAGTGCAGCGTAGGTTTATAAGATTAATCCACGAGATGGGGGGACTGTCATATGCTGAGAATGGAGCAGCTGGGCTTGTACACTCTGGAGTTTAGAAGGCTGAGGGGGGATCTCATTGAAACATATAAGATTGTTAAGGGCTTGGACACGCTAAAGGCAGGAAACATGTTCCCGATGTTGGGGGAGTCCAGAACCAGGGGCCACAGTTTAAGAATAAGGAGTAAGCCATTTAGAACGGAGACGAGGAAACACTTTTTCTCACAGAGAGTGGTGAGTCTGTGGAATTATCTGCCTCAGAGGGCGGTGGAGCAGGTTCTCTGGATGCTTTCAAGAGAGAGCTAGATAGGGCTTTTAAAAATAGTGGAGTCAGGGGATATGGGGCGAAGGCAGGAACGGGGTACTGATTGGTGATGATCAGCCATGATCACATTGAATGGCGGTGCTGGCTCGAAGGGCCAAATGGCCTCCTCCTGCATCTATTTTCTATTGTCTATTGTCTAAATATCACAAACAATGGACAAGAAAGCACACTAATGCTTTTACTTCCTCAGAAAACTACAGATGCACCATGGAAACCATCCTATCTGCATGTATTACAGTCTGGTATGGCTATAAACCACAGAACGTTGTGGATGTAGCCCAGACCAGCCTCCCCACTGTAGACTCCATCGACACTTCACTCTGCCTCGTAAAGCAGCCAACATAATCAAGAACCTATTCACCCTGGTTATTTCCTCCTCTTCTTTCTTCTCATGGAGAAGATATGAACATGTTAAAGCATACACCACCAGATTCAGGAACAGCTTCTTACCCGCTGTTATCAGATTACTGAATGGTCCTCCCATGTGCTAGGGTGCAGTCCCGATCTTCCAATCCACCTCATTACAGACGTTGGTCTTTTTCCTCTGTAACTAACACTATAATGCTGTAACACTGCACCCTGCACTGTGGTAATTTTCTCTTTGCACTGCCCGTTGTAGTTGTGTTTGACTTGATTTTATTCATGTATCATATGAATTGAATGGATAGCATTCAAACAAAACTTTCCACTGAATCTCGATACACAAGACAATAATGAACCAATATATAAACTTACATGGGATTTTCTACATACAGATTTGAGCTCCTTTATTCTTAATGTACATTTTAGGCTCTATGCTTCTTCACAAGCGGTGTATAAAGTCACATTCATTTCCATTTGTTTGCATTCGTTATCACATATTAGTATGCATAATGTAACTTAGTTCAGTAGTAGAGATGAAATATGTCAATTAGCTTCTGCTTTAGTGCTTCAACTTACAACTGGCAATATGTTAAGATGCTGATTTCAGATATTTGCAATATTCCCTTTTGTGTAGTAAGTGAAAGAAATTGCAGCTAAAATCTGTCTAAAGGACCATTGTGCCAATGTCAGATGTCCTTCTCCTGTTTTTCTTATGTTTAAGCTATTAACAAGACCCTGATACTGAGTCGGAAGTATCCAAGAAGCTGCACTCTCCTGGCCTCGTGATATTGTTCCTTTCTTTCTCATTAAAAAGACAAACAGCATTTTCTGCATCTTTTACAACAACTCCTACCTGAATACCAACTAAATTAATATTTGTTTTTTTTTATCTTTTAATTTTCATCAGCAGTGTTCCTTAATGAATCAGCTAGTTCCCTGTAGACAGTTCTGTGGACCACACTGCATCCCAAGCAATGTTAGCCCAATGCAAGTCGGCTCAAGTCCAACATGCCAGTTGTGGAAACGATACCTTCATAATTTTGCTGTGACATCTCAGCATCAAGTGCTGGCTCCAGCCAATAGTTGTTCCTTCAAAAAACACGTACAAAGCTGCTTCTCCAATACAATCTTCAATCTTCCTCTATATTTTCCTTGAATCTAATAATGTTAAAATTACATCCCCTTGACAAATGTTATCATATTACAAATGGATGATTGTGCCAACTGAACAATAAAAACAAAAATGTGCCGGAAGGCACTGCAGATGCTGGTTTACACCAACGATAGATACAAAAAGCTGGAGTAACTCAGCGGGTCAGGCAGTATCTTTAGAGAAACGGAATAGGTGACCTTTCGGGTTGAGGCCCTACTTCAGACTGTCAGGGGAAAGGGAAATGAGATATAGAAAGGTACATAGAACAAATGAATGAAAAGTATGCAAAAGGACAAATAAAAGCCAGCAACGATGATCAAGGAAACCTCCAATTCGAGTCAGCTAACTCGCCTGCAGTGGGTTCATTGTTTCAATTATTTTTGGTTTTTTTTAGTATGTTCAAAAGAATGTTTTAGTGTTTCTCTGTATGTGTTGTGTGGTGGCTGGTGGGGAGGGGAGGGGGGGGGGGGAGCCATTTTCAGGCACCTACCTTGACAGAGAGGCGACTTTCTTCATAGTCGCTTCTTCGCCCCCCCTCCTTACAGCTGGTTTGGTGCGGCCTTTCCCGGAGTCGGACCCAGAGCTTCAGCGGTGGCGCAGTGGGGACTTTAACATCACGGGCCCCTTTGCCGGGGGTCGCCGGAGAAGCACTCCGACCACTGGCCTGTGGCCTACAACATCTTGGAGCCTCGGTCTAAGGAGCTTCTGGCAGAAGGCATGGAGCAGACCTTTCATCGTGGAGTGGGTGACCCCTCACCAGGGGTCACCGAAGATGAGCTCCGACCTGCGGCCTACAACATCTGGAAGCCGCGGTCTCCAGTAGGGAGGTGGCCGATTTGGGAGATCCGGGCCATGGAGGTGTGCTCGACCTGTCCTGATGTCGGCTTTCCGACCATCCTGACCAGAGGGCCTGAATTTCGGGCCATCCGTAGCGGCGACTATGAAGGGTCAGGGCCCCGACCACGGGTGAACAAATGAGGAGGAGGAGGAGGAGGAGGAGGAGGAGGAGGACTGTCTGAACAGTATTGCCTTCCACCACAGTGAAGAATGCTGTGATGGATGTCTGTGTTGAATTATGTTGTATATTATGTCCTTTTTTGATTGTAACGCTGCATGGCAAATTAATTTCAAATAAGTTTGAACTTGAACTTGAACTTGAACTTGAACTTGGAAAGGAGGAGCCTACAGTGGTTCGTTGTTGCTCTGGGGAAGGTGATAACAAGTGATACAAACAGTGAAAGTAAGCAGGATGACAGTAAAACTAGTACGACGACTAGGGTGGGGGAGGGATGTGCAAACCTGTCAAATCGTGGCAACATTTAGTAAAATTGTGTTTTTTCTTCAGAAATGACATTTTTATATCTCAAGGTGACATTGTGGTGTTTATGTGTTTCAATATGTGATAAAGGTAACAGTATCAATTTTTGATGATTAATATATGAAGCAATAATGCCAATGACCAATTCTACGAATCTTTCTCATTTTTAAAACAACCTTGAGGCAGGAGCTCTTCCAGCTGTGCCACAGTGCTGCTCCAATGTCTTATGTCTCTTTGATTCCTCAAATGATAATAATGCTCTAATTGTCTCAAATTCCATCCCTTTCACTTTTTTACTGCAGCCATTTCAGGTTTAGTATTTATATAGTGGATATTTAAAAAACAGTTACACAGGTACATGGATAGGACAGATTTTGGAGGGATATGGACCAAATGCGGGCAGGTGGGACTAGTGTAGCTGGGACATGTTGCGGGCAAGTTGGGCAGAAGGGCCTGTTTCCACACCGTATTGACTCTATGACTATGACTCTATGACTGGTGGAGGAACAGATGTGTGGGGGAACATATATAATTTCCACTTCAGAAGCTGAATAACAGTATCAAGCATTCAAAGATATGCTGTTGTGTTGTCCAGTGTGCAAGTGTCTTCTTCCAGATATCCTTTCATTCTTTGTATGGATGTACAAGTAACGGAAAGTTATGGATCATGTGCAGGCAGATGAGATTAGTTTAGACATTGTGGGCCAAAGGACCTGTTCCAGTGCTGTACTGTTCTATATTCCATGTTCCTCAGTCATGTGTCCGTTCGCCACACAAACAATTATGATGAGAAGAACTACTCGCACTCTATATTCTTCAGATCCAGTTTAACATTTAACAATCTGAAGAAGGGACTCGACCCGAAATGTCACCCATTCCTTCTATCCAGAGATGCTGCCCGTCCCACTGAGTTGCTCCAGCATGTTGTGTCTATCTTTGGTTTTAACCAGCATCTGCAGTTTCTTCCTACACTTAACATTTAACATTCTTTATTAACTCCCCCATACTATTACCATTTAAAAAAAAGGACCGACTACAAACATTGCCTGCACATTCTTTCTGGAGATGCTGTCTGATCAACTGAGTTACTCCAGCACTTTGTGTTTTGTGCAAGATTCCAGCATCTGCAGTTCCTTGTCACTTGATCATTACGTGTTTGACTCTGTTACAGTCAGTTCTAAATCATCACTATTGCTGCTGAAAATGCTATTTATTTAATCGTGAGCTAATGAATGCAATATCTCTCATGTATTTTAATTCATTACACTGCATTTCTAGGCTTTTAGAGTTTTACCTAAAATCAACACAAATTCAATTCAACATAATAGAACGCAAAATGTTTCAGGGTAAGATATCCGCCTGGGGAAATATTTCATTTTGTGATGATGCTGTGGGTATCAGAGGACATCAAAGGTAAATCGGAGGTAAATTGTTTCAATGCCAACCTCATCAACACCGCACTTTTCTCACACAATTTCTTGACAAACGTTCAAAATGGTGTTAAGTGTTGTCAGACAGAGGTCCTAATTTTAATTATCTGGTTTAAACTCGTCAAAATGTGTGGGTGGCTAGAAAAACACTCGCCTGAGTAGACCTAGTTTTATCTGGTTAAAGACAATCTTACTTTGTAAGAGAATGATGATATGACCAATACCTGCAATCTGACAAGTAAGGTGTCGGGATTCATAAACTATCCTGTGGGTCTTAAATGCTTCAAGGTGTTTGGTGATTGGCAGCAGAGTGGCATAGCTGTCTTACACTGCTGCCTTACAGCGCCAGAGACTCAGATTCAATCCTGACTATGGGTGCTGTCTGTATGGAGTTAGTATGTTCTCCCTTTGACCACATGGGTTTGCTTTGCGTGCTCTGGAACACAGGCTTGTATTTTAATTGGCTTTGGTAAATTTATAAACTGTCCGCAGTGTGTAGGATAGTGCTAGTGAATGGGGTGATCACTGGCCGGCGTGGACTCACTCGGCCAACGTGCCTGTTTCTGTACTATATCTCTAAAGCCTAAAGTCTAAAGTCCAAAATGCAGCAAGACATATAACAGATCTGTACAGCACTGGAACTGGCCCATTAACCCACAATGTCTGTGCCGAACATGATGCCAAGTTAAATTAACCTCAGCCTGCACATGATCTATATCCTCACATTCTATGCATCTATATAACTAAAGGTCTCATCTTAACCACTTCCTGTCTGTGCTGTATATTGATTTTAGAAAAAACGCTGCCATATATCGCTATGATTTTTGGCCATCTTACTCACAGTCCTCCTCCGCTGAGCCAGCCCCGAGGATTTTTCCGATCGATGAAAAATAAAAAACCTATGCGTGTTTAAAAAACTTTGAGATCAGCTGATTGGTCCTCTTCACCATGGTGAAGGTAACATCCCTTCCGGTGGGGCCAGGGGTATAAAGCCCAAATGGCATGAAATTGCATTTGAAATAGGTGGCATGCACTCTGCTTGAAATTGTATGAAATTGCATTTGAATTTGGTGGCCTGCACTCTGCTCGAAATGGAATTTCAAGGAATAGCCGTGAATGAACTTCCAGCCCACCCGCCATGAGTCAATCAACTGCCAGCCCATCAGCCGTGAGTCAATCAACTGCCAGCCCACCAGCCGTGAGTCAATCAACTGTCAGCCCATCAGCTGTGAGTCAACTGCCAGTCCAACAGCTGTGAGTCAGTCAACTGCCAGCCCACCAACCATGAGTGAGTGAACTGCCAGCCACCAGCCGCGAGTGAGTGAACTGCCAGCCCACCAGCCCTGAGTGACTGAGTTGCCAGCCCAACAGCCCTGAGTGACTGAGCTGCCAGCCCACCAGCCCTGAGTGGCTGAGCTGCCAGCCCACCAGCCCTGAGTGGCTGAGCTGCCAGCCCACCAGCCCTGAGTGACTGAGCTGCCAGCCCACCAGCCCTGAGTGACTGAGCTGCCAGCCCACCAGCCCTGAGTGACTGAGCTGCCAGCCCAAGAATCCATTTGGCCCACAATGTCCATACCAGCCCTCTGGAAACCAGTCCCTTCAGCCCATAACACCCATATTAGCGCTCCAGAAAGCCGCCCCCCCCCTCCCCCCATTGGCCACCAATATTGAAATTGGTGAGGAGGTGGAATATTGCATTGGGAGACCAGCCCTCCATTGTAAACATGGGACCTAACGGGTCCCACTTAGTCTAGTTCCATTTAAATACCTGTGAGATGCCACTGTCATGTCTGCTTCGACTACCCCCCATTCAGTGTGTTCTAGGCACCCACCAATCTCTGTGTAAAAACATTTGCTCTGCACATCTGCTTTAAACCTTTCTCCTCTATCCTTAAAGGTATGCCCTTTTGAGTATGAAATACCCACCGTTTGAAAAAGATTTTCATTGTTCACCCTGCCTTTGCCTCTCATAATTTTATATACTTGTATCAGCTCGCTCCTCAGCTCCCCATAATCCAGAGAAAACAATCCATGTTTGCCCAAGAAGAACCTAACAGATATTTAGTCCCATGAGAGTGGTGACACAGATTGACAGGATGGTGAAGAAGGCGTTTGGCACATTTGCCTTCATGGTGAGGTATTGAGTAAAGGGCCTGTCCCACTTGCCGATTTTTTCGACGCCTGGTGACTTAATTGACTGACGTATCAGGTCACCGAAAAAAATCGCAGAGTGATGCGGCGTGATGCGGCAAGATGATGCATTGACCCGTGGCGTTTCCTCAAGTGTAGAAACATTTTTTTTGTCACCACTGGATTTTGAAATGTTCAATATTGATGTGGATAGAGAACTGGCTGGCAAACAGGAAGCAAAGAGTAGGAGTAAACGGGTCCTTTTCACAATGGCAGGCAGTAACTAGTGGGGTACCGCAGGGCTCAGTGCTGGGACCCCAGCTATTTACAATATATATTAATGATCTGGATGAGGGAATTGAAGGCAATATCTCCAAGTTTGCGGATGACACTAAGCTGGGGGGCAGTGTTCGCTGTGAGGAGGATGCTAGGAGACTGCAAGGTGACTTGGATAGGCTGGGTGAGTGGGCAAATGTTTGGCAGATGCAGTATAATGTGGATAAATGTGAGGTTATCCACTTTGGTGGCAAAAACAGGAAAGCAGAATATTATTTAAATGGTGGCCGATTAGGAAAAGGGGAGATGCAGCGAGACCTGGGTGTCATGGTACACCAGTCATTGAAAGTAGGCATGCAGGTGCAGCAGGCAGTGAAAAAAGCGAATGGTATGTTAGCTTTCATAGCAAAAGGATTTGAGTACAGGAGCAGGGAGGTTCTACTTCAGTTGTACAGGGTCTTGGTGAGACCACACCTGGAGTATTGCGTGCAGTTTTGGTCTCCAAATCTGAGGAAGGACATTATTGCCATAGAGGGAGTGCAGAGAAGGTTCACCAGACTGATTCCTGGGATGTCAGGACTGTCTTATGAAGAAAGACTGGATAGACTTGGTTTATACTCTCTGGAATTTAGGAGATTAAGAGGGGATCTTATAGAAACTTACAAAATTCTTAAGGGGTTGGAGAGGCTAGATGCAGGAAGATTGTTCCCGATGTTGGGGAAGTCCAGGACAAGGGGTCACAGCTTAAGGATAAGGGGGAAATCCTTTAAGACCGAGATGAGAAAGACTTTCTTCACACAGAGAGTGGTGAGTCTCTGGAACTCTCTGCCACAGAGGGTAGTTGAGGCCAGTTCATTGGCTATATTTAAGAGTGAGTTGGATGTGGCCCTTGTGGCTAAGGGGATCAGAGGGTATGGAGAGAAGGCAGGTACGGGATACTGAGTTGGATGATCAGCCATGATCATATTGAATGGCGGTGCAGGCTCGAAGGGCTGAATGGCCTACTCCTGCACCTAATTTCTATGTTTCTATGTTCAATGTTTTGAAATGTTCAAAATCTTTCGGAGACCCTGATAGGTCAGTCGCCGAAATAATCGCCAAGTGGTACAGGCCCTTAAAGGGATGTTATGTTACTGCAGTACCCCAGATGTTGGAAGGAGACAAGAATTTGCAGATGCAGGAATTTTGAGCAAAACACAAAGTGCTGGAGGAACTCCATGGGTCAGGCAGTATCTTTGAAGGGAATGGACAGATGGCATTTTGGGTGAAACCCTTCTTCAGAAGAGAAGTTCTCCACTCTCTCCAACAGTCTGAAGAAAGGTCTTAAACCAAACATTCCCACCATAGATGCTGCCTGAGCTGTTGAATCTCTCCAGCACTTTGTGTTTTGCTCAAGAAGTTAGTCGGGACATATTTGAAGTTTTGTGGACTGTTCTGGCTGCCCTGCAACAAGTAGAATGTCATTCAAATGGAAAAGGTGTTAAATGGATATTACCAGACTGGTGGGTTTGAGTTATAAGGAGAGACTGAATCTTTTTTCTCTGGAGCATAGAGGGCTGTGAAGTGACCTTGTAGCGGTATATAAGACAATGGGGGGGTGTAGATAGTTATGGTCTTATATTTAGGATAGGAGAGTCAAAAACTCAAGGGCACAGGTTTAGGTTTAGAAGGAAAACAATGAAAAGGCAAGAGTGGGACTACTGTATGGAATGAGCTGCCAGAGGATGTAGCAGATGCAAGTACAATTGTCACGTTGGCAAGGTAAATGGATAGGAAAGGTTTGGTGAGATATGGTTCAGGCACAGGCAAGTGGGATTGCCACTTGCTTGTGCCTGAACCATATCTCACCAAACTTTTCCTATCAATTTTTGGATGTTGGTCCAAAATGGCCTGTTTGCAAGCTGTATAATTCTATGACACTATGACAATGACTGAAGTCAAAGAGTCGTCAGTTTTCATGTTCAGTCTCATCTGCCATTATTGAGACCATGAAATCAATTTTCAGATGCATTGAACCTGGGCTAAATGAAAGAAACTGTGGCAGATAAAATTAAGAATTCTATTCTCCGTGGATCACCGAGTCAATCTTGGCTGGGTTGATGACAACCTCTTGCCCACGCCAGAAATGGCTGCAGAAGCTTAGGCAAGTTCAGTACTGAAATTAAACCAAGGTTTAGTCCATTCTCTCTATTCGTGATAGACAGCCTATGCGGCAGTTTCATAAACAAGGCTATTGCCATTATGTCTGGAATACTAGCCTATACTGTGTCCTCCCCCAACATTATTAAAGCTGAAAATCTGATGATTCTCATGCTGTTCTTTGCAAAATATTATTGTGTGCAAATTGGCTTCCTTCTTAATAATAATGATACCCTGGCCAAAAACCTTTTGAATCACTTCCCTCTGGAAGGCGACTCCGGACAGTCAAAGCCGCCACAGCCAGACATAAAAACAGCTTTTTTCCACGAGTAGTAGCTCTACTCAATAACCAAAAATCTGTAGCCTCCTTTTGCTCTGGTATTTTATTTAATTCACATGTTTAATCAATAATGTTTTATTATTAATGTTTAATGTTTTATGTGTCATTCCTAACGTCACTGTATGTCGTTGTCACTTGCGGACGGAGCACCAAGGCAAATTCCTTGTATGTGAATGTGGCCAATAAACCTATTCATTCATTCATTCATGATTACACTTCAAAACATACTTCCTCGGGTGTAAAGTTTGTTTTTTTATGTCCTGATAGTGACGTGAAAGGTAGTGCAAATATTATTTAGATTGGCATCTAAACCTACTGTTGACCAAACTGTAGTGAAATATCAATGGAAGATCATGGGTTACGTCAAGCCTAACAATGCACACATCAGGTTTTCACTATTACGTTGAGGGAAATGGAATTATCATACTGGTATTTTGGGGTATTTTGAGGAAGGGTTTACCAAAATGGCACATTTTTGCATATCTCCATTAGTGTTAGCGTTGGATTGAAGACTGTGATGCACAACTGCTCAGGTGCGGTATCGACGAGCTGATTTGTAAAGAACAGAAGATATACATTTGATCCTGTTTATAGCTAATGAATATCCATTAATACACAATTAACCAAAGACAGATTAATGCACCAATGTTGATTGTGTGCAGAGTCATCAGTATTCAACTATTAACAATTGTTGCTCCAGCATTTCAAACTAAGGAGCAATGTCTAGTGCATTTTAAACTACTGTTTGAACAGTAATGTGTACTGAAATTGTTCCTTCGTTCTAGAGTATTGCTAAGTTGAAACTGTGCAATTAAAGCATCCAGTTCATCTTCTCTGAACTGGAAAAGACTGTGTTGATTGATAGTAGACAAAAATGCTGGAGAAACGTCATGTGTCATAATGTCATAATGCGGGAATGTCAGCATGGATTTATGAAAGGTAAATCATGTCTGACGAATCTTGTGGAATTTTTTGAGGGTGTAACTGGTAGCGTGGATAGGGGAGAACCAGTGGATGTGGTGTATCTGGATTTCCAGAAGGCTTTCAACAAGGTCCCACATAAGAGATTAGTATACAAACATAACGCATACGGCATTGGGGGTTCAGTATTGGTGTGGATAAAGAACTGGCTGGCAAACAGGAAGCAAAGAGTAGGAGTAAACAGGTCCTTTTCACAATGGCAGGCTGTGACTAGTGGGGTACCGCAAGGCTCAGTGCTGGGACCCCAGCTATTTACAATATATATTAATGATCTGGATGAGGGAATTGAAGGCAATATCTCCAAGTTTGCGGATGACACTAAGCTGGGGGGCAGTGTTAGCTGTGAGGAGGATGCTAGGAGACTGCAAGGTGACTTGGATAGGCTGGGTGAGTGGGCAAATGTTTGGCAGATGCAGTATAATGTGGATAAATGTGAGGTTATCCACTTTGGTGGCAAAAGCAGACTATTATCTAAATGGTGGTCGATTAGGAAAAGGGGAGATGCAGCAAGACCTGGGTGTCATGGTACACCAGTCATTGAAAGTAGGCATGCAGGTGCAGCAGGCAGTGAAGAAAGCAAATGGTATGTTAGCTTTCATAGCAAAAGGATTTGAGTATAGGAGCAGGGAGGTTCTACTCCACACCTGGAGTATTGCGTACAGTTCTGGTCTCCAAATCTGAGGAAGGACATTATTGCCATAGAGGGAGTGCAGAGAAGGTTCATCAGACTGATTCCTGGGATGTCAGGACTGTCTTATGAAGGAAGACTGGATAGACTCAGTTTATACTCTCTAGAATATAGGAGATTGAGAGGGGATCTTATAGAAACTTACAAAATCCTTAAGTGGTTGGACAGGCTAGATGCAGGAAGATTGTTCCCGATGTTGGGGAAGTCCAGGACAAGGAGTCACAGCTTAAGGATAAGGGGGAAATCCTTTAAGACCGAGATGAGAAAGACTTTTTCACACAGAGAGTGGTGAGTCTCTGGAACTCTGCCACAGAGGGTAGTTGAGGCCAGTTCATTGGCTATATTTAAGAGGGAGTTAGATGTGGCCCTTGTGGCTAAGGGGATCAGGGGAGAGAAGGCAAGTACGGGATACTGAGTTGGATGATCAGCCATGATCATATTGAATGGTGGTGTAGGCTCGAAGGGCCGAATGGCCTACTCCTGCACCCAATTTCCTATGTTTCTAAACTCAGCGGGTGCAACAGCATCCATGGAGTGAAGGAAATAGGCAATGTTTCGGGACGAGACTCTTCTTCAGACGTTTCGGCCCGAAACATTGCCTATTTCCTTTGCGCCATAGATGCTGCTGCACCCGCTGAGTTTCTCCAGCATTTTTGTAGCAATGTTACAAAATTTTGAGATTTAAAAAATCAAGTCTGCAATTTATCCCCTCAGATAAAGCATACAAAGAAGTTTAATTTGACACCTAATTCACTTTCATATCTTCAGTATTAAAAAAATTATGGCCATTTTCATACTCGGAAAATAGCATCTTGTTCCCCATTGACTTTTCATTGACAACACAAAAGTTGTGATCGAGGACAGTTAAAAGCCCATAACTTTCTTAAAAATTGAGAGAACTCAATGAAATTTTTAGTTATTATAGATTGAAGCATTCTGAAACAAATATGAAACAATCTTACTTGGATTACCTGAAATTAAAGCATCTAATTAGTTAGTTGCCTAATTGTAGTTAATTACAAAAATCAATTACTAGGTCTAAACATCTATCCATTTCTTAAGAAATGATAAACATTTTTAAATTGCCTAAGTGTCCAAATAACAGTCACACAATAATCCACAATATAACATGATTTTTAAATCTAATTTTCATGAATTTATGGGCCAAATGGAAGGAATTTAGTGTTTAATTCCTGTGAATTAATGGCCATTTAAATCAACGCGAGTGGGTTTTAGTGGAACGCGGTGAATTAGAACGTTGCGGTTTGCGGTGAATTTAACCCATAGTCGGCAGGAAAAATACAGCCGGTTCGATTATTTTTTTTGTCCCTTTTTCGCATGTTGAAAATTTGATTAAATGCTTCCTAAGAAGCACGTTTTTATGTAAAAACTAAACTGTGTACCTTCTTTTATCGCCTACGTTAGGTCCGTTCCACTGTCGGCGCTCAGGGCTTTAGAAGATGGTTTTTAAACTACTCTAGTTACTAAATGATCTAGCGTAGTTTCAAAATAGCTTCATATAACAAATGTCGGAGCGATTTATCTTTAGCAACGAAATCGCCTGAGATTGATCGATTTGGACTGTCTAGGGAAAAACGGCATTTTAAACCCACCCCCCTCTGAAAGGCGCCAAAGTCGCGTACACGGGGAGCGGCGGAACTGCAGCACTGCTCAAGGTATGTATTGTAACATATCTAATTTTTGTCTACCTTCGATTTTCCAGCATCTTCTTCAACAATGCTGTGATGATAGTTGTACAGTGAGAAGTCTTTGGAGTTTATCTGTGATTAGTTGAAAAACCCATGGAATCTGGCTACAATCCTGGAGCCAGCAGTAATACTGGGCTTGTTTGGCAATGATTCCTCCTTTAAAAGGTAACATTGTGTGTGGGAGTATTCACACATAGAGTTCCCAGATGCTGTTGCAATTTTGTTCAGCATTGCTGCGTTTGCTATTATTGAGACCATGAAATCAATCTGATCAGGGGTCTTTGCTTTTGATTCATTGAAACTGGTCCAAATGAAAGATGATCCTAAAAATTCCCGTGGAAGGTGTCAAAACCTGCCCCAGAGCATAGCGTCCACATCTATGGCAACCCCTGGCTATTGATTTGAGGCATTTTTAAACCAGGTAACTATCAGGAGGTCAAACTACAGGTTGTTTTATTACTAATAACCATATAACATATAACCATATAACAATTACAGCACGGAAACAGGCCCTCTCGGCCCTTCCAGTCCGTGCCGACCATTTGTTTTCCCCTAGTCCCATCTACCTGCACTCAGACCATACCCCTCCATTCCCTTCACGTCCATATACCTATCCACTTTACTCTTAAATGTTAAAATCGATCCTGCCTCCACCACTTCTGCTGGAAGCTGATTCCACACAGCCACCACCCTCTGAGTAAAGAAGATCCCCCTCACGTTACCCCGAAACCTCTGTCCCTTAATATTGATAATATTGTTGTCAATTGCATATGTAAAATCAGAACCTTTTTATTAGGGTGGAAATATCCAACAATAGAGTGCATCGCTATACGGTGTGAGAGGGAAAGTTTAATGAAGATGTGCGGATCAAGTGTCTTACACAAATGGCTGTGAGGGCCACGTCAATGGATATTTGCAAGGTGGAGATTGACAGATTTTTGAAAAATAGGTGTTCAGTTCTAAAATAGGTGTAAAATAGGTGGTTAAAAAAGGACGCTCCTTTAGGAAGGAGTTGAGTTAGAATTGTCACAGAAGGCTGTGGAGACCAGGTCAATGGATATTTTTAAGGCAGAGATAGATAAATTCTTGATTAGTATGGGTGTCAGGGGTTATGGGGAGAAGGCAGGAGAATGCGGTTGAGAGAAAGATGGATCAGCCATAATTGAATGGTGGAGTAGACTTGATGGGCCGAATGGCCTAATCTGTTCCTGGAACCTCTGAATTTAGACAATAGACATTAGACAATAGGTGCAGGAGTAGGCCATTCGGCCCTTAGAGCCAGCACTGCCATTCAGTACCTATCAGTACTCCGTTCCTGCCTTCTTCCCATATCCACTGACTCCGCTATCTTTCAGAGCCCTATCTAGCTCTCTCTTGAAAGTATCCAGAGACCTCGCCTCCACCGCCATCTGAGGCAGAGAATTCCACAGACTCACAACTCTCTGTGAGAAAAAGTGTTTCCTCGTCTCCGTTCTAAATGGCTTACCCGTTATTCTTAAACTGTGGCCCCTGGTTCTGGACTCCCCCAACATCTGGAACATGTTTCCTGCCTCTAGCGTGACCAAACCCTTAATAATCTTATATGTTTCAATATTATTCCCTCTCATCCTTCTAAATTCCTGAGTATTTAAGCCCAGCCACTCCATTCTCTCAGCATATGACTATCCCGCCATCCCAGGAATTAACCTTGTAAACCTTGCAAACCTATGCTGCACGCCCTCAATAGCCAGAATATCCTTCCTCAAATTAGGGGACCAAAACTGTACACAATACTTCAGGTGTGGTCTCACTAGGGTCTTATACAGCTGCAGAAGGACCTCTTTGCTCCTATACTCAACTCAACTCATACTCAACTCAACTTATGAGAGTAATGGTTACGAGGAATGCACTGCCAGGGGTGGAGATGGAGGCAGATACAATATTAGTATGTAAGAGGCATTTAGAAAGGCGCAAGGAATGGCAGGGAATAGAGGTGATATGAATCAAGCACAGGCAGATGAGAGAGCTTGGCATCATGTTCGTTGCTAACATTGTGAACTGTAGGGCCTGTTCCTTTGCTGTACTGGTCTATGTTCTATGTTCCAACAGTAAATTACTGCGGGCTCCCAAAGCTCAAATAGCCATCAATAGACTCTTTAAGAACTGCTGTGTTTGGCTCCGTCAATCATAGATACATTCTCCAGCCAGGCATTATTCTTTGAATGGGTTCAGAGAAAAATGGACAATGCTTGAGTTGTAATGATAGCATTAGATCCAAGCAGAGGGTAATCATTTTCAAAACTTTCCACTTAGGTGGGACTATATGGGCAGAGGTGGAAAGCTCTGTATATTAGTATCAGGGTGCCAGACATTTGCCAACATCTCAGGTCATGAGTTGTAGCATTGGTTACCTAGCATCCATTCACCTGCTCCTCCCAGACGGGGCAACATGGCTGCTGTTGAACATTTTGCTTTCACTTTCATTATTTACTTACGGTAACATTTGACAAATTCAGATTAACTGAAATGCATTTATCCTTTAGTTGAGAAATATGATAAAGTTTAGTTTTGGCACCCTATATGCTAGGCAGCTCTCATAACACCTTGTACCAGGTAGAAGTGATGAGCTTCATTGTCCTTCCAATGGAAAGGTGGTAAATGGCTTGCCTCTTAAGAGAGTCTGTGGTTACTGAGAATGATGCATTTACAAATGTTACCCATGCAGCCTTGATTTCAGCTGTCAGCAATATCTTTCTGAAACGTGGTGATGACTTTAATTGTACAGACAATGCAGTCTTTGAACTGTCTCTGAATGTATAATCTGAGGTATATTCAGTGACGCCTCAGAGACTGTTACTCTGCTGAATCATAGATCCTAACTCCAGGTCGCTACCTAATTTTCTGCACTGCCATGACAAATGGTTGTGTCATTGCTCCTGAGTCACCCACAAGGTGGGTGGCAGAACACCTGCTTCCTTTTCCAGCTCAGCCTTCCTGGGAAGGTGTTGGAATAAGGTTGCATCAGGGCTAAAGAGGGAAGGTTTTTTTTTTTATTTTAATTTTTTTAACAAGGATTACAAGGATAAGGTGCAAGAGTACCTCAAAAAAGTACCGGCGTCGGGTCTTGGTAAAGGGGGACGAAAAACTGTTGAGTTGGTAGATTCCTTTTGCGCAATGTTTATATTAAAGTAACTGGCTTTTCTTTTTTCCTTCTCTTTCTTTCCCTTTTTTTCCCTCTCCAGGGTTTATCTCTTAATCTCCTTTCTCTAACTCTTCGACCAAGGGTTCCCTTTCCCTTTGGCACGCTTTTTCACTTTCACACATCTCTTTTTCACTTTCTCTACTTTCTCTGTTTCTATTTCATTCATTTTTCTTTTTTCTAAAGCCTTAATAAATTATGGGGTATAATGAATGTAATAATATACATGGGGTGTATACTGATGTAACTTACGGTACCTCTAATAAATAAAGATTTTTTTTTTTAAAAGAAGGAAGGTTACATTGAAGCAACACAGTGTGTTAGAAGCAATAGTGGGAAGAAAGCAATAGCTGCAATACTGAGAGTTTGACTGATAAAAACACGAACGGAAGAATGAATTCATGAGAATATGCCAACCTGGCTTCCAGTGCTTGCCTTCTTCAACGGACAGCTGGCAGGCCTCTGAGTGTGTTTTATACAGGTGCTCGGTGAGCGAAGAACTGTGCTGCAAAACCAAACAAGAAATTTGTTGTGGGATCAATTTGCATTTATTAACATTCTTCTATCGAGTGCAGTCAGGCAACTGGTCTGCTGTGGTTTCATCTTGTAGAAGCTTGTGCATTCCACCACAGCCTACATCTGCGGGGAACCAAAGCAAAGCACTGATTCTCCGCAGTTCACCAAAAAATGTCTGTTGTAGGGTCTGGACCATCTGCGGTGGAGATGTCCAAGAAACAGCAGGTTGTGCCAATAATAGGAGCTTTCAGGAATGCACGCGCCATAATTTCATAGGCTCTGGCCCCCACTGTCTTCCTGGACTTGGACAGAATATTAGTTCATATGGATAGGAGTCTCAGTCTGCTTGAAGGTGCCGTCCAACACATCTGCCAATGTGCTGAGGCAGAGAACTGGAGCAGCTGCACAGAGAGTAGAAGATGGTGCTGGATGACATGTACTCTACAAGCATTGGAGTTCCTTCAACTGGGCATTTGCACAGATGGCAGAAAGTGTGCAACTCTTCTGCCTTGGCATTTGCGATAATGCAGAAACTGATAGTCAGGTCCTTACAGAGCCCTGCTTCACAAGCACCATGCTTACAGACATGAATTCTCTTTGTCTATCAGTAAGTTCAGAAGTTCATAAGTTCGAGGAGCAGAATTAAGCCAAACAGCCTACTCCATCATTCAATCGTGACTGATCTATCATTTTACTTCGGAGTCACGTGAGTGACTACGTGAATAGAAGCCCGTACAGCCGTTGGTGCGTCATGACGTCAGACGCTGGTGCAGTCGGCCGGTTGGAGCAGCAGCGCTCCTCCGAGCGGTAAGTTTAAACGGGTTACACGAAAAGCTGGAGAATTCAGCGGGTGCAGCAGCATCTAAGGAGCGAAGGAGATGGGCGACGTTTCGGGTCGAGACCCTTCTTCAGACTTCACCCTCGATTCTCCAGCATCTGCAGTTCTTCGTTAACAAGTTTAAACGGAGGTAAGGTTTTTTGAAAATTTTTACCACAGGTCATTTTCTGCGACGGTTGGGAGTTTTGGTAGATATGTTGCAGAAAGTGAAGAAGGTGTCGGCGAGGCGCTCCGGGGGTAGAAAGGAGAGTGACCAGGAGAGTGTTGAGGATGGAGGCCCGTCTGGTACACCTGGTCCGGTGCTGGCTACACAGCCAGTGGTTGCGGACCCACTGCCGGGGGGCAGTGGAGGCTTGTCAGTAGGGTGGAAGGCCACTGGCAAGTCTCTGTGGCCCGTAGATGAGTCGGGCCTGGAGGTTATACCCTCCATAGGAGAGTCCGTTTGCTCACGGCTCTCCCACGTTGAGATTCTATTACAAAAGAATGCTCGACATGGACCAGCTCCGTGAGGAGGAGTGGTGCCCAAGCCAGGCTGATGGAGAGCTTGTGCTAGGAGCACCTGTTTCAGGGCTGCAGAACTATCCTGCCTGTGAGGAGGATGTTCCAGCTCCTTGAGGAGGAGTGGTGGCCAAGCCAGGCTGATGGAGAGCTTGTGCTAGCAGCACCTGTTTCAGGGCTGCAGAACTATCCTGCCTGTGAGGAGGATGTTCTATCAGGGCCGTTTGCTGACACTGTTTCTATGCTGGGGGAGAGCAGTAAAGGTGTTCGGTTGGAGGTAATTCCGAACATTGCTGGGAAGTTTGCTGAGTGTAGAGAGGCAGGAAAGGCGATTGATGTAGAATTGGCCGAAGCCATTCAGTATATGCTCTCCCACCAGTTACAGGAGCTAGCTATGGATGAAGTAGCAAAAAACTATAAAGCTCCTGTTAATTGTGATCTCCTGAAGGTACCGGTGGTTAATCACCAAATTTGCATAGATGGGTTTGCCTGCTAGGGCCCAGGAGATTAAGTTTTTAAAAAGTGCTTAAACTGTTGTAAGCAGGTATTACAGCTGTGGTGAAAGTTATTGATACAAATGATATGGTTGAAGCACACCAGGATGAACTGGGACTCCTTTGTAATGCATTTTGAAATTAGTAATATCGGGAGGGCCGCTATTAGGCCAGTGCTAACCCGAATTTGGCGAGTTGTGCAAACCGACCAGTGTACCACCACGAAATCTGTTGTTTGGTGGTAACCTTGCAAAAAGGGTCAAAGACTGTTATGAGGTTGTTATAACCATGGCCCTCATTAAGCCAGCTGGAAGCAAGGCAAAAAAGGTTCTCTACAAGAAGTCGAGGACAACAAGGCCGCAAGGAAAGATGCAGGTAAGGAATATAACATTGACAGACGATGAATTAACTGATGTTCCTGTTCAAATTGGGGAAGGTTAAAATTGTTCTCAAACAATGGCAGCAGTTGACATCAGATTTGTTCATACTTAGTGTATTGAAGGGGTGAAAATTTGGATTTTACTATGACAGTCTACCTAATCAACATTTTCCTAGTCGTAAACTTATTTTTCAGATGAGGAAAATGTGGTTATTCAAGCAGAGATTCAGTCGTTACATAAGAAGGGGTAATTGAGCCTTCTGTCTATCAAAGTCAACAATTTCTGTCAAGTATATTTCCCAGATCTCAAAAGACTGGGGGATGTAGAATTATTCTGGATTTATCGAATTTGAACAAATTTGTTGGTTATAGGCATTTCAAAATGGAGAACTTTACCACGGGCAAACATCTAGTGTCCAAAGGGTATTATATGGCAACCATTGATTTAAAGAATGTGTATTACGCAGTGTCTATTCATGGTGATGATAGAAGATATTTGAAATTTATTTGGATGACTGAGCTGTGGCAATTCAGGACATTGCCGAATGGATTAACTTCAGCTCCTAGATTATTTACTAAATTGGTAAAACCTGTGTTAGCTTTACTTAGAGCTCAGGGGCATGTGGTAATGGCCTATTTAGATGATATTCTGATTGTTGGAAAGACTCATGCTGAAACTCAATCATCAGTTTCGGTTGTTAAAATCACTTTTGAACAAATGGGATTTGTAATTCACCCAGATAAATCTAAATTATCACCAGTCCAAATTATTGATTATCTGGGATTTACCATTAATTCCAATCACATGTTGGTAACTTTGCCCAGGGATAAATTGAATCAGTTAATTGAGGACTGTGTTAATCTCGTTGGAGAACAACGGCCTTCGATTAGACAAGTAGCCAGTTTTATTGGGAAGTTGTTGCAGCCTTTCCAGCTGTGCAGTATGGTCCTCTGCATTATCAACAATTACAACCATCAAAGGAACAGGCACTGAGAATACAAAAAGCCATTTTTGATAGGCCTATGCAGTTGTCAGCTGGGGCGATTGCTGACATACAATGGTGGATAGTACATGTTTCAAAAAATTTAAGGAAGGTTTTGGTGGAATCACCGTCACTGATATTACAGACTGATGTAAGTGCACTGGGTTGGGGTGCAACAGATATGTCTTCTAGTTGTGGAGGCAGATGGAATGTGGATGAGACATCGCTTCCTCAATTAAGAGGGATTAATTATTTAGAGTTGTTGGGCACCTGGTATGGGCTCAAAGCTTATTGTTCTACAAGGAGGGATCTGCATGTGCAGGTCAGATTGACAACACCACAGCAGTGGCATATGTAAACCACATGGGTGGAGTTAAGTCACAGTCTTGTGATAGACTGGCTAACCAGATTTGGAGCTGGTGTATTGACCAAAATATCTGGCTTTCAGCACTTTATTTGCCAGGAAGAGGTCACGTCAGTTTAATGACAACATTGAATGGATGTTAAATCAGGATGTATTTAACCAAATGATTGATCAGTATGCATTGCCAGATATTGACTTCTTTGCATCTCGATTAAATCATCAGTTACCTAGATATGTTTCATGGTAACCAGATCCTGGGGCAGTAGCAGTGGATGCATTTTCGCTGCATTGGGGGAGGAATGTTTGTGTATGTATTTCCTTCATTCTGTCTCATCAGCAGATGTTTTCAAAAGATCAAGGAGGACTCCGCTTCAGGGGTATTGGTAGTGCCAGATTGGCCTACACGAGCATGGTTTCCCGTTGTATTACAAATGGCTAGGGAGCCTTACATGCTTATGCCCAAGAATAAAAATTTACTGGTAAATCCAGTCACTGGGGATCAACATCCTTTATAGGATCGTATTGATCTGTTAATTTGCAGATTTTAAGGAGGCCATACCTGGGGAAGGGCTGTCTCATCGGACGGTGGATGTTCTCACGTCGGCCTGCAGGGATAGTACACAGCAGCAATATATCACCTATATAAGGAAGTGGGAGCAATTCTGCCTACAGCAGGATATTGTATATCACACGGCAGGGATCACGGATGTATTGGAGTTTGTCAACTCTTTATTTTGACCAAAAAATTAAGTTACAGTGCAATTAATTCAGCCAGAAGTGCTCTGTCTTCTTATTTACCTATGAATGCAGAATTGCATACAGTAGGGACACATCCGTTAGTTCACGATTCATGAAGGGAGTTTTCAATTCTAATCCTCCTAAACCCAGGTATGCCGGTATTTGGAATGTGAGTGAGGTTCTTATGCTTCTTCGTCAGTGGGCTCAGGTTACAAGCCTATCTATAGCCAAATTAACTATGAAGGTGGTCATGCTTCTGGTGTTGGTTTCAGCCCAACGTGTACAAACATTGCAAAAGCTACGGCTAGATAGAATGCATGTGTCGGCTGATGCCATTATATTTTATGTCTATGATTTGCTTAAACATAATAAAAGAGGCATGACAGGATGTAAGATTGTGTTTTCAGCATACCCCGCAGATGATCGCTTCTGTATAGTCTCACATTTATCTCGTTACATTGAGATTACTAAACCTCTGAGAGGAACAGAGTTGGCTTTGTTTATTAGTCACAAAAAACCACACAGTAAGGTGTCGGTGCAAACTATTTCAAGGTCCTCGCGGCCGCAGGATGGTCCAGTGAGCTAACTTTTCAGAGGTTTTATCACAAGCCGATTTCAAGGCTCGGGGTGTTTGCTGATTTTGGTGTCAGTACTGTTACATTTTTCCCCTGAGTTAGAGGGGTTTGTTATGATTTGTTTGTAAATAAACTGTTATTTCATTTAACAAATGTATTACTGATGCATGATTGATTGTTAACGACTTTTGAGTCAATCCAGGCAGTGTGAACGTCGGATTTGAGTCTGCGGCGTGAATTCACAGTGCTTTGAAGTCTTCACGTAGTCACTCACGTGACTCCGAAGTAAAATAGTAAGATTAAATGAGAACTTACCAGTTTGAAGTTTGATCTTTATTTCATGAGGAGTCGAGTTGAGGGACTACGTGCCCTCCGCTCCCACCCTCATAGATCTCATCTGGTAGTTCTAGTTTTATCATCTTACCGTTATACTTCGGTCATTGTTAGCTGTGAATTCATTCCGCTGCTTTGAAGATTGACGCACCAACGGCTGTACGGGCTTCTATTCACGTAGTCCCTCAACTCGACTCCTCATAAAATAAAGATCAAACTTCAAACTGGTAAGTTCTCGTTTAATCTTACTATTCTCTCTCAATCCCATTCTCCGGCCTTCCCCCCATAACCCCTGACACCCATATTAATCAAGAATCTGTCAATCTCCGCCTCAAAAATATCCATTGACTTGGCCTCCACAGCCTTCTGTTGCTATGAATTCCACAGATTCACCACACTCTGACTAATGAAATTCTTCCTCATCTCCTTTCTAAAGGTAGGTCCTTTTGTTCTGAGGCTATGGCTTCTGGTCCTAGACTCTCCCACTAGTGGAAACATCCTCTCCACATACACTCTATCCAGGCCTTTCACTATTTGTTAAGTTTCAATGAGCGCCACAATTGGCAGCCCCGCCAACAGCCTGTCTGTGTTTTCATCTTTAAAAAAAAAATAGGAGTGTGTTTAAAGTTTGTGTAAATGTTCTCCTGTTTGTTTTATGTGGGGGTAGGTGGTGATGGAAGAGATGGGGGGCAGGGGAATACTTATTTTCAGTTTCTTACCTTGCCAGAGATGCACATCTCTGGGCGATCTGCGGCCTACCATCGATGGAGCTGGAGGCCTGCTCGGACTGAGTTGAGCCCCTCCGCGGGGCATGGGCTTGCATCGGGGCCGATCCCTTGCCTGGGATCGCTCCCACCGTGGCCTCCGGACTTTACATCGGGAACACACAGTCTCAGGAGAGGCTGAGTTGGGAAGCTCCAATGATGCAGTGGCTCGACCAGCCCCGACGCGGGGTGCGATCACCGGCACTGGGGAGCCGACATCCCCCCCGATGCAAGAGCCGATTGCCATGATGTGGAGGGCCAAAACGCCACCGGCTACGGGAGTCAAGATCGTCCCGCCAACGGAGGGCCCGAGGCCCCCAACCGCAGGAGAGCTAAGGGAAGAGATTTGAACTTTTTTTCGCCTTTCATCACAGTGAGGAATGCGGAGGAGTCACTGTGGTGGATGTATATGTTAAAATGTGTTGTGTGTGTTCTGTTGCTTTTTATTTGTATGACTGACTTGGCAAATTAAATTCCTCGTATGTTGCAAAACATACTTGGCTAATAAAGTATGATTGTGATTGTGATTGTGATCCTCCTAAATGCCAATTGAGTAGAGACCCAGTGCTGTCAAACGCTCACCATATGTTAACCCAATCATTCCTGGGACCATTCTCGTAAACTTCCTCTGGACTCTCTCCAACACCAGCTCATCCTTCCTCAGATATAGGGCCCAAAACTGTACACAATCCTTCAATGCGGTCTGACTCGGACACGGAAATCGCTATCAAAACTTGCGGGGGACACCATTTCAGCGCGCACACATGCGCACACGCGAGGCTTCGGCCGTGGGCCCTGTGGACGGTCACATCGGGAGCTGACCTGGTTGGTGACCGACTCCGAACTCCAGCAACAACAGCTTTGTCTACCTCTAATCATGGGGCTTGAATCAGCCCATTCACGGGGTCTTTCATCGGCCGGCGGGGGTTTCAACATCATAGAAACATAGAAAATAGGTGCAGGAGCAGGCCATTCGGCCCTTCGAGCCTGCACCGCCATTCAATATGATCATGGCTGATCATCCAACTCAGTATCCTGCACCTGCCTTCTCTCCATACCCCCTGATCCCTTTAGCCACAAGGGCCACATCTAACTCCCTCTTAAATATAGCCAATGAACTGGCCTCAACTACCTTCTGTGACAGATAATTCCAGAGAATCACCACTCTCCGTGTGAAAAATGTTTTCCTCATCTCAGTCCTAAAGGAATTCCCCCTTATCCTTAGACTGTGACCCCTTGTTCTGGACCTCCCCAACATCGGGAACAATCTTCCTGCATCTAGCCTATCCAACCCCTTAAGAATTTTGTAAGTTTCTATAAGATCCCCCCTCCGTCTTCTAAATTCTAGCGAGTACAGGCCAAGTGTATCCGGTCTTTCCTCATATGAAAGTCCTGACATTCACAGGAATCAGTCTGGTGAACCTTCTCTGTACCCCTTCTATGGCAAGAATGTCTTTTCTCAGATTTGGAGACCAAAACTGTACGCAATACTCCAGGTGTGGTCTCACCAAAACCCTGTACAACTGCAGTAGAACCTCCCTGCTCCTGTACTCAAATCCTTACGCTAACAAGGGAATCGTCGATCGCCTCGATGCAACAGTTTGATTTTAAGACAAAGGTCCAAAGACCTTGCAAATGGGCCGATTAAGCCCTTAGAAAACATCTGATAAAGTCCGGATTACAAAACATGGGGGGGGGGGGGGGGGGGGGGGGACAAGGGAATCGTCCCCCACCTCTCAAAGTATTGGGGGACGTGTCCCTCCGTCACCCCCAAGATTTCCGCCCCTGGTCTGACCAGTGCCTTATAAAGCCTCATCAATACATTCCTGTTTTGATATTCCCATCTGCACCATGGATGCCTTACTCCCACACTTGTAAAAATCTTTATCATATCTAACTATTTTGCTTGCTTACTGTACTCACATTAATACTCTGTGATTCATCTACATGAACATATGCCTCTGAAAAACTGCAATTGCCTGTCAAGTAGCTGGATTCAATCCATTTAAACCCTATATCCTGCACCATGGATTGCTACCACCTTTGCGTGCAAAAATATATATCTTACCTGTCAACCTATTGCTTGTTTAACCCACATTAATACTCTGTGATTGATCTACATGCGAATGCTTCTGCACAGCAATACAGTACCAAATAATGTCATATTTTAATTATTGTTCTGCAGTTCCTATCAAAAAGTATGATTTCACATTCTCCCAAACAATACTCCAACTATAGGTTTCTTGACATCATACTTAACCTGTCTCAAACTATTTGCTACCTCTTTACATCCTCCTCACGGCTCATTTTTTCTGACAAGCTTTGTTTTATCAACAAATGTGGAATTCATTATTCTTTGTCCTGTTGCTGTAGATGATAAATAGCAGAGACCCAAGTACTGATGTTTGCGGTACCTTACTCGTCACAATCAGCCAAATGGGAAACAACTTATTTATTCAAACTCTCCAGTTTCTGTCCATTAAACTAATGCCCCTACTCGCAGTGATATTACCCGCAGTAAACCATAATCTTACATCATTATGCTGCACCCTTTGATGTTCAGTTTTTTCAGATCTTCAAAAGACACATTTATTGGTTTTACAGCACCTTTCCAATCCTGCTACTTTCACCCCTAAAATCTTGTTCAGGTAGTCAACTGATTATTTCAAAGAAGACCCCACATTGAGTCTATTAGTTTAGTTTATTGTCACGTGCATCGAGGTACAGTGACAAGCTTTTGTTGTGTGCCAACCAGTCAGCGGAAAGACTATACATGATTACAGTCGAGCCATCCACAGTGTGCAGATGTGTAGAAAGGAACTTCAAATGCTGGTTTATACAGGATGGAGCTAGCCTTCCGGATGAGCTTGTTAATTCTGTTGGCATCCTCAGCCTTCGCCCTGCTGCTCCAGCACACGAAAGCGAATAAGATCTCTTCGATGGTGGGGATCATTTGTGACCGTGAGGAGGATTTACAACTAGTCTGTCCAGTGTTCAGGTGGAAGGTCGGTCTACGGTGCTGACCTATCTGCTCTTTTATAGACCACCCTAAAAGCAAGATGCAAGACGTAAATAGAAAAAACGGGGGTCAAGGAATTACGTTTTGTAGTTGGAATGTCAAGGGAGTTAATGAGCCAATCAAGAGAGGTAAGGTATTAGCACACTTAAAATCACTCAAAGCAGATATAACGTTTCTTCAAGAGACTCACCTTAAAAAAGACGCACAACATAGATAGAAAGCAAAATGGATCGCTGACATATCACTCTTCATTTTCCCATAAGGCCAGAGGTGTCGCAATTTTAATTCATAAAGGTATATATTTTAAACACATATCAACTATAGCGGACATCAATGGTAGATATATTATACTAGTGGGTGAATTATATTAAAAAAAGAGTGATTTTTCTCAATACGTGTGATGGGCTGAACAACGTCCAGCACTTTCCACAACGTCTTTTGTGCTTGGGTATTTGAGTTACTGAACCAGGCCATGATGCCTGGTTCAGTATACCCTCTACCGTACACTTCTCTACTGTATACCTGCTGAAGTTCAATAAAATATTCAGCAACATGCTGAATCTCCTCAAACGTCTGAGCACAAGATCTACTCCCCGATTCTTCATGTTCTTCATGCCCTTTAGTGCCTGGGCACACTTCCAATGCAAAAACTGAGTGCAGCAGAAACAGTGCATTAGTTACACCCATGATGATTCAATGCACAAAATAAGGACTAAAACTTCATATATACCCATGATAATTATAAAAGACCTAACTGATAGAAATAAATTGACATGTTAATTTTCACCATCATTATCATTTCATTAGGAATCTGTATCTGCGGATTTTAATTCACCAAGTGGCAATAATTTGGTAACATCTTCCTCGATTAATACCTTGTGGTTGCACTACTCAGATAGTCCCAAGTAGCACTTTGTGTGTTGCCATTCCCAATCCATCTGCCGCTGTTGCATCCTCACAGTCTTCAGTACAATTTCAACCTATGCCCTCATTCATTTCCATTGATCTTCTAACATGCACATCCTTTACGGAAAACTGCATGGAGTTTCCTCATTTTTAGCTTGGCCATCATTGTTGTCGACAGTTCGTCACCAGCTTAGTGTAAAGCAAAAACAACATGGTGAGAAGTCAATGTTCGTAATACACAACACAGGCAGAGATAGAATATGGCCAAAAAAAGGGAAGGTCTGTTTGCAGGTAGAATTTATGCAGGAATTTTAAAGTTTCATATTGGTTCAGCACTTTTTTTCCGCCAGTTTTATCTTGCCAAATTTATTTTTCCTGAACATTATTTAATGCTAGACTAAATGCATTGCATCTTAAGGTCATAAATTCACTCATAAAACATACAAGTAGCATGCATGTTAATAATTAGGGTAACAGGGCTTTAATCTATTTTCTTTTTCATTGGTTTTGTCACACCTGTAATGCATATCAACATCAATATATATTTATAATAATCTAATGCAATCTAATACTTAAAAAATGTTTATTTAATTTGTTTACTGCATGTGGGTCAGATTGATCACCCATTCCAAGTAGCCCTTCCAGAAGCGGTGGTGAACTGAATTCGCGAACTGCTGCACCTTTCTGACTTTCTCCTTTCTTAACTACTGAGGTTGCATTTGTCACCTTCTAATCTGTGAGAACTGTTCTAGAATCTCTGAAATGTTGGCAAAGAGCAACTAGTGAATTCATCATCTCCATCACCACTTCTTAAAGAGCTTAGGATGCAACTCATTAGGTTCTTGGTGCTTATCAGCATTGAGTGCCACTAATTTCTCCAATGCTATTTTTATACAAATACTAATTCCTTTTAGCTACTTTAGTTTAGTTTTGAGATACAGCACGGAACCAGGCCCTTCGGCCCATCGAACCCGCACCGACCAGCGGATTAACACTAACACTATCCTACACACACACGAGGGACAATTTACATTTATACCAAGCCAATTAACCTACAAATCTGTTGGTTTTGGAGTGTGGGAGGAAACCGATAACCTTGGGGAAAACCCACGCGGTCACAGGGAGAACGTACAAACTCCGTACAGATAGTACCCGTAGTCAGGATTGAACCCGGGTCTCTGGCGCTGTAAGGCAGCAACTCTACCGCTTAGCCACCATGCCGCCCTTGTTCACTCTCGACCCATAGTTGTGAAGGAAAGGAGAGAATGATGACGGAACACTGTTTTATATACTGGAATCATTACAGGGCCCATTGCTGTTTGTCATCTATATCAATGATTTGGATGAGAATGTACAAAGCACGGTTTGTACGTTTGTAGGTGACACTAAAATACGTGGCATCGAAGATAGTGAAGATAGTTATCAAGAATTACAGTGGGATCGTGATCAGCTGGGCAAATAGGCCAGTAGAATGGCGAATAGAGTTTATTTCAAATATGTATGACGTGTGCATTTTGGGAAGTCAAACCATGGTAAGATCGTCACACTGAACGGCAAGGCCCTGGACAGTATTATAGTGCAGAGGGATCCCGGTGTACAAGTACATAGTTACCGGAAAGTAGCATTATGGCTTTGCAGGGTGGTGAAAAAAGTGTTTGCCACTCTGGTCTTTGTCACTCTGGGAACTGAGTACAGAGGTTGAGATGTTATGTTACTATTGTACAAAATGTTGGTGAAGTGCACATAGAGCATTGTGCTCAGTTTTGGTCAGCCTGCTGGAACAGATATAGCATTGAAATAGAGAGAGACCAGAGAAGATTCTCAAGGATGTTGCCAGGATTCAAGTACCTTCGCTGAATGTGGGCAGGCTCTTGGAGTGGAGGAGGATGTGGTGTGATCTTATAGAGATGTATAAAATCATGAGGACCATAGAAAGATTGGATGCCCAGTGTTTTTTCCAGAGTTGTGGAATCAAGAACCAGAGGGCAAAGGTTTAAAGTACGAGGAAAAATATTTAACAAGAATCGATATATTTAATCGGAACCTTTAATAGAGGTGGCACAGTGGTGCAGCAGTAGGGTTGCTGCCTTACAGCACCAGAGACCTGGGTTTGATCCTGATTACAGGTGCTGTCTGTATGGAGTTTGTATATTCTTCCTGGAATCATGTGGGTTTTCTCTGGGTGCTCTGAATTCCTCCCACACTCCAAAGACGTACAGGTTTGTGTGTTAATTGGCTTCGGGAAAAATAAAATTGTCCCTAGTGTGTAGGATAGTGTTAATGTATGGGGTGAGCGCTGGTCGGCATGGACTCCGTGGGTCGAAGGGCCTGTTTCCGCACTGGATCTCTAAAGTCGCAAGTGTAAAGGACCTTAAGGGAGAACTTTTACACATAGAGTGTGGTGTATATGGAATGAGCTGCAAGAAGAAGTAGTTTAATATCCTTAAAATAAAACTTAAAATACAGTTGGACAGAGACATGAACAGGAAAAGCTAAGAGGGATATGGGCAGAAGGGCCCGTTTCCGTGCTGTACGACTTAATGAGTTTGGACATATGTGAGTCTAGTCAATGGTGAATTTGTTCAATCAGTAAACAAGTGAGAAGCAAAGGACGCTGAGCAATTTAACATATACTGTAATTTGTTCTGTGGTCATCTATTTATTATGATCAACTTTTGCTTTGTGACTATTTTGCTTATTCAGTGGTCAGTAAGCCGAAGAACATGACATGAACTTAAGAGATGTCTCCAATCTGAGCAATGCATTAATGATCAGGAAAAGAAATGCCAATAACCGAAAGTGTTAAATATGGGACAACGTACAATGAAAGTCTGTGTCGATGTCACATCAGAAAAATGATACAGAATAATTGATGGCAAATGAAACAAAATTATTTTAAGTTTAACCTTGTCTTGTTCACAATAATATCCAAACTCTTAGGGTGTTATAGGACAGAGAATTTGCTGGAAATCATTTCCATCTGATTTATGCCTCTTTTATGCATCCTTCAATTTCCTTGCATATGGCAGTTTTATATTTGCATGAAAATGCAAGTGGGAACAAACATACTTCAGCTGCTTGAAGTTTGAGTGTGGAGAAAATCACTGACACAATGATTGATAATAAACAGGTGTCCTAGTGTCAAGCATCAGTTCATTAAGATGTACAGCATTATAAGGTCAAACATTTAGACTTATATGTGAATCTATGAGTCTATGCACCCGAGTCCCGGCCTGAAAGGTCACCCATCCTTTTTCTCCATAGATGCTGCCTGACCTGCTGAGTTACACCAGCACTTTATGTCTATCTTTGGTATAAACCAGCATCCACAATTCCTTTCTACACAGTCTACGTACCTATTAAATCTTTTTTTTTTTTCCCTTCCTGCTCTGTATCTAGGGCCACTAAATTTCTCCTAGGTTTCGAAAGGGAGAGCAAATAAATGAGGTTTGTTTTAGAAAATAAACGACAAAGTGTTGGAGTAACACTGCAGGTCCGGCAGCATCTCTGGAGAACATGGATAGGTGACATTTCGATGAGAAGCCAGTGATATGCAATAAGGAGAGACCATGTTCAGTCGCAGGGACAGTCAGCATTAGCCATGACGTTAGTCTCATTTCCCCACAGACAGGCGCTGATTCATGAACATTATTTAATCTACTGATACCAACTCAGATACTTCCAGCAACTCCAATTTCCAGTCGCATTAAACCAGATTAATAAATTTTAGTTTTGAGAAACAGCGTGGAAACAGATGGAAACTCAACCAAAGATCACCCTGTACACTAGCACTATCTTACACACACTAGGGACAATTTACAATTTCACTGCAGCCAACTAGCTTACAAACCTGTATGTCTTTGAAGTGTGGGAGGAAACCAGAGCTCCCGGAGAAAACCCACGTAGGTCATGGGCTGAATGTACAAACTCCATACAGACAGACCCGTATCAGGTCTCTGCCGCTGTAAAGCAGCAACTCTACCACTGCGGCACCATGCCATCTAGATTAGACGTCCATCGCCTTAACCTCTTGGCCACCTCATCTGTTTCTTTATCATTTTGCAATTGCCTGTAGATTTATACTAGAGACAACATTTACACTTCCTTATGCTCCTGTCCCACTTAGGAAACCTGAACGGAAACCTCTGGAGACTTTGCGCCCCACCCAAGGTTTCCGTGCGGTTCCCGGAAGTTCCCGGAGGTTTTTGTCAGTCTCCCTAATGGTCGAAAGTGGTTTCCGCTTCTTCTATGTTCCAGCGATTATTTCAAAAAATTCAAAACCGGCCATGACTAAAAATAGGTTGCTGTTTTAAAAATCGGTAATTTTTTTAGTCGAAGCCGGTTGCGATGCTAGTTGAAGGTGGTTGCCGGAGGTTGCAGGTAGTAAGACCTCCCTGGTGGAATAAAACTGGGTGAAAAAAAGGTCTTAAAGAAGGAACTGCAGATGCTGGAGAATCGAGGGTACACAAAAAGCTGGAGAAACTCAGCGGGTGCAGCAGCATCTAAGGAGCGAAGGAGATAGGCGACGTTTCGGGCCGAGACCCTTCTTCAGACCTTCCACTACATGCCCTTTGTCCCACTGCGCCAACCAGTGTTCCCCGTACACTAGCATTATCCCACATACTGGGAACAATTTACAATTTTTACCGAAGCCCATTATCCTACAGACCAGTATGTGTTTGGATTGTGTGAGGAAACCGGAGCACCAGGGAAAAACTCACACGATCACGGGGAGAACATACAGACTCTGTACGGACAACACCTGTAGTCAAGATGGAACCCAGATCTCTGGCACTGTAAGGCAGCAACTCTACTGCTGAACGACGATGCCACACAAGGAATGAATAAGTGTGTATTGTTAGCAAGGGAGCACAATTGATGTTTTGTGTAGGGATTTGTAAGTAAGTTTCAATGGATATATAGGATTGTGAGTGTTTTTTTTAAGATCTTATGTTTCCTGTGGTAAAACAAGTACAACAGCGGCAGAGCAGTTTAGTTACATGAATTAATTTACTAGGTTGATAATCCAGAAGTCTAGACTAAAACCAATCCAGAAATTGAAGTTCAATCTTACAATGGCAACTGTGAATTTAAAGGGTGGCACAGAGGTGCAGCTGGTCGAGCTGTCAGAATGCTGTCCATGCCCATCCTGACCGTTCTGTCCTGGGCCTCCTCCATTGTCAGAGTGAGGCAACATGCAAACTTGAGGAACAGCACCTCCTATTCAGCTTGGTTAGTTTGCAACCCAAAGGTATGAAGGTTGAATTCTCCGATTTTTGGTCACCTCTATCAAACCTCTCCCCTTTCTCCCCCACACCTATCCTCCTCCTCTCCCCTTCTCTCCACTGGGGCCCCACCTGGACTCCCACCTATTTCTCTTCTCAACCTCACCACCCCTCCCTCCTGCTACTTTCCTCCCCCTGGCTTCACAATCTGCAATTCTTCAAACCTGTCTCACACCTGTTGTTCTCTTCACTGGCTTTTGTTCCAACCATCTGCCTGTCAGAAACCCCCCTTGCCTGTGTTGACCTTTTAGCTGCCACGCTTTGTCCTGCTTCTCCCTGTTCCAGCTTTCTTCTCCCCGCCCCGCAATCAGTCTGACGAAGGTTCTTGACTCAAAACATCATCTAACCATGTTCTCCATTGATGCTGCATGACCCACTGAGTAACTCCAGCACTATGTGTCTTTCTGTGCGTTAACCAGCATCTGCGGTGCATTGTTTCTACTATTCTCTGTTGCATCCAGCACCAGTCTGGAAGGACACAAAGCTGCAGAGAGTAATGGTGACTATAAAACGAGCTAGCCGAGGGTGACAGTGGGGGTGCTGCAGCAGCTGGGGGCTTACCTGCGTTGGAAGTCGCTCCATTACATCGAGCACATGGACCGGACTTTGGACTTTTGTAAATGACGCCAAACCATGGCAACCCATGCATGTATACACTATGCAAAAATAATTTCAGAATGCATGCGTACATGATAATTACGTACCATTAAACCATTGGAACTTTGCTGGAGAAACAGCACCTCCTGATCCAACACTCTTTGTTGAGTTCAATGCAAAAGAGCATCTCCCAAGGAGTAGAGTGGGGTCCCTTCTCTCTCTGCTCCCTCTTTTAAAAGTAGGCTGATCTGCTGGTTATTTCCTCCATTTCGCTGTCATGAGGAAGGTCAAGAGGAATGGACCCACAGCCCAGGGATCATGTCGCCTCAAATATAAATGTCTAACTGGTGACTTCAGAAAATGCTGCATGTTCAGAATATCAAATGGAACGCCTTTCCTTAATCAATTCTTCTTCCAATGAGTCACCGACAAATTAGCATGTAATTAGTAATCATTTAAATAGCAGTGAATGGGGTTCACCTGCTGCTAAATGCTGGCCTCTTTGTAGGAGTTGAATAAATGTATTAGCTGCATCATTGGGTTTCAGTTTGGTAATACTCATTAAATTCATGGTGCTTGTGGATTGATTTTATTATCTGCCTACTCCCTGCATGCTGGAGTGTCACAACATTTGCTAATATAGTGAATGTCAGAAGACATATTGAAAGTTTGGACTGCACGGTGGCACAGCGGTAGAGTTGCTACCTTACAGCGCCAGAGACCCCAGTTTGATCCTGACTATGGGTGCCGGCTGTGCGGAGTTTGTACGTTCTCCCCTTGACCAGAGTGGGTTTCTCCGGGATCTCCGGTTTCCTCCCATACTTCAAAGATGTATGTTTGTAGGTTGATTGGCTTGGTATTATTGTAAATTGCCCTCATGTGTGTAGTGTAAGCGTGCAGGGATTGCTGGTTGGTGCGGACTCAGTGGGCTGAAGGGACTGGTTCAGCGCTATATCTCTAAACTAAAAAAAATAAAGTGTGTGTTCATAAGTTATAGGAGCAGAATTAGGGCATTTGGCTCATCAAGTCTACTCCGCTATTCAATCATGGCTGATCTATCTTTCATTCTCAACCACATTTTCCTGCCTTCTCTCCATAACACCTGACACCCATACTCATTAAGAATCTGTCAATCTCTGTCTTAAAAATATCCATTGACTGAGCCTCCACAGCCTTCTGTGCCAATGAATTTCATAGATTTACCACCCTCTTACTAAATAAATTCTTCCTCATCTCCTTTCTAAAGGGACATCCTTTTATTCTGTGGCTATGGCCTCTGGTCCAGTGTGTGAGTATGTGTGTGTTTACACGTATGTACACCATTCACAAAGCACACCAACACCAAGCTTCAAAACCACAAAATGCTGAGATCATTATCTCTGAATTATAGTTGACTTAGCACAAAAAAACTGAAGTAATTTATATAATGTCACATCGCCAGGGACCCTGGTTCGATCCTGATCTTGGGTGCTGTCAGAGTGGAGTTTACATGTTCCCCCTGTGTGGGTTATCTCCGGGTGCCCAGGTTTCTTTCCATATCCCAATGTGCAGGTTTGTAGATTAATTAGTCTCTACAAATTGCCCCTTTTGTGCAGGGAGTGGATGAAAAAGTGGAATAACATACTGTAGAAACTAGTTTGAAGAGGTGATCGATGATTGGTGTGAAGTCAGTGGGCCGAAGGGCTTGTTCCCATCCTGTACGGCTAAACTAAACTAACTAAACAAAAAGCTTAAACCACCCCGAGCGGTTTCAGCAGCTTGAACACAGATCAGGTATTGAACTTGGAGTCATCCTGGACTGTATGATAGCTTTCATTGAGCATTCAAATATATCAGCTTTGTATTTGCTCAATATTTTGGGTTTGATCTGACTCTTGGCTTAATGGTAAGTAATTGTAACTATTACCTAGTAATAAAATCCAAACATAACTTAAGGGCAAAGATAATTTTCAATAATAAATTCCAATAGAGAATAACAAAGACAGAATATTTTGATACTCTGCATAGTATTCTTTAAACAAATACAAATGTCTCCATGTGTGGTGATGCATCACTCACTTTAACTCAGAAATTTGACTGCAAACCATTCAGAACAGTGGCGCAGTGGTAGTGTTGCTGCCTTACAGCGCCAGGGACCTGGATTTGATCCTGAGTGCTGTCTGTACGAAGTTTACGCTCCCCCTGTGACCGCGAGGGTTATCTCCGGGTGCTCAGGTTTCGTCCCACATTTCAAAGACTTGCAGGTTAGTAGGTTAATTGACTTCTGTAAATTGTTCCCTGTGAGTCAGATAGAACTCGTGTATGCGAGATTGCTGGGCGGCATAACCTCGGTGGGCCAAAGAACCTACTTCCTTTATCTTTAAACTAAAATATAGTAAACTTGTCATGCACAAATAAATTATTTTTCATTTTAATGAAAATGATAAAATATAATGTGGAGCAAAGTTAAAACTACACAATTTGGTCAATAATATCTGATCTTGTGCCTTCTGATGAGTGAAAATAGTTAAGCAAAGTCACCCACAGAAGTAGAATAATCAATCAACCATTCTTTTGTGAAGAATGGTTTATTGTTAAGGCTGTCAAAAGTTGTCAAAACATGGAGCCATTTTAAGCCGCTTCCTGTTAATTGATTTTTTTTTTCCTGCCATAATCAGCATGCCACAACAACTAATGGATTGAAATAAAGCCCCATCTTTCCAAAACATTCTCCCAAAAGGTTAAGTAATTATCTTCAATTTTTCCATATCAGCATTCGAAAAAGGAGTAATTTTAGGCCTTTTTGAATTCATGATTCAAGCTGAACTATGCAGTTATCCCATTTATTTTATTGTAATAACCTGTTATTAACTTCTTCCGGGATAGATATCCTGGGTTCGATCCTGACTATGGGTGCTGTCTGTACAACATTTGTACGTTCTCCCCGTGACCGTGTGGGATTTCCCTGGGTGCTTCAGTTTCCTCCCATACTCCAAAAACGTGCAGGTTTGTTGGTTAATTAGCTCCTGTAAAGTGTAAAATGAATTGTCCCTAGTGTGTAAGATAATGCTAGTGTACAGGTTGATCACTGGTCGGCACAGACACACTGGGCTGAATGGCCTGTTTCTACACTGTATCTCTAAATAAAGTCTAAAGATGGATAAAAAGAGGAAGGAATCCCCGAAGTGCCAGGCATCTATTTACTCACTAACATCAGACTTACTCGTGAGGGAAAGGTAGTTCAGACAAGTAGTAACATTTCTCTCACAATAAGGACTCTACTCCAGGACCAAAAGTTCTTAAGTTCATGTTCATTAATGATAGGAGCAAAATTCAGCTATTTAGCCCAGAATTCAGCTATTTGGCCCAGAGATAGATCAGCCATGATTAAATGGCGGAGTAGACATGATGGGCCGAATGGCCTAATTCTACTCCTATAACCTATGAATTTATAATTCAGCACAAGCATTTTCCTGACCCTCATAAACTGAAAGGTTTGGACATTCTGGAAATGTGGAAAACCCTCTGAGGAAATTGATGCAGAAATCTTTGGAAGACCAATACAATGCAAATACAAACAAATTTGCTCTTGAAGGACACATTTCACCAGAGATTCTTAAGCTTCGCTCTCCTGGCTTGCCCACATCCAATGCTCAGTGGGATGGCATGTTCTCTGCTTGCTCACTCTGCAGCTGCATCTGGGCCCCATAACAGGAAGAATGTGCTGGTGTTGGAGAGGGTCCAGAGAAGGTTTACAAGAATGATCCCAGGAATAATTGGATTAATATACGATTAGCATTTGATGGCTCTGCGCGCGGCAGCCTCGCCAGCAGTTTGTCATTGTGTCATTTTGACTTTTTTTGTTTTTTTAGTATGTTAGTGTCGGTATGCTTTTATGTGGGGGTGGTGGTGGGAAAAGGGGGAAACCGTTTCCAGTCACTTACCTAAGTGGAGATGCGACTTTTCTCCTAGTCGCATTATCGCCCTCCCTCGCGGCCTAACAACTTGGATTGGTGCGGCCTTTCCCGGAGACCGGCCCAGAGTTTCAGCAGCAGGCGCGACGTGGACTTTAACATCGCGGAGCCAGAAGAAAGGCTTCGACCGCTGGCCTGCTGACTTTAACATCGTGAAGCCGCGGTCTGCGGAGCTTCTAGCAGCAGGCATGGAGCGGACTTTACCATCCCCGAGCCAGGGATCCCTTGCCGGGGATCACCGGAGAAGTGCTCTGACCGCTGGCCTGTCTGCGGCCTATAATATCGAGAAGCCACAGTCTCCGGTAAAAAAGTGGCTGATTCGGGCAATCCAAGCCACAGAGTGGAGCTTCGAACCTCCCGACGAGAGGGCTTGTACATCGGGCCGTCTGTAGCGGCGACTATGGAGGGTCAAAGCCCCAAACACGAGTGAATTAAAGGAAGAAGACTGACTGAACCTTATTGCCTTCCATCACATTGATCACTGTGGTGGATGTTTATGTTAAGTTCTATTGTTCTTTTAATTGTGATGTGTTCTTTTAATTGTATGGCTGCATGGTAACTCAAATAAGTGGTGCATGTGACAATAAATGTGAATGTGAATCTGAATCCAATGGTACTAGACCTGTGCTCACTGGAGTTTAGAAGGCTGAGGGGGAACCTCATTGAAACTTGCCAAATAGTGAAAAGCCTGGATAGAGTGGATGTTTAGAGGATACAAAACAAAATGCAAGCTCATAAGTTTATAAGATTATGAGGTAAATAGATAGAGTAGATGCACAGAGTATTTTACCCAGAGTAGGGGTATCAAGCATAGGCTGAGCTTAAGGTGAGAAAGGAAGGATTTAGACTTTAGATGTTTAGACTTTAGAGCTACAGTGTGGAAACTCATAGAGTATTTTGTTCCACTCATAGGAGAGTCTAGGACCAGAGACCATAGACTCAGAATAAAAAGACATACCATTAGAAAGGAGTTGAGGAGAAATCTATGTAGTCAAAGGGTGATGAATTTATGGAATTCATTGCCACAGAAGGCGGTGGAGGCCAAGTCTGCCAAACAATGGCACAATGGCGCAGTGGTAGAGTTGCTGCCTTACAAGTCCAGAGACCCGGGTGCTGTCCCGACCACTGTTGCTGTCTACCCTGTGATCGCATTGGTTTTCTCCGGGTGCTCTGGTATCCTCTCACATTCCAAACATGTACAGGTTTGAAAGTTAATTGACTTTTGCAAATCATAAATTATCCCTAGTGTGTAGAATAGTGCTAGTGTACATGGTTATTGCTGGTTGGTGTAGACTCAGTGGGCAAAAGGGCCTGTTACCACACTGTAGTTCTAAATGCTCAAAATCTAAATCTTTCCTTTCACACCTTAAGCCCATGTCCTCTGGTGCTTGATACCCCTACTCTGAGTAAAATACTCTATGCATCTACTCTATCTATTTACCTCATAATCTTATAAACTTATGAGCTTGCATTTTGTTTGCAACTTTCTTTATTGTTCGAGGAATGTCTTTAAAGATTTAAATGACTTACTGCTGTTTCCCAGGGAAGTAAAGGATAGACTTTGTTGGAATGAGGTATTGTTTGTGGGTATTTGTACAAATCCTTATTTACGTAGAGGGTCATAATCTATCTCAGTCTCTTTCAGCCAGTTGTAAATGGTTATGCGTTTTAAGTGAATGAACACAATTCATTTATGTCATTTGTTTTTGACTTTGCATCAATAATACAAATGATACATAACTGTGTGACATCTAGATTGGATTTAGGCTAGTGGTGCCAGATTACTTCAAGGACTTTGGATTTGCAAGGCTTTAATTTTGCAATGCCTCCACCGTGAACAGTCTATTAAATTAAATACTCATGAATAATTTTGTCCCAACATAACCATTTACAGACTGAAAAGACTGAAACATGACAAATATCAAAGTGATGATTTTTGTAAGTACTCACTAATCATTGTTCATTCCCAGGTTGACAATTCTTTTCTTTCCGAGGTAAACAGCAGTGGATCACGTGGACCTCAAGACTGGGAACGATATCTTCACATTTCCAAATTAGGTCAGCACACAGCATTTTTTGATATCTGCTTGACTGCTGAAATAATAATGAATTAAAATCAGCGAAATATCTTTTGTGTATGACTGAGTCATTGCCAGTGAAATGTCAAAGACGATAAACATTTTTCTTCTTTAAATATGGGTTGGTTATTGCAGCCTGAGAAACACAAGATTAATCAGATTTGACCCAGTCAATAAGTGAACAAATTCTTCTGAGGCTAACTACTCTACCCACACATCAACCTACACAAATGAACAGCTGACTCATAGACAACAATAAGAGTGCTGGTATTGCTGTAGCTTTTATGATTTCTGTAGAAAACGTTTACATAATCATTTTTTTTCAAAACCTTTCAGAAGAATGAAGGTACTCCTCACCATTTCATAACCTCTGTAATTACGCATGATAGTTGCGATTGGGAAACTCTAAAAATACAATTCCTATGTTAACTTTTCATTCCTAAAATGCTTTGTTAAAGGACTCTTAATAAAATGCTACTGCTAAAGACCTCCAGCTGGGTGATATTAACTGTTTTTAAGAATAAGCATCATTACAATTACTAAAGAAGGTGCGTGAAAATTTAAATATTTCAAACTTAATTTCCATCATCTGAGATGAATAGAAATGAAAATCTGTTTCTTAATTGTTTCAGAGAGAGTTGGCATTAATTTTGCTAATTGTGTGAATGGCTGTTGAGTAGAAAACAAACCAAATGTTTCCATCATATTTTAAGCATTAAATACTACAAAAACGAGTGGGAGCTAGATGGTGCCGAATTATGCAGAAAGTGTTGCATGTGAAGAATAGCAGAAAGCCAGCAAATTTGATTATTCCTATTGTTTCAGCAAAGGCAGAACTCGTTTGAGTATTTATATTCAATAAAATGATGATCTGGCTTACACTAATTATGTGCATGAAATGGTAATTGAGAGTCATAGAGTCATCGATTGGTACAATGTAGAAACAGGCCCTTCAGCCTAACTTGCCCACACCGGCCAACATGTCCCAGCTACACCAGTTCCACCTGCCAGCATTTGGTCCATGTCCCTCCAAACCTGTCCTATCCATGTACCTGTCTAACTGTTTCTTAAACATTGGGGTAGTCCCAGCCTCAACTACCTCCTCTGGCAGCTTGTTCCATACACCCACCACCCTTTGTGTGAAAAAGTTGCACCTCATATTCCTGTTAAATCTTTTCCCCTTCACCTTAAAGCTATGTCCTCTGGTCCTTGATTTATCTACTCTGGGCATCTACCCCATGTATTCGTCTCATGATTTTATACAACAGAACAGGCCAACAGGTCAAACCCCAGTGAGCAACAAAATAACGCATTGTGTTCAAGTAAGTAAGTAAGTTTATTGGTCAAGTATTCACATACATGGAATTTGCCTTGGTGCTCTACCCACAAATAACAACATGACATACAGTGACAGTTACAAATGACCCAGAAAACACTAAACATTAATAATAATAAGGCATTAATGATAAAACAACATTGATCAAGCACGTGAACCAACAAAATATCAGATCAAAGGGAGGCTACAGATTTTTGGCTGTTGAGTAGAGCAACCACCCGTGGATAAAACCTGTTTTTATGTCTGGCTGTGGCAGCTTTGACAATCTGGAGTCACCTTCCAGAGGGAAGTAATTCAAAGAGTTTGTGGCCAGGGTAAGAGGAGTCAGAGATGATCTTGCCCGCTCGCTTCCTGGCCCTTGCAGTGTACAGTTCATCAATGGAGGGAAGGTTGCAGCCAATAACCTTCTCTGCTGATCGGACGATACACTGCAGCCCTGAGGTGTCGTGCTCGGTGGCTGAGCCAAACCAGACCATGATGGAGAAGGTGCGAACAGACTCTATGATGTCCGTGTAGAATTGGACCATCATTGCCTGTGGCAGATTGTGCATTCCTCAGCTGCCGTAGGAAGTACATCCTCTGTTGTGTCTTTTTGACGATTTGTGGAGTCGATGGTAGCCCCCCATTTAAGGTCCTTGGAGATGATGGTTCCCAGGAACTTAAAAGACCCCACAGATTTGACTGTGGTGTTGTTGATGGTGAGTGGGGTGAGGGGAGTGGGAGCTCTCCTAAAGTGTACAATCCATTCCACTGTCTTAAGAGCATTGAGCTCTAGGTTGTTGCTACGGCACCAGGACGCCAGCTGTGACACTTCCTGTCTGTAGGCGGATTCCTCCCCATCCTGGATCAGTCCAATCAGGGTTGTGTCGTCCGCAAACTTGAGAATCTTGCAGGAGGTGCAGTCGTTGGTGTAGAGAGAGGAGAGGAGAGGAGAGAATACGCAGCCTTGCGGTGCTCCTATGCTGAGCGTTTCCGTTTCAAGCAAGTGAAACGGAAAAGGATTGCAGGTGCTGCAAATCTGAAATAAAAACAATAAGTGCTGAATATATTCACAGGTCAGGCAGCATCCGCCACTTCTCCTTCCGATCCACTAGCCAAAGAAAATTACGAAAAAGTGTCTGCGTTTTGTACCTCTGCTGTTTTTTTCCAGCTAAGTTTTTGTCAAGGAAGATATTGACGTTGGTTTATTATTGTCACATGTACTGAGATTCCGGAACATTTTTATTAGTGTGCTATCCAGTTAAATCATACTGTTCATGAGTACAATCAAGCCATACACAAGTACAACAGGTAGTGCAAAGAGAAAAATACCAGTGTGGAATATATTGTTACAGCAGAATAGCACTACAGTTTCAGAGAAAATATCCAACGTCTGCAATGGTAGGTTGGAAGATCAGGACTACACCCCAGCTTAAGCGAGGACAGTTGAATCATCTGATAAGAGTGGAGAAGAAATGTAGAAACAAAGAAGTGCAAATGCTTAGCTTTGATCATATTTCTGCTGAACATCGTAAATATGCCAGTATGAGGATAGCTCCTCTCCTTGCTATTTGTTTTACTGACTTTATGATTCATGGGTTGGATGATCAGCCATGATCATATTGAATGGCGGTGCAGGCTTGAAGGGCCGAATGGCCTACTCCTGCACCTATTTTCTATGATTCAATGGCTTGTTACCAGACTCAATGTTGTCTGTTCTGTAGTGCCAGTCATTAAGGACAAAGTTGGTAAAGTAGGCAGCCTAAATAATTACAGGTCCATAGCTTTAGTTAGCATATGGACAAAAGTCCTAAAAATAATTCTGCTGGATAGATTAAATGAGTTTGTTAACTCCACAAATAACCAGTTTGGTTTTAAAGCTAAACATGGCAATGGCTTGTGTATATATGCCCTAAAGGAAATTGTAAACACATATAGAGGTAAAAACTCATCGATTCTTATGTGGTTTATTGATGCTTCCAAAGCCTTTTAATCGTGTTAATCATAAAAAGTTGTTTGTTAAATTGAGTCAAAGAGGGGTGACTAAATACATTGTGAGGATTCTGACTTACTGGTATGCCCACCAGACTATGCAAGTAAAATGGGGCAATAGGTCTCAGCCCCATTTGGGGTTAGCAATGGTGTCAGACAAGGGAGAATTTTGTCCCCAGTTTTTTTAATCTTTATGTTGATGATCTTTCCAAGCAATTGAAAGCCTGTAATACTGGGTGCATGATAGGTAATATTTTAGTGAACCATATTATATGTGCAGATGATCTTGTGGTCTTTAGTCCATCTAGAGCTGTTCTCCAGCATCTCCTTACTATATGTTCTGTGTATGGTGTGAAACATGATATTAAATATAATGCCGGTAATAGCGCTGTTATGATCTGTAGAACAAAAGAGGATATATGTCTAAAATTTCCTAATTTTAAATTGTCCGATAATGATCTTAGTGTCTGTAATAAGGTAAAATATCTTGGACATTTTAATACAGAACAAATGACAGATGATGAGGATATTTATAGGCAGCACTGTATGTGGTATGCACAAGCAAACAGTCTCTTACGCAAGTTTAGTGCGTGTACAGATGGAGTGAAGCTGTCTCTGTTCAGAGCATATTGTACACCATTCTATACTACACACCTACAATCTATAGAAAAGCAACATTAAAGAGACTTAAATAGCATAATGATGCCATGAGAATATTACTTAAGAGACCTAGATGGTGTAGTGCAAGTAAATGTTTGTGGCTGCAGGAGTCAGTACTTTACAAACTGTCTTAAGAAATGTTACGTACACATTTATTTGCCAGATTAACGACTGAAAATGAAATCATCTTGGCCTTATCAAACATAAGGTTTAGCACTACACGCTAACAATCCCAGCTGTGGAGACATTGGTATAGTTGTCTCGTTGTCGGACACTGATTTTTTGAAATTCATGATCTTAAACCATGTATTGTGCTTTTGTATGCAATATATTCTAGGTAATGTCTTGTCTTTTCTCTGGACCTTGAGTCTGTAATAAAAAGTAAGTAAGTATCCTAAATATACAGTGGCTTGCAAAAGTATTCATACCCCTTGAACTTTTCCACATTTTGTCACGTTACAACCACAAACGTAAATGTATTTTATTAGGATTTTATGTGATAGACCAACACAAAATGGCGCATAATTGTGAAGTGCAAGGAAAATGATTCATGGTTTTCAAATCTTTTTACAAATAAAAAACTGAAAAGTGTGGCGTGCAAAAGTATTCAGCCCCCTTTACTCTGATACCCCTAAAAAAATACAGTGCAACCAATTGCCTTCAGAAGTCACCTAATTAGTAAATAGAGTCCACTTGTGTGTAATCTAATCTCAGTATAAATATAGCTGTTCTGTGAAGGCCTCAGAGGTTTGTTAGAGAACATTAGTGAACAAACAATGTTCCTTGGGCATCATGAAGCCCAAGGAACACACCAGACAGGTCAGGGATAAAGCTGTGGAGAAGTTTAAAGCAGGGTTAGGTTATAAAAAAATATCCCAAGCTTTGAACATCTCACGGAGCACTGTTCAATCCATCATCCAAAAATGGAAAGAGTATGACACAACTGCAAAACCTACCAAGACATGGCCATCCACCTAAACTGACAGGCCGGGCAAGGAGAGCATTGATCAGAGAAGCAGCCAAGAGGCCCATGGTAACTCTGGAGGAGCTGCAGAGATCCACAGCTCAGGTGGGAGATTCTGTCCACAGGACAACTATTAGTCGTGCACTCCACAAATCGGGCCTTTATGGAAGAGTGGCAAGAAGAAAGCCATTGTTGAAACAAAGCCATAAGAAGTCCCGTTTGCAGTTTGCCACGAGCCATGTGGGGGACACAGCAAACATGTGGAGGAAGGTGCTCTGGTCTGATGAGACCAAAATTGAAGTTTTTGGCATAAATGCAAAACGCTATGTGTGTGGTGGAAAACTAACACTGCACATCACCCTGAACACACCATCCCCACTGTGAAACATGGTGGTGGCAGCATCATGCTGTGGGGGTGCTTTTCTTCAGCAGGGACAGGGAAGCTGGTCAGAGTTGATAGGAAGATGGATAGAGCCAAATATAGGGCAATCTTGGAAGAAAACCTGTTAGAGTCTGCAAAAGACTTGAGACTGGGGAGGAGGTTCACCTTCCAGCAGGACAACTACCCTAAACACAGCCAGAGGTACAATGGAATGGTTTAGATCAAAGGATATTCATATGTTAGAATGGCCCAGTCAAAGTCCAGACCTAAATCCAATTGAGAATCTCTGGCAAGACTTGACAATTGCTGTTCACAGACGCTCTCCATCCAATCCGACTGAGCTTGAGCTATTTTGCAAAGAAGAATGGGCAAAAATTTCAGTCTCTAGATGTGCAAAGCTGATAGAGACATACCCCAAAAGACTTGCAGCTGTAATTGCAGCGAAAGGTGGTTCTACAAAGTATTGACTCAGGGGGGCTGAATACTTTTGCACACCACACTTTTCAGTTTTTTATTTGTAACAACATTTGGAAACCATATATCATTTTCCTTCCACTTCACAATTATGCACCACTTTGTGTTGGTCTATCACATAAAGTTCCAATAAACTACATTTACGTTTGTGGTTGTAACATGACAAAATGTGGAAAAGTTCAAGGGGTATGAATACTTTTGCAAGCCACTGTAGATTCAAGGTGCTGGGGTAACTCAATGGGTTAGGCACCATCTCTGGAGAAAAATGATAGGTGACTTTTCGTATTGGGAACCTTCTTCAGACTGACCATCCTTTTTCTCCAGAGATGCTGCCTGACCTGTTGAGTTACTCCAGCACTTGAGTCTATCTGAGAGTGGAGAAGAAGCTGTTTACCAGAAGCTTCCCTCTGGTAAAACTGCCAGGATCCCACTGAAGCCCAAATAGCACATATTAAGCGAGCCTGGCAAATTCCAGCCAGTGTTCTAACCAGCCACTCAGAAGAAGAGGTACGGGTCGGACTTTCAGGAAGGTCAAGAAATTTAAAGAGGCAAGGTTTGTATGTAACTTTAATGCCTACGATTCTACCCAGATTTCACTGGTTTGTAAGATTAAAATCTTTCATTACCTCTTCTGATAAGAAAATTAAATAATGTATTGCTGTTCTTTTGTGATATTTTACAGGATGAGATGCAGGTGGGACCATGAGATTTTCCAGTGACTGGCGAACCACCCAAGTTTAGAAATACAACGTGCAAACAGGCCATTCGGCCCACCGAGTCCACGCTGACCAGCAATCCCTGTACTCTATCCTACACACAATTTACAATTTTACCAAAGCCAATTTGCCTACAAATCTGTACGTCTTTGGAGGGTGGGGGGAAACCGAAGCACCCGGACAAAACCTAAGCAGGTCACGGGGAGAACGTACAAATTCCGTGCAGATAGCACCGTGGTCAGGATCTAACCTGGATCCCTGGCTCTGTAAGGCAGCAACTCTACTGCTTTGCCACTGTTTGCCTGTATACTCTGAGCACATTCTTTCCTGTCAAGTGACTCCAATTGCAGTCTCTAGCCATTTACGTGGTATAACTGAAAGCCTCTGCCTCAGGCGTTTTAGGCTGATCTGCAAGAGGACTACCTGATCTGCAGAGTTTGTTATATGGTTATATGGTTATCTTCTGTGCCATTGCCGATGATATAATTTTGTTTTATGCCTTTGAATAACCACTGCATAATAGGACAAAACACACACAATTGAGCAAAAAAAACTATATAAATGTCGATTAGTGCATGGTTTCCTGTATTTTACAGATATTGGATGAATAATATTCGCTCAAATGTTTATAATCTATCTCTCAGTAGAAAAGAAAAATGAAATATAATTCAAGCATAGAAAATTGGTTGTGACTTCTCCTTTAGTGGTTCATATTGAAAGTTATATTGCAATCAATTTCTTGTTTAGTTCTACTTTTCTCTGTGCTTGGCAATTTATTTAAGCATCTAAACCTTGTAGCTATTTCTTCACCATTATGGAAAATTAAATACGCAGCCCAATTTTGTTTGAGCATTTTTCAATAGTTTACTGATCATTTCTGCAAAGTAGAACACGATTGAAGAATCTAGTGGCAGTGACCAGGTTGGAGAAGTGGCCTAGATAATCGATCTTGCTGCAAAACGTGTGCTAAAATAGTCATGCACAAAGGACACACTACACTTTATCAAAGTGCTGCACCACATAAGATTTATCCAAGTGCATTCTGCGATGATTGGTGTATTTAAGCAGCTGTAATCCCACTTTTTTTTTTTGCATTAGTTCACACAAATGAATTTCAGGAACCCCACAGGGTATCTGGATTGCATATCGGTACCTTGTACAAAGGAGCTGCTAACAGCCCACAACATTTGGTTTTCTCTTCATTTGCAGTCACGAGAGGTGGAGATCACAGAGAGGGCAGCATTAATAAAACACCCATAATTTCCAGCAGCAATTAGGTGGTGCTTGTGGTGCATGATCTTTCACTTTGTTACTGGTTTGCCATCTCCAACAGCATGAATGAAGCTCTACAGAGTCAAGGCAACATGCATCCAAATCAGAATGCACTAAAACTTGCATACTGCCTTGAAACTAGAGTGCTACCCAACCAATTACACCTTTGTCCTCGGTGCTAGTGGATGAGACCTTGCTCTGTACTATCAAGGGAGTCTATAGAAACTGTTGGCATCAATTTGATAGAAGCACAAATGGTGGTGGACAGTATTTTATTAAAGTGGCATTAGATAAGGTTGGTGATCATGTGTGCTATTTTGTCGTGAATGAAATTGGGAGTCTTCAGTAAATCACCAATCTTCACTCCAAGTACAATCTTCAGTGTGTGAGGTAGAGAATTTCCTTCACACCCCTTTAGTGCATGTGGGTGTTGGAAAAGCTTTATGCATTTTATTGTCATGTGTACTGAGGTACAGTGAACAGCTTTTTTATTGTGTGCCATCCAGTCTGAGAAAAGACTATTCATGATTACAGTTAAGCCATCCACAGTGTACAGATACAGGATAAAGGGTATAATGTTTAGTGCAAGATAAAGTCGGGTAAAGTCCGATTAAAGATATTTGAAGATCTCCATTGGGGTAGGTGGGAGATCAGGACTGCACTCGAGTTGGTGAGAGGACGGTTCAGTTGCCTGATAACAGCTGTCTCTGGATCTGTAGGAATCTCATGCATTTTCAAATGTCTGTGCCTCTTGTCTCATGGGAGAGTGAAGAAGAGGGAGTTACGAAGCTGAGACTGGTCATTGATTATGCTGGCTGCCTTGCCCAACTAATGTGAAGTGTAGATGGAGTCAATGGGTGGCATTGGTTGAATGACACAGGGAGAACGAGACAAACTCCATGCAGACAGCACCACATAGTCAGGATCAAATCCGGGCCTCTGGCGCTGTAACGCAGCAGCCCTGCCACTGTGCCACTGTGCCTCCGGGTGACGACACTCCCGAGGGCATACAGCAGTCCAGGAAGCTAAATCCCTAGTGTTTCCTCCTTCAAAGGTTCAAAGGTCAGTTTATTGTGATGTGTACCAATTAAGGTACAGTGATATTCGATTTACCACACAACCATACTAAAACAAGCAACAAGGCACACAACTACATAAAAGTTAGCATAAACATCCACCACAGCGGATTCCCCACATTTCTCACTGTGATGGAAGTCCAATCTTCTTCCCTCTTTAATCCCCGCAGTCAGGGGAGTCAAACGATCTGCAGGCGGAGGACTAGAGTGAGTCAAATAAATCAAAGGATTGCATTGTAAGCCAAGTAAGCTTTCAATGAGTGTTATTAATTGGACAAGCTCACCACTGTACAACGCACAATAATCACTGCTATCTATGTTGGTAATTTATTCATTTTTCAGGTTGTGTGTGTTGTTGAATATTCTACCCAACTGAAATTGTCATTGAAGAGTGGTGGTACATTGTCTTCTCCTGAAAATACTCTGGATGTGCTCTTAGGTAGGGAATGCCAGGAATTAAAAACACTGATGAAGAAGGAATAGTGATATATATCCAAAGCAGAATAGCATCATAGAGGCAGACAGTGTGGAACCTGACCAACATGCCCCATCTACACTAGTTCCACCTGCCCCTATCCCTCTCAAACAATCCGATTCATGAACCTTTCTAAATGGTTATTAAAAGTTGCAATAGTACCTGCCTCAACTACCTACGAGGCCAGCTCATTCCATAAACCCACCACCCTTTGTGTTAAAACGTTACCCCTCAGTTTCCTATTAAATCATTCCTCACCTCATCTTAAACACACGCCCTCTGGTTCTCGATTCTCTTTCCCTGGGAAAACTCTGCTGACAGACTCATTCAGTGTTTCCAAAGCAGTAGAGATTTTTTCTTACAATGGCTATCGGCCAAAAAGTAGTTAGTAATTTTAGTGATATTAGCATTTTAATTTTGGACTTATTAAATTACGAGAATTTTAATTCCACTGCTTCTAATGATGGGATTTGAACTTATGTCCCTCCAGCAATGGTCCAAATGTTATCCTGCCTGCAAGTATTTCCTCACCATTCTTAATCTCTTTCACCAAACGTGCAGAGACTCTTGAATGCATCCACCATCCGTTTAAGCCCCAAAGTGTCTCTCCGTTAGAAGGTGTGAGTTTGGCGTTAATTGGCACTAGTAATTTTTAACTGGTTCTTGTTGGTCACAAAATTATGCTCCACGAATACACACTCATGTAATATACTGTTAATAAAATATATTTAGGATAACAAAGTCAGTGAATTAGACGTGGAAATCTGATTCGCACAAAGGGTGGCACGGTGGCACCGAGGTAGAGAAGCTTCCTTACAACGCTTACAGTGCCAGAGATGTGGACTCGATAAATGTAGAACAAGGTTTGTCAATAGCAAGACCTTGCACTAAACGATATTCCCCTATCGTGTTTCTATACATTGTAAATGGCTCGATTTTAATCATGTATTGTCCTTCTGCTGACTGGATAGCACACAACAAAAGCTTTTAACTTTTCCTTGGAACACGTGACAATAAACTAAACTGAACTGAGCAATGGATAGAATAAAAGACGAGTAGTATTGTGGTGCAGCGGTAGAGTTGCTGCTTTACAGTGCCAGAGACCCGGGTGCGATCCTAACTACAGGTGCTTGTCTGTACGGAGTTTGTACATTCTCCTGTGAGCTGCGTGGTTTTCTTCAGGATCTCCGGTTTCCTCCCACACTCCAAAGGCGTGCAGGTTTGTAGGTTAATTGGCTTGGTATGAATATAAATTGTCTCTAGTGTGTGTCGGATAGTGTTAATGTGCGGGGATCGCTGGTTGGTGCAGACTTGGTGGGCCGAAGGGCCCGTTTCGGCGCTGTATCTCTAAACTAAACTAAACCAACTTGCATCGTCATAAATATTAATAAATTATTATTATTTTCAGTCACTAAGAAACGTAATATGATTTTTAGGAAGCTATTTTGATTTTTCCAAATTCTTTGTCAATACACCAGGCTGATTGGCATAGCACATTGCTGTGAAAGATCTATAATAGCTATTGGACATGAGATTTATTAACAAACATTGCTTGTCCACATATTTTTACAAGGATGTTCCAGACAAAGTACTTTCATTTCTTTGCAGTTTATGTTGGAAATGTACAAGATGAAAGAGAGCAGTTGAATTCAATTATAAAAGAAAGTAACTTTTATTTTTAGAACATATTTTGAATAATTTGAAGAGAAAGGTGAGTGGTGCTGCGCGTAAGGGTGGCACAGTGGAACAGTGGTAGTGTTGTTGCCTTACAGCACCGGAGACCCATGTTTCATTCTGACTACGAGTGCTATTTGTACAGAGTTTGTAGGCTCTCCCTGTGACCACGTGTTTTTTCTCCGAGTGGTCTGGTATTTTCTCACACTACAAAAAGATGCAGGTCTGTTGTTCAATTGGCTTCTGTAAATTGTCCCTAATGTGCAGGATAGAACCTGTGCGTGGGTGATTGCTGGTTGGCGATGACTTGGTGGGCAAACGGCCTGTTTCCACGCTGTAACTAAAACTAAACTAAACTAAAACTAAACTAAACTAATCAATGTAGATCAATGATGTCATATTAAATTGGAATTTTGGGTGAAATGGTAGCATGGCACCATGAATATTACCATCAATACCTTATTGTGCTAATTCCTTTAGAAAATCGTGATGAAGTTATTTCAATAAAAATATCATCTTATGCAATATCTTTCATAAAAATAGATATAAAGAAAATGCCAGCTTTCAAGATACTGACAACTATGCATTTGGATATTTTCAAGCTACAAATAACCGAATCATTACGTTTTCCAAATGAAAAGATAAATCTATCTAAATTGATTGAGAAGATTTTTGTTTTCACTCATTGAGCTGTAATTATTGCCTGGTTAGAATACAGAAATATTTAATGGATAAGATTACATGGTTCTAATAAAACCTGCCAAATCTTTGTCCACTGATTTCAATAGAAAGAAAATAGTGGTTTAATGTGAAAGAAAGGCAAGCATGCCACCATATCTACCCAGACAATACCGGCCACCATGGGTCTCACAACAAATATCCACTGCACAAAGTTCATTTTGTTCCAGTTAAAGATCTTATTTTCCTATTTGACTCACTGACAGTAACACTGACTAATACCTCAATAAATGCATGTGGACTGTAGTTCCTAGAGCCATATGATATTCTAATGAAAATGGATTGAGCAATATAATAAATGCTCACAAGTAGTAAGATTATATCGGTATGTGTGCAATCATAAAGATGAAATTATTGCAAGAGTTCTGATAATCACATGTGTTTGATGATAAGTTGTCCAGACAATCCCCTCTTTAATGGCTTCCTATTGATTTAAGCATGCATTGTCATCTAACACTCATGATTGCATGACCCATTCTGTCACTTAGCAAATGTCCCCCCCAACAAACAGCAGTAATAAAATAAGGCATCATGCACTCCAGTGAGGCAGAATCAAGTTTGAAGGATTCAGTGTCCATAATCTGCACAACACTAGAAATATCCCACTCATCATGACTGATATCTTTGAGTACCTAATACACTAAGATATGAGGAAAAAAGGAATCCAGAATCAATTGATGCAGCCAACCACTCTTCCACAATGATCGAGGCAATTGTACAAACCATTCTGCTGATTTATTTTCAAACTCACTCATCGTTATTCTCTTGAGCGGTTATGTATGTTCTGAACCAAACATTGACCAACAAATAAAACATGATGCCTACAGCTAAAAATAATTTTAGCAATGTAAATATTGCAACTTGAAATTGTAGAAAATAAATAATCAAACCTGTTGTACAATTGTTTATTCATCAACTAGGTAGATAGGGTGGTCAAGAAGGCTTTCAGCACATTGGCCTTCATCAGTCAGGGTACTGAGTACAGAGGATGGGAGGTCACTTCCAGTTGTACAAGATATTGGTGAGGCCACATTTAGAGTATTATGTTCAGTTTTGGTCATCCTCTTATAGGAAATATGTTGTTAAGCTGGAAAGAGTGCAGAGAGGATTTACAAGGGTGTTGCCAGGACTCGAGGGCCTGAGCTACTGGGAGAGGTTGAGCAGGCTAGGACTTTATTCTTTGGAATGCAGAAGGGTGAGGCGTGATCTTATAGAGGCATATAAGACCAGAAGAGGAATAGATAGGGTAAAAGCACAGAGTTTTTTTACCCAGAATAGGGGAATAAAAAACTTGAGGACATAGTTTTCAGGTGGGGGTGGGAAAGTTGAGCCGAAGGGCCTGTTTCAACGCTGCATAATCATTGTCTCTATGACTCCATCTACATTTTCACGCTGCCTCAGGAAAGCAGCCAACATAATCAAGGATCACTTACTCTCTGGTCATTCCATTGACTCCCCTTTCCCATTTGGCAGAAGATACAAAATCTTGATAGCACAAATTACACTAGATTCAGAAACAGCTTTGTTCCTGCTGTTATCAGACAACTGAATGAATGTCTTGTAAGCTAGAACTTTGCACTTTCTCTGTAGCTGTAATGAAACACCCAATCCTATAGTTTTTGCTGTCTTTGACATCCTTTGTCAGCCATGGTCGCCTCATTCTCTCCTTAAAATCTTTCTTCCCCTTTGGGATGCAAAGATCCTGTGTCTTCCGAATTACCCCCAGAATATCTTGTCTTTGCTGCTCCACTGTCATTCCTGCTAGGTCCCTTTCCAATCAAATTTAGCCAGCTCCTCCCTCATGTCTCTGTAGTTACCTTTACTCAACAGTATTACCAACACATCTGATTTCATTTTATCCATTTCAAACTGCAGATTGAATTTTATCACATTATGTTCACTACCTCCTAGGGGTTCCTTTACCTTAAGCATCCTAATCAAATCCGGTTCATTACACAATACCAAAATCAGAATTAACTTTTTCCTAGTAGGCTTGACTACAAGCTGCTCTAAGAAGCCATCTTGTAGGCACTCTACAAATTCCTTCTCTTGAGATCCAGTACCAACCTAATTTTCCCACTCTACCTGCGTATTGAAATCCCTCATGACCACTGTAATTTTCCTAGTCTTGCATGCTGATTACATCTCCTGATGTAATTTATACCCTACATCCTGGCTAATATTTGGAGGCCTGTATATACAGTAATTCCCATCAGGCTCTTTTTACCCTTTCAGTTTCTTAGCTCTACCCACAAGGATTCTACAACTTCTGATCCCATGTTATCCCTTGCTAAGGACGGAATTTCATTCTTTACCAGCTGAGCCACCCCACCCCCTCTGCCCACCTGCCTCTCGTTTTGATAGGACGTTTAATCATAAGATCATAAGTTATATGGAGCAGAATTAGGCCATTTGGCCCTTCAAGCCTACTCCGCCATTCAATCATGGCTGATCTATCTCTCCCTCCTAATCCCATTCCCCTGCCTTCACCCGATAACCTCTGACACCTGTATCTTGGATATTCAGCTCCCAGCTCCGATCCTTTTTCAGCCATATCTCCATATTGCCCATGACATCCTATCGCTGCACCATGGATCTGAAATGGATGTTCAACTAGAATTTAGGGCTAGAGGCCCTCGCCTTTACAATGGGTGGTGAACCTATGGAATTCATTGCCACAGATGGCTGCGGAGGTCAAGTCAATGGATATTTTTAAATCGGAATTTGACAGATTCTTGGTTGGTATGGGTGTCAGGGGTGACGGGGAGAAGGCAGGAGAATAGTGTTGAGAAGGAAAGATAGATCAGCCATGATTGATGGCGGCGTAGACTTGATAGGCCGAATGGCCCATTTCTGCTCATATGAACATATGAGTTTATGAACATATGAGTTTATGAACATATGAGTTATGAACATATGAGTTATGAACCTATCTCTGTTTCTCTCCCGCGGTTGCAGTTTGACTGGCTCAGTGTTTCCAGTAGCTACTGTTTTTATTCAAGTTAGCTGGATAGTTCATTCATTTTCAGCGTTCAACTCCATTCACACTCCTTCAACAATGAAACAACCCACGCTGGCAACAGCAAGATTTGGATAACTTCCAGATTTAGGCAGGCAAGTTCTAAAATAATACTAGTGCTGTATAATGACCAGTTATGCCACAGAAAGTCCTAGCCAACAATTGATCTTGGATAGCACGATCATTGCTAATTTTCTAACCAGTAGACAGAGGGGATGGTACGTTGGCGTTGAGTGAACCCAATTTTCAAGCCCCCTCAAAGACCCTCCACCATCTACATAAGTTGATGTAAGGAGGATGATTGGAAATGTATTCAGCTGCCTGGGCACGGGTGGAGTAGCATTGAAGGAACTCATTAACCAACGGGGGAGCAATTGGCTTGAGCAGTACGCCAAGCTCTCACATTTCACCATTAACTCACTGTGACTATAATATGTGTCTATTACCATATACTACTATGTGTGTGTAATATGTGCAGCTTTCACAGCTTTCTTTTTTTTAATGTAATCGATTATTACAATAATATATACAACACAAAACAATACCAAACAAACCCACCACCATAATACAAAATCACTCAATTATCTAAAATATTCTGGAGACAAATATGAACGGAGACAGTAAAGGGAAGTGGTGACAGAAACATGTAATAATTTTTTAATGTTTGTGAATGTCACTGACACTGGCAAGATTTTAAATTATCTAAATAATGAAAATTAATTTATAATAAGATTTAAAAAAAGCGGGGCACAGTAGCACAGTGGTAGATTTGCTGCCTCGCAGAGCCAGAGACCCAGGTTTGATCCTGCCGATGGGTGTTGACTGTATGAAGTTTGTACATTCTCCCTGTGACCCCATAGGTTTTCTCCAGGTGATCTAGGTTCCTTGCACGCTCCAAAGACATATAGGTTTGTTGGCTTCAGTAAAAAATCTGTAAATTGCCCGTGGTGTGTAGGGCAGTGCTAGTGTATGGGGTGATCGCTGGTGGGCTGAAGGGCCGGTTTCCGCACGGTATCTTTAAAGCATAAAAGTAAACCATTTACCTCTTCAGTCAAGGCCTGCGACCCCATTACATTAGATAGAGGAGCAGAATTAGGCCATTCAGCCCATCGGGTCTACTCAAATGAATGGCATTGCACAAAATATGTTTGCCAATCTGGATGTGAAGTTCATCGCTAGTGTTCTGCCCATATTCAAAACACGGAGTATAAAGCAGCAGGGGTGACACAATCCAGCTCCTGACGCCCAACTTAGTTCTGACTTCTGCATTGCGATACACAGTAGACAATAGACAATAGGTGCAGGAGTAGGCCATTCGGACCTTTTAGTCAGCACCTCCATTCAATGTGATCATGGCTGTTCATCCCCAATCAGTACCCCATTCCTGCCTTATCGCCATATCCCATGACTCCGCTATTTTTAAGAGCCCGATCTAGCTCTCTCTTGAAAGTATCCAGAGAACCGGCCTCCACAGCCCTCTGAGGCAGAGAATTTCACAGACTCACAACACTCTGTGAGAAAAAATGTTTCCTCGTCTCTGTTCTAAATGGCGTACCCCTTATTTTTAAACTGTGGCCCCTGGTTCTGGACTCCCCCAACATCGGGAACATGTTTCCCGCCTCTAGAGTGTTCAAACCCTTAATAATCTTATATGCTTCAATAAGATTCCCTCTCATCTTTCTAAACTCCACAGTATACAAGCCCAGCCACTCTATTCTGTCAGCATATGACAGCCCCGCCATCCCGGGAATTAAACATAAGCCTACGCTGCACTTCCTCAACTCCTTTGTTATAAAGGCCAACATGCCACTTGCTTTCTTCACTGCCTGCTGTACCTGCATGCTTACTTTCATTGACTGGTGAACAAGGACCACCCAGATCCCGTTGTACTTCCCCTTTTCCCAATTTGACACCATTTAGATAGGAATCTGCCTTCTTGTTTTTGCTACCAAAGTGGATAACCTCACAGTTAGCCACATTAAACTGCATCTGCCATGCATCTGCCCACTCACCCAACCAGTCCAAGTCACTCTGCATTCTCATAGCATCCACCTCACAGTTCACGCTGCCACCCAGCTTTGTGTCATCTGCAAATTTGCTAGCGTTACTTTGAGTCCCTTCATCTAAATCATTGATGTATATTGTAAATAGCTGTGGTCCCAGCACCGAGCCTTGCAGTACCCCACTAGTCACTGCCTGCCATTCTGAAAGGGACCTGTTAATCCTCTACTCTTTGTTTCCTGTCTGCCAACCAATTTTCTATCCCCAATACCATGTGCCCTAATTTTGCCCACTAATCTCCTATGTGAGACCTTATCAAATGCATTCTGAAAGTCCAGGTACACTACATTCACCGGCTCTGCCTTGTCCATTTTCTAAGTTACATTCTTAAAAATTCCAGAAGATTATTCAAGCATGATTTCCCCTTCGTAAATCCATGTGACTCGGACCGATCCTGTTACTCCTATCCAAATGTGCCGCTATTTCATCTTTTATAATTGAGTCCAGCATCTTCCCCACCACCGATGTCAGGCTAACTGGTCTATAATTTCCAGTTTTCTCTCTCCCGCCTTTCTTAAAAAATGGGATAACATTAGCCACCCTCCAATCCACAGTAACTGATCCTGAACCTATAGAACATTGGAAAACTATCACCAATGCATCCACAATTTCTAGAGCCACTTCCTTAAGTACCCTGGGATGCAGACCATCAGGCCCTGGGGATTTATCAGCCTTCATTCCCATCTGTCTACCCAACACCTTTTTCCTGCCTAATGTGGATTTTCTTCAGTTCCTCCGTCACCCCAGATCCTCTGGCCACTAGTATATCAGGAAGATTATTTGTGTCCTCCTTAGTGAAGACAGATCCAAAGTACCTGGCCAACTCATCTGCCATTTCCTTGTTCCCCATAATAAATTCACATTTTCAGTCTTCAAGGGTCCAACATTGGTCTTAACTATTTTTTTCCTCTTCACATACCTAAAGAAGCTTTTACCATCCTCCTTTATATTCTTGGCTAGCTTACCTTCGTACCTCATCTTTTCTCCCCGTATTGCCTTTTCGGTTATCTTCTGTTGTTCTTTAAACATTTCCCAATCCGCTTGCTTCCCGCTCATCTTTGCTACGTTGTACTTCTTCTCTTTTATTTTTATACTGTCCCTGATGTCCCTTGTCAGTCACGGTCGCCCCTTACTCCCCTTGGAATCATTCTTCCTCTTTGGAATGAACTGATCCTGCACCTTCTGTATTATTCCCAGAAATACCTGCCATTGTTTTTCCACTGTCATCCCTGCAAGGGTATCTTTCCAGTCAACTTTGGCCAGCTCTTAGAGATTATGCTAAATCAAATACACAGGACTATAGAAATAGAAAGACAGAAATTCTTGATGAATGTTTGAACAAACACCCTAACACAGAAAAACTAATATCTTATATCTATAATATCCTATTAGACAGTGATGCACCCATGACGGAAATATATAGGCAATCATGGGAAAATGAACTAGGCTAACCAATAATGCAAGATATTTGGGACGAAAGCTTACAACATATACATCATTGTTCGTTAAATGCTAGGCATTCCTTAATACAATTTAAAGAATTACATAGATTACATTATTCAAAAACGAAATTAAATAGAATTTTCCCAAGTATATCTCTTATCTGTGAAAAATGTCAGCACTTAGAGGCTAACCTAACACATACATTTGTAAATTGTATAAAAATTAATAATTTTTGGACGGAAATGTTTAAGATAATTTTGGAAGTTGTTGGACCCCGACTTTAATAATATTAGGAATATTAGAACAAAATCAAATATTTACAACAAACCTAAGAAAATTTATCGACTACAGTATAATAATCAGGAAAAAATTAATATAAAAATTTTGGAAAGGTCCTATAACCCCCACAATTCAAATGTGGACTATGGAGATGTCGGAGACCCTACACTTGGAAAGAATAAGATTTGTCTTAATGGACAAACAGGAACTTTTTATCAGAATATGGTCCCCATTTATTGACTATTTGAAGGGGCAAACCAGTTCGGCACGAGAACCTGTCTGAAACCCGAATTAAGGATTAGATGAAGAGTTACATTTTATAATTCACGGACATATCGCCAATGATGTATAATCAGCTAATTATTCCATTCTCTTTTAATGTACCTTCTGTTTTTTGGGGTTTTTTTTTTTGTTTCTTGTCTCTCTATTATTTTCTATCTATATATATATATATATATATATATATAAATATATATATATATATATAAATATATATATATATATATATATATATATATATATATATATATATATATATATATATATATATATATATATAGAAGTACAACTATTAAATAATTGATAATATTGACAATATTAATAATGTATGACCACCACAAACAAAATGTTTTTTATTATGTACTTCTAATTTTAAAATAAAATGTAAAAAAAAACTTTGGCCAGCTCCTCCCTCATGGCTCCATAGTCCCCTTTATTCAACTATAACACTGACACCTCCGATTTACCCTTCTCCCTCTCCAATCGTAGATTAAACTTGACCATATTATGGTCACTACCTCCTAATGGCTACTTGCAGAAATCCAAGGCAGCCTGATGGTCAAGGAGAACATCAGCACTGGTTCTCTGGGGGAAACACTTTAAATAGGTATGAGTAGGCTATTGCCATTTCTGGTGTGGACTTGGTGGGCTGAAGGGCCTGTTTCCATGCTGTACCTTTCAATCAATCAATTTCGGGTGACAATTTGCTTCCATAGTCTGAATAGCTTCCAAACTTTTACTTTTAAACTCCAAGGCAATCTTACTTGGAAATTATCTGAGAGACAACAGTGTGTGATTCAATCAGAAACCTGTCTGCATGTCAGTACTTTCCTGTTGCTCGAGCCAGCCTCTGACAGTTGCAATGCAGCATTAATCATAATGGAAATGAAAAAGCAACTGTAGTCTTCCTTTGCTACTATAATGGAACCTTTTTTAGCCGGGAATTTAAGGCCAGTGCCTTTCATGTTGACCTGTATATTCTTGGCTTCCCAGGTCCCAATAAATGGCTTCTTTCTATAGAAGGACAAAGTGCTCTCTAAGCTGATGGTACACGGGTACTGGTAGAGCTATCGCAATTTAAATACATGGCATAAATCGACTTTGCCATCATCAGATCATGCACAACCCAGCCAGATAGTTTAGTTTAGTTTAGAGATACAGCGCGGAAACAGGGCCTTCGGCTCATTGAGTCTGTGCGGACCAGCGATCCCCGCACATTAACGCTATCCTACATACACACTAGGGACAATTTACACTTATACTAAGCCAATTAACCTACAAACCTGTAGGTCTTTGGAGATATACTGTCACAAACATGCCACAGAATCACTTAAAGTCTGAAACACTAAAGGACAGAAACACATTTGGCCCTCTGGGCTCCCAAATACTGTGACCTCCAATCCACATAACTCTGACTCCAAACCAGACTGTACCACTCCCACCGCTATCCCCAGGGCTTTGTAGCTTCTTTCCTTGCGATGTGCATCAAACTCCCTTTTGAAAGCTGCAATGAACCAGTGTGCTCAAGATTCTTACCACTTGTTTTTAGAAAGCATTTTCCTCATTGTTGGTTCTTTAGACTATAGACTTTTGAGATGCAGTGGAAACAGACCCTTTGGCCCACCATGTCCAGGCCGACCATCGATCACACTAGCACCAGCCCATACACAAGGGACAATTCACACTTTACAGAAGCCAATTAATCTACAAACCTGTACATCTTTGCAGTGTGGGGGGAGACACTGGGGAGAACATACAAACTCCATACAGACAGCACCCATAGTCAGGATCAAACCTGGGTCTCTGGTGCTGTAAGGTTGCAACTCTACAGATGCACCACTCTGCTTCCCCAAGGGTACATTGATCCTTGAAAGTATTTTCTATTTGTTAAATATGTTATTTTCTGATATTTATTAAAGACATTGTTTCAAATTTAAGGAAAACTATACTGGAACATAGAACATAGAACAGTCTTTAGTCTTCTGGCTAAAGACTAAAGAATAATTCAAAAATTATTGTTCTGGTTCTAGGCCATTTCATATTGAATGTACATCTGTAGCAAATGAGAGTGTTAACGCTGCCCCAATACCACAGCATCCTTTAAATTACATACAGTATATCTGCTTGTCAAACTCATGTTACTTCAACCTCATCTCCTTGTCACCAGTAAGTCTTTTACTCTGGTTTCTCATGTAGCATTATGTTGTGAATCTTATACTCTATAGTGCACATTCTTTGTCTAAACTAAACATGTATTCCACCCTTATCCCTTCCCCACCCTGCCTTTTGCCTCCAAACATTAGATATTTGAGTTTTCTAACATGTATTGAAATTCAATCATTTCTTGTGTAGATACATACTTACATATTCATTAATCAAATGCTATTAGACAATGCAATATTTTCTTTAATTGTATGGAAATTACAGTTATTATAACTTCAGTCTTATAAGTCATGCAGGTGGTTTCTCAAATTACATCTTGATAGCTTTATGTTCTAGCACACTGTCGCTGTGTCCCCAGGTATCCTCAGTTAGCCTCGATATTTCAATAAAATAATTTCATTCTGCCACACTAAACAGTTGGGTTCCTTGACAACAAATATTCATGTGTTGAGGTCTCATATATCATAAGCGTTTCTTAAATTCATTACACAGACTTGATCAGGCATGTTATATCAAATTAAGTAGTCCATATTAACACATTACTACACCAGTGTTGAAGGTGAAAAGTTAACCCATTGGTTTTAAGCTACTGGGCGATGTGAATGGCAATCACAGAACACCTGTGCACAGGAACAGGCCCTTCAGCTCACAATGATTCTGCCAAGTATGATGCCAAGTTTAGTCTAGTTTAGTTTAGAGGTACAGCGAGTCCACACCGACCAACGATCCCCGCACATCAACACCATCCTACACACACTAGGAACAAATTACGCATACACCAAGCCAATTAACCTACAAACCTGTACGTTTTTGGAGTGTGGGAGGAAACCGAAGATCTCGGAGAAAACCCACGCAGTCATGGGGAGAACGTACAAACTCCGTACAGGCGGAATCGTATGTAGTCAGGATGAACCCGGGTCTCCGACACTGCAAGAACTGTAAGGCAGCAACTCGACCGATGCGCCACCATGCCACCCGTTAACCTAATCGTGACTCTTTGTCTGAAAGCCAAGAACCTCTACAGGCCTTTGTGGTTCAACTGGAGTCCAGAAAGCACCTTGCCCTGGATAATACAGGGAACACCCACTTTTCCCCAGCGTGGTAAAAAGGGCACCCACGTTTGCCTGGATGGTAAAGGAACATCCACCTTGCCCTGCATGTTACAGGAGACATATGCAAAATATACAAACCCTCACACTTTCAGTGTTTTCCTCAGTTCTCGCATTGAAGAAGACATTAATCTTTTTATTTTAACTGGTATAAAAGTTTTATCCAATGATGCCATCAATAATAATTTCCAGTCCATCATCAGGAGGCATAAATAAATTACGCAACACTTTTCTAATTCTTCCTTACTCACTATTTTTGCGTTTATTCACGAAATATACCCAATCCCCTTTAGACATCACCTCATGTTCACCTATTCCCAACCTTGTTCAGTCCTGCCCTTCCTCGTTCTCAACGTCCTTTCCCACCCCCCTACTATATGTCTGAAGAAGGGTTCTGACCCAAAATGTCACCTATCCATGTTCTCCAGGGATGTTGTCTGACCCCCTGAGTTACTCCAATATTTTATGTCTATATGGTATAAACCAATATCTGCCATTTCATTGTTATTACATTAGTACTATGGTGCCCATTTCAGGTTGTGTTTTGCCACGATGAAAGTGTTTGATTTTAGGTGGAAAAGACAGAAAGTACTGGATTAATCCAGTTGGTTAGGCAGCTAGGGTTCTGACCCGAAATGTCACCCATCCATGTCCTTCAGAAATGCTGAGTTACTCCAGCACTTTATGTCTTTTAGGTGGTGCTTGACCTTTGCCACATATGCCCATGCCACATTATATCTATACTTCAATAAAGTCACAGTAAACATCATGAATGCATCAAACAAGAGCATAACATTTGTATTAATTCTCATTCTCAGGTTATTTTAATGAAAAGCTGCACTATCAAATTGTAAATGTTCTAAACAGCGATCTCCAGTTTGCCCGTAATGGTGTGTTTCTCGAGGCTTTCCATTAATCTTCTTCCAATGTCGCAGCAGGAAATTGGGAGAGCTCTTTAAAAATTCTAACAAAATGGACACATATTTGTACTTCATGAGAATGATTGCCAAGTATTCTTTCCAAAAGTTCATGAAGAGAGTTCAGGCATTGTGCTGAGAACAATCAGATTTTAAGATGCTTTTTTGAGCTTCTGTTTTCTTTGATTACCTGACAAATTTGCTAAAAAGATGCTTCATGTTTGTACATTTTGTGCTTAACTTTGAGAAAAACTATGGAATTTGTATGATTCAACAGCAGCTAGGCAGCTTAGAATACCAGAAAGAGACTCAAATTCAATCCTTTCCTAGTAGGTGTGGGTTGATTTGGGGGGGGGGGGGGGGGGGGGGGGGGGGAGGGGGGGGGGGGGGAGATGGGGGGGCGGGGTAGTGGACAATAAATGGAAAACAAGATTTGTTAATAGCAAAAAAATACACTCGAAGAAGAAATTTTGCACTACAAATATCTTCAAGATTTAAGTGATTCAAGAGAGTTTATTGTCATGTGTCCCAGATAGGACATTGACATTCTTGCTTTTCTTCAGCACAACAGAATATAGTAGGCATAAATAAATACAGAACAGATCAGTGTGACCATATACCAATGAATAGATATATACACACATAAATAAACAGATAAAGTGCAATGGGCTATTAATGATCAGAGTTTTGTTTAAGTTGAGTTTAATAGCCTGATGGCTGTGGGGAAGTAGCTATTCCTGAACCTGGATGTTGCAGATTTCAGGCTTCTGTACCTTCTACCCAAAGACAGCGGGGAGATGAGTGAGTGGCCAGGATGGTGTGGATCCTTGATGATGCTGGCAGCCTTTTTCAGGTAGCGACTGCGATAGATCCCCTCGATGGTAGGGAGGTCTGAGCCGATGATGGACTGGGCATTGTTTGGAACTTTTTGCAGTCTTTTCCGCTCCTGGGCGCTCAGGTTGCCGTACAAAGCCACAATGCAAGTTGCTGAACCAACCCAGCATGCTCTCTCAAGGGAGTCCTCCTTGACATACTGACTCTCCATAATCTTCTCAGGAAGTAGAGACGATGATGTGCTTTCTTTATATTGCATCAGTTTTCTCGGACCAGAAGAGATCTTCAGAGTTATGCATGCCCAGGAATTTTAAGATCTTGACCCTCTCCACCATCGACCCGTTCATATAAACGGGACTATGGGTCCCCATCCTACCCCTTCCAAAGTCCACAATTAGTTCCTTGGTTTTGCTGGTGTTGAGAGCCAGGTTATTGTGCTGGCATCATTTGGACAAACGGTCGATCTCACTTCTATACTCTGACTCATCCCCATCAGTGATACGTCCCACAACAGTGGTGTTGTCAGCGAACTTGATGATGGAGTTCGCACTATGACCAGCTACGCAGTCATGAGTATAGAGTGAGTACAGCAGGGGGCTGAGCACGCAGCCTTGAGGTGTTCCCGTGCTGATTGTTATCGAGGCTGACACATTTCCACCAATACGGACAGACTGTGGTCTGTGAATGAGGAAGCCGAGGATCCAATTGCAGAGGGATGCGCAGAGACCATGTACTGAGAGTTTGGTAACCAGCTTGGAGGGGATGACTGTGTTAAATGCCGAGCTGTAGTCAATGAATAACAGCCTGACATATGAGTTTTGTTGTCCAAGTGGTCCAGAGTGGAGTGGAGGGCCAGCGAGATCGCGTCCACCGTTGATCTGTTGTGGTGGTAAACGAACTGCAGTGGGTCCAGGTTTATGTCGAGGTAGGAGTTGATTTGCGCCATGATCAACCTCTCAAAGCACTTCATCACCACCGACGTTAGTGCCACTGGTCGATAGTCATTGAGGCACATCACCTTGCTCTTCTTGGGCACTGGTATAATTGATGCCCTTTTAAAGCTGGTAGGAACCTCAGACCTCAGGTTGAAAATGTCCGTAAAAACACCAGCCAGTTGGTCCACACAGGTTTTTAGAACACGACTGGGTATGCCATCAGGGCCAGGCACTTTCCAAGGGTTCACCCCTCTGAAGGATTTTCTGACATCGGCCTCTATGACCATGACTGAAATACCATCACAGCGAATGGTAGAGGGCCTCGAGAAGGCACATCGGTGTCCTCCCCATCAAATCGTGCGTAAAACGCATTGAGCTCGTCAGGAAGTGATGTTTCGCTGACATGTGTGCTGCCTCCTGATTTTGCCTTGTAGGAGGTGATTGCATTCAAGCCCCACCACAGCTGCCGAACATCCGTCTCATCTTCCAGCTTCGAGCAGAAGTCCCTTTTGGCCTTTTTGATGGCCTTACCAAGGTTGTATCTGGACTTCTTGTAGTCCTTGGTATCTTCAGACATGAATGCCCGGCGTCTAGACTTCAGAAGAGTGCGGATCTCAAGTTCATCCAAGGCTTCTGATTGGGAAACACTTGGAAGGTTTTTGTAGGGATGCAGTCCTCCACACATTTCTTTATGATGACTGTGGCGTATTAATTCAGGTCTGTTGCCGAGTCTCTGAACATTGCCCAGTCTACAGACTCCAAACAGTCCTGTAGTTGTTCCACCCCCCCAGACCAGCTCTGTACAGTCCTCACCTCTGGGGGTGCGCTCTTTAATTGCTGCCTGTAGGCAGGAAGAAGCAGCACCACTATATGGTCGGATTTACCGAAGTGAGGGTGAGAGGATAGAGCGATAGGCATCCTTGATGGTGGTGTAGCGGTGGTCGAGGGTGTTTGGTCCTCTGGTGCTGCAGGAGACATGTTGGTGGAAGTTAGGGAGCGATTTCTTGAGGTTGGCTTTGTTGAGGTCCCCAGCTATGGTGGTAAATGCCCCAGGGTAAGACGTCTGGTGTTTGTTGGCCACGGCGTGCAGCTCCTCCAGTGCCAGACGGACGTCTGCTTGGGGAAGGATGTAGACCGTGGTCAGGATGATGGAGGTGAATTCCCTCAGAAGGTAGAAGGGGCGGCACTTCACTGCCAGATGTTCGAGGTGTGGAGAACAGGGGTTGGACAGGACTGCCACGTCTGAGCACCACACAAAGTTGACCATGAGGCAGACGCCCCCTCCTCTCCCTTTCCCAGATGCCTGTGTAGGGTCCATACGGTGGATGGAGAACCCTTCAGGCTGGACCGCTGCATCTGGAGAGCTGGGGGTGAGCCATGTTTCTGTGAAACAGAACACAGAGCATTACCTCAGCTCCCTTTCATAAAGCAGCCTTTCCCTTAAGTCCTCCACTTTGTTTTCAAGTGACTGTACGTTGGCCAGTAGGATAGTAGGGAGAGGGGGCCGAAGTCCCTTCCGATTCAGTCTTATTTGTAGTCATGCCCAACGGCCACGTGTCAGCACTCCATGGAACCCTCCTCGATGTTTAATGGTAGAGTACTTACGGGTCCCCTGAGGTCGGGGATTCCCTTACAGTCGGCACATCCAGCATCGTTGCTGCTGAGAGATCCTGCCCGACGGCTTCGATTCCAGATTCCATGAAAGCCTCCCCGGTGTTTGCGGGTAAGGTTCTTACTATACCTGCATGCCTCCGCGAGGTTGGGGATTCCCCTCCGATCGGGGATTCCCTTGCTGACGCTAACATCGGGAGTTCGCAGTAGCGCTAATGCATTTAAATGCGTTAGCAGCTCGCCACTTACAGCGTTGATTTCAGTGGATTCTCTGATGCAGGTGAGTTCAAAAATATTGTATTTCACTATTTTTCGTTGTGCCATTCACAAAACGTCATTGGAGGTAGGCACCATCTTAGGCATCTTCCCAAAATTGCTTTAATTTCCCAATATCCAAAAGGAACCCAAGATATCATGCGAAAACAACACGACTAACAATCCAAATCTACTTCATCTAAATTCCATTTATACCTAATCCCAAATAACGACTCCCACTACAGAATTGATGACAGAATCATGAAGTGGTTACCATAATGATGAAATATTTTGTGTCTAGTTTAGTTTAGTGATGCAGCACGGAAACAGGCCTTTCGGCCCACCATGTCCGCACCGACTAACGATCCCTGCATGCTAACGCTCTCTTATATTTACACTTACACCAAACCAATTAATCCACAAACCTGTACGTCTTTGCAGTGCAGGGGGAAATCGAAGATTTTCGAGAAAACCCACATGGTCACGGGGGGAAGATTCAAACTCTGTACAGACAGCACCCGTAGTCAGATTCGAACCCGGATCTCTGGCACAGCAAGCGCTGTAAAGCAACAACTCCACCGCTGCGCCAGCGTGCCATCAATGAAATTTCATTCTGTGTTAACTGCAAAATACTCCCTTCAGTGCTTTGGAGAATTAATCAAAGTTTCTGCTGTGTTGCTTATCTCTGTGGCAACTACTAATTTGTACAAAGGCATTGTAGCCGTGGGAATGGCCAAATCATGCTCTCAGCAGAAGAAGAATCAGTAGGTGAAAGCAATGGATTAGAAGTATATCTCGATCAGTTCACTGGACCATGTACAACAAGGAAGTATGTTTCCATCTTTTCCTCCCAAGAGATTCTGAGGGAGATGTGCCAACCAAAGATCTGTAGCTGCATTTCCACTGGGAGAGTGTTGCTGGTTGCGACAGTCAAGGTCATTACAGTTTTAAATTTCTTTGGATCTCAGTCCTTCCAAATAAAAGTATGCAGCCTGATATATCAAGATAATCACTGATGTTGCATTGTGGAAAGCTATATAATTAATATACTTCCCAATGGAGATAGACAGCAAAGAGAGAATTATTCAATTCTACATGCTCGTAGGGTTCCCACAGGTGCACGAAGCAACAGGCAAAGCATATGTGCAACTCAAGCCCCATGTGACAACCCAGTCATTTTTAAGTATAAGGAGGTTAAGTTTAGTTTAGTGTAATTTAGAGATACGGTGACCCTTTGGCCCATCGAGTCCGCACCGACCAGCGATCCCCGCACACTAACACTATCCTACACACTAGGGACAATTTACTATTATACCAAGTCAATTAACCTGCAAACCTGTACGTCTTTGGAGTTTGGGAGGAAACTGGAAATCCCGGGGGAAACCCACACAGGTCACAGGGAAATTGTGCAAACCCCGTACAGACAAGCACTTGCAGTTAGGATCAAACCAGTGTTTCCACTTTGACGGAAATCACCTGAAATTCAGGTTGTCTTCGGGTAATTTTAAGGAAATGAAATGATTTTGGGAAATTTCGGGACATTTCCTGGCCCGGTAACTCTTCCCCAACTGCGCATGTGCGACTGACGCCCCAACTGCACACGCGCGGAATCCGGGCCCACTGTGCACGCGCAGGGAGACACCAAAGGGTCCAATCAGACCCGCGGGATGATTTGCGGAAAAAAAGTATGTACCTGTATATTTACGACCATCCCTGCACAGTTGGGGGAGGCCCATCAGCCGCGTCACAATTGAAAATGGCACAAGTCACACGGTAGGGATGCTGTCTCCCTACGCATGCAAGAAATGTCTCAAGAAGTCTGAAGAAGGTTCCCGACCTGAAACGTCACCTACCATTTTTCTCCAGAGATGCTGCTAGACCCGCTGAGTTACGCCAGCACTTTGAGTCTCTGAATGGACTCAAATGCCTTTTGAAAAATTGCATTGCCAGAGTTAAAAAAGACTCCAAAGTAAAGAAGAAACTATCGGATTGGTGATAAAGATTGGGCTCAGAGCTAATTTTCAAGGAGGGATTTGAAGAATTGAATTGAATAGTAAGATTAAATGAGAACTTACCAGTTTGACGTTTGATCTTTAGTTTTATCAGGGGTTATGATGAGGGATTACGTGAAGAAGCCCCGCCAGGCGCATGCACGTCATACTTCAAAGCAGCGGCGTGAAAACACAGTAACTATAGTCGAAGTGATATACAGTGGCTTGCAAAAGTATTCATACCCCTTGAACATTTCCACATTTTGTCACGCTACAAACGTAAATGTATTTTATTGGGATTTTATGTGATAGACCAACACAAAGTGGTGCATAATTGTGAAGTGGAAGGAAAATGATACATGGTTTCCAAATGTTATTACAAATAAAAAACTGAAAAGTGTGGCATGCAAAAGTATTCAGCCCCCCTGAGTCAATACTTTGTAGAACCTCCTTTCGCTGCAATTACAGCTGCAAGTCTTTTGGGGTATGTCTCTACCAGCTTTGCACATCTAGAGACTGAAATTTTTGCCCATTCTTCTTTGCAAAATAGCTCAAGCTCAGTCAGATTGGATGGAGAGCATCTGTGAACAGCAATTTTCAAGTCTTGCCAGAGATTCTCAATTGGATTTAGGTCTGGACTTTGACTGGGCCATTCTAACACATGAATATGCTTTGATCTAAACCATTCCATTGTAGGTCTGGCTGTATGTTTAGGGTCGTTGTCCTGCTGGAAGGTGAACCTCCGCCCCAGTCTCAAGTCTTTTGCAGACTCTAACAGGTGTTCTTCCAAGATTGCCCTGTATTTGGCTCCATCTATCTTCCCATCAACTCTGACCAGCTTCCCTGTCCCTGCTGAAGAAAAGCATCCCCACAGCATGATGCTGCTACCACCATGTTTCACAGTGGGGATGGTGTGTTCAGGGTGATGTGCAGTATTAGTTTTCCGCCACACATAGCGTTTTGCATTTAGGCCAAAAACTTCAATTTAGGTCTCATCAGACCAGAGCACCTTCCTCCACATGTTTGCTGTGTCCCCCACATGGCTTGTGGCAAACTGCAAATGGGACTTCTTATAGCTTTGTTCAACAATGGCTTTCTTCTTGCCACTCTTCCATAAAGGCCCGATTTGTGGAGTGCACGACTAATAAGACTAATGGGCCTCTTGGCTGCTTCTCTGATCAATGCTCTCCTTGCCCGGCCTGTCAGTTTAGGTGGATGGCCATGTCTTGGTAGGTTTGCAGTTGTGCCATACTCTTTCCATTTTTGGATGATGGATTGAACAGTGCTCCATGAGATGTTCAAAGCTTGGGATATTTTTTTATAACCTAACCCTGCTTTAAACTTCTCCACAACTTTATCCCTGACCTGTCTAGTGTGTTCCTTGGGCTTCATGATGTTGTTTGTTCACTAATGTTCTCTAACAAACCTCCGAGGCCTTCACAGAACAGCTGCATTTATACTGAGATTAGATTACACATAAATGGACTCTATTTACTAATTAGTTGGCTTCTGAAGGCAATTGGTAGCGCTGGATTTTATTTAGGGGTATCAGAGTAAAGGGGGCTGAATACTTTTGCACGCCACACTTTTCAGTTTTTTATTTGCGTAACTACACATAGTCTTTGGTCAACGGGGTATGCTTTATAGCTTACTTTGGTTCTGGCCATACCTGGCCTGCTTTGTTTGATTAAATCATATACATAAAACATCATATTATCTACAGACGAATACATGCTATCCAGCCGTAGCTTTTGCAATGTTTGAACCCGTTGTGCTGATACTAGCGCCATGAGCATAACCACTTTAAGTGTTAAATTCTGAAAGGATAGTGATGTGTTTGGAGGCCATTGCCGAAGCAGTGTGAGAACTATACTCACATCCCAGATTTCTGTATATCTAGGCTTAGGAGGGTTTTTGTTAAAGATACCTCTCATAAATCGGGACACTAGCGGATGAGACACAATAGATTGTTGTTCTGAAAATTGCCCTAAATAGGAGGACAAAACACTCCGAGCACTATTAATGGCACTATGGCTCAAGTGTTTATCAAATTGCAATGTAGCAAAGAACTCCAATACATCCGGAATGCTTGCAATATTATAAGATATATCTGACTGCAAGCAAAACATCTCCATTTCTTAATATGAGACACATATTGTTTTTAGTGCAATAATCTCTCCAAGCCGCAGTAATCACATCCACGATCCTACTCAACAGTCCAAGCCCTTGGAACGATCTGGTCAGAACCTGCAGATTAACAGATTAATATGATCATGTAACGGATGACTTTCTCCTGTTACCGGATGAACCAACAAATGAATGCACTTGGGGACAGTCATGAATGGCTGAATCATCATTCTCTGGACCAATGGGAACCATGGCTGTTCCAGGCCTAGACCAGTCAGGAACCACCAGAACACCTGAGCCGGAGTCCTGCTCTATTTTGGTGAGACATTGCCTGATGAGGCAAAATGGGGGAAAACCGTAAAAGAATGTACGTCCCCAATGTAACTAGAATGCATCCACAGCTACTGTTCCTGGATCTGGTTCCCACAAATGTAATTAGGCAACTGATGATTTAGCCTGAATGCAAACAGATCTATGTCTGGCAAACTATACCGGCTGACAATCACTTTAAAAACATTAGGATTTAGCATCCACTCTATGTTGTCATTAAATTTTCATGACCTGGTGTCCGCCACCACATCATCTCTACCTGGTAGGTGGATAGCTGAGACCCAGATATTTCTGGAAATGCACCAGTCCCAAATGAGGTTAGCCAATTTATCCCATGATTCTGACCTAATTCCTCCCATGTGATTGATATAAGCAACAACCATGGTATTGTCAATCTGGAGCTGAACATGTAAATCATTCATTGCTGAACATTATGTTTTGGCCCATAGAATGCACCCAGCAATTCTAAGTAATTTATACCATGCCTCTGCAGCATTAATTCCTCTTGCACACTCCATCTACCACCACAGCTAGACTCGCTATCCGTGGCTCCCCATCCCAAAGCACTGAGATCTGTTGGTAAAATCACTGAAGGTTGTTGAGTAAAAATATTTTTGGTACTTCGTGCGATATTGGTTATCCACCATTGCAATTCGGCGATGGCTTTGGCTGGCAACTGCATTGGTCTGTCGAAATGACCTGCATGTTCTTTAAGCGCTTGTTCTCTAGCTCGTGGCAAACTCTGATAGTCCAAACTGCACATCCAGGGAAAGCCGCCACTAATTTACCAATAACACTGGCTACTTGCTGGATGGAGGGTTGTTGCTCCTCTACGAGACTGCTACAGACCTCCATGATTTCAACAGCCTTGGCCATAGGCAAAGTCACTGACATATCAATTGAATCAATGACAAACCCCAAATAGTCACTTACTTGGGATGATACTAGCTTGGATTTTGTTGGATGGATGAGGAAACCTAACCTCTGAAATAGGTGTTTGGTTGCTGAAACCGACTCCTCAGCTGCTACCGTCTTTTCAATTACCCCTTTTTGAATAAAACCCCAATTTCATCATTCATCTGGTCCTGAAAAAAACAATACACGAGTAGGCATATTTTGTGCAGGTGGATGTATTCCTGACATAAACTCATTTCGAGACCCGAGACACTGTCCAGTATAAACAGATCGGATGTTATGCAGCACCATTCATCATAAAACAATTGCAACCTACCCCCAACTGGAGGTTGTTCCCCAGAGGATTTATCCTGGACTGAATCAGTTACCCGTACCTCCATAGCCAACCTCAAATTTCTCAATCTTCTGCCCATGTTGGGGTTGTAGTTGGGGGACGCAGGTGCATTTGGACGGCGTACAACTGGCAACCTACTACTTGGACCTGCTCCAGTATCTGAAGACCGTCTGATTGGAAAAGACCTGTGAGGTAGTATCCTGGCCGAGGGTGTGTAGGTGTTCATGAGACCAATGGTTTTGGCCTCTTCCTCTAGGTCTTCAACCTGTTTCATCAGGTCTTCACCAAATAAGAAATTTGGTGCCTGGATGTTAGAGGCAGAGACCTGCGAAGCGTGGATTTAATGTCAGCTTGATGGCGATCTTCCAGATACAATTTATCTCGAAATGAGCATTGCACAGCAGGGCAAACATATCCTGCTGTGTTCCCGACATTGGCGCTCCTTGGAGCATTCGCCCAAATGCTGTGATCCCCGCCCCCACCAACTTGAGGACTCTCTGGAAACAGGGCTCCTGCCCCCTCATCGATGCGCTCATTTGTGCCCAGATGGCCGAGTTTACGGTGGGCACCTTGAGCGACGCACAGTTAACAGGTGCCTGGTAATGAGTTGTTGTCTCTTCCATGATAGAGTCCTGGAGCTGGTGAGATGCCATATAGTTTATATTACTAGCCAGATTTTCCTCAGTACCCGGAATGGCAACATTTCTGGCCACATCCGGGACACCTGGAGCATGGCTCATGTGCCTTGGTGTATGCACAAAAGCAGTGACACCAACTTCAGGGTCAGAATCCTCCTGCCCAGACTCTCCCGAGCCTTGCTCTAGGGAGGTCTCGACCAGCCCTAAACAAGGTGCCGGTGAGGGGGATTCCCATTGGTACTCATTGGCGCGCTGGAAGTCCTCCTCGCCAAACGGGCCTCTGACTGAGGCTGTTCCAGAAAGTTGTTGGGAAATCCTGGGGTTATGCGACCCCGATTGGAACACTTCATGGTTCATCATTTTTTTAATCATCTGCTCCATTTTATCGAGACATCCCAGACCTTCTTGTTGGAAGGAGGGGAGTCTTATTGGTCAGACACGTCTGCATAAACGGGCCTGACTGATTTCCGTTTTGCCTTCCTCCCTACTGGAGTGGCCACAGCGCCCTGAGGCACCAGAGTTGATGGAGGTAGTTGAGCTGCCGGCGGTTCTGCAGTCGGTGTCCTCGGAACCGGCGTTACTGCAGCTGGTATTTCCCTACCCGACCTACGTGTACTAACCGCGGTCCCGCGAGTAAGTATCTTACTACGAACGGCAGCACTCTTTTTTGCGACTCTCTCCATTTTGAGAGTACTCCCGCTGGCTCCTCAACCAGTCTTACAGAGTTTAAGTATCCACAGAAAGTTGTTTAAAATCACTTACCTGCCGGTTTGTTACTTACCGCTGGTGGAGCTGCGCTCTATAGCCTGTCGGTGCGCCATGCGTCGGACGTAATGACGCGCATGCGCCTGGCGGGGCTTCTTCACGTAGTCACTCACGTGACTCCGAAGTAAAATGGAATACTTTATTGTCACATGTGACAAGGCACAGTGAAATGATTTGCTTGCCTTACCAAGGTATGCAAATAGTTGGCCATAAAGGGCACTTACAAAGTCACAAAACATCCCCACGCCAGGTTCCCCTTTTGTCCTTCCCCCCCCCCCTGGTAACGGCATCCTCACTTCCACATGTCCATCCTCATCCATCAGTCGGCGCCCAAGGGGTGGTGGAAAGACAAAGAAATATGCAGGTTAAGATTACAACAAAAGGTTAAGGTTACAACAAAAGAGAATGACAAAATTCTGGGAGTAATACTACACCTCATCGAGATAAAGTCTTTGAGGGCTTCAAGGGAATGGTCAAATCAGTGATTTCTCAATTGCATTTTATCTGAGTAACTCTCTTTTGGTAAATTAAGTTGGGAATTGGAATGAGGAAAGTATTGGGTGCAAAAATGTAATGCCGTTTCCCAGGTCTGCTGAGAATTAAGTACCAGCAAACCCAGAGGCCAAAAGCTGAGGAGATGAAACTATTCTTGTCCCCTCTAGAAAAATTACTCGTTGATGCTCTGTTCTACTTTAAGAGTGTCTCATATACCTGTATAAATTCTAAGCAATACAATAAAACTACATTCTAAGCAATGCAATAAAACTGATTTGTAAGGAAGTACTGCATCTGAAACTACCATAAGCTGGGCACTAAAACAGGCTCACTGACAAATCGAAGTAATCAATGCGTGATTTAGTTACACTCATCTAATGAGCAAAACAGACTGAATCAAAATTAACTGGAGACTGAGGTTAACCTTACCAGTAATTTACCATAATTATATGTGGTCTTTGATTTCAAGATAAATCATAAATATACTGTAATTTGATTATTTGAGATTGTATATACATTCTGAAATGAATGATGTTACCTGATTGCGAGATTTCTCATTCATAAAATCAAGGATGTTTAATTGTCATAAGAATCGGCAATGAAATAACAAAATTCTTACTTGCTGCAGTTTAAAAGGCCCATGAACACAATAACACACAAATACATTTATAATAATCAATAAAATAATAAATTCATAACTATTGCTAGGAAACCATTATAGAGTAAAATCAAAGTCTGTAGTGTATCCAAAAATACAGTCCATCGAGTATTGTATTTGCTGAAGTAGTGGTTTGTCATAGAGATATAACAGGGGAACACATCCTTCAGCCAAGCTCACCCATGCTGACCAAGGTGCTCCATCTAAGTTGGTCCCATTTTCCCGTGTTTGGCCCTTATCTCTCCAAACATTTCCTTTCCGTGTACCAAACGCCTATTATATGTTGCTTTTGTGTCTGCCGGCATTACTTCCTCTGGCAGCTCATTCCTTGGACCCACCACCCACTGTGTGAAAAAGTTGCCCCCTCGAGCTCCTATTAAATCATTCTTCTCTCACTTTAAACCTCTGCCTTTGGGTTCTTGATTCCCCTACCCTGGGAAAACCACTCTGTGCATTCACCCTATTTGCATGCACTTTATACACTCATGACTTTATAAACCTCCATGAGATCGCCCCTCGTCTTCCTGCAGTACAATGAATCAAGTCCGAGCTTGTCCAACCACTCCCTAGTTAGCTCAGGGCCACAAGTCCTGGCGACATCCTTGCAAATCCTTTCTGCCCTCTTTCCAGCGTAATGGCATCTTTCCCACAGCAGAGTGACTAAAACGGAACACAGTATTGCGGGTACGACCTCAACAACATCTGGTTAACATTGTGCAGTGTTCAATAGCCTGATGGCACCGAGGAAGAAGCTGTTCTTAAACCTGGCCGTCATTGTTCCTGTTTCTGCTTCCCAATGATAGAGGCAAAATGAGAGTGTGGCCTAGGTGGTGTGGTTCTATGATTTTGGCTGCCTTTCTGAGGCAGCGCCTTCTATAACTAATACATATGGCTAATACTTGGCACCTCTGATAATTATAAATATTATAGAATCATCATGGTGTTCCCGCAACTTCTAAATTAGCTCATTAACCTTCACAATAGCACAAAATCCTTATCAGCTGATTTCCGATTAAAGTACTTTATAATGCAACGTTAAGATTAGATTAAATTTGTCTATTTAAAACATGACTATAATCATGATGTGAAATTGATAGGGTTTCAAAGCAAAATATTAAGCCTCTCAGAGAAACATTAGCGATCAACAATTTTGCATCAGATCATCGTAAATAAAATGTTACCGATGGCACTGTTACAGCAGCATGATTGCGTACAATTTGTGATGTGTTCACTGAGCTCTGCAAACACTTAATATCACTGATTCTAATGATACAACGACTAAATACCAACACAAAATATGCAAAGCAATGACAATTGTGGCTATTGACAATTGAAAGTAAGATTGTTGTTTAAGAAATAAAAGAAAGAAATACAAAATGTCATGGCTAATCAAATCAACCTGGAAATTGCTGTCAGTTTCGACTGTGATGTCCATTCGAATGGTTGCAAAATATTTGTTATTTCAAGGGCATTGTGGTGCACAGTTTGTACCCATTCATCACAAGCAGCAAATTGTTGTCCTCTCTAGGCAAGCACTGTTATATAATACAATGAAGATGTATATTGAGGTAATTGAGCTTGAGCCCACGATTCCTGGCATAAAAGGTGCTTGGGCGAAAAGTATATTACACTGCAAGGTTAAGAACTGTACGCCCTTGTAATGACTCTCATAATGGAGCCTGCCATCTGAAAGCTTGACACAAGAGCTACTGTACCCTTTGTTCAGGAAGAAGGTGCAGATGCTGGTTTAAACCAAAGATATACACAAAAGCTGGAGTAACTCAGGAGAGAAAGAATGGGTGACCTGAAACGTCACCCATTCCTTCTCTCCAGAGATGCTGCCTGTCCTGTTGAGTTACTCCGACTTTTTGTGTGCACCCTTTGTTCCACTCCCTACATTTTTCTGATGTTTGTGGATCGGGATCTCTGTTTCAATAATACAGTAACTGACTGAGGCGGATTAGAAACAACACGAAAAAAGTAGTAGATGATCCAATGTATGCCATTAGATCCTGATCCAACTGTGGTCCCTCAGAAAGAGTCAAGAGGAAATAGCGTCATAGAGTCTTACAGCGTGGAAACAGGCCTGTCGGCTTAACTTGCCGACACCGGCCAACATGTCCCTTCTACACTAGTTCCACTTGCCTACGTTTGGCTCATATCCCTCTAAACCTGTCCTATCCATGTACCTGTCTACATGTTTCTTAAATGTTGCGATAGTACCTGCCTCAAGTACCTCCTCTGGCAGCTCATTCCATACACCCACCACCCTTTGATCCTCGACTTCCTCATCAACAGAACACAGTCGGTATAAATTGGCAGTAACACTTCCTCCTCAATAACCATCAGCACAGGAGCACCACAAGGATGTGTAGCCAGCCCCCTGCTCTACTCACTCTATCCCTATGACTGTGTATATTCTTACACTAAAAACTTACAGAATAATGAAAGGCATAGATAGAGTGGATGTGGAAAGGATGTTTCCACTGGTTGGAGAGTCTAGGACCAGCTGTCATAGCCTCAGAATTAAAGGGCGCTCTTTTAGAAAGAAGGTGAGGAGGAACTTCTTTAGTCAGAGGGTAGTTAATCTGTGGAATTCATTGCTGCAGAGGGCTGTGGAGGCCAAGTCAGTGTATATTTTTAAGGCACAGATAGACAAATTCTTGATTAGAACGGGTGTCAAGGGTTCTGGGGAGAAGGCAGGAAAATGGGATTCGGAGGCAGAGATCAGCCATGATTGAATGGCGGAGTAAACTGGATTCTACTCTTATTATAACTTGTGAACTGTAAATTCACTGGCATCACCACCATTGTTCGACAAATTGCGTATGATGACAAGTCAGAATATAGGTGGGAAATCAATCGTCTGACTGGGCATGAAATGTGAAGCCAGAGGAAAGGATATGTGGAAGGTACAGAGGAAGGGAAAAGGGGGGACGAGATTGTGGGACAAACGGGAGCACATCCAGGTGGGGTATAGGGAAGAAAAAAGGATGGGGGGGGGGGATTTTGATTAGTTATCTAAAACTGGAGAACACTGATTTATGGTTATGAGGAAATATTCCCTTTAGCAAAGGCAATTGAAATATGTGGACATAATCATTCCATTAGATTTAGATGAGCGAAATCAGTAATTGTGTTTCCAAAATGCTCTTCTTTCAAAAGATATGGGGTCAATTGAGATGAATTGGCTTTTGTTAACTCGATGCATTAAGAAATAAGAATCTAAATTATGTGATATAATCCATAATTTGATTGAATGTGTGAATGAGCTGTATTTCTATTGCATGCCCTTCTTCTGTTTCAACATTGCATGGATGCTGTGCCATTTCATCTACAAGGATGCGGATGAGCCATTAGGGGTAGTAAAGGTCTTTTTGTCATTAACCTTCAAGACACACAATCCTTTCAAGTGTAAAGGACATCGTGCGTCAGCCCCTTTTCTGAGCCGTGCTCCACTAAATGCTACCTCTGAAGCCTGGTTCACTTACAAATCAACCACATCGTCCTCTTCAGTGACCAACAGTCGCAGCGGTAACAGCAGAAATGATTCTCAATCAGCACCTCCTCTAAGACATTTAACAATACGTTGGTTATTTGTCCATTCACCTTCAACCCATCATTTTATCCAAAGAAAATGTGTATTATTGAATGCTCTTATGGCAAGTCACTTCAACAAGAAAATAATATAGTGCAAAACATACAAGTGTCCAGCGTTTTTTTTAGGCTAAATTAATCAGAAAAAGGTCCGTAAAGTGTGTGCAAAATCTTAGCAATGTGTCTCACCCCAGCAACCTTCTATTGGTAGGTTTCTCACGATAAATTTGAATGAAATGCTTTATATCATTGAAGATTGGGATACTGTGAAGCAAGGTTAACAACCATTGGTTTAAGTTTTAAATTTTGTGTGTACTGAAAGCTTCCAATCAAATCAGATAATACTAAAACATGGCTACATCAAGCCAAACACAAATCAAGAACCAGAGGACATAGGTTACGGTGAAGGAGGAAAAGATGTAATAGAAATCTGAGGGCCACCTTTTTCACACAAAGGGAGGTAGGTATATGGAAAGAGCGGTAAAAGGAAAACAGTTGAGATGGGTTCTATCACGTCATTTTAAAAAAAAAACAGTTGGACAGGTACACGGATATAATAGGTTTGGAGGGATATGGGCCAAACGCTGACAGGTGGTATGAGTGTAGATGGGGCATGTTGGTCGGCATGGGCAAGTTGGGCTGAAGAGCCTTTATCCACGTTGTCTGACTCTATGTCAAGTACAAAAGGAGGAGCAGTGAGAAAAATACCAGTGAGCAGAATATAGTTTCTCAGCATTGTAGCATAACAGTTCCAGAGACAAAGTCCAATTTCAACAATGAAGTATGTTGGAAAATGAGAACTCTACAGGTCAAGTCAAGTCAAGAGAGTTTATTGTCATGTGTCCCAGATAGGACAATGAAATTCTTGCTTGCTGTAGCACTACAGAGTATTGTAAGCATAAATACAGAACAGTTCAGTGTGTCTATATACCATAGACCATATATATATATACACACACATAAATAAACAGATAAAGTGCAATAGGCTGTTATAGTTCAGAGTTTGTTTGATGGTGAGTTTAATAGCCTGATGTCACTGTCGCTTATGGAAGGTCTCCAGGCAAATAGACTGTCGCTTATGGAAGGTCTCTAGGCCAAGATATAGAGATACACAAAGGACAGAGTCTCAGTTACAGCAATAGATGGTCTACATATCCTAGGTTAATAAATATGCCACTCCTCCTCATCATATAACTACTTGAGTTTGTAATGCAGGGCGTAACTGTGGTTTGCCATGGTCTGACCTGGTGATTCACATGTGTATTTCATAATGATCTCTGAAGGAAGAACAGAAATATATCTGGTGTGATGTCTGACAAGCTTTGTTATTTTCACCGTTAAGTAAAGATGCAGGGTAAAAGTCCATGATCTGTCACATAGCTAATTGGTATAACATATGATAATTAAAAATAATGAACACAAATCCTTCCTTATAAGTGAACAAAATAGGAATCGCATTTACCAGAGAACTCCTCTCAACTGCCTTTGTTAATCGAGAGAGTGAAAAAAATAACATCAATAACATTTTCACTGTTCTTCAATATATTCTGCATTTTTTTCTTCACTTACTCCAAAATGTATGACATCGTGGGAAAAATATCATGGTAATTCACTCCAGGATTTTTTTGTACACTCAGCATTCAGGCTTGGTCAGTGCTTGTCCTTGCAGGTTTTCCTGTTAGTGAAGGCCTATTGATTACTTGTATAGCTGTCTTTTATCACTGTGCTGACAACTAAGGGAATCTGAAATATCCTGCCACAGTCGGTGCATGGTGTTCATCGATTGCTGAAATAGTTTGATACATTTCCTATTGCTTACAGGGCCTGGAAGAACCACAATAGCAATTGTTCACCATTGTTTTCGCCACCATCGTTTTGTCTTAGTGCCTTTCCTGTAACATGTGCGAGCACATATGGCTTTAAAACCAAAACATATTAAATTAATTGTTGCTTCTTAAATCAGTAAATCAGATGGGAAAGTGATTAAGCAAATGTGAGAGTTTTATTCAAAAGGACACAAAGTGCTGGAGTAACTCAGGAGGCCAGGAACCATCTCTGGGGACGACACAAAATGCTGGAGTAACTAGGTGGGACAAGCAGCATCTGCAAAATGCTGCAGTAATTCTGGATGCTGCCTGTTGTGCTGAGTTACCCCAGCAATTTGTGTCTATCTTTGGTGTAAACAAGCATCTGCAGTTCCTTCCTAACCATTTCTGGAGAACATGGACAGGTGACGTTTTGGGTCGGGAAGACCATTCTTCAGGTTGGTTGTTCGTGGGTGGGGAGAGGAAGAACTAAAGCTGGGGGAGAGGAGGTGCAGGAGAAAGCCCGGCAGGCAATAAATGAACACAGACGATGAAAGGGGGTGGGGTTAGGGTGGGGGGGGGGGGGGGGGTATGATAGGCAGATCATTGGTCACACACCAGAGATTAAGACCAAAGGTATGAGATGAAAGGATTGAAGTGTTGCAAATTGTGAGTTTGATTGCCATTCATCCGTCAGATATCTATTAAGAAATTATTATCTTCTATTTGTCATGTTGATCATCGGGCACCTTTTGTTTCTTGGTTATTTATGTCTGTAGAGAAATATGTCGTTTTCAACTTTGGGCAGTTGCAATTTTTGTTATTTTGTAGAGTTAAAAAATAACAAACCACAGTGAAGAATAACAAAGGGGGGCAAGATATTTCCACAGAGGGTGGTGGGTGCCTGGAACATGTTGCCAAGATTAGTGGTGGAGGCTGATATGATAGAGGCCATATAAGAGGCTTTTAAACAGGCACCTGGATATGCAGAAGGAGGAATATAAACTAATCTCATCTCATGAATGATAATTTCAGCAATATAAATTAATCTCATCTGCCTGCATATCAAGCAGATGATATGCAGGCAGATGAGATTAGTTTATAATGGCATCATGTTCTACATAAATATTGTGGGCTGAAGGACCTATTCCTGTGCAGCACTGTTCTATGTTCCATGTGCAGTTTTAGTGTATGCTGCATTAGAGCTTACTGCAGGTATATGTTTCTATTTAGTGTTCCCTTGAATGCCACAGGTGCATCTGTTTAGTTTAAATTTTGTTTTCGAGATACAGTGTGGAAACATGCTCTTCGGCCCACTGAGTCCACGCCAACCAGCAATCTCCGTAGACTAGTACTACCCTGCACACTAGGGACAATTTACAATTTTAAAACCAAAGCCAATTAACCTACAAACCTGTACATCTTTGGAGTGTAGGAGGAAACCAGCGCACCCAGGGAAAACTCATGCTCTCATGGGGAGACCATACAAAGTCCGTACAGTCAGCACCCATAGTCAGGATCGAACCCGGGTCTCTGGCGCTGTAAGGCGGCAACTCTACCACTGCGCCACCCGCGCCGCCCTTGGCGACTCCAATTTTCCAAACTCAAGTTTGGCTCAATAAAGAAACAGCCAATTATTACAGATGCTTGAAATTCAAAATAAAACTTGAAAATGCTGGAAATGTTCATCAGCTCAGCAAGTTGTGCTGGAAGGTCATTGATCTGAACATTAACTCTATTTCTCTCTCCACAAAAGCTGAGTGACCTTCTGACTACTCCAAACATTTTCTGATTTATTTTTCTATAAATCCTTCTCTAAAAGTATTACAACCACTCATTAGATATATTACCATACGTGACTTGAATGCAAATAACTAAAACTTTGATAATGGGTGCACTGTTATTATTCTGTGTTCATTGATGGAATTCTGTACTGCTAATCCTTCATCTTCAATGCACACAACTGGGTGCCTGGCTCTTTCACATCACTCATAACTATTCCCTGTTGCCTCCCAAGAGACAAATAACTCCACAATGTGGTTTTGTTGTTGAAAACAAGTGTCTCCTATTCAGCCTTACTTCTTTCCCACCCTATCATACGAACCAAACTCCCTTCCTTGACTCCATTTACACTTCACGCTGCCTTGGCAAGGTCCCCAGCATAATCAAGGATGAGTCTTGCCCCGGTCACTCCCTCTTCACCTTCCCCCCCTCCTCCCTCCATCAGGCAGAGGTACAGAAGTGTGAAAACGCAAACCTCCAGATTCAGGGACAGTTTCCTCCCAGCAGTTAGCAGGCAATTGAACCATCCTATCAACAACTAGAGAGTGGTTCTGAGCGACCATCTACCTTACTGGAGAATCTTGGACTATCTTTAATCAGATTTGATCTTGCACTATAAGTCATTCTCTTTATCATGTATCTGTACACTGTGGATGTTTGATTGTAATCATGTATAGTCTTACTGCTGACTTGTTAGTGCACAACAAAAGCTTTTCACTGTATCTCGGTACACGTGACAATAAACTAAGCTAAACTAAAACGATTTATATTGTTTGTCGTTATCTGTCATCTTTTATTCAATGTTGCTCTCCTTGCAAAATAAGTATCCAAATTTTCCTGTGGCTTTTCTTTTTGTTTTGATGGCTACAGTACTGTTTGATACAGCCATATAACTGCACATTATTGAAAAGTAGCTCTATTGATGTTGGCACTGCATATAACATCTCATGAACCACTCTGCACAATACTTAGTTTAGTTTAGTTTAGAGATACAGCGCGGAAACAGGTCCTTTGGCCCACCGAGTCCGTGCCAACCAACTCTACCGCTACACCACTGTGCTGCCCATACTGCCATACGGAGTGTACAATACACTATTGAAGTCTTGATCTACTAATCATAATTAAGATTATAGATCTTGTAGGTTACACTTGTGATAATCCACTAATCCTAAAAAAAGCAACAAAAGCTTAAACATTGAGTGAACAATTTTGTGTTTGGTGCTCCAATGTCCATTACCGGACCGGAAGTGGCAGCGCTGCCTGGCAGCTGCGGCTCGCCTGCAGTCCGTTTGTTTTTTTTCTTTTTGTTGTTGTTTTTCTTATGTCTGTTTTAGTTTAGTTAGTTTATTAGGTTGTGTAAGTGTGGGGGGGGGGGGGGGGGAGGGGTTGGGAGAAACATGATTTAGTCTCTTCCTTCTGGGGGATACGACCTTTTTCTAGTCGTGTCCCCTGTCTCATCTGCGCTGAGGCCTAATGGCGGAGCTGACGGCCTCGGGGCTGTGGCGGCAGTTCCAGCAGCGACAGTGGCCGACTGCCCGGGCCTGGCAGCGGCGGCGGGCCCGCCTTGGAGCTGTGGCGGCGCTCGGCGTTCCGGCTGGTGGCAGCGGCCCGATGGTAGCTGTGGCGGCGCTCCGGCGGTTTCGGCCAGCGGCAGCGGCCTGACTTGGAGCTGCGGCCCGACCTAGCAGCAGGCAGAGGCCCACTTGGAGCTGCGGCCCGGCCTAGCAGCGGCGGCGGCCCGACTTGGAGCTGTGGCGGCACTCCGGCGTCCGGGTGGCGGCGGTGGCACCGACTTGGAGCTGTGGCCTGACTTTGGTGCTTGTGGCGGTGTTCTGGCGTTTCGGCGTTGCCGGCGGCGTCGGAGGCCTGGATCGCCTCAGCGCGAGGGGAGAACAAGGAGGGAAGAGACAAAGACTAAGACTTTTGCCTTCCATCACAGTGAGGGAGGTGTTTGGTGAACTCACTGTGGTGGATGTTAACTTTGGTGGGGTCGAGACCATCCTGTCCAGTTTTATTTTGTGTAGGGTCTGGACTCGTTGTGCTGTGGTCAGTGCCATTAACATCACCACTTTGAAGGTGAGTTTATCCAGAGGTATATCTGAAACTGGTGACCAGCTCCTGAGTAGGGACAACACAACCCCAATGTCCCAGGTTATATTATAGCATGGTCATGGAGGATTCGAATTGAATATACCCCTCACAAGTTTTGATACCAGCTGGTGGGATCCTACTCCAATAGTGAGATAGGATGACAATGCACTTCTGGCACTGTTGATGGCACTGTAGCTAAGGCCCTCATCATAGTGAAGGCCTGTGAGGAATTCCAGCACATCAGTGATCGTTGCAGAGTCGTAGGTGGTCTTGGTCCGAGCACAGAAGGCCTCCCATTTTCTTATGTGCTGCTTCCTCGTGAACTCTCTGCACGATGCTGTGATGATATCCATGATCCTCATTGACAGCCCGAATCCTAGTAATGGCCTCTTCAGAACCTGCACGCCAACAGGCTCAGATGGACCATGGCACAGATGACCTTCTCCTGTTATAGGATGGGTTACTAGATACAGGCATTTAGGGACTTGCACCCATGGTTCTTTCACCCATGCGAAGGCCACCGGGTGGTACCATGGTTGTGTGGGCAGTCAGGTATTATCAGAATCCCAGATGCAGAATCTAGCTGGATCTTCTGCAATACCTGACTGATGAGGCAGAAAGGGAGAAATGCATAGAAGAACAATTTCCCCCAATGTAGCGAGAACGCGTCCATCGCGACTGCCCCAGAATCTGGTTCCCAAGAGACATAGGTTTGGTATCTGATGGTTCAACCTGGACACAAAGAGGTTGATATCTGGTTGTTCCATACTTGGTTAAAATATTAGCAAATATTTTGGGGGGTTCAACATCCACTTGGTGTTGTCATTAAATTCTCGCGACCTGGTGTCTGCCACTGTATTGAGCTTACCCGGAAGGTATGTAGCTGAAATCCAAATATTTATTTCAATACACCAGAGCCAACTTATGTTGGCCATAATTCATCGCAGATATTGATTTGATACCACCCATATGGTTTTAAAATATGCCACCATGTGGTATTATCTATCTGTAGACGGGACATGCGTATGATGCATAGTTGTGCAGTAAGCCGCAGCCGTGAAATGCTCCCAGCATTTCCAAATAGTTTTATACCTTGTGATTGGAGTAAAGTAGATTCGTGCAAATCCCATCTGCCGCCACAGTGGAAGTGGTGTCGGTAGCTCCCCAGCCCTGGGGTGCTTGCGTCGGTTTGTAACACGTACTGACAGGTTTACAATTATGATGGGATTGAATGAAACAATTACAAATGTTGCTAATCCACCATCATAGCTCAATTTGTGCCTTGTTTGGCAGCTGTATAGGTCTGTCAAAATGTCCAGCATTTGTTTTAACGCTGAGATCTTAGTTCTTTACAAATTTTGATAATGTAACGGCCCAAATTGTGCAGCTGGAAATGTAGCTACAAGTTTTCCAATCACCTTGGCAGCATGTCTGATAGTCGGTTTCTTGGCACAAGCGAGGCTGTTACACGCTTCTATTATGCCTGTTGTTTTGTTCTCTGGAGAGTGACAATCATATGATTGGTGTTAACATGAATCCCAAGTAGTCCATAATCACAGAGGGGTTTTGAACTTAGATTTGTCTGGATGGATGACAAACCCAGTTTTTCGAACAGTGACCTGGTAGCTGTCACAGCTGATTTTGCTAACTCCAAAGTTTTTCCCACAATTAAAATGTCATCAAGATATGCCATGACTATGTGGTTTTGTCTTCTTAGAGACGCCAATACTAGTTTTAGAATTTTGGTAAACAACCTGGGGGCTGTTTGTGAGTCCATTAGGCTTTGTACTTGCCATAGTTGCCCCAACCCAGACAAATTATAATTATTTTACGGTGATGTTTCCATATAGGCACTGAATAGTATGCATCTTTTAGATCATATGCAGGCATGAAGCACCCTCTGGAAATCAATTGTTTAGCCATTTCAAATGTGTCCATTTTGAAATGGGTATATTGAACAAAAAGTATTCAAGTGGGATAAATGAATTATTATATGACATCCACCATCTTTTTTGGTTTAGTAAAGATGTTAGATACAAACCCTAACCCTAAATTTACATAAAGGATTTAAATTTGCCATCACTTATATCAGGCTAACATACAAAAGCCAATGATGTTTTCTAGAGAGAGTTATAGATATAGCTCTTAGGTGCTAACAGAATCAAGGGGATATGGGGAGGGGGAGGAAAGCAGGAACGGGGTACTGTTTTTGGGTGAATGGTCAGCCATGATCATGTGAATGGTGATGTGGCTCAAGAGCCGAATGGTCTACTCCTGCACCTATTTTCTATGTTTCTATGTTTCTAATTCCAAATGCATCAAGCTCTTGTTCAGTAATTCGAGTTACTGCTGCTGACTAATGCTGAAGAGGTTATCTCAGATTGCTACATGTTAACAAAGATGGAGGACACAGCGAACAAACAAACCAGGAATAATTATTTTTTCGATGTGCCAATTAAGGCAAGTTTATTAAAGGATACAATTATAATCTGAGATTCAGAAGAAACGTTTCCATTTTGTTGCTAAAATCACAGTTTACAAAGTATACCTTCACTGCGTATTTTTATCCAGCCTACCTTCTTTGGACCTAATGGATTATCTTTCATTTTGGATGATCTGTATTTTATTTGTAGAATGAAGCATAAATTTGTATTGTACTGTAATATCCTTTAAGTGATAAGGGAGTAAAAAAAAAAACGGAAAAAGACAAGTTAGGAAGACGTATGCTTAGCCGCAGAGTCAAATTTGCTGTAATTTTTTTTCTTTAAAATGTTTTTTTTTTAAATTTAAGCTGTGATTGGCAATGTATCTAAAGACTTTATGTTGTTATCAACCTTTGGTTCAAGTTAAATCAGTTAAAAGGCTGCATGCCCAATATATCTTTAAGCTTCTAATGAAGTCAATGAATTTTCATCCGAGAATATTGGAACCAACATAGAAATAGGCAAAGATGCCTAATGCAAACCAATGTCATCTAATATTATGTTCAATACTTTATGACATGTTTTATTAACAACAAATACAGTAAATGGGTTTTAGGTTTAAAAATAATGTTTAAATGAAAGATTTATGGGAAGAATACTACTGAGAGTTTCCGTTTTTTGTTTACGACTTCAGAAGACGGTGAACTTACCAGCAGCAGTTTGTAGTTTGTTAAGGAAATAATTTGCACAATCATTTTTTTCCCAATCCCCATGTTTGGCTGCAATGTCGAAGATATGAAAGGAGCATGAATTAGCACGAACATACACCAGCAAAAAGAGACATCAAATTGAATTCATTTTTTTTTCCAAGTAAATCAAAGCGGCAAAAGACATGGAGTTAGAAATTTTTAACTAGTTTTGTGACAAGGATTTAAGTACAAAATTAACAAGCCTCAGGCAAGACTTTGAAATTGAAAGGTTATTTTATGCAGAGTGTGGATATGTGAAGTAGGGACTTTCCCGATAAGGCAGTTCATGTTTTAAAAACTGTCAAACTTTAAAATAAAGAATTAAATGAATACTGAGTTATGAATAGGATTAAGAGTTATATAGATAAGTGTGATAGAGATAATTGAACAAAAGTGTGCTATATGATGCCTCTTCAAATGCTGAGCTTGTGAAGCTGTCATTTTTCCTGCTCAGACAATTCCTTTGGATTGAGAATGACCTGTTTTCACTGTGGTTGAATAGATTTAATTTGAGGCCACTAGGCCTGCATCGATGGAGTTTAGCAGGATAAGGGGGAACCTCATTGAAACTTACCGAATAGTGAAAGGTCTGGATAGAGTGGATATGGAGAGGATGTTTCCATTAGTGGGAGAGTCTAGGACCAGAGGCCATAGCCTCAGAATAAAAGAACGTACCTTTTGAATGGAGTTGAGGAGGAATTTCTTTAGTCAGAGGGTGGTTGAATTTGTGGAATTCATTGCCACAGAACGCTTGTGTGAGGCCGTCTATGGATATTTTCAAGGCTGAAATTGACATACTCTTGAATTAGTACGGTTCTCAGGCTGTTATGGCGTTGAGAGGAAAATATAGATCAGCCATGATTGAATGGTGGAGTAGACAATGGGCCAAATGGCCTAATTCTGCTCCTATACATGAACTTATTCAAAGATGGCTAATGAGAACAATGTGGGAACTGCAGATTATTCCACAGATACGACAGCAGACAGGGACTCCTCATGGCCTTGCCACAGTTGATGTCTCTGTTAGACCAGTTAGTCTCAAGTGGTTCACAAGCAACAGCAGGACCACTGCTGGTGGAAGTTAATCCCTGGCCAGGGACCACCGTGATGGTCTTCTGACAACTTGTCACGTCCAAAGGACATTTCACTGTTTCTGGATATCACAGATAATCAGGGACATATGGAAACGATAGAAAAAAAAAGATTTTCAGAAGAAAATTTCAAATTGCTGATCTGAAAAAATTAAACAGCTGTTAAATAATTTATAATATACATACACAGAAAAAATGACAAGTGTGTACATTTTTAATGATTGATGTTAAGGAGGGAAAACTACACTAAAAAGTCTAACTAGATAATTGTAGACAATGTTTATTGGGTGCAACAGTTCACTGATTGTACAAAAACTAGGTAGCACAATTCATCAGGAACCCATTATGCCATGTATATTACTCCAGTAAAATACAGTTCAAAATCAGTAGAGTGTTCCTGTAAATATTTTTGTGTAATTTGAGGAAAGATACACCATGCAAACAGGGCCCTTCAGCCCACTTTATTCCACTTGATTTTGACTAGCATGAGGATGGCACAGAGATAGGCCCATCTCCAACTATTCTTATTGATTATCAATTGTTTAAGACATTCAACAATCACTTTTCTCAATAGCTTCAGTAGGTGCTGCCTCGAAAATGTAACTGTTATCATCAAAGATCCGGACAATCCTGGCCATGGTATCTCCTGCTATTAGCATTTGGGAAGAGGTACAAAAGCCTGAAATTGTGAGCTCCTATTCAGGAATAGCTTGTTCTCAGCATCAATCAGGCTCTTGAACATTGCATTACATTAACATCAAACCTTCCTCTGCAACTATGAACTACTGTAGTAGTTATTTTAGTTGCACTATGGACTTTGATTTTGCACCATTATGGTCTGGTTACCTAATGTTACTGATTGTTAAAGAAAGGAACAGCAGATGCTGGAAAATCGAGGGTACACAAAATGCTGGAGAAACTCAGCGGGTGCAGCAGCATCTATGGAGTGAAGGAGATAGGTAACGTTTTGGGCCAAAACCCTTCTTCAGGCTCATTCAGACTGGTTACCTAGTATTACTGATTATTCATTTATTGCATTATTGATTATTTACATATTTATTTATGCGATATTGCATTAATGGGCTTGCAAATATGCCGCAAATAAGAAATTAAATTGTTCTAAACACTCTTTTCAAAGTTCAGAAATTCATGTCGTAGGGAGCTGAATTAGGCCATTCGGCCATCAAGTGTACTCTGTCATTCAATCATGGCTGATTATCTTTCTCTCGCACCCCATTCTTCTACCTTCTCCCTGAAAATCCTTGACATTCATACTAATTCAATGAAACTATCAATCTCTGTCTTTAGAAATATCCATTGATTTTGCCTTGACTGCCTTCTGATTGAACTCGGGACTCTTGCGTGGTAAAGGGCCTGTCCCACTTGGGTGTCATTTGCGCATGAAGCCCAAAATCCTGGGCACACAGACATAAATGTTCCAGCTTAGTTTAGTTCAGTTTAGAGATACAGCATAGAAACGGCCCTTCAGCCCACCAAGTCCATGGATCACACATTCACACTAGGAATCATGGAATCATGGAATCTTGGAAACTTTGGTTCGTTGCCTGCAGACATACATATAGTAAATAACAAAAACACACAATACACACATATTTAACATCCACTACAGTGAGTTCACCAGACACCTCCTCACTGTGATGGAAGCAAAAAATCTTGTCTTTGTCTCTTCCCTTCTTATTCTTCCTCTTCCTCTGCGCTGAGGCGGACCGGGCCTCCGATGTTGTGACCGCACCGGGTGATGTAAATAAGTCGGCGGGTGAACGCGCTCCGCGAGCGGGCTGGTTCAACTCTGCGGCCCGGGGGCGGTCGAAGCTGCCGAAAGCTGCCGCCCTCCAGTCCAATGGATTCAGCTGTTGCCGCGGAGCTCCAGAAAAACACGTCACCAACCTGTGACCTGCAAGCTCGTGACGATGGTCGTCCACTCGGCCCTCCCTCGGCGAAACCTCCAAAGTCGCTGCCGCCCCCCACCACTGGAGAGCCGCCACAGCTCCAGTCTGGCGCGCCGGAACTCTGAACCCGCCACAGCCCCGAAGTCGGACAGTCCCGCGTTGGTAAGTCCTGGCTGGCTCTGCCTCCGGAGCCTCGAGGTCAGTCGCAGTTGAGGCGTTCAGCTCCACCATTAGGCCTCAGCGCAGACGGAGACAGAGACGGGGGTCGACAAGAAAAGTCGCGTCCCTCCCAAAAGGAAGAGACTAAAAACGTTTCTCCCACCCCTCCCACACACATACACTCAAATAACGCTAAAACAAGACAAGAAAACAAAAAAAAAAGAAAAAACAGACAGACTGCAGGCGAGCGCTGCTGCCTGGGCAGCACCGCCACTCCACCACTCCCACTAGTTCTATGCTATCCCATTTTCTTGCTCCCTTCAAACTAGGAGCAATTTACAGAGGCAAATTAACTTACAAAACAAAACCCGCATGATTTTGGGACGTGGAGAAAACCGGAGCAGCCAAAAGAAACCCACGCAGTCCCAGGGCAAATTAACTTACAAACTTCACACATACAGCCCCCGAGGCCGGGATTGAACCCGGGTCTCTGGCACTGTAAGGCAGCGCTTGTACCTGCTGTATCACTAATGAAGGTTACAGCAAAGGCCCCAGCCTAGCATATTGGGTTCAGGGACTGTTCTTTACTCTTCAGCGATTTATTGGAAAATCACCAGTCTACAGAAAAGAAAATACTGGAATAAAATACATCCATTTACTTATGTTCACTTTGCCTTTTAATTTCAAATTTTTATTCTAAATGTTGTAGGTAGCATAGCCTTTATTTTAAAAATGCCATTGTGTGATAGTTTTTTATTTCTCAATTGATTTTGATGTTTGCACCAGAGGCCAATCACAGAAAATGGTTCAGACATTAGCTGTGTGAAATGAGCTTGTGTAATTGTTTTTGCTGAATGATTTACTTCACCCTGGATTCATTAAATTCTTTCGGAAAATCTTTACTTCTGACAGCGATCGTGAAGACAACTTTATCTGCTATTCAACCCTATCAGGCAAAATAATTTGGAAGGTAAATTACACAGCGTGCAGGTAGGTTGTTTCTCTTCATGTGCAATTTGATGCTTAGTCAAGTGTGCAATCCACAATTGCTAATTACTTAAATGAAAAAACTAAACTAAAAGACAAAATGGAAGCTACTGCACATCAAAAGATTTAATTTCAAACATATTAGGTGCTTCCATTGTTACATGACACATAGGATCAGCATGTCATGCTTGTGAGGAAATAGACTTCAAGTTCAAGTCCGAGTCTGTAACTTGAACACAGTCTCTGCTTTAATTACAGCCCGATGTTGAAGGAGCATTCTTTCATTTGAGCTGCTATCCTTTGGAAGGGATGTTGTTAAATAGAATAGCCAATTTCATCCGCCCTGAAATATCACACCTGCGCACCAGGGAGTGTTTTTTCCTGAGCCGGGCATGGAGCAGAAGTCAGTCGCTGGTAAAGATTAGTGCTAGCCCCTCTCTGCATTTGACTGTAGTCTACATGCCATGAGGCAGCATGGTGGTGCAGCGGTAGAGTTGTTGCCTTATAGCGCCAGAGACCTGGGTTCGATCCTGTCTACGGGTGCTGTCTGTACAGAGTTTCTATGTTGTCCCCATGACCGCGTGGGTTTTCTCCGGGTTCTCCGGTTTCCTCTCATATTCCAGACATACAGGTTTGAAAGTTAATTGGCTTCGGTAAAATTGTTAATTGTACCCTAGTGTGTAAGATAGTGTTAGTTGTACGGTTGTGATCGCTGGCGAATGCAGACTCAGTGGGCCAAAGGGCCTGATTCTGCACTGTATCTCTAAACTAAACTAATGACTGCCGCATAAGCCTTAGCAGTTGCACAAGGCAGTGGTGGAAAGCGTGGCGGAGGCGCTGGGGCCAGCGACTGCTAAATTTCTTCATTCCAGTGCAGCTGGACACCAGCCAATAAGAGAGGAAAAAAATAAGGAATTGCATAGCTTCTTCAGTACCAAGATTACAGAAGTAGAATTCAAGCGTTTTCTTCTTTTTATAATCTCGACTCCATTACTGACCTTTTTGCCCAGAGAAAAAAACTTCTGAGGTTGATTAATTTGGATTGTATTGCCATTTGCTCGTCAAACACTTGGTTGAATTGGGTGACAAATTGAGTGCATGAGTAAGTTGCGAAGAAACAAAATGATTTGTTTTTTTTGCTTAGAGGATTAGACTTTTTGAGAGATTTGTAACTTAGTTGTTAGATGTTTAGTTTTATTGTCAGCTTACCAACGTACAGTGAAGGTTTTTGTTTGAGTGCTTACCAGTCAGCGGGACAGACTGCATGATATAATGAGGCTATGCAACAGTGTTACAGATACATAATAATGGGAATAAACTTTCAGTGCAAGATAAAGTCCAGTAAAGTCCAATCAAGATAGTTCGAAGGTCTACAAGAAGGTAAATATCATTAAGGACCGCTTTTTTCGTTGTTGATTATGATGGTCCGTTGCCTGTACAGGTGGAAGAAATGTCCCCTGAATCTGGAATTGGAAGAATAGGGATTTACGGGTGAGACTCATCCTTGATTATGCTGGTGGCCTTGCAGAGGTCCAGGCGTGAATGTGCAAAATAGAGTCAGTGAAAGGGAGGTTGTTTTTGTGTGATGGTCTGGGCTCTCCCAACAATTCCTGAGAATTTATTGGTGGTCTTGGATGGAGCTCTTCCCAAACCCATGTTTGTGATGCAATGGAATGAGATAACTATCTTCCTCTTTCCAGAAGAGGATTACTGTCTCCATTTAGAGTGTGATTTGGCTGGATAAATAGCATGCCAGAACAAGGTCATACATATAATATATATATAATATATATATATATATATATGTGACAATAATAAACTAAACCTACGTTTATTTTGTTAGTGATGGAAGGTCTATCCTTTCCGTAACACCTCTCTCTCCAAGATTTACATCAGTGTTGAGGGAAGAAGGGCAGGATACCCAGTTGTTTTTCATACAAGATATTTTACAAAGGTATTTGACTTCATAGGTAGCTGGCGGGAAAAAAAGAAACATGAAAGATTTATTTTGTTTTCACATCTCTGATGTGTGGTTTCTTGGAGCCAATAATGTAATAATGAAACTTACCTTTCTCTACTTTAAGATAATCAAGGGTATAATCAGATGTGCATGCATGCAAGTTATTTTCAGTGAAATAGGGCTTCTTCAGCAAAGTCTTTACTGAGATTGTGAACATGATTGGAAAAGAGTAGAATTAGTTGTTCCTCCCTCATTGCCTTTGAATCAGCGATGGTGAGTCACTTTCTAAAACAGTAGGAATCTTTTCAATGCTTTCTTGGTGGAAAGAATCTATCATTAATTTTAACTAATTTATGAAGGATCAGTAAGGGTTTGGCAAGTCAGGAGTCCTTTGATTACAAGGGAAATTGTTGAAAAGCCCATCCACCTGCGGACCTTTAAATTTTAGCGGTAAAGATTGGTGACCTGGGAAGTTTTGTTATCTTTCAATATTTCTTCTTGAATCGTGAGATGGCCTTGGGTGGATTTCTGCGCGAAATGTAAAACACTGAAACCCCCTATGATAGTGGAAGGAGTGACAGTTTGTAGCCTCAGAATAAAAGGATACCTCAAAAGGAATGGGGGGAAACGTGGATATCAGAGGGTGGTGAATCTTGGAATTCATTGCCACAAAGGCTTGGGAGGCCAAGTCAGGGATAGTTGAAGGAGGAGATTGACGGATTCTTGATTGGATACGGGCATCGGGGGTTATGAGGAGAAGGCAGTGAGAATGGTGAGAGAGAAGAGAAGCCATCATTGAATGGCTGAGTATAGACGTGATGGGCCGAATGGCCTATTTTGCTCCTCTAATTTATGAACTGAGACAGGGGCAATGGCAAATATATCACAATATTTTTGCTGATGTAAATTATAAAAAAAAAATCGGGAAATTGCTGGCTAACAATGGTGAGGATGATCTGAGTGATCAATTGTGCTGTTGCCTGCATTCAAAGAATTTCAGATTTGAAAATGAATTACGATGTATTCCTTATTCCTTGTTGTCACTTATTTGAATTTGTTCCAGCCACTGAATATAATTGGTATCTGCCTGAAAGGTAAGTGTTGACTTGAGGCAATCGCAACTGCCCTGTGCGCGATCTTGAACAATTTAGAGAGGTGTACTTTCAGATATGGTACTTTTGAAAGGGGGTTACACATTGTCACACTCGTGTAGAAAGACTTAATTACATACAATGCTGAGTTGTTATACCCAAATGCATTGCCCCCAGTGATCGAGGCCAAACGCAGTCTTCTCGATAAATAAGGAAGGTGGATTATTAGGGGGGGAAATTTCTGGATGTTGCAGGCAAAAAATCGCCCCTATGTGTTTCACACAGGAAATTGCTGCGTTTTGGTTTTAGACATGGATACTGATCAGTACTGGCACACCAATTATTCAGAATAAACAATTTGGGCACTCCCAATTGAAACGATAGGTATCCACTGCCTGAAAATCTGATATCCTGTGCAGTGACCAGGGGGTGCTATATGTAGCCATATTATGAACAGAAACTGAGCAAAGTTGTATTCTAGATAGTTTTTTCCTCAATCGCTTTGAAGGTGATATTGATTATTGAATCTAGCAGGACTTTGTTAATTTGGATCATTAAGCTGCCTTATATTGCAGAGAGAGAATGTAACAAAACTGTCCTTGATCAGGATCACATCGATGAATCGATACGGTTATTATTAATAGTGGTGGTTTGCTCAATATTCCAATGTGTTGCAGCTAGATGATGTTTTGGCGAGTATATTTAGGTGCCACATTAAACAAAATACATCCAGTTTAACACTGCACTATGTCAACCAAAGATCCTCAGACAATTTGCAAAATCAGGAGGCAAATTCTAACTTCATCACAATGGGAGGCAATACAATCACTTCCTTGAGAAGGGCAGAAACATTTGGTTTAAAAGCACTCAAAAGTACATTTCTCTTCACTTGCAGAAGAAAAACCCCTCAACAAACCGCTTCAGATATTGTGGGCTAAAAAACAGCGGATTTACAATCTGTTATTAGTTTAGTTTTAGTTTGGTTTAGAGATAAAGCGTTGTTGAAGCAGGCCCCTAGGTCACTGTGTCGCGCAACCAGCAATCACCTATACGCAGTTCTATCCACACATTAAGTGCGATTACAGAAATATTAAGTAATAATAAACCTGCACGTCTTTGTAAGGGGGGTGGAACTGGAGGCACCTGAGAAAACACATGCGGGCCACAGGGAGAACGTTTGCAAACTGCTCACAAGACAGCACCCAGGGTCAGGGCATCAAACCTGGGTCTGTGCTGTAAAGGAGCAAACTCTGACAATGTGCCACTCTCCTATACAGGCAAGCAAAACAAGGTACACCAAAAACAATCAGTCTAATGTAAGCCTCCATTTTAAAGGCAAACGACATTATGGACTGATGCACCACCTTTCTCAAACAGACATTTATAAAGTTGATGGAAGGGATCCTTTATCATTAGATGAATTAAATAGTGTTAAATAACTGTGAAAATATATGCCCTGTGCCCAAATGTCCATGCAGACCAAGATGCCAGTCAATGCTACTGCCAATTGCCTGCATTTGGATTATAACCTTCAACCTTTTGTATCAAGTAGCTTGTCCAAATGTTCTTTTTACTTTTATAAATTGCACGCCTCTACCAATACTGACACGTAAACTGCATTTTCGTTGTACCCATACTTGGATCTGTGCAATGACATTAAATTTGAATTGAATTGAATTGAATTGAATTGAATCCTCTGGCAGCATATTTCCTTTATCGATCAACCTCTGTGTAAACAACTTGCCACGAAGACTTATTTTAATCTTTACCCTTTCACCTAAACCCCTTAGTTTTGTTCCCCTTCCCCCTGCCCTGGAAAAAAGACAGTGAATATCTACCCTACCTATGCCCCTCTGAATGTTATAAACTTCTATGAGGTTATCTCTCAGTCTACTTCACTCCAAGAAAAATATCCCAGCTTATCCAGACTTCCTTATGAAACAAGCCCTTTCCAGTCCAGGCAAAAATCCTCGATACTTTCTGTCCCTCTTCAGTTTTTTAGTTTAGGTTAGAGGATAAAAGCAATGGAAAAGGTCCCTGGCCCACCGAGCCACAACAAAACACCTGTGCACACATTGTTTTATTGTTATCCCAATTTTGCATCCTCCCCACCACAAAGGGTGATTTGCAAGCAGCCAATTAACCTACAAAAGTAACACCTTTGAGATGCGGGAGGAAACTGAAAGCACCTGGGAGGAAACCACTGCGGTCACCGGGTAGAGAACGTGCAAAACTCACAGACAGAGCGAGGTAGGACTGATCGCGGTGTCTCTGGCGCAGTGAGGCGGCGCACCACCAGCTTGAGCAACTGTGCACTCTTTTTATCCCAACCTTCCTGTAGCACACAACTGGAACAGCATAAGTACTCCAGTGCGGCCCAACTGAGAATTTGTACAAATTGTAATGGGATAATCTGTCCTATACTTGTTTCCTCAGCTGAGGACAACGAAAAGTATACATTGCACCTGTTTCCCATTCTATGTGTGTTGCCGCATCGATGGAACAATGTCTTGATACCTCAGGATTCGCTGTGATGATAGCACGCCAAATTGCCTGGAATCATGTCCGGTCTTCGCGTGGTTTAACTTCTATGATGTATCACTTCATACTTTTCTGAGTTAAATTTCATTACGCCATTCATTACCCACTTTCAGTTTATTCTAGATCTGCTGTAACTAAGCCAACACCGTGGGTGGCACAGTGGCACAGGGTAGAGTTAGGCCTTTCGGCGCCAGAGACCGGTGTTCCATCCTTCTACGGGTACTGTTCCGTTATGGAGTTCGTCGCTCTCCCTTTGTTCTGCGTGGGTTTTCTCCACGGTATACTGTTTTCCTCGCATGTAGGATAGGACGTGTACATGGGGAATTGGTTGGACAGAGTTGGACTCAGTGGTTTGTCGAACGGCCTGTTTCCACGCTTTATCTCAAAACTAAACTAAATACCTTCACTGTCCACAAATTTCCCATTTTTGGTGCCACCTGACAAATACTCATATGTTCACCTATACTCTCTTTTTGATGATATTTTATTAATTGTACATACATATTAATAGAAATACTTTTAAATACATTTCGTTAATATTATGTATATAAACATTTAAAGATTATTGATATTTCTATACATTTTTTTTTAATAAGAAGATAGTAAAAAATAATATAGAGATAAGAAACAAAAAAAGAAGTGAATGGGCGTATTAAAAAGTTATCCATCGTTGGGTTATACCATGATTTGTCTTATAAGTTATTTCATCATCTATTCCTATTCAGGCTCAGTCAGGCTCTCGCACGAGCCATTTTTGACCCTTTAGATATTCAATGTATGGAGACGGATATTACTCTGAAAAGATCCAACCTGTCCATTAGACAAGCCTCAATCTTTCCAGATGGAGTGGCTCTGAATTCCTGTAATCCACATTTTGATTGTGGGGGTTGTAGGCCTTTCCAGAATTTTAATATTTAGTTTTTTTTTCCCAAGTATTAAACTATAAGCTCATAAAAATTATTTGATTTGTTGTTATTAATTGATTGTTTCAGTTTCCCAGTATTTATTAAATTTGAGTCAGGAGTCAGGATTCATATTAAAACATTCAAAATTTATCTAAATAGTTCTATACCAAAATTTTGTAAAATTTAACCCATTGTAACTGTGTGTCAAGTTCGCTTCTGAAAGTGCTGACCATTTATCTCATATGGCAGATACATTTGAAAAAAATGTTATGTAGTTTGGAATTTTGAGTATTTGTAGTCAATGTATATTTTAAATTGTATAAGAGAGTGTCTAGCATTTAACGACAGTGGTGTATTATGTTTGTAACTTTCATCCCTACTTGTCACCTATATTCTTACCAACATTAGATATAGGGACAAATACGGACTCAGGAACGCTCCCTGTGATATAATAGGTTAGTTATCTCATCTATAAAACACCCTTACTATCATCCTCTGCTTCCTACCACCAAGCTACAGTAAATTGGATCAAATTTGTATCTCAGCCTGATGCATTAATTCTGACCTCAGGCAGGGTCTTAACAATGGCCTTGCTAAAATACTAGTTGCATGGTACACTCCCATGTTCCCACCCTTCTCTTGGTCTCCTCCACACCAGCTACCTAAAATTTGTGAGAACAATCGACCATGAGAAAAGCTTTGCTGGACTACTTAATCTATCCCTGCTTTCCAATGGCAAATCAAATTCCTGCCCTCTGAATCCATTTGGTTAATTTTAGTGTGAAAGACCCCCCCCCCCCCCCCCCCCCCCCCCCCCCATCCAAGTTAACTTGATTAACTGGACACATTAATCTAACATTCATTAATGTATTGTGTTATTTTTAAATATATAATTTATGATGATTTTATAAGTGATATACTAGAAAAATTTTTTTTTTTTTTTATGTATTTTAGATGTTTTTATATGCAATGAATTTTTATGTAATGTTGTCCCTTGTCTGGACC